>CM031239.1:1043786954-1044399454 GCA_018340775.1 Taxus wallichiana var. yunnanensis
CTCTACATGGCAATCCAGTCCCTAAAAAGATTCACAATTCCACCTTTCCAAAAGACTTTTCCATGCCTTCTTTCATTTGCTTTGATGGTACCGGTGATCCTCATGCCCATATCTGACATTACGGCACAGTTATGGCTAATTATTCTAATGACTGATTATTGCTTAAGGCCTTTCATTATAGTCTCACAAATGATGCTTTACAATGGTATACACACTTACCTTCTAGGTCCATTAGTACTTTCTATGACATGGAGGATGCTTTCCTCCATCGCTTTATTCTCGAATAGTGGCCCTAAGGTTACATATGACCACCTTCCCACCTTACACCAAGGCTCCTCTAAACCCATGAAGGAGTATATCTTACGATTCAATGCTTTCATACACCAACTTATCTTCTAGCCTAGTGACTTAGAAAATCAATTTATATTTTTTCATGGTCTTCTCCCACCACTTAAGCTTAGACTCCAATATGATACTTTTGAATCATTCATTCTCTTGTGCTATAAGGTTATTGATCTTGTCTTATGAGCACGATGGAGTTTTCCCGCAAATTGTGTCGATGTGAATGACAATTTCATATAAAATTTGTGTATGTTGAAAAAATTCTTGTTTTTATATCTTATCCCTTGTTTATTCCATATGCTAACAACTAATGCCCCGATTCTCTCAATAATGAGGTCTTTGTGGCTACTTTATTGCGCTTCGGATGATACCTTCAAGCATACACTTGATTGAAAGTGCTATCACTTATAGGTATGTGTTCCCTACCATAAAAAGCTAGGCTAATAGAGTACCTAATGATGCGAGTCACAATTAGGAGGTCAACAAAGGACTACCTTAGACCATGTAGCCCGCAATACATATGTGCCAAACCCATAATGGGTACACAAAACAAGAGGGTAACACAACACAAAATACATCAACAAAATTATAATCAACTCGAGGAATTTCGTTAACATGTACAAAATGTGGCATTCTTATATCAATGTTGAAATTCAAACATTACATTGATCCCAAATGGGATGTTCAAATAGAGTGCTTCTATCCAACACTTACAAACTTTGCAAGACTTGTCTTGAACCAACAATAGTTCCTTCTTCACACTCAAGACATAGCACCTTGCAATCGTGTTCGTAAATTTGGCTCTATATATTCTTATTTTGGTTGTCATCCCCTTCAATTACTAAGACCAACAAATATATAGGCACAAGTAGTTACAATATTTGAAATAGTTCTTCGTTGACCAATTTTTCCATTTGTGACTTGTCACCTCCTTTTAGTTACACCAGTTCAACCATCATGGTCTTCATCAAGTGACACACAACATCCAAGTTGTGTGTTGCTTTAACCCTTATTTGCACAAGTGTATGCAATCAACCAAGATTATGTCCAAACCTTTCAATTGTGTGCATCATCACGCAAACTACATCGGCCCATTATGCAAGACTCTCGGTTGCATCTCTTCCAATCTACCCAAATATTTCCGTCGTGCCTGCTTTCACACCTTTGCACCTTGTGCACGATTTTCGCCTTTGCGTAGGCACAAGTTTTACTTTTTCCCCCTGGATACTCAATTTCGCACCTTAAGCACAATTCCAACCTTTGCACAAGACCAAAAGCCTTTACTAAACACCACACCTACTTACTCTTTTTAGGTAATGCAAATCATTTGCATATGAAATGGCTAATCTCCCATCAAAATGCACTTATGCCCATCCATTATGCATAAATGGCAATTGCAAATCATCCTTTGTGGCTCCCACATCTGAATGAAATGGTATAATTAGAATATTATATCAAAATGCATTTATGCCCATCTTTATACATCAATGGCCATTGTGTATCCTCGTATGTGGCCCCCACATCCGAATGAAATGACATAATTAGAATATTTTACACTTTTGAAAAACATGTTTCTTTTCAACAAAATATGTTATATGTCACTCACAATTTGAACTCACAACATCCCATTAATGACTACAAAGCTTTACCAAGTTGTATGAACATTGATACATCTAATCAAAGGGTATATTAGATATTAGACAGATGCAAAGTGTATAATAGATATTAGAAAACAAATAACTTTTGACCGATATGGCTCTTCACAATTTGTCGCTTGAATCGTATGGTATGTAGGTATATGTGGTAGGCAATGCATTTCGTTGGGATAATAGCTTTTGCCACATGTGTGTTGGGATGCTCCCACATCAAAATAGGAAACGATTTCGACAATTTGGACCAAGATTTCAAATTTTGTGAAAGTTGGGCAAGGCAAAGTTTATATCCTTAGACAAATGGATGAAGTCTATGAAGTAATTGAATATTTATTGAGAAATATTCTTGGCTTGGTTCAAATATCAAGTTATATTATATTTGAAATTTTATTTTTGAAATAGCTTGAAGTCATTATTAGACCATTTATTCATAAGGAAATGTTGCATTGGATATGAACAATAAATAGGTGTTAGATGTTAGGTAGAAGAGAATAGTAAAAGTTTCAACTTTGAAGCTACATGAGAATAGTGAAATTTGCAAATGTTCGGGCAAAGGAAAGCTTATAACCTTAGTTATACAAATGGATGGCTATTATAGGTAAGGAGGGCAAGATTTAGGAGAGTAGTAATATTCACTTGAACTACCAAAAATATTAGGGAGTAGTAAAATTCTATATGAACTACCCAAAAAATTAATAGATGTTGGACAAGAATTATCAACCAAATTAAGTAAGAAGAAACAAAAAGAACTTGTGTGTCGAAGACATACACTCTTAGGCACAATCAAATATAAGATCTCCCTTGGGATAATAAATGAAGACGTCAAATTCACGAAAACATTTAACCAATAAGAATTAAAAAACCACGTAACTCTTACCCAAGTCCAAGAGAAAGGGTAATGGATACTTTCAATTTAAACGAGTCTCTCCTACCCATAATTTACCTAGTCAAGCTTCAATAACTATAGTCCATCTTCTATGAAATGCACCTTTACATTATTAAGCTTGTCTATGCTTAAGAGACCACCTTTACATTATTGAGCTTATCTAAGAAAGACCACTCCTCTCCTTTTTTTCTTGTCTAAACCTAAGATCGGTCAAGGGTGTGTGGTACAAGGCATCATAGACCTTAGAAAGACTAGCTTTCCTCTCTTTTTTTTGGTCTAAAATAAATACAAAGTTGATGGTGAGGACCACTCGAGACTATCATTGATTTTAATACGGAATTTTGGCTATTGAAACCAATTATAATAACTATTTCAATGTCTTCCAATAAGACTTCATTTGATATTTGTTTTGGACATTTTTGGGAAAAAATAAATGCATGCAAGATCTTTTAACTACTAAAAGCCAAGAAGCTGGGTTCTGCATTTTTAGGGAACCAGACCCCGAGGTTTGGCTGGGGGCCGAACTCGATGAGTAAGCACATGCCAAACCCTAGGAGTAAGCATGGGCCAAACTAAAGAATAGGCTTCATTGCTTCAGTGTTAAATTCTTCAAAAACCCCTGTTGTCAAATGTTGAATACAACACAAATGGTCGAAACATTATATTGTGGAAACAACTAGGAAACTTAACATTTCAGAATATATGAACACATAAATAGGTTATACTAATGTATAGATGCATACACATATATGTGACATATTTGAAGATAGTTTCACTTTTTGTTATTTTGTTACATTTGCAGATTTTATAAAAAAGACATTTTGGTTTGTTGTTATATGCTCATTAGATATCGGTTATTGTAGCAAAATTTTCTTCATATTGTGTGTTCTCAGAATTTCTAATATTCCTGCCAACACCAGGCTCTGTGTTTCAACAAGAAACTAGCATTTTTTGTAGTTACGTGTCTGTGTTAAAAACAAAAAATCTAGTTTTACCAGTTATAAGTGTACTTAACATAGCTTCGAGCTTCTTATAGAATTGTGTAGGTTCCAATGTGCTTAAAGATACTTCGTGTTTCTTATAGATTTGCACAAATGCTTGATGTGCTTAAAGATACGTCAGGAGTTTCTTATAGATTTGCATAGATTTTCTTGGAGATTCATTTTTGTTCTCGTACATTTGCATATTATGTGGTTATTTTTTCTTATTTGGTCGGGCATTTGAAAAGGTAAATTTGTATTGTTGTACCCACCCATATCAAACCTGCGGCAAACAAAAAAATTCATACCAATGCACCCAATTCTCATTCAAGTGTACGTGTCAAGTACCGGCATCAATAACTTCAATGACAAGCAATGTTGAATACAATCTAGATTTCACAAACCATCCCACTACCAAGAAATTTTGTCACGGAAGTGTTTTTATGATGAAAAGGATTTTATATTATATTAATTCAATACGATACAAGATAACTTTCAACAAAAAGCGGACGGTATGAGAGCACGCCCCAAAACCACAAACAAAGTTAGGTCGAGCCTAGAGCAACGAGAGTCAAACTAGGCCGAGCCTAGGAGAGTACAAAATATAGGCATCGCCTAAAAGTAGACAAAAACACAATCAAACAACAATAGCAAACATGCCCGAAGCGGGCGGATCATGATCATCCGGCCACCCCGAACCAAGCAAGTCCTTGCCAGCATCTAGAAGTTCCCAACCAGCAGCAACTTCTTCCTCTGGGTCCGCTTCCCCGCGAGTAGGAATGGCGAGGTTGAGGCGGGGGAATTTGTCTGATGGTGGTGGTTGTGGCGGCGGGTTCCAAGCATCATGATGCGAAGCAATGGCAAGAGGAGAGCCCCACCCATGTTGACAAGGTGGCGAGCCCCAGCCCTGTTGGCGAGCGATGAAGGCGGCGGCGAGCCCTGGCCACGGTGGCGAGCTGGTGAGTAACTGTGTTGATGCAACAGGCCCGAGGAGCGGTGAGCACGACTTAAGCACGATGCTAAGACAGTGCCGCACCGACCACCATGAGCGAGAACGCAAGAAGCGTCTAGTAGGAGACGAAGGCACTCGACCAACATTACATGGGGCTTCCCTCCAGTGGCGCACAGGGTCTGGAGGTGGTCCACCTCCAGCACAACCTTGTTGGCTTGAATTTGTATCTGCAGAAGCACATTGGAGATCACCATAGATTTATTATAAATGAGAATATTGATCAACTGCAGAATTAGCAAAGAAAAAAAATTTCTTTCTTTCCATATCCAAAACAGAATCTCCCCTCTGAAAACATGCCAAATTTGGGTGAACATAGGCAAAAGCTTGGGATTGTCTCCCAAAAGGATATGCTGCCAAGTGAAGCAATGAGGTCGTAAAGGAAAGAAAAATGAATGTATCTAGTTCTAGGCATTTTGAGCTTTGGGACAAAACCAGAAAACATGCAAGATTGTTTCCAGATGGCCACAAAAGGACATTTGGGAGCTGGGATCCCAATTTGAACAAGACGAGCCCCGATAGGAAGGCCTTGGTGAAGAATACACCAAAGGAAATGAGCAATCTTGGGCTCCACACATAGAGTCCAAACAATTTCAAATCACCTACTCCAGGTAGACAACGTGGAATGAATTCCCCAACGTGTATTTAGTTTATCCACCATGGGTAAATGAGGCGAGAGCCAACGATAGCCTTTGTTGGCTTTGTAATTACATAATGGGGTATCTACATACCACTTCCAATCCATCCACCATGGGCGAGAGGAATGCACAACAATCTTATGCAACATGTGGTTAGGAACCAAATTGATCATAGTAGTAAAAGTATCTTGGTCCTAGTTGGAAAGTCAAAATAGAGTTTTAAAATTTGGCCAAGAGAACTAGGATTGAGCAGTTTTGTAGAAGAAGTCCTCGATGGTGCGAATTCCGTATTTGAAGAATTTGAGCGCGGAGATTCCCAAGACCTCTACTAAACACTTATCTTGAGATTGAAAAATCAGCAACCACCAAAGAGATTGTTGGTTGACAAAGAAAGCCCATTTCGAAAGCCATCCCCCTTCCACAAAAGCCAGGGCTTAATACATTCCCAAGCTTTCCAAATGCTCTTAAGCACAAAGGTGCCAACAATTTGACAAGGCGCTGGGGTAATGAGCAGATTGACAAACCCCAATCCTTTCCACGCAGGCGGCCATAAGGGGAACCTTCAACAATATCGTGTCATATAAGAACTTTCCAAGCTTCTTGGCCAGTAATGCTTTTGATAATCCATTTAGCGCAAAGAGCTTGCCCTTGGTGTTGAATGTGAATAAGGCCGAGACCCCTAGAATTTCAAGGAAAGCAACAAATGTCTCGTGTTTCCATAAAAAATAGCTTCTTTTCCATGGAAGCTTTGGAAGGAACCCAACACGACAAGTAGTAAACATGTGTGGCTGCAAGAACTTTGGAACAGATTTGGAACTTGCCAGCCAAAGATAAAGGCCTGGTGATCCAATATTCCAACTTTTTTGCCACCCGTTGAATGACATATTGTCATAGCTCGGTCAAGGAGGCTTGAAAAGCAAAAGGAATACCTAAGAATTTAAAAATCTCGCCATGTGTCAAGATTTTCCATTCAAAAGTGGCAAGCCAATCTAGCGCGAGAAGGAAAGATTGTCGATAACACTAGGTTTTTGCCATTGAATGGATGAGCCAAAAGCTAAGCAAAAAATATCCAAACATTGCATAGCATTGCGAATGTTGGTTTCATCTTCAATGAGCGTAAGAAAGGAATCATCCACAAAATGCCCATTAAGAAGTTGAGAAGTGGGCTCAACAGGAAGCGAGATTCCTCGAACAAGACCTTGTGCTTTGGCATGAGCTAACAGATAGCCAAAACCTTGGCCGCAAGCACATACAGTGCAAGGGCAAGAGGGCAGCTTTGTCGAATAGAACAAAAAAGCCCAAAAGGTTTTGAGTTGAGGCCATTGATAGAGTTCTGAGAAGAAGCATCCGCAAAAAGCATATGGACAGATTGAATAAAAATGGGACCAAAGCCAACGACTTAGAGCATGGCGAGTATGAATGGCCATTCAATCCGATCAACCCTTCTCAAAATCAATTTTGATGAACATGGCGGCCTGATTAGACCTACGAGCCCATTCCATGTCTTTCCACACTGCAATGATGTTATCCAAGATGTATCAACTCTGTATAAATCTTGTTTGTTCTAGTTGAATAATAGCTGACAGAAGATTGCGTAATCGCAAAGCTAACGCTTTGGCAATGATTTTATAGGAGACGTTCAATAGCGTAATCGACACCAACAAGTAATTTTCTCTGGGTCTCCTTTTTTAGGGATGAATTTGATGTTTCCCTTATTAATGTGTGGCCCTAAGGATTGTTTTTGAAAACCTTCAAGATAAACTGAAACATGTTTTGACCGACCGAGTCCCAAAGGGTTTTATAGAATTCGCAAGGGAACCCATCGCAACCCAAGCGCTTTATCATTAGCCATTTACATGGTGGCTTCATGGAGGTCTTCAATGGTGAGCATTCTCTCACATATCACCTTTTGAGCCTCTGATAATTTGTGTGGCACAACACCCAAACATTGATCAAGAGCAACTTGGCAAGTTGCAGAGGGTTGTTGAGCTTGAAACACGAGCTTGTAGTGGCACACAAAGGCTTGCAACATAAGTTGTGGGGCAGTAATTACAGCGCTACCATCCATGATAGCTCGGATTTGTTGGGAAGGTTTTCTGACTCTAAGAGAAAGAAAGAATTCTTTCGAAACTCGATCTCCAATTTTGAGACAAGTGCATCCAAGCCCAAATCTATACGCCCTAACATGGTAATTATCTGCAATTTGGATTTGTTGTCGAAGCGTTGTAACTTGAAGTTACAGAGTTTCAGAGAAGGGATCGCCTTGAAGCGCCACCACCGACCGGCTGAGAGCCAAGGTGTTAGCAGAGTATGAGCAGCGCTAAATTATTGTCGATGTCGGTCATATATTCTAAGAAATCTTGTTGTTTGAATCAACGCATCCTCTCACCACTGAATCTAGTTGGCTTGCATAGGTGGATGATATCGTTGGCAATCACTGGGTCGTGGAATTAAATTTCAAACACACTTGATATGATTGGCAGTGGGGCAATGTTACATCAAGACAATATTAAGAAAGAATTGGCCTTTATGACAAAAAGGGTGCGCATCATGCCAATTGATACAAAATCGTATTGGAGAATGATCTGAAAGGACAAAGTCAAGCATGATCTCCACTGGCATAGAATAAATGCTATCAAACTCAAAATAATCTTGAGCTAACATCATGGCCTGTCAAATCATTTGAGTACGTGATTTGTCCCTCCACGTAGATTGGTCCATGTATACCAAGCTTCGTGAGGTGGAAAAGCGAAATGCATTATGATCAAAAAATCCAAATTTATTATACATGAAGTACCACGCTTCCCTTTCACCAGGTGTCCACCTCATAAGCAAGTGGCCACATTTATCATTAGGTGACTCAACCATATTAAAATCTCCACTTATTACCCAGTAAGCATCGAGAATGGAGTTGGCGATCCACCGCCACAGATCGGCCCTTTCGATTGCATCGTTCGAGGCATAAATATTAATGAGGCCAAAAGGGCACTCGTCCACATTAAAGAGGACTCATATGGCACAGTTGGTGGGGTCGATGTCGTGGTCAATAAGTACGGGCCGTCATTTGGGAGCAAAAAGCGAAATTAAACCCCACGCCATGCTTCATGATTGCTACGAGTAGCCAAGTTGTCGTGCCGATGGACTTGCAAACCATCTGTAACTAAAAACCTGTAATTTTTACTTCCTATAAAAACAAAACATCTAAATTTGCACATTGTTGTCAAGTTTCACATACATATATTTACGACAGGAGTCTGTAAGACCCCAAACATTCCAAGATAGACAATTCATAGGAAACAATGGTCAAGAGCCATATCCCGTCCTCCAAGCCATTAAGGGCATCATATTGATTTTGCAAGAAACGAGCAATGTTGTGCTATAAAAAATCCTGCAAATCAACTTTTTTCTTATTGGCGTACTCAATGTTGTACTCTACTTCGGTGGAATCAACGTTGTGAGTCGGGCTATGATCCCGAGAGATGCAAGAAGGGCTTTGGGGTCTTTTTGGAAGGCCCTTGTGATTTGTTTGGCAAGAGTAACAATGTTGAGTGTAGGATGGGAACATTATAAACAGAGTTTGACTGGTCCATGAGAACCGACACCACAACAAGTGCGCTGGAGTACTTTGGCAACGAGGTAGCCGAGTTGGCAACGGTAGTTAGTTCTTTAGCATCAGTCGTTGGCTCTTTAGCATGCACATTATGCGGTTGTTCCTTAACAGCTGGCTCCCGATGGCCATTAGAGCCAAAGGACTTGGATTGTTGGTCTTTGCTCTTATTGCACCGACCTCCAACAACTTGCCAACCTTCCTCCTACAGGGGTTTCACTGGTTCGGAAGCTACTTTGGCCACAAGGTGGTCGGGGGCTCATAGAGAGGATAGTCTTTGATCTTGTGATCAGAAGCCTAGCAACGGAAACATGTGTTAAACAGATTGATATATGCATGACCCATTGAGAGAAGTGTGTGTCTCCCATCTGGATATCCACAAATTCATTAAGGTCTTGTGAAAGATCAATCTCAACATAGACTCACTTCTACGCGCGAGCATGGTAAAACCTTTCGGCTTCGAGACAAACAACTAAGCCAAGAGAAGCGGCAATTTGTGACAAAAAAAGGCACACATGACAAAGGCCAAGAAATTCAACCCAGGCAGGCACTTTAAGGGCGATATGTTCAGATACCACGAAGTCCTTGTGCCATGGGGTTAGTACAAGTAGCGAGTTGCGAACATACCAAACGGCTTGCTTAGCCAGAATATTGGATACATTAGCAAGGTCGAAAAAGTGAAAGAGAAAGAAACCCTTGGTCATGTTTTGAACACTTTCCAGTCTAACTCCATGAGGGGTCCAGACGGTGTTCACCCAAGATTTGAGCATGCTTTCAAAGGGGATGCAGCCCACGAAATACCCAATGAGACAAAATTGCTCTAACCATTGACATGCAACATTAAATTCAGGAATGGGTAAAACCACATCAGGAGGAAAAATATTACCTCGTGGAATACTTTCGAACGAACTTCCTGGGTCGCTTCGCCAGTAGTGTCATTGCTCAAATCTCCACTATCTCCAGCCACGGTTGAAACAACTGGGATGGAAGATGGCGAGGACATTATATAGGGGATGCCCAACGGTGAGAAACCCTAGGAGAAACTATAGCAATAAATTCCCACAAAGCCCGAAAAGGCCACGATATGGCGGTGCAAATTGTAAAACCCTAGAAAAGCCGACTCCAATTTTTCGCCAAAGTTGCAGAGCTCTATCTTATTCAATCCGTCAATAATATTTTCAATACGAAGACATTCCAATTTCTACAGCAGTATCGAAATAGCATTCAAACAAACTCCACAATATCAAGAAGATTGTGGCATATTGTATACTCTAAACCTCAATGTAATGTGTAGCCTGCCATGCTATTGTCGACTGGCATTATACAGGCAGAATGTCAGCCAGTTACCTTGCTTCTTCATACAATATCACTCAAGTACGTCATTTCCTGCTCAACAATATTTAATATTGGTGCCAATTTGCATTGCATTCTCTTTCCATAATTAATTGTCCAGCCCTTGCCGTGGCAGTCTAGTGGTCAAGCTACAGCCTTTCTTAGGCAGGACCCTGGTTCACGACCCTTTAAGGTCTATGGAACTAAGTGGGCTGACAGCTATGGGATCCATGCTGTAGAATCCAGCATACGCGCAATTAGAGTTTTCCAAGCAAAAACATATTTGAAGGCATGTGTGCTCCATAGAAGAGGTCACAAATTTGAATCTGTAGGAGGGTAAGGTTGTGCACTTTGTTGAATAATATACAAGGTAAATGTAAAAACAATCCCCTTATGGGCTTCCACAAGTGGGGTCTCATACACCAAAATGGTAGCTCTATTCGTGGTGACTCAAAAATTACCTTTAGTGCTTCCATAGATTCTACTAAACAAGAGAGGCTTCAAGGAATATGAAAGATTCTCTTCACCTTGATGTAAACTCTATTGCAAGTCATTCAAATCAGTCCCCCATATGGTATCCGATGATCTCTGAAGTGTGACATATAGATTCATAAAAACAAATACAAACCACAATCAGAGAGCTTCAGAATCCTCAGTTATCTAATATAAGTCTTAAGTAGGAGTCTTAGGTTAAATTTATATGCTAGCTTAAACTTTTATTCAGAATGTTAATGGTGGGATCTTATAAACCTAACTTCTCAGCAAGGTAGAAACTTCCGAAGTGCCAAACAGAAGGCAGAGGTTTTCATTCAGTATATGCATAGGAAAAAAATTATAAATTTGACAGGCAATTAACACTAGCAAAAATTAACGACTTACTGAAAAATGTATGTATGCATATCCAGTCGGACAAGAAAGGGGAAGGCTGCTGTATAAATACCACAATATAACTCGTGTTCTCATAATTAAGGGCAGAATAATACCAGGTAGCTAAACTGACAGACAAAAAGGGCATTGATTTGTATTCGGAGGGGTTTGGAAAATGTCTTTGGCAGTAATCTCTGCATAACACTATTCTTCTGGTCAACCTTCTTCTCAATATGAAGAGTTAAGCTGTGAAATCAGAACCATTGAGGTCCACAATAATATATTGATGGAAATAGCAGAGTAATATACCCACCAAATCAGGCAGCACTGATACAGAAAAAGGAGAACAGAGGAAAAGAATTGGCTTCCCCTACAATAAAATTTATTATTTATTGGTGCGCAAACATGATAAATTTAAGCAGAATACCTAAATATTATTTTACAGCGATAACAAGATTAAATAAAATAATAACACACAAGACAAGCAACAATTGGCTCTAAAACAATTCCTAATTCTGGCCGCATCATCTATCTGCCTTTTTCATAAGAGATGAAAGTGACAACTCCATGATTGTCACTTTAGTAGAGAATCAAAGATTGAATACATAATTTGAGTACCCAAGTCCAATTAGCATCCTATTTCAGGCTTCTCCAGCTGTGCAATTTCAATTAAAACTTTGTGCAACGATTGTGGCTTTGCAAAGAAGGGGCAATGGTCACTGCTCTTGACCTTGAAAACCTGTTCTGGAGGATTTGCATCAATCAAGCGCTGCTGAGCAGCTGGGGTCAAAGCTTGATCCTCGGGTGTTTGAATGAAGAAACGCCTTACACTGCCATAATTCTTTTCTGTGAGGGATATCCTCTCCATAACTGGTGCGAACGGAATTGCCCGCATGGACACAGTTGCAAGGGCAACATCCTGAATTGTAATATTGAAATGTTGAGTATTTAACCATAAACCCACAACAAAACAATTTAAAATTTTAGAACAAAAAGGAAACCAGCATACCCATATTGATGGTTTCTACATAAATATCAAATAAAAGGTTATCTAATAACATTCCAGTAAGACAATGTTGTATGGTAAAGAAAAAGATTGAAACAAAGGACAATTGGCAAGCATGTTTTACTCAAACTTAAAGTTTGATGCTTTCTTTTGTAATTTCTTTTTCATACAAAAACAGAGGAAAGGCACAGAATTCTCATACAACAATACATATTTCATTATTTCGGAAATAGGTCAAACCATTCATATTCATATAAATAAAATAATTTTACATCATGAATCAAACCAAACAAGGAGAAAATATCAGTCTGTTCAAATTTTCGTCTGTCCTTTGTATGAGAACAAAGAGCTAAAGACAACAAACTAACCCACTAGAACTTTAGCTGCAATTTCAGATCTAGGAACATTACGTCGTCTAATCTAGGATCTTTATATTTCCATACAGAACATACTGAAATAACAAACATACATATTTGCCAATTTCCTACATGTAGATTGACAAAACTGAGGAACTTGAAAGTTGAGACTGAATAATTTCCACAAGGTAGACATTTGAGAACATTAGACCATTATGGAAGGTGATCAAGATGTTTCTTCTGCTTTGGATCACTATTTGGCTGGCATAAGTTCCATGTGAGTCCAAATGGATGCGTCAGTCAGTCTAGCAGTTGATTTCTAGATTGGATCTTTCCAATCCGTTGCTTGTGCTCAAATGCTACTACAGCTTGCTGTCTATGTTTCCAGTCTCTTGGCAGCATGCTGAAGTTCAATTTTCTCCTACATGGCTACGGCGACCAGCATTTTAATTGGATCATACATTAGGAGCTTTTCAATGGTCTGCAATCTGTGTTGCTGATGGTCACAACATTTCATCAATTGCTGTTTACATCCATTTGGTTCTACAATGTAAGTGGTCAATTTTGTGATGCATTTTCCCAAGATTGTGATCTGGGCATCATGCTCATCAAATATCTCCCCAAATGATTGATGCTTTCCTCCAGCCCATTAATAGCTTTGACTGTAGCAAAGTAAATCTGGGTCACATCAGGCTGGGGAGAAAAAACCACTACAAATCAGAGCAGCAGGGTGTGGATTACCCAAGGACGGGCTCTATCTATTGGCATGTGAACTACTTTGAGTGAGAGATTTGTTAAGCCTAGTGTTAACCAAGTGTTGGATCTGTGGAAGTACATGCTAGGAGTAGTCAGCTCAGATATACTATGGATTGCCATAGGCTGCCGAATGTGCAGAGGTGGGAGATTTGGCCCATACAGGGAGTATTATCCGAATGGGAAGTGGTAGACACAGGTCTAAAACCTCTTGCCCAGCCAACAACAGGAATGGATGAGCAAAATTGAGATGAAACATTTACATCTGAGGCACACTGATTTCCATACCTTCATTCTTTTCTTCAGCAATTCTAATGGGTTTATTCCCCAGAACTTGTACAGAAAGCTTTCTTGTAGCAAGGATTTGGGGATTGATTGCCAATGTAACCCACTTTTTCTCTCTTATAGACCCTTAAGGCTTAATTTCTTCAAACAAACAATTACATTTGCTAAGCTTTTTGGTCTTATTTATAGCATTTTTCATCAGCCTTGGGCTTCTCTTCAGCTTCACGCTCTGTAGACAGCAAGGACAATCAATTTGATTTACCCTGATACCACTCAATGCAAACTTGAAAATGCTTGCAAATCTTTGAGGGCGGATGAGTGTTAAAACTCCCTGTCATAACATGATCTTGTGGAATACTGTCATTATTAGCACTTGGTGTAACCGGTTCATTCTGTATGACTGGATGAGCCTCGAACCAAGGGGTTTAGTGCTTACAAGACTTCTTTGTGTGTTAAATCCATATACTTAATATGGAAACGTCCTCCTCAGGACCCCCAATGGGCACCCAGTAAGAAAGAATGTAGCTTTGGTAGGAAGGTATTGCTCTTGCCTTATGGATGAATTGAATATCGTCAGCCCAAAGCTCTCCTGTCAGTATTAACTCTCACCTGCTCCATTTGATTTACAGTGACTATAATCATTATAGAAGATCGGCTAGCTTTTCTCTGGTTTCTTAGTCATAGGCATGTCCATTTTTCTCAATGCCTTTCCTGTAACAGTGAAATAGAGGTTTACTCTCGGCACTATGCATGTCTAATGCAGGACAGGCATGTGGATGAGAGACCATATTGAACACTGGGATCAGGCAGAGATAAAGAGAAACGAGTGGAAAAGGCAACCATGGTGAAGGGTGGGTCAGTTGAGGGAAGGGGGTTGAGCAAACTAACACAGGTGATATAAGGAAATTTATAACTGTAAACATATTCTATATCAAAATTGTTAAGGATTATAAGAAAGCAGGTTAGAGGTGAGGTGTACATAAACAGGGGACAAAGTCACTCTTCCATTATACAACTCAAGATGAAGAATATAGTAAAAGGTGTTTGCTGGGAAAATGCTTGAGACCTAGGCATTAAGGGAAGGTTATTAAAATGATGATTTAAACTGGACCAACAGTTATGTATAGGGATTTCTTTGTTGACACCCACAAAGGGATGTTGGAAAAAACATTAAAATAATTACGATGACTGAATGAATTAATGCCTTTCTCAAGCGCCCATATGTTGTCATTGCTAGAAGGAACACTGAGAGAAAAGTGGGGTTTGGCACTTTTAAGAGTGGGAAAATAATATAGTGAAGTGCATGTACTCAAGGGGTTTGCAATCTACTAATTAGTCACATTTCATTGATCAAATGGATGGTATGGTATGGAATCTGGATATTGTGTGCCGTGGCCATTGCCAAGTGGTACCAATGTTGGATTGAATTTGTATTGTGTCATCAGCACACTGAGTCGGAGTATACTAGGAGCAGAGACCCAAGTGTGAATCTTGTGTCGTGGCAAGAAAGGAGAAATGGCTTGGAATTAAATAATAGGCATGAACCATACTCCCTGGTGGGTATGTGCCGGATCAAGCAATATCCATCGTGAATATTGCTCGCCAATTATATTGTCATTTTACCCATTAAACTGTTGCTGAGTAATGGTTTCTCTATGTCCACTTGGTGCAGTAATTTTGCAGGGAATCGACCTTTGTGTCTAAGTCAGTAAGCTAACAATTTTTGTTCAATTTCAATGCTTCATTTTCAAGCATATCAACCACATGTTGTGATGTCTTTTTGGTTCATAATTTGAATGCCATCTAGGCTTTTAAGTTTTTATCATTGTCACTGCTTGGAGCAATATTGATTTCATTTTCCAACTGAGGGATTCTTTTTGATCTGCTGCATTACCTTTGCATGTCTGGAAGCTTTGCTTGAATTGTTTTAGAACGAGATAGATGACTAATTTTGTGTTGCTTTCAATTTGCAGTCTTTGAATCCCATGTTGTCTTGCAAAACTGAACTCCAACAAAGAGGGCCAAAAGATCAACCTAATTGAACATCTAAAAATAGCCTGTAATCAGTTTACCTTTGGAGTTTCTCGTTATTCCACCAATTCCTGTTTCCCCTTGGTTTTTTTATACTCCTACAAAATTAAACTTTACCGATCACGTGGTAGAGAATTCCAAGTAATAATCAGACTCACCCAGAGCCAATGAGCTCTATAATGAAATGGGATATTCCAATTCTGTGCCAGTCTACAGTCAAACATACTTGTTGAGTTGACACATCTTGCTGATTTTGATTACTATTTCAATACTTGCTTCTTATTTAAGATTTAATTTGACAGATTTTTTGTACCACAGATTGTCATATTCTGAAATATCTGTGCATTTTGTTCTTTCCACACATGCTAGATAATAGATCCCAGAGCCATTTTGAGTATATTTTGTAACGATTTCATCACTTCGTAAGCCCTTCCAAGCATGGGCCGGGGCTGCCAAATGGCCTGGGCTGGGGACCTGTGACCAAACAGTGTTGCCATCCTTTTCCCTATTGAATAGGCATACAGACAGTAGAATAAAAAATGACAACAAACTTGGCATTTTGCGTACAGTTCAGGTATACTGGGCCTAATCCATCCCCCTTTTCGAATATTGTTGATTGTTAACAGCTTACCATGCATAAACAGCCACATAATAAAACAGAATTTAGGCCCAAATCTACAAGACCGCAACTTTGCCCACTTGTTCTCCTTGTTTTGATTCTTTATGCTAAGACTTTGACATGCTCAGGAGAACTGCATTTCCTCGAAGAAGTATGCCCCCATATCATCTTGTTCTGTGGTTCTGAGATAAATAAAGGTCGATTAAACAGAACCTTTACTAAGATGGAGGTCTATTCTGTATGATGAAGTACCATCCATATTCTATATTGTGAAGTGATTTTCTTCACGTCTGCAATAGTCTGTCAGTTTGAAATACCCCAATGAGTGATGGGCATGTTGAAGTTCTATTAGCCAGGAGAAGGGTTGCCATTCCATTCCCTTCACCCAATCTGATCTGTTTTTCATTCCCAACCTTCCAAGTGAGTTGTCCGTAACTAATTCAGTGCCTGTTTTAATGAGCCATGTGAAGCCTGAATCTGGTTGAACCAAGAAGATATTTATAGTGAATGACAGTGGTCCATATGAATTTGAATTCCAGAATCTCCATGAATTTTCCATTGCCAAGGCTTGGCTGAGAAGTGCCATGTTCCATAAATTGAGTCCTCTTTTACCAGCATATTTTTACCCAGGCCACCATCCAATGCTTAAATTTTGCATCCACTCCGTACCACAGAAAATCCTTCTGGATAGTTATGGTTAACATTGCTCGATGCGGTATACGCAAAAGGGTGAGCATATAGATTAGGCCCATTCAAGCACATATTGCAAAAGTTAGGACTTTCTATTAAGAGATAACCATCACTTTGTCCAGTGCAATAGTTTTTCTTTTATTTGACCAACTGCAGCACCCATAATTTTATTTTGTTCTTTAAATGAAGGAAAGCCTCGAGTATTTGATGGGGAAGCCCCATCCTCAAACCCCATAATATTAAGAATAGCGTTGGAGTCGTTCTAGCAAACTGATGGTTATCTCTTGCTTGAAGGACATATAGCACAAGTTGGGTCCTTCTAGCAAGAGATGACCATCAGTTTTTCCAGTGCAATAGTTTTTCTTTTATTTGACCAATTGTAGCACCCATAATTCAATTTAGTTCCTTAAATGAAGGGAAAGTCTCAAGTATTTGATGGGGAAGCCCCTCCCAAAATCCCATAATATCAAGAATAGTCCTCCTATGGGAAGCAGAAATATTTAGAAACATAATACGGGATTTATTCATGTTTACTTATAAGCCTGAGACTGTTTGATTTGTGTTCAGGCACTGATGGAGATAGCTGATTTCCTTTATAAGGTGGCCAGAGAACATAAGAGTGTTATCTACAAAATGGAAATTGGAGTACCATTCCTCTCCTTCTGCTAGGAGTCCAGAAAAAAAAATAACATTGCTTTTGGCATCTCTTATTGATCTATTTAGCATTTCACTCATTAAGATAAACAAATATGGATTGATTGGGTCCCCTTGGACTCTCAACCCCCTAGAGGGCAGGATGGGAGTTCCTGGTTCAAAGAAATAATTGTATGAAAGAGTGGCAATGCAACTATTGATCATTTGGACTTCTACCACTTTGGACTTACCATTGTTTTTGGCATCTCTTATTGGTCTACTTAGTGTTTCACGCGTTAAGATATACAAATATAGACCGATTGAGTCCCCTTATCTTAAGCCCCTGGAGGGCGGGAAGGGAGTTCCTGGTTCACCATTAATGGAGACAATTGTATGAAAGAGTGGTGATGCAACTATTGATCATCTGGACTTCTGCTAGGAGTCCAAATAAATTACCATTGCTTTTGACATCTCCTATTGATCTATTTGTGTTTCTCTCATTAAGATAAACAAATATGGACTCACTGGGTCCCCTTGTCTTAACCCCCTAGGAGGCAGTAAGGGAGTTCTTGGTGCACCATTAATGGGGATAATTATAGATCTTGATCATTTGATTACTTGATGAAGGGAGTAGCTGAAGAGTATTTAACATCAATGACTAACTGCATCTTTCAAAAAGATTTGTAGACATCCAACTTGACCACGATCCCTGGCATATTTTGAATTTGTAGGGAGTGCATGACTTCTTGGGCTACAATGATGTTGTCTGTTATCTGAGAACAAAAGCAGATAACAATGCCATTGTCTGTTATCTGAGAACAAAAGCAGATTATGCATTAGAGATTAAGTTTACTAGCAATGGCTTGATCCTTGAATCAATAAATTTTGTGATAATGTTATAAATCATATGGCACAAGGCAATAGGCCTATACTGATCCAATTGTTTTGAATGAATAAATTTCCGAATTAACACAAGCTTTGTGGCAGTAATTTACCTTAGTATTGTTTGTGCTGTTGGGATTCTTCAACAAGAGCCATAAGGTCACCCTTGATCAGCACCCAGTAGTGCTGATAAAAATGGCCAGAAATCCATCTAGCCCTAGTGCCTATCAAGCTGGAAAGAAATAATATCAGAGCCCAGGGTAGGCTAGCTTCAAAAGGGACTACCAAACTATTGACAACATCTTTACACTTCAGGCTATTATTGAAGAAGCTCATCACGGGTCTTCCAAAGTCACAGGAGATGGGTTATTTGGAACCCAATCAGCTATAGATGACAGAGAGGACATGGATGGAGATGAATGGTGGCAATTCTATGGAGCAGACACTCTTAAACTACAACATTTTGCAATTTGGATTTTGAGTCAAGAAGTAAGTCAATCAAAGAAAAGGAATAGATTGTTGTCAGGAAAGTTGGGGGATCTTATTTATGTGTAGCAATTTGCAACTGACCATGAGAAAAGTGGCAAAAGATGCAAGTGCTTTGAAGAAGAAGAAGAAGCTTCAACATTTTCTAGAAGGCTCTTCTGATGAATATGATCCTGATTTTGTCTGTGATGAGCTTGAGGATGACACTAATGACGTTGGTAATGATATTGTTGATGCTAGTGATGATGACATTGAGCCAAGTGCTCTTGATGATATAGAGTTTTTTTATGTAACAAGTGGATGAGTTAGCCCATAGGAAAATTCAAGAATCTGAATTATCACTTTTTCAAAGAATTTTCAATATTGTTGTTCAAAATGTTTTTCAATCAATTTATGACAGCTAGTTCTTAAAAAGTTATTTTGACATGTTTACTTATATGAAATGTGAAACTACAAGTGTATTTCTATTGGCTGAATTTGATCACAAATTTTATATATGATTTTTTAGCAACGAATTTTATACTCCACAAATTCAAACACGAATTCGAATGCGGTGACTAAGTGTAAATCTACTTTATGGACTTGACCTGACTGTACACCTCATTCATCTCCTTAGCATTGCTTGGTAACATGTTGGAAGGGTTGGATGTCGTATGACTCTTCTTGTTTTTCGAGTTCCCTGTGTTGATGAATATTTTATACATGGCATTAACAGTGCCCAGGTTTTATGAAGATGAGGTTAAGGTTAGTTACTCTTTGGTCTGTTGCTCGTCAACATTGTAGCACAGCCAGCCAATCTAGTCGGGTGTAATAGTGTAATGAGATGGATTGAACCATAGCTGTACTATTCTTCCAGTTGTAAATGGCATTGTTGTGATTACTTAAGAAGTTTGGTAAGGTTTTAAGATTGTACTCTTGAGGGTCTTACTGTTAGGTCATAAGGTTGTTGGCTTTTATCTGGCTTGGATTTGCATGGCGCAACCATACCCTGTTATTTTCATTTGATCAACTTGATGTTAGTAATTGGTAGCGAGTGTAGGGATCTTTATGCAGCTTACAATGCAGAGAGTATCCCTCTTGTAAGGGCCTTCTGCAATCTAAGCTGCAGAGCTATCCCACTTTTCCCTTGCTCTTGATTGGCATTGCTCGACTGATTTTGGGCATAAGCCCTGAGCTTTATCCGCTAATGTGATGATTATATAACACTCTTGTTATGAGAACTTGCGTAAATTAGATATGCTCTGATGGCCTTCTATTAATAAATTAGTTGAAGATGTTAGTTTTGAATCATGATTTTACACTTTCCACTATCAACCTCTAGCATTAATACCTAAGCCAAATGGTCTTGTAGTAGTCGTGCCATAAGAGCTAAGTTGTTCAATTTATCTCAGATGGACTTTTGGTTGATTGGACTTCTGAAAACACTACTATTAAATAGTGATTTTATCATTTATTGCTATTGTAACTTGAGTAATTAGTGCATGGAAATTGTCTTCCTATAGAGTAATAATCTTGTAGATAGTAAGCAATACATTTGTTCTAAATCTTTTCGTTAGTTGATGCTTCTCTTGGAGTGAATTAGTGTTTTGGGTTAGATCAAGAGGATTTTTCAAAACCTAATTAGATGCCTCAAAAAATAAAATTAAAATAGAGCGCATCTCTTCGAGTTCTAAGAAAGAAGATCTTACATTCGTTAGGGTAGTGTCTCCTTGCCCCATTTACATCAATCAAGTGCATGACGACCCTTTGTCTATTGATTAAAATCCTTCCCCTTAGCATCCTGCCATCCGCGTATATGCCTAAAGGCCTTCCTTTGTTATAGGAGTGCCTAAATGCCCTACATCAAAGGAAGCCCTATGCCAAAGGAGGTATTTCATCAAAGTTTCCCCCTCCTCGACCCCTATCCAACCCTAGAGGCAAGTGGTTGAATACTCTCCTTTTGGTCATGTAGGGAATGCCTCCTCATCCTCATTGACCAAAACCCTAAAGGTAGAGGCGGTGGAAAGCCAAGAGGCACTCAACCCCGACCCTAGAGAAAGTCAAGCACTCCCCTAATAATAGATCCCTTACATTGTTCGAGTACCTAAAGACCCTTCCACTCAATCTCCTAACATTGGCATGAGTGTTGTAAATTTTTCTCCCATCTCCTCGACCCTAAGGTGGTCAAGTCCTCTCCTCTAGGTCAAGCGAAGGAGTTACTCAACCTATAAAGGCCCTCCCACTAGATTCCAATCTGACCCAACCCTAGTGGTGGGTAGTCGAGTTCTCTCCCATTGGTCGAGCCCTCCTTTTTCCACATCAAGGGAGAGCCTAAAAGCCCTCCTCGACCTCCTAAGCATAAATGTTGTCGATGTGAGTGCCTAAAGGCCCTCTTCAACCTAAAGGAAGAGCCCTATCTTGTTGGTTGAGCCCTTCATCGCAAGAGTGCCTTCCTCCCATGTCGAGGAGGCTCGAAGGCCCTCGATCTATAACTCAAGACCCTCTTCCTCAACCTCCAAACATTGACACGAGTTCTGACGGACCTCTTAGGCCTAAAGGTCAAGTCCTCTCTTGTTTGTAGCCCTAGGTCAAAATAGTGTTTGAAGGCCCTATGTTAGGAGTACTAACTAGACACCAAGCCTAGCTACCCTCAACCTATCAATTGAATTCTTCAACTTCCTAATGTAAGTCCAATGCCTAGCATGTATGCATTGATGTGTGTGTGTGTGAGCCACCCTCGACCCCTATAGAAGTAGCGGTTAAGTGGTTCACTATTGCTCGCCTCTAAAAGACTCAACCCCCTATAGAAGTAAGCGGTTAAGTGGTTCACTATTGCTCGCCTCTAAAGGACTCAACCCCAACCCTAGAGGCAATTGAGTGCTTTCTTGTTGATTGACCCCTCCTTCCATATTGGCCGAGAGCATAAAGGCCCTCCTCCCCCTTCCCATCATCATTGACCCCAACCCTAGAGGCAATTAAGAGCTTAAAAGGCCCTTGCATCAAACAAGTGCCTAAAGACCCTCCCCCTCGGCCTCAAACATAAATGTTGTTGGTGCAAATGCCTAGATGCCCTACCCCTAACATAGGAGGCACTACTCTTTCAGTTGCCCATCTCTCTAAGCACTATCCTCCCTAAAGTATCTCTTCCAGATAATGTGTAACCAAACATCTTTGGCTCTCTCCTCTTACATTTTATTGTCTCTTGAGATGGCACTAAGTTATCAAGTGTATACTACATACATTCTTGATATTGTCCTCAAGTGGAAAACCATTGATAAATCACGTGGTTCACATGACGATTATGGACTCCGAGGAATAATGTGACATATCTATCACTTCGCCTTCAATATATTCAAATTTAAGCCTCTATTACACCAAATGTTTCTGGTATTGCTTTGGCAGCACCATGATAATCTCGACTCTTACCCTTAACTAGTGTTCATGGGCAAGTCTAATACAAGATTTTTAGTCTTCATTTTCCATACAATTATAAGCATGACAAAGCAGGTCTAGTGTAAGCTCTTAGCACTAAAATTCTTCAACAACCTAGGAGCTAACAATAAAGTAGGATATTCGGAAGTGGACTGGACATTCCTCCTCATCTACATGCATCCACTTGTTCCTACTTAGGGTCTAATGGGGATCTTCCATCTGTATCAACATGCATAGATTCTGCCACCAGTCTTCAATCAATGGATCAAGTTCTATACCGATCTTCTTCTTCCAATGCAATTCTGAAAGAATTTTCAGTCATGCTCTTTTATACAGGCTTTGACACAAAATACATCCATTTTAACGCACTGGACTTATAGGGCGGTACACCTGGCATGGATTCTTTACATTTCAAATGATTCACTTCTCTTGTATATAAAAAAATTCTGTGAATATGATTCCTGAAGCTACCGCTCTGAGAATTAATTATTAAATCAATGGTGAACTAAAGCATTCTACAAAATAAATTCCTCCATACGGACATTAAATTATGTTCATGCAACACTATTTTTACATTTATTAGCTGCTATTGACACACATGAGCATTATATAATAGAAATTATGTTTGGACTCCTTAACTGTATTTCTCAACTGTGTGCTTCTTGCACTAAATTAACAGTGACACCTTCTGTTAATGTACCCGTTGCTCACTATGGGTAGATCAGTTTAAATTGTGCATGCATAGAGATATAGAGGAAATTAGAAGTACGAAAATAACCATTAACAATTATCCCACGACAATGATTTCAGAATTCATCCATCTATTGCTATATGCAGTGTGCACTTGCCCCAATATGGGGAACAAATCTTTCTGGCATATATCTTACGTATATGAATAAAACTCCCATAGAGATTTTAAAAGGTATAATATTGGTATGTGGATAAAACTCTCATAGAGATTGGCGCAAGGGTTCATATTCAACTTCACTATATTCTTCCCTTCTTGAAAGCTTACCTTCCTTATTGCCTTACCCTCCATCAAGAGCTCCAAGCTTGCTAATGCTGACTCATACCTCCCTTGCTACTGAGGATCATCTTTTCTAGTTCCATAGCACCATTCCTATGCTCAAAAGGACTTAAGGTATATTGCTTCCTTGTACATACTCATATTAGTACTAGTATTCATAGGAAAGGCAAACAATGAGATAACTATGCCTTGGATGAGAATCATATCTCCTATGTCCCTGTTCAGTCATCATATCATCAGCATAAACCTCTTGCCTTTTCCCTTCAGTCTATCCATATACACTCTCTTCTCTGATTCTTTGTACTATGCTCTTGTTTGACTAGGTATACCAAATAGGTCTCTAGGGTTAATATGCCTAATACTTCAAGCAGAGTTCTTGGATCACTCTATCACCTTTAGAACACTTAAACAACCCTAGGATAAAGTGTTTAGATCACTAGTTCAGTCATACCTTTGGTTTGCAACATAGTTCTCTTGTTAAGGCATAATAGCCTTCTAGCCCTCTCAACATACAAATCCTATTGTATCTCAAACTTTCCTGAAATAACCATACCCTCAAATGAGTGATTTAGAGACCCATTATGGAGTCCTCAAACATGATTGAAGCTCATACCCTATTGCTTTGTATGGAACCATACTTCCTTTGTAATATATCATGCAAATTAGGTCTATTTTGTCCCTAGGAGGATAACAGTGATACTTACCTTTACAATCTCACTCTACTGATAATAGATCCACCTCTGAAATGCTGATAAGATGGTGCCTACCAAATTTGGTAGCTTGAATCCCTGTCTAAGTCTCCCATGCACACTTTTTCTTCCTTTTCTGGATCCTGTACAGTCTGACCTGCAAAACTTCATATTACTTTCTCTCACGTGCAAATTAGAAAGTGAAATTTGACACACCTCTACAAGGGTCCCATACAGAGATGCCCTCCAAATTTCATGAGGTTTGACCAGATAGAATTAGAGCTATGCAAAGCCCTAGTTAGGACCCCAGAGCAAACATTTAAGGCTACAGGACATTTTACAACGTTTCAAGAGCTACAAAAATTCGGGGTTCATTCATTCACCTCCCTAAATCTTTCCATGCAATCACAGAGCTCAGATACTCTCCTTTGGAGGACTGTTCATTGTCAAGGTCTCAGTCTGGACATGTTTCTCAATGCACAGTTAATAGAATACAAACATAATATGCTAAATCACAATCAAAATACCTGTAACAACATCTCCACCTTTACATTACATCTTGACAACTTTTATTACATCATGATTTTTCTCCATTACATTATTGATCCTTGTGCATATCCTCTTGTACTCTTCTAGTCTAGCCCCTGTATTGACTATCCAGCTCCTATATGAGCTCAACAACCAAAACTTAGGAAAGGATGAAAATACATCCCAAAACTCTCTCCATACGTTTACCAACCTGTCCAACTCATGACACCCCTTAAAATAGCCTTAGTTAGGCTTATGACAACTAATGCCACCTTTTGACTCTTTCTTACACACTCAATTTCACTTTTTTACAACATATTCAATTTGACACTCATTTACTCAAGTGAAATCACTCACACACACCTAGACAAACATGTTTAAATGGTCTCATATGACCTTATGGCATCCTAGTCCTTGATGCTCCTGCATCAGATATTTAAAAACCCATACAGGGGTGTAGAACAACCCTCATAGGGCATATAACTACAGCATACACAGCCTTAGGCTCAAGAACTGCACCGACCTGACATGCCAGTACTTTTTCTGCAAAATTGAAAACTTTTGCATCAAATGTCTCCAGGTTGTTAATTTGTATTCTGCAATTTGCATCTCTTTGGACTGGTCCTTTGAGTCCTTATGTATGACCAACCCCTTAGTAGTCCAACAACCAGACTTTGAATAATATATGTAGACTTATAGAAGGGCTGGTTGGATCTAGTATCTCAATCACCTCAATGCTTGTAATTATTCTCGATAAAACTATTGAATCCTCTTAAACAAGTGTAAAACTCAATTTGATAGTAACATCAAAAACTCCTCTTGGAATTGGAGCTGATGCACTCGTGGTTAGGGGTCTCCATTAAGAGATACCTTTTACCACGCAGCCCTTAAAATACACAGTGAAATTGCGCATAAAATGCAAAAACTCAGAAATCAAATACGAGCTCAAAACTTTATTTGATTCAACAGAAAGGAAATACACAGCAAACAACACACTCACAGCTCCATAACCGATACATTTCAGATACGGGTACGGATATGAAGAATTCAATACATGGATATGGCAAAATTCCCCTCCCCACAGTTATAGTTTTCAATATGGTAGCACAAAAAATATATAAAAATAAAAATATATAAATTCTAGCCTGATAAATAAGAATTAACCACATAATATGCATATAAAAACAAAATAACCACAAAACAATACTGATAATCTATATAATGCCAAATGAAATGTCACAAATGTCATGATAAATATTAAAAATTATTATTACATAAAAATGCAGCAGGGTCTGAATCTTCACGTGATCATTAAAACAGAAGATGCATATGCATATCAAGAGCTACTGATCTTATTTTCTGGTTTTATAGCAGCACAAAACTGAAAATCAGATTTGTGGTGGGATTTAGATTTACTGTCACAATCGTTCCTTGTCCAGAATTGAATCTGCCAGTAAGCAGTCAGATAAAAAAGTATTTGGTTCGATTGTGTTTGTTCCCTCCTAGTCAGATTTGTTCCCAAGATGGATAGGATGATCACGTGAAGATTCAAATCCTGCTGATTTTCTAGGGTTTCATAGTGTTTTCAAAAAAATTGGGCCATATTAGGTTTTAATGCTGAAAAAATTAAAAATTAAAAACTCATTTTTGCCTTTTATACGTCCTGACGGTCCGACTACGTCTACAGACGTATCCAGACCGTCCAGGATGTATCCTGCGTATATATAGGGCTGTATCCATATTGGATACGTACCATATCCATATCCAACCATTTTTCTGCCGTATCAGTATCATAGACTCTCGGCAATCTCAGAAACTGAGATGCTTTACAACGTATAGATCCACAGATCTCTGCTTGCTAACTCACAATCTTTGCATGTAAAACTCTCCTGATCATTCCAATTTTAACTCTAGCTCATGCATAAGTCACCCCTGACACAAGTATAATGGCATGCTTATGTAGATACAAGACCTGCCTACTTATATCATTGTCTTGAAGATAAAAGTGACCCATAAGACATTAAATGCGCGTCCCAATCTTCTACGCAAGATAGGGCTTAAATGATAAGACAATTTGATGTGAATGAGCCAGCTCAACAACTATAATTATGAGTTAGGTGAAGTCATGTCGGCTCCCTTGAACAATTTTGGATTTGAAACTCCAAGCATAATACGCCATAATTACGCCCTTGCACATAAGACTATGCACTAGCCTTCCAAGTGAAACCTTGCATGCTTAGGCCGAGTCGCAAGACTTTTGCACCTTGGAAAATGCACAAACACTCCTTACACAATGATCCTCATGCTTTTGCACAAACATTGACCACAAGTACAAAATATATTCTTGCACCATCTTCCTCGACGGATGTTCTTGACTCCAAAAGATACCACAAACTTGATGAAGTCCCTTTGGATATGCCGCAAAACCAAACAACTACTTCACCTTTACGACACTTGCATGAGTCAATTGACTGCAGAGAACATTACAACACAGGCACAGAACAACAATGTCTTTTGCACATTTACAAACTGCACCACACAAAAACAAGACTAGGACTTGCACAATAAACAAAGGCTAAGCGCAAACAAGACATTGTGCATTGTTAGTCTTAGCTTATTTTCCTAAACAAGAATATTTTTGGTTGATGTAGGATTACAAGTGAACCTGGATGCTCCTGCATCATACACCTTAGGTACCAAAGAAAAGCATAAGCTCCAAGTTACAGCTTTGGTAATGGTATTCCATGTTTTGCAACTTGGAATGCACTTATCCAAGTCACATCTTCGATTTTTGGCCCATCCATTTGAGCAAATATTCTTTGTACTCCTTGTCTCTTGTCCTCTTACTAACCCTTGTATCAATTACTCTTTCCACCTCTTCGCGATCCATCTCTAGCATCTGCATTCTCCAATTAATCTATGAATCTAAATTTGAATTTGCACTTCCTTCACTAATATGCACACCCCAATACGGAGACAAAGCTACCACCTGAAAAATAGGTGAAATATAAAATCCTTGAAGTAATTCAATCTCATTAGAATTCTTCACAACACTTTGAATGGTCCAATCTTCTTGAATTTCAACTTATTGTAAATACCCTTTAAAAGTCTCTCCTTCCACAAATGTGCCAAAACCATGTCTCCAACTTGATATTCCACTTCTCTTCTCTTCATGTTTGTGCATTGTTTATACTTCATTGCACTCTTTTCCAATTGTTTTCGTACTTGTCCATGCACATCTCATATGCATTGCAAAATCTTTTACATTTGCACTTTTCCTTTGCTCACCCATATACAATCGAAAATGATGTCTTTCATGTACTCCGGGTAGTTGAATTATTATACATGAACTCACCTTGTGTCGAATATTATCCCATGTTCTGGCCTACCTTCTATCAAGCATCTCAAGAGATTACCTAAACTCTTGTTTGACGACCTTTAATCATGTTCATCTCTCTATGGATGGTATGTTGAACCGAACTATAAATTGGTCTTCAATTTCTTCCACGATGTCCTCTAGAAATGTCCTACAAACTTCACATCCCCGTCGATGTAATACTTTGCAAGAAAACCATGCAACCTCACAACCTCCTTGAAAAACAAATTTGCAATGTTAGTTGCATCACTAGTCTTCTTACAAGCCACAAAATGTGCCATCTTTGAAAATTTGTCAACTACAAATACTAAATCATTCCCTTTTTGTGTCTTAGGAAATCCTAAAGCAAAGTCCATACTTATATCTTCCCGCGGTTTCTTTGGAGTAAACAAAGGTTGATACAACACCGCATTTTGACTTCCTTTTGCTAGGTGACAAACTCTACAATCTTGAACATATTTGTGTACATCTAAACTCATGTGAAGCCAAAGTAGTTTTCCACCTTGTCTATATATGTCTTGTCACAACCAAAATGACTTGCCAATCATCCACGATGTTTTCTTTGACCAACTTTTCGTTTGTTGAACCTCTAGGCATACACAATTGCGCTTTTCTAAACAACCCTTCTGCGCACAAAATAATCCAACCATGGTGTCTTGTCACCACTCATTGATGTTACACATGATTTCCATGCTTCACTCAAATTTTCACATCTATATATTGTGTTTTCATATAATCAAATACTACGACTTCAAACATTAACTCATTCAACAATAAAATCCTCTTGCTTAAAGCATTTGCGACTTTGTTTGGCTTTCTACTTCTATGTCACAACACAAAAGAAAAAGCTTTGTAGGAATTCAATCCACTACATATCTTGTTGATTCGACTTTTCTTGACAATTTATGAGCCATAATGCTTGGGGGTTTGTATACAAAAAACAAATTCCTTAGGTAATAAATAGTGCCTCGGCTTCTTGAGTGTTGCCTGATTGCATAGAACTCGTGATTATACATTAAATACTTGTGTTTCTCATCATTGAGTTTCTCACGACATATGCAATAGGTCTTCTCTTTTGACCCAATATTGCACCTATTGCTACACCACTAATGTCGCATCCACTTGAAAAACTTTACCAAAATCTAGTAATGCCACAACATGTTCCTTAGTTACTTTTTTTCAAATGTTGGAAATTACATTTTGTTTTCGTTGCCGTAGAAACACTTTTCTATCTTTGCGCATTACATCAGTAATTATTGTGCATGTTTCATTGAAATTCTTGATGAACTTAACGTAAAACTCACCATCTTGTGAAAATTGTATTTCAAAAGTACTCCTAGGTGACAACCAACCCACAATTACGCACCTTTCTGAATCCATCTTTAGACCTTATGCAATCGTAAAGCAAATATATATTGATTCTTGTTTCAATAAAATGCATTTCTTCAAGTTTACAAGCAAATTTTCATCTTACTGCAACTTAATCAACACCTTGCACAAATCATGTTGTTGTAAAATGTTTCTCCCTTAACTTACTTGAAAATTAAAATATTATCGAAATAGACAACAAACTTACCCAAATATGGCTTTAGAACTTCATTCATCAAATGCATGAATGTGCTCAATGCATTTGTTAAACCAAATGATATAAGAAATCATTCATATAGTCCTTGATTTACGCATAACTGATAATATCCACTCTTCAAGTCAATCTTCAAAAAATACTTCATGCCACTCGAGCAATCCATCATATTAACCATCCATGATAATAAAACATGTACTTGATAAGTTGATTGTGATCTTGTTTATTGCTATATAGTATATTGTCGGTGCACTTCTCCATCCTCCATTTTTCTTTGGCGCTAATACCATTAGTACCACACCCGGCCTCAAACTTTTGTGAATCAATCCTTTGTCCAATAACTCTTGCACTTGTTTTGCACCCTTGCATTCTCTTGCACTTTATCAACCTATGTGCGACTTTTCTTAGTAGACTTGATCTTAGGATCAAAACCATTTAAAGACTTATGCTCCTCAACATCGGTGATCCATTTGGTAGATTATCTAAAACAATCTCTACAAACTCACCTATCAAGTCTTTCACTTCTTACAAAAGTGCCTCTCCCGTGATTTCCTCTTTTGTACTTAACATTTGTGTGAGCTTTGCTACAAGCACAAAATATGCATAGATCTTATCTATCTGGCCCCATATAGAGAGGGGTTATAGATCGTAGATGGATAGTCCATCCAAACTATCTATCAGATCAATCTCCTCACCCAACACACCTACACCCATAGTGAGTTAGATGGCCCGCCCAACGGATAGATAAGATAGCGATATTGGGATAGGAAGATAGGGTAGGGTCGGGCACTCCCGGCCAGGTTCTATATATAGGGCACTCTCTCCTTCACCTTGCTTAGGAACAATTTTCCCAACATCAACATAATTCTTGGATTAGTTTCCACTTCTTCACTATTATCCTTCAGAGGACTCAAAATGTGTCTCCATCTTTTGACGCCAAAGGATTCGCATGACCATCATGTTGCGCCTTGAAGTGAAAACTTCCAAGGCCTTCCCAAGAAAATATGACAAACATCCACAGGCATTATATCACATGACTTCATCTATGCATGAGCCAATCTAGAAATTCACTAGGCATTGCTCATTCACCAAAATCTGATGTCTTTTTGGCAACCAAGAAACCTTATAGGGATTCATAAGCGCAATTTTCTTCCAACCAAGCTTATCCACCATTTATTGTGAAACAATGTTTTTCGTACTACCACTATCTACGCTTACCTTACAGACTTTACCTCCTAACTAACATAAGGTTACGAACAATTTTTCCCTCTATGCGAGATTGTTCTCTTTTGCAAGTTTCAACATCCTCTTCATCATCGTGCTTCTCCAATGTTAAGTTCATTGATGTGATGCACTAACGCAACACTTTCCTCATTTTCTTGTGCAATATGCACACTTACATTTCAACCGCCATCAATATATGTGTGTGAGCACTCAAGTGCTTTATGCCCAACTTCTCCACACTTGAAACATGTGCCTATGACTTCCACACCCATAGCCTCGACCTCTTCCTCTAAAAGTTCCTCTACCTCTTTGTGCATCATCACCGCACCGTGATGTGCTCGACTCACTTTTCTAACACAAAATTTCCTTTGTTGCTTCCTAGTCCACACCACACATGAACTTTCTTCTCCCTCGCATTGCACCTTGTTTTGCAATAGCTTCTCCTCCGCCTTAAGTGCACATTGAAAGGCTTCCTCAACGAAATGCAATCTGATCATACCAAACTCATCTTGAATTTCCATGCGCACTACATTCCCATAATACAAGATATTCTTAGCATCATCTTTGACATGAGCAACTATAATGGTTAGCTTGTAGAATTCCTCCATGTAATCATTCACACTCATATCCCTTTGTCGCAAGTTTTGGAGCTTCTTGAACAACCTCATTGATAGTTTTGTAGAATGAAGATGCATTTTTAAGAAAAATCTATTCCGCGTCTTGATCTTTTCTTTGCCTTTGTGCAATCTTTCGGCTTGCACATGCTCCCACCATCGAGATGCAAGGCCTTTCAATTTTACACCAACGAATTGAACTCATTTGTGATCTTCCATGTTTTCATACTCAAAATATTTCACTAACTCAATGATCCAGTCAATCATTTCTTCAAGACTCAGACTACCAGAATAGCTTTCAAGGTCCAACTTTGGTTTACTTGTCATTCTTGCAAAGCCTTTCAAAAAATTGTCTTCAAATTCTTCAACTTCTTTAGCAATCTCAATCACTTCTTTGGTGGCTTTTGTATTGCTTGCATCATCTATCACCACAACACCTCGGCGTTGCACTATCTCCATAGCCTCTAGACAAGTCAACAAGTTTTCGTATCTCTCAAACCTATCAAATCTGCAACCCTAGGTGTTCTTCCACAGCTTACCTCCTTAAGGTGCACCTTCTTTCCAACTCATTCATTGGAAGATGTCTTAAATCACCTTTTACCCACATTCACAAATACGAAAAGCAGCGATCAAGGATACCAACCTTAGCTTGATTTTGAATGATGCGCTTAGAGCAACCAACTCTAATACCAATTGATGCGAGTCTCACTAGGGGTCTCAATTAAGAGATACTTTATACCATAACCCTTAAGAATACATACCAAAATTATGCATAAAATTCAACTTAGAAATGAAATAGAACTCAACACTTTATTTGATTCAACAAGATTTAACAAACAACATACTCGTACTTGCAACAATCTCGCAAATCGATAAACTTTACAATATGTAGATCCACGGATCTCCGCTTGCAAACTAATAGTCTTTGTAAGTATGGGTCTCCTAAACACAAACTACCTAAACTTACTAGTTTGTATTCTAACTCTTAACTCGTGCGGAAGACGTCAATAACACAAGTGTAGTGGCAAGCTTATATAGAGGCACGGCCCACCTACTTACATCATTGCCTCAAAGTTACAAGTGACCCATAAGATGTTACATGTGTATCCCAATCCTCTATGCAAGATAGGGCCCATATGATAATACAACTAAATGTAAATGAGTTGTATCAACCATTATAATTATGTATTAGGTGAACTTGTGTTAGCTCATTTTTTAACAATGCTATATTTTAAACTCTAAAAGTTACACGCCACAATTATGCCCTTGCACATAAGACTATGCATCGGCCTTCCTAGTAAAACCTTGCACCTCGACAGGATGCGTGGACACTCCTTGCACAATGATCCTCATGCTTATGTGTTGATGTTGATCAAAAGTTTGAAAAATATTCTTGCACCATCTTCGACTCTAGAAGATACCACAAACTTGCTCAAGTCCGTTTCAATATAACGCAAACACAAAACAACCGCTTGACCTTTACAACACTTGTGCACATCAATTGACTAGGCAAAACATTACAAAATATAGGCACAAAATATAACTTGTGCAAAACAACAATATGACATTTACACACTCGTAGGATGTGCCACACAAAAACAAGACTAGGGTGCAAAAACAGGACTTGCATGATAAACAAAGGCTAGGCCAACACGAAAACACTATGCATTGCTAGTCTTAGCTTATTTTTCTAAGCAAGAATATTTTTGGTTGATGTAGGTTGCAAAGTGAACCTTGATGTTCCCGCATTAGAAGTTATGCCCACAAGAAACCTAATTTGTTAGTAACTTCAATCGCCATTGTGGTAATTAGTAGCTCATATTTTCCATTTGCATTCGCAACACATGATTCTGTCATTTATCTCATTGGAAATTTGAGTTACAATATATATTAGATAGAATGGTAATGCACACCGCTCGACCCCCATACTACTTTCATTCAAGAGATTATGAGGCCTTTTAATATATCTTCCCCCTGCATCGGGTCCCCAAACATTCTTTCATGACTTACAAAGTGTACACATCTCTCCTTGTCCTAATGTTCTTCCAACCTATAAACTTCTAACCCCTTTACCTTTTTGGCACTTTTGTTGAGGGTTTCATTCCACCGATGATGATGTCGCTCGACTTTTAAGGGTTTTGAGGATTTCAAAGTTTGTGTGATATAGTTTTCAGTCATGTTTGTGCCCACTTCCCCAATTTCCATGACAACAATTACTCAAGGTATAGTTCTCACAGTTTTTGGGCTTTGCCTTAGTAGTGAAGCATACCCATTGTTCACCCAACCTCTAAAGTTCCAATTTTCAAACGAAGGGACTTGATCCATTTTTCTTTCTAACAATTTAACTAAGTTATCTTTGACGATTTCTTTTCAAGATTCTTATATTTTTTCTCAATTTCTTCAAATTTGAAATGTAGCATGCACTAGTACTTGCATTCACACTCATGCTTTAGGTAATTTAGTGTCTTAACAACTTGACCATATGTGGCATCCAAAATCTTGGGGACACGTTTTCTACAACTATAATCTCAATACAAAGGCATTATAAGAAATAAAAATAACATGAAAACATATTTATTTTCATCTTATTTGTCCATTGCTTCTCTTTCTGAAATTGGTTTGAAATTTAATCCAATTTAGCAAGTTTCTCCCTTTTCCTTTCCAACCCAACAAAGCTAGAAATTCTAGACCTGCTCTATGAATTTCTTAAACAGACTAGAAATAGATTAGTAAATTTTCATTTTTGGGAGGAAGATCTGAATCACTTGAATAAACATATACTCATAAATGGCTTGGAAATAACGCACTAGGGTCTTCCAAGCAAGAACTACTGATTGACATGACAAGTAAAGGGTTTATCTTATTTGAAGATTTTTTTAAGGGACCGGTAAATGAGTTTTTGTGAATGGGGCTATGAACTAAATTGGTCACAAATAGGGGTCCACACCTTGGGTATGCTGCTCCATGTGCTTTAGTTACCAGATTTATTGGGAGTCACTTTGTGTGACTAGACCACGTGACCCAACACGACATGAAACTTTTACCCTCCCTCAACAACCATTGAACCACTGCCCTCATATGGTTATTTTAATTGAAGGTTACATCATAACTCTCTTTTGACAATCTTCGAATAGGGATGGGACCTTCAAACATTTAATGCATGTTGTTTCATAACTCGAAGTATGTAACCAAAAGGTGTAATAAGTTGTTACTTCACATCATAGGTAAAAGAATGTGTCAAAACTATTTCTTAAGAAAAACGCTTCAGCAATGGAAGCTCCAATATTATTATATTTCCAAATTTTCAGATTCAAGGTTCTTTTTTTTAAATTTCGCAATAATGCAACATTAGTAGGCTTATGGAATATATAAAAGATTTGGTCGGAGTTTGAATATAACTACATAGGATTTGCAAAAACAAATAGTAGACACTCAACTAGATAGATTTATTCAAACTTGTAGGAATATATATACGTGTTTAGATGTCCTCTTTTCTAGGACATTTTATCTCATTCCACTCATTCCTCCACCCTTTCTAATCTCTACGTGGTTGTTAAACTTAACCAACAACCTAAAAAACTAGCCTATGCTTAACTTCAAAACCTATGAACAACTGTAGTATATTGAAACATATATACAATAATGTAACAATTCCTTACATTCCCCTTATTACATATAGTTCAAATATTGGTAGAAAATCAACTTCATATGTGAACTAGAACATAGTAACAATTCAACATACTTACAAATAAGAATGGCCTCACTACATCTCCCCAACGGGATACAATCTCAAGGAACAATGCATACATATGGGGGACATACACCACCATTCACCAAACATAGTTGTAGGAATTGGCCTCACAACACTCATGAACTTGAACTCGCTTGACTGCCCACAACAACATAAATGCAAAATAGGGACACACCCAACCATTCACCTCATTGAACAACATTAGTAGTGAGATTTGACAATACTACTACATCCTTACGTGGGACTAGGCCTCACCTCAACTGCTCCTCTTACAAAACAACAATAGTGAGACTAGGTCCTCACCACGTTTTCTCAATGGAAACAAAAAAACAGTAGTGGGATCAGGTCATCACTACACCTTCTCAGTGGGAATTGATCCTCGCTAATAAACAATATAATGTGTAGGAGAAGTTCGTTTTTCGTCATCACCTACATTGGTGATCACTATCTTCGGGCTTTGTAGTCCTTTATGCAGGATTTGCTACTAAAGCAATTAACCAGTGTTTGAGCTAGTAGCAAGCTCTAAGACTAGAGGTTTTCCTCCATCCTTCTATAATGTTCCATCCAACTTTGGAACTTGGCTCAAACAGCCAAGTTGATCATGTTGGTTCTATACGCCATAGGCCATTGCATGAAGCTCTTTGACGGTTTTGGCCTAAGTCACAAGGTTCACGTCGTGTTCGACAAGGACAAAGTTTGAAAGAAATTCGCTAGCTAAAAAATGGGAAATAATTCGTCATTAAGTTTAAAGAAAATAAATTTTCATTTTTATTACTTTATTTTCAAAATAAATAAGTATTGCTTAGTAAAATATTTTAAAGTATATAAATATTCAGAAATAAATATGAAAATTAAAAAATAAGCACACAAAAATAAATTACTCAATAAAATATTAAAATTATATATTTATATTTTGTATTTAAATAACTTTATGAACATACTAAAATTTAAAATATCAAAAAGTGATTAAAATTAAACATAAATAATATAAATATAAATAAAAAGAAAATCAAAACAAATAAATTTACAAAACTATAATGGAAGTTAAACGTATATGATAACTAATACTGCGTGAGGCAAAAGAATAGCAAGTGTGGAGTTTCGTACCCTAAAATGATAACTATAGAGTCTTGAACAGCATCCAACACCATCAAACGAAATTAAACAACATCGAACAACAGTTGCAGTCTTTGTGCCTTACAAACGACATCAAATGACATTGAACAACAAAAGTTTGAACGGTGACTTTCAACAAATCCTCGATTCTGCCTCCAGTTCCATGACTCTGCAAACCCTCTTCAAATTGAAACCCTATTTAGTATTTTGCAATTGATTCTCAAGATGAAAAGAATAAATGAATGTGAAATCTCAGTCTTAGCTCGAGATAGAAAGATACATGAAATGCCCTGACATATATCAAGATTTTTCTACAGAAAGTTCAATGACACTTTAAGACCCAAATTTCAAACTCCTAAAAAAAGACTGCACAAAATTATGCACAGAATTTCAATGAATTTTAGGAGCTGAAATGAAATTTGCCGAATTTCAAATTCCTTCTACGAAATTCAGCCGATTCTATGAATTAGGCTTTGGCAGTGTTTTTCCTGATACTTGTCATCTTCATAGGAATATTATTCCACCCATAACGAAGGGGCTTTTAAGAGAGTTGGGTACTACCGAAAATGCACCCATATACAAAACAATTCAACTTAAAGATCTTTGACGAATGACTTTTAATGCAATTTTTGCGGAAAAACAATTATATCTTACAAGATATAATGACTTCAGTAAAAATCTTTGCCACAAGGTTTAGAATATAATTTTACACAATATGGCAAGTTTTGGTCAGAAGACGCCTCCCACATTAAAAGTTACTAATTTAATACAAACCTTCAAGTAGGGTTTTTAAGTTTAAAACTACACTATGGAACAATAAAAGAATTAAATCTAGAAACCTAAAAATGCTTGAGCAAAGTCCTTTTGGTGGGTGTTCAAGACAAGTATGAAGTACCTACTGGAATTTTTTGGGCAAAAGACTCCTCCCAGAAGTGGAGATACAAAATTAATTCAGTTGCCTCATGCTTAGACTCAAATATTTGGACAACTTTATAAAGTTTATTAAAACTTTATCAAATTTTAAAATAAAATTCTAAACTTTAAAAAACAGAGTGTTTCCCTAAATAATTATAAAACTATTCTTTATAATAAAACATTAGTTTATGAAGATACTGCTCCTGTTTCTGCTCTGCTGCTTCTGTGCGGCTGCGCTTCTGCTCACAGTGCTTCTCTCCTCCATTCCTCTCACATAAGTCCCTCACAGTTCTTCCCTAGCTCCTCTTATTTTAGGAATGCCTTCTTCCAATCACAGGCAGCTCACATCCTATTGTCAGGCAGAAATTCTTTTCTTGTTTCAAATTATTTTTGTTCCTTTCCTCCGCAAGTGGTTGTACCGCTGTGCTATCTTCTACTATATGTTGATTCCTCTTGTTGTTATTGTGCTTTATCTGTGATGCCAGTGAGCTTACTGGTAAACCTCCAGGAGATCTCACAGTACTGTAATCATTAAGTGCCTTCTCATCATTTCTCTTTTATTCTAGATCTCCTTTTCCTAGGCGCCCTTCTTTTAATATGGTGTTTCAACATGAAAAACAAACACAAGCAGATTTACCATAGAGATATGACACTTCAAAAGATGTATGCCTCCTCTGTTGTACAGTCTTCATTGTTGTTTCTTTGATGTTCTGATTTGCTGGGCACTCTTGCTTCACACCACAAATTGCCCCTAATTCTGCTCCTATTTCTCAAAGCACAGAAAACTCTCACTAAAGGCACTCAGTTTAAAAAGCTAAAGGAAAAACTACAGGGTACAGACAAATTAACAAAGAGAGCTTTCATTAATCAGGTTAACAAAGAGAGCTTTCATTAATCAGGGCAGCCAAAACTACTAGTGGAGTTGCCCCTTTGCAATTACCCAAAAACATGGACTCTCTTTGGCTCTCACAGGCTCTTCCCTCTCCTGATCTCAACCTTGTCTGATACCGAATGAAGCATTTGGTCAAAGTTCTCGTATAATTAAATACACAGGAATTGCACAAATTAATACTAGACGCTCAATTAGATATATTCATTCAAACTTGCACGAATATTTATACATGTTTAGATGTCCTATCTTCAAGACATCTTCTTATATCCCATTCCCCTCATTCCACCACCCTGTCTAATCTCTATGTGATTTGTTAAAATCACTCAACAGCCAAAACAAACTAACCTATGATTAACTTAACTTATAAACAACCTCTAGTATATTAAAACACACACATATAATAATTCCTTCCAATATATGCATGGGATATTGGCATGCAACCCCAGGTGCATATTAGATTGGTAACATATTTCTTATAGTTACAGCAGAGGATGCACCTGAACTCAATGGAGATACCCAATGCACACACGTACCTGTAGATTGATTTTGAATTTTCTGATCTTTTGGCATATATTACACATGTATAACGTTTGCGTATATTACAATCTTTACCTACACAACTAAGTTTTGTGGTTTCACACTGGATGCTGCTCATCCATACCCTATCCATCCCCACACCCAAGAAACCTTGCATTTTTGCATAATAGGTTTTCTCAAATGCAAGACCCATAAATTAAAGAGATTATAGAATTTGGGAATGATCAAGATTGGTTTTTCTTTTCACAATTATCTACAAATAATTTGTGATTTTTATGATTATTTCAAAAATGAAAATACAGATAAATAAATTGAACATGGTGTAATCACCTTTAGGAAGTATGTTGTTTTCTAATTTATACTTACTAAGTTATTTGTGTTGTGTAATCACCTTTAGGAAGCATGATGTTTTCTAATTTACACTTATTTGTGTTTCTTTTTCACATTTCATATTTCTTTTAGGATTCTGGTATAGGATTGGTTGCAGATCATGCAAAAGAAACAGCTGTGATGGAATTTGTACTTGGTCCACCTCCCTAATGGAACCTCACTAGGGAATGGATCTCGGTCATCCTACAGAAATCTAAAGATTCTAAATGGATTTCCGCTAAGTAGCTGATACGTTTTGGATGCGGGTACGGGTACGGAGTATCCAATACACGGATACGACAAAAAAAAAATATTGACCCCGGATATGGCGTTGGCTACGGCAGTATAAAAATATATAAATTTTAGCCTTCTAAATAAGAATTAAGTTATTAACCACATATTATGCATATGAAAGACAAGATACTAACATTATATGATTATTAATAATATCCGATTTTGGACAATATAGTGCATAATAAATATTAAAATGACATCATAAGAATATTAATTATAATATTATCGTAACACTATAATTAATAATACTATTATATTATTATTTATATATAGTACAAAATATTATATATAATATTAAGCAATTTAATAACCTTTTATTTATATATATATATATAATTGTATATAATTAGAAATTTTATAAACTATTAGTATTTTCTAGATGCTATTTTAAAATATATAATAAATTAATAATATATAAAATCATTTACTATAGTCTATAATAAATATTAAATTCTAATTTCTGATATATTCTTCCAGACTTCCACGTATTCATACAGACTTCCATGTGTTGGTTGGTGTAATAAGATTCCGGTTGAAATGATATAGTTACGTATAGCTTCAAAAATATCCTATCCGCTGTATGTTTCTCCGTGTATTGGCAGCGAAAATACCCCGCCATATCTTCCTGGCTCCTCCCGTGCACTCGGTACATTTCGTACCGGTTTCAGGCCCCCTCCCCCTGCCGTATAGGTATCCTAGGATTTCCATGCAAGTAAATTCAAACTGTCAGCCCAGGATGCCTCAGGATGATACAACCACTGCTAATCCCCATCCGGGAGTATCTCTCTGGCTAATTAAGTGGTTAAATTTTGTATTTTCGCAAACGCGTTGAATATAATCCCTCTGATAAATGTGGTCTGCTAGGAGTACAATCATGATTAGTAACCCTGCAATAAATACTACCAATGTCGCAATATGCAGACTATACTAGTCCATATACCACTACCTACTGAATAGCTACGAGTGGCAGCACTCTTCTTAGTTTGACCTTCACTAGCGTGATTGTCTATTATACATAGCACTGCTACACTAGCGACTATTTAATCAAGAGTGCCACTACACTATCTACTATATGTTCAGCGCTATGACCAACTCTAGGGTTGAGCAGCGGGTTAATATATAGCAGCATACTGTCCCATAGTGCAGTGGCCCAGAACATGCAGCCCTATATTCCCTACCACTACAGCGAACATAGTGTAGGCCCAGCCCACTACCAATCCCACAACTAATGGAATGGATGGAACTAATAAATGGCCCACAAAACAGAGACTGTTATTTTGTTGGAGGTGATTCGATCAAGGAGGCGGCGGAGGGAGCGGGGCACTCCCACAATGTAGGGTGGCTATATATATTTTACTGGGGATAAGCGAGATTGCGGTCAAGGAACTCCCTTGACATGGGGGCGGGGGCGTACACCCTTGCTTGTCCAACAGGGGAGGACTCAACCGCCCACCTCTAAGGTTGGGATAGAGCTATTTATGCGCTCGACTCACCCCTATCTGAATAGGGAGGCTGAGGAGGAGGGTCTCAATCAATAGACCAAAGAGGACTCAACCACCGGGAGAGCACTCAGCCGATAGACCAAGGGAGAACAATTTAGCCTCTACGCAATGTAACAATACAACATCTTGAGAAATTGGCAGTCTTCTTGTATTTTATTTTATCAAGAGTGTACATTGTAACCCACTTTACCTTTTTAATATGATATCTAAACTTTTTAATAAAAACAAGATTCTAAAAGGAATGGAACTGGGTTTTGCACAAAATTCCTAAGATTCTAATATCATTGCATTATACAAATATGTCTGAAGTTCTGAACACATCAATAACATTTTATGAGCATAAAATTGAACTTGGTGGAACTTTTCTACCAAACTTTATGGGGGCAGTCTTAGCATGCGATCCATGGCTCATACCATACAGAAATCTAAGCACAAGTTGCACTCAAAACCAAGGTCAGTGATGGTCGATCTATTCAGGACAATACCCTTTATGTGGGGAAAGTACCCGAAGCAAATTATGTAGTGGTGATAAATTCTATGCTATTACCAAGTATCAAAGATTCTATTTAAAACTCTATCTGAGGCATCATCCTCCTATAATTCGTTAAATGTTCATCTCATTAGATTGACTTTTGGGAGTTAAAATGAATTAAATGATCACATCTACAAGATTTACTTCACAAAACTTTCCTTATTTTATCTAGTTCACTGATGATTGCTTCAATTGGTCTTGCCTGAACAAGAGTTTCGATCAAGCCAATTTTCAGTACAAATAATTCAAAATAGCACAGAAAAAAACACATACAAAATCAAATTGCCAACAAACTCTGATCAACTTCTGGCATATTTCTGAATTAGCACAATACCTTGGTAGGGCTTTGATTAAAAAACAACTCCTTCAGCTGATTTCTGTCAAACGCGAGACCTGTAGGAGGGTTTTCATTACCATTGCCATAAACAAAGATTCGTGCATCTTGAATGAGATCATTAGGAGTCGACAGCTGCAGGTATAAAATATAATCATATTATCACTGTGTTGTATAGAAGATGCAGAGAGTTGGCCATAGAAATTACATTTCAAATGTAAAAGCAGAGACAAAGAGCCAAATTAAGTTATTCTAAAACATATGATCCGAACAAAAGCAAAACCTCTTGTGCAAAGGCATCAAATGCTCTCTGTCCATCTTTCACCATTGTTGCAGTTACAAAGACTGCTTTTGCTATCTTTTTTCGAAAAGCGCTCCATTGCATAAGACATACAAGCACCTCCAAAACTGTGGGAAACTAAAATAACCTGTATAATATGTGAAACATTAATGCTATAACCTATGAGTAAAACTGAATACAGTAACAGAAACTGATAGTACCCGTAATCATCATCAAGAGAATCAGGGAAAAAAACATAAAATAAAAGAAATAATTCTTCACATTTCTGGGGTCACCATAACCTGCAGATTTACTTACTTTATCATCTTCAGGAAGCTTGTCTAAATAATCAAGAAGAGGCTTTGCATATTGAGCTAATGTTGTGATGCTATTTGTCTGAGTTTGATCAATCCCAGATCCAGTGAGATCCAAAGCAGTTGCTGTAAAGCCAGCTTCCTCCAGTAAGGCAATAGACTTGTACCAACACCATGCTCCAAATCCCCCGCCATGAATTAGAACAAAGTGTTTAGTTTCTAAATTTTCTACAGTGTTAGCATCCTGCAAATATAGATATCTTTAGGTATTCAAGTGGATATTAATATGGAAACTAAACAAAACCCACAAACATTTGAAACAGTAGGAAATATAATAGCTCTAATCTAACTTTTTAGGCAAAGCGATAATTCAAAATAAGACTGAGCACAACTGGCTTGTGACTTGTGTTCTGTATCTTGAGCATGTGAATGTCCCAACCATGATATAAAATACATAGCTTGAAGGACATGCAATCAAAGGATTTGTGATGCAATGAGCTTGATAAGTGGTGTCAAGGCAGAGTTTAACTATAAGAGCATGCAATATGAAATTGTATAGGAAGCATGATTGGAAATCAAATCACAAGGGTAAAAACATTTGACCAACACCACCTTCCTTGCAAAAATTCTCATTACAAAGGGGATGGCAGATTTTTGATTATCATCAAATATTGCATGTAGGTAATAAACCTCAGAATGCTCATCAAGAGGGAAAAATTATTTTAAAAACAGAATCTAAGAAAGAAAGTCTTAACATTTTATCAGTCACTGCTGAGAGAGATAGTACTAGGATTATAACTCTAAAGATTTATCATTTTTATCATAAACATTAACCTTGGCACAAGGTAGTGGGCTAGTGGTATCTGTCATGACTCCTCCCTCATTAGAAAGAATGTTATCCCTCCATTATGTTTACAGTTTTGGTGATAAGTCTCCTCTAATTCCTTGTCATCTGTTATCTGTTGTACTCTCTTATTTACGTGTATACCATTTTGAGCTTTACTTTAAATTGTTTATTCAATGAAAATACCAACATATTAGAACCTAGATCTTTTATGTGTCCCCTTATCAATTTTAAATTAACATATCCATACATACCATCAACATAACAGCAATGCCTGCCATTTATATTTAACCACTATCTGTTCATGCAAATAAGATCATTTGATCAATAATAACGCCAAATAAAATGTTTGTTTTGTAATATAACATGCATGCTTCTCAAAAAAAAGTGTGTAAAGCTTCATCCAAGAGTCTCCCATGCAGTAATCCCACTAAAGCAATAGTATTTGTTAAGTCCGAACAGGGTGGCGATGCTTCCGCTAATATGACAATAGCCAGACTAGGACTTGGCACAGACTCCACAAGTTGAAGGGTTAAAGTTGGCTTGGACTCTTCTCATTTTCAGCACCAAGACTCGGCAAAAGGCTAGGAGATTGAAAGTTTGTAAAAATTTGGCAATTTCACAAAAATTGATGTATTTTGTTTTCATCCACAAGAAGATAACTTCAGAAACATCCAAATAAAAACAAAATCATTGAAACCGGATATCCAAACCTTTCCCTGGTGATTTTAAAAAAAAACAGTTTCACCCTTTTCCATCACTAAAAATCTTGAAAACAAGTCTGCAACTGTAAAACCTAAAATTCTGGAAATCCCACTGGTGAAATCCATTGAAAAATTAGCCATTCTGTTGTTCATCTAAGTTAAAAGACTCAAAACCCTCTCCCTCTGCAAAACGACCTCATGGAACAAACCGGACAAATATGAGAATGGGACTTATGTTCATTTCTTTCTTTTACTGGTTTAGAGATTCCAGCCAAGTACCATCATTGATCTTCCTAAGTCTCGATGAGTCCCCATAGAGACTAGCTCCCCAAGCTTTCTAGACTCATCTCAACATGGATTACACTCGAATCATCATTCTTAACCAAACAAAGGTATGTGGAAACTAAAGTATTTGGTTGACTAGTTTTCATAATAAGTCAGTATAACCAAGGGCTACTCCCTATTTCAACTTGCATCACTGCACCAAGAGAGAAGTGTTCACCATATGTCCTCAAATGTGTTATTGTACCTCTTAGTTCTTTTGGTTTTGTTAGCATTATTGTTACAAATATATTCCTAGCTGGAATTTCTGAAACCAACAGGTCAATTTATGCAACATAGACTGTTTAATCCTTGCTCTACATCTAAGTCAATCTATCAATAAGACTTTGTTTATCAAGGTTATGCCATTAGATCCAGTGGCAACATGTTTCTACAAAAGGTGATGATTATTGACATTTGGAATGTATGTTCCAATCATCATGGCATTGGTCACAAGATCAAATAAAGCTCATTGGCTAGAAATAGTCCTCCATAAAAATGCATAAAATGCATTAAGCACCACCCATATCCACACCAATGGACAAGCATTTGACAAAAAATAATGTGAAAATGTGAAAAATGGAAGGGAAAACAACTTAATGGGAGACAAGACAATTCTCAATCAAAAATATTCCTCTAAACACTTGAGGATAAGAAAATAGACAATGTCTTTAAGCCCGAAACCTGAAGGAAAACATCCCAACAAGCAAACACAGATAGTGCCAAAAGAACAAAATCACTGCCCAAATCATGTAAGCATGGAAACCTAGCAATCCAGTGGAAGGGAAGAGGTTATACTCTAATGGCATTGGAAATCATGTCACTCTAAGCATTCCTTTAAAAAGCATATGACTAAGGACAGTAGATTTGACATTGTACCAAACTTGGAAGAAGGATGAACAAAGAGATTCCTCTTCAATGATTGAGTGCCTATCATAGAACATGCTTATTTCCTATTAACCCAATAGAAAAGTAACGATTGGATGAACAATCCTTCCATGGGACTTTCAACTACTCTTTTCTCTAAGCAGTTAAAGAGGTAAGTTCCAAACTCAAGCCTTTATAATTCAGGCCATATGTTCAAAACTCAAGTCTTTACAATTCGTGCCACGTGTTACAAACTTGTAATGTCCCCAATGGACATATTTTTGCCCCTAGATGGATTTTAGGCAATCCCAACTTTAAATGCAACTTGTAGACAAAATACCAAACAAGTATCATGCAGATCTGAATTAAATAAGGAAATGCGACTTGGGTTAAGTGGAAAACCCACACCAATCAACCTCTAAATTTATATCTTTCCACTCAAATCTAGTACCACTAATTTATAAAGCCCAAATATGTATAAAATTGCAGATTTCAGATGTAAACAAGGCTGCAATAAATTATTTAAAAACCCTGTCTGCAACATAACTTCAAAAATTCATATCTTTTGCTAGAGAAGTCCAAATGAGCTGAAACTTTGGATCTTGGGCCACAAAAATATGAAGAATAATATTCCAAAATTAGTTTTCGCACAGCAAACACAAAACCCTAATTTTGCCCTAAAAAGTAGGTCGCCCAGCACATTTAGGGCATCAAATCAGCTCCAAAAATTAAGAAAACAAGCTACTTTGATTCCCAAACAAATCAGCCCTGAATCAACTCCAATAATGACAAACTAGGGTGGATCTTTCACCACCGAAGAGTGCCCTACTAGCTAGGAATGGATCTCTCACCACCGAAGCTAGGGTCCCTGTGGGATCTTACTCCACAAGCTAAAGAAAATCCAAGCGTGTATGCAAAAGCTACAAGCTTAAGACACAAATCAGAAAATATCAAATGGTTATGGAATACCTTCCCCTCAAGTCGACTTCTCCTTATAAAGGAAGAAGAGACCCAAAACAACCTCTACAATATCCAATTAGTTCATAAGGATTTTCCCTATGCAAGCATTTAATATTTTCCCATATTAAATGTTTTTCCCAACAACTTTTTCCTCCTAATGCAAGTCACATTTTCTAGGGAAATACATAGTAAAATGGGCATTTATCCTTTCTATGTTCTCATTCCCTTTCTCTGGCAAGTCACATTTTCACCTAAGATGGATAACAATTTATATTTGGGCCTTTTCCATCCTAGATTTAATAATTATTAAGTCATATAAATTATTATAAGTGCTCTATATATTTTTTTCCTTTTATTAATGGCACTTTATAATAATTAAATATAACTTAAGTCACCCTTATATTTTTCCTTTGGCCGTCGAGTTGACAAAATAGGCCAAAGGTCTTCAAATGGGAAGGGGATATTACAATCCTCCCTTCCCAAAATTGCTTAACCTCAAGCAATTGCATTTTTGTTTTGTCCAAGAGCCATGCACAAGAGACAAAACATGATGAAGTGTTCTACCATCCGAGCCCTCTGTACCTGTTAAGTGAGCTAAAACTTGCCACCATATATTATCCACAAGATGCTCATATACACATAGTTGGAGCAATGGTTCAACAAACTCCATAATGAAGACTTCATCATCTACCATACCATGTATCTCATGATGGAAATAAATTGGAATAAGCAACAATAAATAAGACACATTATTATGCTCTTCATACCTTTCAATGCCATCAATGTCCTCCGTGTGTTCAAGATAGACATGTTGAGTTGCCCCCAACATTGTTGCTTGAGTGCCCATTGAAAGTATTTGAAAGCTGATCAAAAGTTGCTAGTTTGGAAATTACAGCAGGCTGCAATTTCACACAAGTGTCCATGTGAGGCTCCTCCTCATGTGCAAGTTGCTCTATAAAGACTTTTTTCGTGGGTGTAGACTTCCTTGCATCACATCGTTTCTTTGAACTCTTGTAGGTGTTGTCTTGCTTGAGCGGCTATCGATCTCTAGCAACTCTAGCTCTGCTATTCCATTCCTCACACCTTTTTAGAGTTTCCATTATATTCTCCTTGCTTGCATATACAAAAAAATTTCTCCTGAGCTAGAATAATTTCTCTAACAAGCAAAGTTTCACTAATGCAATTATTTTTCTCAATGGAAATCATACCTTTTTCTCTAGAAGATTCTTCTTCAAATGAGTTCTTTTGTAATTCAGGTACCGGCATATGATGACCTCGCTTGGGCTTGCTACCAATCTTCATCATGCAATAATTTGGAAATGGGATATTATCTCTGAAACCCTTGCTCAAAGATTGGTATTTCCTTCAACAAGAATTCTCATCATTCACCTCTATTGGGTGCCCTTTATTATTGTTCTCACCTTTTTTCTTATTGTCCCAAGATTTGTTTTGATTCAAATTTTGAGTGAGCTGGCTCAAATAATGGTTAGTGGCTTCATGTTCTTTCACCATGTTGGTGAACATTTCCTTCATAAAACCCACATTGAGATCTTTCCAAACTACCATATTTAACCCATACAAGCTAGAGGAACAACAGCTCTGATACCATTTGTAATGTCCCCAATGGACATTATTTTACCCCTAAACGGATTTTAGGCAATCCCAACTTTAAATGCAACTTGTAGACAAAATACCAAACAAGTATCACACAGATCTGAATTAAATAAGGAAATGCGACTTGGGTTAAGTGGAAAACCCACACCAATCAACCTCTAAATTTATATCTTTCCACTCAAATCTAGTACCACTAATTTATAAAGCCCAAATATGTATAAAATTGCAGATTTCAAATGTAAACAAGGCTGCAATAAATTATTTAAAAACCTTGTCTGCAACATAACTTCAAAAATTCATATCTTTTGCTAGAGAAGTCCAAATGAGCTGAAACTTTGGATCTTGGGCCACAAAAATATGAAGAATAATATTCCAAAATTAGTTTTCGCACAAAAACAAAAAACCCTAAGTTTGCCCTAAAAAGTAGGTCGCCCAAAGACATTTAGGGCATCAAATCAGCTCCAAAAATTAAGAAAACAAACTACTTTGATTCCCAAACAAATCAGCCCTGAATCAACTCTAATAATGACAAACTAGGTGGATCTTTCACCACCGAAGAGTGCCCTACTAGCTAGGAATAGATCTCTCACCACCAAAGCTAAGGTCCCTGTGGGATCTTACTCCACAAGCTAAAAAAATCCAAGCGTGTATGCAAAAGCTACAAGCTTAAGACACAAATCAGAAAATATCAAATGGTTATGGAATACTTTCCCCTCAAGTCCACTTCTCCTTATAAAGGAAGAAGAGACCCAAAACAACCTCTACAATATCCAATTAGTTCATAAGGATTTTCCCTATGCAAGCATTTAATATTTTCCCATATTAAATGTTTTTCCCAACAACTTTTCCTTTCTAATGCAAGTCACATTTTTCTAGGGAAATACATAGTAAAATGGGCATTTATCCTTTCTATGTTCCCTTCCCTTTCTAAGACAAGTCACCTTTTCACCCAAGATGGATAACAATTTATATTTGGGCCTTTTCCATCCTAGATTTAATAATTATTAAGTCATATAAATTATTATAAGTGCCCTATATTTTTTTCCTTTTATTAATGGCACTTTGTATAATAATTAAATATAACTTAAGTCACCCTTATATTTTTCCTTTGGCCGTCGAGTTGACAAAATAGGCCAAAGGTTTTCAAATGGGAAGGGGATATTACAAAACTTTCTTTAGCATTGCAAAATGAAAAAAAGTGAGTGGCATCTTCTTTGGCTACTCATGAGGGAAAAGAAGTGGTCACGAGGTGAATAAAACTGCTCAATTAATGTTATGAGATTTGTTAGACATCGAGAGCAAACAACTATGCATTGCCAAGACTTGCATACCCGTTTTTCACAGAATATGATGCTAGTTGGAAATGGTCAATGTGTAAAGCTCCTTAAACTAGTTTTGCATCAATTTTGGACATTCTTACTCATATTTCCATCAATCAAGATTTCTTTAATATTTGATGAATTTGTTATTGTAAAAGTTATCAGAACAAGAAATTGGTGCTAACAACTATATTGAATAAAGTATGCAAAATGTTTAGTCAGTTTTGCTTGTAGGCTCCAACAAATTTCTCGTTTGAGCACCTTTGGTTTTAATGTCCCTTGCACAATGCTTCACAAATAGGTAATTACAAAAGCTTTGAGTGCCAATGCTAATATTTTCCCTTTTAATCTTGATTTTTGCAATGGTAATGCTATCATATGGGACAAGGATGGACAGAGAGGTTGTACACAAATGCATGAAAGCAGCTGAGCAGAAGAGCTACCAAACAGATAATAGTAAGTTAGAAGACAATTACTTTAGCAGCATTATGGGTACTTCGTGCATTTTGCATAAGTAATGATGCCAAGTAGCTTAGTTTATTTATGCTGCTGGACATTTATATCTTAATTATAAATTTATTTGAAAAGGATATCATTATAAGGCAAGCCTACTCTTCAGCAATATTTATATGGACATGGTTGAAGTAAAGAAATATTGATCCATTAAAAATTGCAATCAATAGCTGTTATTTACTCTCATATTGCTCTCTATTGCTTGCTGTTGTACACTGCTGCAAATTCTTTTTTATGCTGTTCGAAAACAAATTAGACCCGAAGCATGTTATCAATAGATTCAATACCACAAGCTATAGTTTTAATGAAGGGGAAGGGGTCCTAAAGTCTAACATTATGCTGCACATGGTGAAAATACGGTTGGTGACAAACTAGTAGACACGGAATAAAAATATGGACCAAGGGAACAGCACTGTAGGGTTGATGTAATGTAGAGGGATTGAAGAAATAAAAACTATGCAATGCTGGTAAAGAAAAACAAAACGAATGCAATAGAATTTTTGGACAAATAAATGTGCAGTGAAGAATGTCACAGTGAGTAAAATTGAAATGGGAAGATAGAGTGAATAGGGGGGAAAATTGTAGAAAAGGCGAGTGGAACAAAATAATAGGGTATAGTGGCAATGTCTGGTGCAATAAGTATCAGGAAAGTAATACCAATTTTATGCACCTAGGCACATAAATTAGAATATTGCAGCAGAAATCACCAATTGATTAACAAATACTCAGAAATCAACACATGATGAGCAAATATATAAATTGTGAATAGCATATACGATATAAACACTCATAATGATGATGATGAAGCACTGCTGCAAATAAAGAAAGGAAGTATTTTGCTTACTCAACAGACAACAGAAGCATGGGAAGCACTTTGCTTACTCAATAGACAACAGAAGCATAAGGAAGAGCAATACTGCATCCCCAAAAATTCCCAAGAAAATTTTGGAAGGAAACAAATAGAATAATCCAATCACTTGAGTTCTTGCTCCAACTGACTAAAATGACATCTAATTTATATTTCTCAAACATCAAGATTCGAGTGGGCTCAACCCTTAGATTGACATATGGCATTTTATTAGGGCCATTGTATGATTTTAGTTTTTAATCCTATTTCTTCACAGAGCAGCACTGAGTAATATTCTTCTGGATTCATCTGTCGGTCCAGTCCATTTAAACTAATCAATATACTTCAATTTAATACATTATAAAATCATTCTCATTACAGTGAATTGTCTTAACTGATTTCATTTAATTAAATTGATCTCCAACCACAACGAGCTAATACTATCTAAGAAACAATATAATCTATGAGCTTTAAATCAATAGTTTAAAAATTAAAACTAATAATCATATATAGTAAAACTCAATATATTGATTAAGTAAATCATATCGTCGTGTTAAAATTAAATTGAATAATTTAATATGACTAGTAACAACTTATTAATCGCATCTCGTCGTTATTTAAGGTGTTGAGTCTTAACATATATTGTAATATTTGATTTAACCTTACTCTAATTTTTTATCAAAGTTAATATCATTTAAGGAACACGCCCAATTTCCTCTTCCCAAGCATTGTTTCACCCTTCTTCCCTGAAGATGGATCCGGCAGTCAGATCTGAAATGTCGGAGAAAAAATTTCCTACATAGATGAATCCAGACGAATAGTATCAATTGTATGATCAACTATGGTGTTTTTGGAGCACAACAACACACCACAGAAGCAGTTAAAGCTTTTATTTTATTAATGCGCCTGATTTAGTTTCTTTTAATCTTAATTTTTATCTTTTTATTAATAACACATTGAGATGCTTTAGGAATTCCCTCACTGATCATAACTTGTGAATGCACCATTCAGCCCCATTGATCACTTTAAAAAATTAAAATAAATAAAAAATTAACTCATACTAGGATACTTCAGGTTATTATGGAAGCCATTCTCTTACACTGAAACATTTTGATTTTTTCAAGACTTTCAGGGAAGTCAAAACAAAAATGCAAAAGGCTTCTTCTTTCAGGGCCGATACCATCTTCCAAAACCATCAAGCTGAATGCCAGTTTTCATAAGCAACTTGCATACACAGGATCAGATATATTTGGAACTCAATCCCAAGATCTCGAGGAATATGCAATGGACACAAAATTAATATTATAAATTTTCTTGGACATTCGAATCCAAAAAGAAAAGCATAAAAAGTTTCCAAAGAGGAGTGAATGTTCCTCAATATCAAATTTGAAGTTGATTCTGATAGAGAAGAGCTTCAAGCACAAGTTTCTATGGATATAGAGGCCATTAAGGTTTATAGAGAATGCATGGTAAGAAAAGAAAAATTTAAGGAAGTGTATTCGATCAAAGCAGGAGAAAGATCAACAAAACAATTCTCAAAATCCTAAAAATTAAGCAAGTTGCAGAGACAACAGAGACATCAAAATAGACAATGGAAGATCACCTCGAAAGCAAGAATTAATTAAAAAATTGTTGATTGTTTAAGCAGATAATGTCAGACAAACAGTATTTGGTGTATGAGGATCTCCGCTTTGGGTAGGATATAGCTGCACAACTAATATGAAATTTCCCTTCCTCTCAAAGACCTGCATTTCGAGTCTGGCTTGTAAAAATTGGTGGTGGACTCTGTTTCTGGGAAGGATTCTGGCAGCAAACGCTGGGACAGATTGGAATATTCATCATAATTAGAGAATCATAAACTGCAAATCATCACATAGCTGTTGCTAATAAGCCAATTTTTCATTTAGTTTTGTCATATTCCTCATTTTATTCTGTGTAAAATGCAAAAAAAAAAGACCATTGCGAAAGATAGGAGATGGACTTACAGTAAACCCTTTTTCTGCTGCTATAGTAAAGAATTTGTTTGATCGTCTTTTGCCTAATCTTCCTAGTGTCGTATATTTGGATAAATTATTGAGGTTACATGACACTGTGAATACCAATGGGTCAACTATACCAAACCATTTGGAAAGAGCAGGGTGCATTCAATCTATCAGTCTGGCTGTTAAAGATAGGACAAGAAACTCTGAGCTGATTAATGATATGCTTCAGTGATCTATTGAAAAGAATAAACAAGGCATCATGCTTTCTCACACAACATGGTTGTATCATTCCAAGATTTGATCATGCTAAAATATGATAGAATTTTTTTTGGACCCTGCAGTGGAAAGGCATGTTGCCAAGCAATCTTTGAATGATTCATTCAAAGATTGGATTGTGCTAAAATATGATAGCGTTTTTTGGACTCTGCAGTGGAAAGGCATGCTACAAAGCAATCTTTGATTGACTCAGCAAGGTGAAAGAGATATCTAGAATGCTTTAAGGCTTGTTGGCATTTTCTTTATTTCTATACATGGTTTGAATTGATTCTTTATGGAGATAAATCAAGCATAGTATACATTGGGGGTAAGTTTTTTTCTGAGTTGATTTGTCTGCTGACATTGTTGTCCAAATAGATGGTTTTATTGAATAGATGGTCCTCTAGATGTCGGTGCCCCAAGATGACACGTAGCTCCACTTATGTTGGGAAAGGACCTCTGCAAAGCTGCTAGACTGCCAACAATTGTATTGGTTTATATAATCTTATTGATTCATGATGTACTATAGGATGGATGGTTTTCAAATAATATTCATAATAGCATATCTTCTAATCATTGGCAGCATTCAAAATATTGAAAAAGATATGTCCAAAGCATTACAGTACTCATAAGTGTCTCTTTGTGAACACCTAATCTCTCTAGCAATATGTCCGAGTTTCTCAACGTAAGGGCAAATGCCAAGGAATAGGTTAGCTAGAGCTTTATGCCAGATTTACAAGGTCACAAGGAAAGCTTACTCAAAAGAATAACATGAAGCAATCAGCATACCAATCCTTGAGCGAAGCAAAACTAACAGCAGAAACATCCTTCATGGGAATTAACTTATTAAGCAATTCACTAAGAATGTTTAATTAAGGCTCTAAAGAATAACATGAAGCAATCAGCATACCAATCCTTGAGCGAAGCAACTAACAGCAGAAACATCCTTCATGGGAATTAACTTATTAAGCAATTCACTAAGAATGTTTAATTAAGGCTCTAAAGAATAACATGAAGCAATCAGGATACCAATCCTTAAGTGAAGCAGCTAACAGCAGAAACATCCTTCATGTGAATTAACTGATTAAGCAATCCACTAAGAATGTTTAACCAAGGGCCCATTTCTTTGCTCAGTGTTTCTAACAAGATCCTATCCAGAACTCTGACCCTATAGATTAAACATGTAATAACTTCCAATATAACATCAAAATAGACTAGGCTCGTTGTAATAATTGTTGTATGAGAAGATATGGAGCAGGACAAGACAGCGACACAAGAAACTATGTTTAACATATCATATGATAGGACTTACAACCTTTCATTTTAAAAATGTTGTAGGCCATGCGCTTTGGAGCATTTAATCAAATTAGTAAAACACAAACCATTTTTGCAGATGCATCAACTTGTAACCAGCCCCTATACTCTACGAGGCATTGTTGAACCCGAGAAAAAAATGGTTTCAAAACCCAATTATTACGTTCGCAGAACTCGCATAATTTTCAATATTTTGTGATTATTATATGGTTTGCAATGCCACGTATACTAAGCAAAGAGGTATATGTAATATGATTATTCTTGTGCTTCAAGAACCTATTTGTACCCTGTATCTATGGTAAATTCTAAATATCATCATCTCAAGTCTCGTATAGATTATCGCATGAACGTTTATTATTCAAACCACAGTCACATGCTAAGACTACAACTTTGACTCAGAAAATGCTCTGTCAAAAATTGGTACATACTCAACAAATCAGAAATTTTTTAAAATAAAAATAAATCACAAATGAGAAGGATTTTTACTATTCCCATGATAAATCCAGTCTATAGACACCCAAAAAAAAACACCAAACAAATAATCAATAGGCAAACATTGTTGTAAGACAATTTAAATAGTCAGCATAAAGGTATTTTCCTATTCAGTACATTATCAACATTATTTTCTCGTCTATGAAGCTTACTCGGGCACTTGATAAAAGAAGTATATAACTGTCCCGAAGTATGGTTTTATTCCATCATGAGACCATCACCAGATAAGAGGCTCCAGGGGTATATTTCAAGAACATAAATGTAACCGTTATTCAAGATACAAGGATCTACAGGCTTGTTGATAACTGATTTGAGTGGGCATAATAGATCTGCCCATTCATCCAGTTAAGTCTGCTTGTTTTCCCCTAGAGTAGTCAAACTTGGCCACTCATAAGATCATTCTTGATTATGATACAAACAGAAGTAAGATATTTTTTCATCACAGGACCCATTAGCAAATAAGGGGATCCAATGGTGGAAATTCCAAGGACCTAAATGCAACCATTACCCAAGCACGAGCTAAAAAGTTCTACAGAAGCTAAAATGTTCTACAGTCATGTTGACAACTGATTTGAGTGGGCATCTGCATGTTCATTCTTAGCTGTTGTCTATCACTAACATGCAGAGTTGAACATCGATACTTTGGGAGAGGCCTTCGCCAAAACACATTCAAGCAGCTACAATATCTTGCAGAATATCCATAGCAAAGTCTCAAAACTTAACATATTTAAGAAGAATTTATAATAACATCAATCACTAAGACATAATGCATGAAGCTTTAGTATTTTAGTCTACAATGTCTGCCAGAAAGGAGTTTTTTAGCACTAACTAAATCCCACAGAATGATGGTGGCAGACCGAAGATTCAAAATAAAAATAGGAAACAAAGAATTAAAATTAATATCCATGGGATGAGCTCAAGTGGTAAAATCATTCATAATGTAGCCCCAGCTTCAAATCCTAAGAAACATGATAAATACCATTAGGAAAGATATTTTGTCGGATTCCTCAGTTTTTCTGCTTAAATGCATTAAAAATGACCATTAAGAAAGATAGTAGATGGAACTATGTTTAACTGTAAGCCCTTTTTCTGCTGCTATAATAAAAATTTGTTTGATCATATTTTGCCTAACCTTCCTAGTGCCCTAGGTTTGGATAAAATATTGGGGTTCCAGAATGCTGAAGACCAATGGGTCAACTATACCAAACCATTTGGACAATGTGGGGTGCATTCAGTCTATGAGTTTGGCTGTTAAAGACAGGCCAAGAAACTCTGGGATGATTAATGATATGCTTCTGTGATCTATCAAAAGATAAATTAAGGCATCATGCTTTTTCACACTACACAGTTGGATCATGCTAAGATATGATAGCATTTGTTTTGAACCGTGCACTGGGAAGGCATAATACCAAGCAATCTTTGAATAATTCAGCAAGGCGAGAGAGATATCTAGAATGCTATGAGGCTTGTTGGCATTTTCTTTATTCCAATAAATGATTTGAAATGATGTTTTATGGAGATAGTTCATTTCTTGAGTTAATTTGTCTGCTGAAATTGTTGTCAAAATGGATTATATTATTAAATAGATAATTCTCTAGATGTTGGTGCCCAACATGACACATAGGTCCGCTTATGTAGGGAAAGGATCTCTGCAAAGCTGCTAGAATGCCAACTATTGTGTTGGTTTATGTACTCTTACTCTTATTGATTCATGAATAGATAATTCTCTGGATATTGGTGCCCAACATAACACATAGCTCCACTTATGTCAGGAAAGGATCTCTGCAAAGCTGCTAGAATTCCAACTATCGTATTGGTTTATGTACTCTTATTGATTCATGATCCAATATAGGATGAATGGTTTTAAAACAATATTAATAATAGCATATCTTCTAATTGTTGGCAGCATTGAAAGTATTGAAACAGATCTGTCAAAATAAGTGTCTCATTGTGAACACCTAACCTCTCTAGCAATATGTCTGAGTTCCTCAATGTAAGGACGAATGACAAGGAACCTAGATTTGATAGAGTTTTATGTAAGATTTAAAAGGCCACATAGAAAGTTTACTCAAAAGAATAGCATGAAACAATCACCATACCTATCCTTGAGCAAAGCAACTAACAGCAGAAACCAGGAAACATCCTTCATATGAATTATTAACTTATTAAGCAATCGACTAAGAATGTTAAACCAAGGGCCCATTAATTTGCTCAATGTTTCTAGCAAGATCCTATCCAGAACTCTGATCCTATAGCTTAAACATGTAATAACTTCCATTATAAGATCGAAATAGACTAGACTCGTTGTAATAACTGTTGTATGAGAAGGCATGGAGCAAGACAAGACAACGACACAAGAAACCATAGTTACCATGTTCGAAAAGTTCGGGTTGTTCGGATAGGGAAAAAAGTTCGGAAGTTCGGAATTTTGTAAAAATTCGGTTCGGTTCGGTTTGGCTCGAAAAAATTATAAATTTTTAAAAAATAAAAAATATGAATAATTACCAAAAAAATTATAAAAACTAAAATACTTATTAATAATATACTAAAAGTTAAACCTAAAATAATTAAATTTATGTAACTAGTTACTAAAGTAACTTAAACATTCGGTAATAAATTCAAGTATTACTATTATTAAGTATTAATCTCTACATATTGCTATTAAATTATTAATGTCTCTAAATAATAAGAAGTTGCTTGGTCCAAAAAGGTGCAAAAATGGATTTTATGAAAATAAGAAAAATATTGCCATCAATGCGTAGAGCTTGAGAAAATATACACTTTTGGAGAAAACGGCACTAGAAACTGAGCCATAGAATGAAAGTTATGGCACATGCAAGTTTTTGCTGCTACATCTTCCCGGACCCTTTCCAAAAATGGCAAATTTTTTTCTATCCTTGTGAAAAAATCCAAAACCGAACTTTTTTGCCAAAAAAGGAAAAAAATTTAGTCCCGAACCGAACCTAGCGAACAAGTTCGCTTTTCCCTGAAAATTCGGTCCGAACCGAATTTCGCCTTGTGTTCGCCCGAACATGGTAACTATGCAAGAAACTATGTTTATCATATCATATGATAGGACTTAACAATATTTCATTCTAGAGATGCTGAGGCCATGCGCTTTGGAGCATATTTAGTCAAATTAGTATAACACAAATCACTCTTTGCAAATGTATCAACTTGTAACTAGCCCCTATATTCTACCAGGTATTGTTGAACCCAAGAAAACATTTTGTTTTTGGTTTCAAACCCCCAATTATCATATTTTTGTGACTCGAGTAATTTTCAGTGATTATTATATAGTTTAGAATGCCGGGTATACTAAGCAAAGAGGTATGTGTGATGTGATTATTTTGCCTCAAGAACCTATTTGTACACTACATCTACGGTAAATATCATCATCTCAAATCTCATATAGATTATGAGATGAACATGTATTATGCAAACCAAAGACATATGGCTCAGATTCAGAAAATCCAAAGAGTAAGAGTACAACTTTGACTCGGTAAATGCTCAGTCAAAAATTGATAAATATTCAACAAATCAAAATCAAACACAAATGAAAAGGATTTTTACTCATCGGATGATGAATCCAGTCCTTACACCAAAATAAACATAAAAACATCAAACATGTACTAAATCAGCAAACATTGCTGTAGAACAATTTAAATAGACAGTATAAAGGTATTTTCCTAGTCAGTACATGTTATCAAGGTTATTTTCATTTCCATGAAGCTTACTCAGCCACTCGGTAAAAGTAGTATTTAACTGCTCGATAAGAGTGGTGCGACTATGATGCAAAAAGAAGTATTGTTTTATTCCCTCACGGGACCATTAGCAGATAAGCGGCTTCAAGGCTGTATTTTAAGAACATAAACGTAAGCATTACTCAAGACAGAAGGTTCTACAGGTTTGTTGATAGCTAATTTGAGTGCACATAAAAGATGTGCCCGTTCATTCAGTTAAGTCTGCTTGTTTTCCCTGAGAGTAGAGTCAAACTTGGCCACTCGTAAGAGCATTCTTAACAGTGATGCAAACATAAGTAAGATATTTTTTCATTAAAGGACCCACTAGCAGATAAGAGGATCCACTGGTGGAAATTCCAAGAACATAAACGCAACCATTACCCAAGTACAAGCAGATAAGGAGCTAAACGGTTCTACAGTCGTGTCGATAACTAATTTGGTGGGCACAATGGATCCGCATATCCATTCTTAGTTGTTGCCTATCATATCATGCAGAATTGAACATCACTACTTTGAGAGAGGCTTTCACCAAAACACAGCCAAGCAGCATCGAAGTCTCAAATCTTAACATATTTCAGAAGAACTTATAATAACATCAATCACTAAGACGTAATGCATGATGGTTTTAGTATTTTATATCACAATGGCAGCCAGAAAGGATATTTTTACACTAACTAAATCCTGCAGAATGATGGTGGCAGACAGAAGATTCGGAATAAAAATTGGAAACAAAGAATTGCTATTAATATCCATGGGATGAGCTTAAGTGGTAAAATCATCGGAACTTTCATAATGGAGCCCCAGGTTCAAATCCTGAGAAACATGATAAAGTGTTAAAAATTGGGTTATATTTCACATCCAACTTGTTGGATGTGGTGCACCCCGACAGACGAGGCAACCTCAATCGTGGCAACTAAAGCAAAGGCTGTCCCAAAAAGGAGACTGTAATCCCAAAAAAAGTAGGTCAATGTGACTAGAAAAGTATATTCAGTTACATTGGAGAAGTGCTAGGGCGAAATGACTTGTTTTGAAATCAAACAGTAAAAAGCAGAGACCTGAGCAACATTTCTGTAAAGCTGTACATATTTAACTTAACAATACAAAATGATGGCAGGTATATCAAACCTCGTTTTTGTTGAGTAGCTGGTGAGCAGGCACAATAAGATCCGACTGGTTTCTAGGGCGAGCACTTGAACTCCTGGGAAGCCCTTGCTTGGAACTGGGTGCCTGGTAACGTTGTGAGATTGACCTTATCTGTGCCATCTGCTGTTGATGCAGAGCCATGGCCAATGCCTGCTGATGCAACAGTTCCTCTTCTAAACCCATTTTCCTCTTCGATTTAGTCCTAACCTTACTTCCTGATTTGAGCTGCCGTCCATGCTTACTTGGCATGCATATAAGCTGATTCCCCATAATTATTCTCCACCGAAGAAAGCCTCAAAACCTCTGAAGTAAATACCTTCTTCAACTGCACTTCGGAAATGAAGACTACAAAAACCTGTAAAGCCTTTGGAAATGGGTAACTGAAATAATCCAAAAGATACTACGTATCACCAATTTCAACACAGAAATACTGAAATGTCAAATCCTGGGACCCGGAAACCTTCTCGCTGCGATCCAGCTAAATACTTTCTACGAATGATTTAAGCGACAAACCGAGTATATCTCTGTCTAAAAATAATAAGGGTAAATAATCAATATAGTCCACTGATTACAAGGGAGATCTTCAGTGGAAGACATAAAGGAAAAAGCATGGGACTCTTCTTGACCGCATCATAAAGACAAGACGTACCAGAAAACTATCACCGCCTTCAACGAACTACTGCACCGAAAATACCGCATTAAAGATGCTGATTTAATAAAAATATCCTGCCCATGCCTTTCCCCAACCGTCTAACGATAGGTGCATCATAAATTTTGGTCAAACTTTAGCATATATTTTAAGCTCCTTCAGCAAGGTATGATAGTTGACTTCGTTTGTCTGCACTGAGCCTTCGGGAATCGAGATCGCTGAGCTTTTCCCCGTTCCCTTTACTGCAGTGAAATCCCTGGTTAAAAACAGAGCAAGTGAACTTTCATGCGTAAGTTTCCTCTGGCCCAGATAATCATTCTGAACCACTACTCCGTCCGAAGTTTAATACCACCGGTCTAAAACACTTTATCTGTCTGCCTAATGAATATGAAAATGAACGGCTAAAGTCACGTTAGACGACAGTAAATCAAAATACAGGAGCAAATTGACATGAGCGGCCATTATTTTTCTTTTAAATCGAAATATACTACTACATTTTAAGGAAATTAAGAGACGGCCATAGTTTTTATTCAAGAAATTGAAATACGACACGAAAAATACAGGAAACGGCCATAGATTTAACTAAAAATGAACTACGCGGCTGAGCTTACATGAAACCGTAACAATGCTAAAATAAATTTTACCGAAAACTGAAAAACGCCGCTAAATATACATAAAGCCGGCCGTAGATTGGAAAATTGATACAAGGCTCAGTTAAATAGAACGGCCGAGCATTTTACTGAACTTTAAAATACGTATCTGCATTTACACGTAGCACACGTAGATTTCACTCCAGGGCTGAATTGACGAAAAACAACCCTAGACTACTTAATGAAAATACAAGGATAAATTTGCAATAAACGAGGGTAGATTTTCGCAAAAATGGACAAAGACACGGCCAAATTTGCATTAAACTACCATAAATTTATCCGAAAATCGTGACAACAGACATTTTTCTACACACTGAAGCTCCTGAAATTTAGTAAACATTTTTTCAACTTCAAACTGGTAGATTCGTTTTTCTCTACAAATTGTGTAAAGTATCACATACCTGGCCGATTATTTCCTGGAAAAAATCGTTCGCAGCTTTCACGAGCTTTTCCGCATCAGATCCTCTGCCAATTTTATTCATATACGAACATTTTTAAGATTTCTTAGAGCCAAAGCCGCGTGCTGTAGTACAATATTCAGCTACACGAATAAATACGTATCTGTGCCGCGTATAACGTACAATATTAAGCTCGTATATTACGTAATCGTATAGGGATTTTTATTTTACTCTCCTTAAAAAATAAGGGTGCCGAGAGGGTCGGTATTGGGGAGTCACCTTGGTGAGGTAGGTAAGTAAACCTTGGAAAGCTTGGTGGTAGGTAGGTAAACCTCTTTAAGATTTTATTGAAATATTTAACACTCCAGTCTTTTTCAAATTTTACTATTGGAACCGTCCATTATATTAATTAAAATATATAAGAGAGGGTGGCACAATTCATAGGTCCGACAAACAAAGTTACGAAGGTATCACGAAATGTCTGAAAGGTAAACTGAGAATGTTACAAGGAAAACATAAACACTATATTAAAATCTAGAGAACACTAAGCACAAGTTATCATTCCGAGAGGAGGAGGATCATCCCGAGGAGGGATATAAACTCCACTAGACGACTTCGCCAAGGAGGATCAACCTACAAGCCATCTTGATAGGTATTTGAATCTACAAGTCACTCACATAGAATAGGGAACGGTGATTCAATAAGCCGTCTTTTCAAATTTTAATTTAATTATTTTTTTAATTGAAAGATTACACATTTTTAATAAAAATATATATAATTTTAAAAATATACAAAATTTAATTTTTATACAATTATATAAATTTTCAAAAGAAAATTGTACAATATTTATTAATAAAATTTAAACTCGAATTCACTTAACCCACTTTAACTACTAATAGGTACAGGACAAAATAATTGACACTAAATCAATAGTCTACTATAAAATTATTCGAAATATAAGGGTACAGCTCCACTTAATGTTTGTTTATTGCACGCTTTAATCCGAAGATATTGACTTAAACATTTTGATCCACGTGAATGGTGCGCAAATCATGTTACGTGTCAGAATGAGAATGCAAATTATTAAGCATGCAACAGGGCGGGACCATTTACGCGACTTTAAGGGGACGCTATTTATAAGGGGTGGTACTTGGTTTTCTTCAACGTGGGTCCCTCTTTACCTTCGTGCTGGATTAGGGAGGGCTCCTTTAACATTAGGTATCGTTAAAAGTTTGTGCACTTTTTTCTTTTTCTTATCTTTCGGGATTTACATTATCATTTTATTTTTATTTTTTTCTTCCTTTAGGGATTTAGATTATGATTTTATTGTTTACGGATGATGTTAGGTACCCTTACTTTCATAAAAATCTTCAAAAGAAAATGATTATAGCAATTAATATTTTTCAGAACTTAGTTGGGAATATTGACTGGTCAAATTTTTTAATTGCGATTCATTTTCATAATTTTTCAAAAAAATTAATTATATTAATACAAGGATCTTAAATATATGTATTTAAATAATAATAATAATAGGTTTTTATAGTCCACGATGTCCCAGCGGCATGTTTTTGGGTCTACAAGCGGTACTCACATGCGAGAGGCAACTAACTTTGCTACAAACGAGGCATACATACCCTACCCCCTGCAGGATTTGAACTTGTGACCTCTATTTCAAGAGCACATGTTCTTCACCATTAGGCCAACTCAGGTGTACATTAGGCCAACTCAAGGGTACATTATCCTTAAAATATTAATTAAAAGGTTTTTAAATTAGGTTTCGCAAAGATTGTGGAATCTACAATAATATTAATAAGTCACTCATGGTTACAATAATAAATGTTGATATTTTTTTCGATTTGTAAGCATTTTTATCGGAGTTATAAATTTGGCTACAAGCAATCCAAATTCTCATTATTCAAATGATACCTAGCTTTAATTCAAGCTTGTACTACTCAATAGGACATACGCCTAGTGGACAGTTTGTTCAGTAATACCATTAGTTTATTAATTGAATAAAGAATTGGTTACATATCTAATTATTCAACAAATCTTAGTTAAATACATGAAACTTAATACATGTACATTATTTCAAAAAAATGTATTTAAGATATTTATACTAATATAAATATATATTTTATATTATTAATTGATAAATTTAGATTTGTTTATACATTTACAATAAAAATATTAATTATTTATTATAGTTTTATCCTTTTAGAATCATATTTGTATTTACTTACATTGTACTCATTGAAAAATGAACACCTAAGTAATATGATTTGATTTTCTTTAAACCTAAATATTACTAAATTGAGAGGATAATAATATGATGTGACATGATTAAATAGGAGAGCATATAATAACCACAAAAATATTGGTTGTTCTTTCTAAAATATTACATTTTGTCTTTTTCACATTAAAATTATATGTGCATTATTATTATTGTTATTGTTATTATTATTTACTATACTTTTCACCTACTTTAGTAATCCACCAACTTTACACCAATCCTATTACAAAAAAATTGCTAGAGCCAATATTTCTAATGTGGATATTGAATATATGAATATACAATAATAAAATTATATAATAAATCATTTATCTTTGTATTTATGGGTGATTTTCTATTGAAAAGGTCATTTTCAAGCCTTATTAGTACATTATTTTTATTTTTCCAAACAAATATTAACATGATATGTGGCACCATATTTAATAACATTAGAGCTAGAGAAGGATGTGCATTTATTATTAAGATTTCATTAGATATATGAAAAGACAAGAGCATTCATTTATTATTAAGATTTCATTAGATATATGAGAAGACAATTTTCAACTACTATTTTTTTAATTTTGTAATCATATTTTTTTGGGGCAATTATAATGCTCTATATTTATCTAGATTTTTGTTGAAATATCCAGATCAAGTTGTTGATGTTTGTTGTAGGTCATAAACAATGTTGTATTAATTGGCATTTTCTAGTTTTTCCCCATTAACCCAACACACTTGAAGACAATGAATAACAAATTGCTAATTCAATTAGATTCGAACTGCAAATGATTGAGAGATGTGCTTTTGTTTTACCGTTGTAGATTTTTGTAGAAATGACTCTTTCGGATAAATTTGGGCGTGTTACTGCAGGCGGCCATGGCTTGACATAAATTCTTTGGGTATATGCCGACTTGAGCTTCCTTCTCCTTTTGGTTTAAATCATTCTCTTCAAAGAGAATTTCTTTCTTGAATGATAGCTATCAACTCTTACCCCGATATCAAGACACTAAACTCCACAAATTTATATTTTTAAATCGGATATAAATAAAGCATATGCCACTTCTCATTCCACTACAAACCCAATTACTATCAACTAGAATTTGTTAGAAAATAGATGCTCTAGTTCATCAATGCACGGTCCAAATAAATGTTTGACTTAATTATACCATTTCATCTACTATTTTCTTACAAATTTAGAACAAGAACTTTTGTTGTATTGTTTGAGATTTAATAACTTGATCTTCCATTAGTTGATAGAAAACTTTTGTAATATAAGAATATGGTAATTATATTAATCTACATAACAATATTCAAGGCAGAATGTGTGAATATTATATTTATAATTTTATACGAGGCAACTTTTGAGAAAAATGTTGTGCTAGAAGTAGGCAATAAAGCAAAAGGCATATAAATCATAATCAAACCCAATGTTAAGATATATAAAGAACAATCCCACATGTCTTCTCGGTCATCTTCATTCCTAATAGTAGTTCCTTTCTTTACTATAGTATTGAATCACTATTTTGGCAAATTGATTTTATTTTAAATAATTTTGCATTTGGAATTGCATAAGATGAAAAATCATTGTGGTAATACTTGATATCTAAATGAATGACAAAATATGCGAGATAAATGCCTCGATTTTTTTCCTTGAATGATGATTGCTTTTGTTTAAACTTTTGTTTTTTTCAAATTTCAATATTAACAAAACTATGATACATACTATTGGCTATAATTTCATTTATCCGATTTCATCTCTCTTGCCAAAGATACATAGGTATTAGTAGAGAAAACAATGTAATTATAACAAAATAGTTAATTTTGTTTCATTTTGCCATACATGTTGTAGGTTTACAAAGAATTAACATAGTCAAAAATTAAAAAAGTGCAATACTAACATAAAGGTATGGTTTATAATTTCTTGAATTAAAAGTGTCTTGTTATTGTAACCAATGCGATTAATTAGTAAGAAACGTAAAAGAACAAGCAATAAAACATGTGGTGAAGTTGTATTCGTATAGGACTATAAACAATTATTGTTATCCAAATAATATTTCCCATGCTTTATTCGAGATCACTTGTCGGATTGCATGCTCAATTAGCTCGAGATTAGGGGCAAAGGGATCAAATTATCAAGAAACAATGTTCAACATAAAGGGAGAGGAAAAAAAAAATAGCCCGCGCAAAACTACGCGTGGAAATCCAAGAGAAAGGAAAATAAGCATATGTGGAGGTCTACGCAGAGCCGAGGAGTAAGAATTGAGATGTAAAGTCTATTAGTTGCCATTTGGCTAAGTATCAAGGTGGATGAAGGTTGACACACAGGAACACGTGCGCAGAGGGGTTTTGATAAGTGTGTAAGAGGGCACACGCATATGAGGAATGCAGAGGATTGCGCACGGACTCGCGCAGAAGGTAGATTAAGGACTTAGCCATTTTTTGGGAACAGGACTAAAAATAGACTTGGAGTGCTCATCACACAAAGGCTACCTTGGTGAGCAAGTATTGGCTATTTTTGAGAAACATGCATGAGTTTAGCTATTAATAGGATTAAAGCAAGATATTATTAGGCAATCTATTATTAGCAAATGTTTTGTAAAGCATGCATGTAAATACACATGGTTATTTTGAGCACGCCTATTATTAGGAAGTGCATGGTGGTGAAGGGCAAGTCCCCACCCCTATAAATACTAGGCTTAGGACTAGTTATGAGTATCATCACCATTGTGTTAGTATTATGTTACCTTGTTATAGTTGTGTGCATGACTGTGTCTTGGATATTACTTATAAGTTTCTTGTTATGTAGTTGTTTCTAAGATTAATAGATAACTATGGTGGATTATGATCATTGATGTGAATGAATATGGAGATGTGTTTATGAAATTGATCTTAGTTATGGTTATCTAATATGTTTCCTTATTACATATGTTTCCAAGTGAATGAATGTAATGTTTGAGTATGATTGAATGAGTACTTTGTTAGATATTACTATGACTATGCATGTTAACATCTTGACAAACAAATACAAAGGAGGGACTTGGTAGTTGTGCGCGCTTTGGATGAGCATGTTTTCAATGCACGTCGTTTGGTTGAAGACAATCTTTATCATGAGCTCTATGAGACAGTCTTCAGCTTCTTTCCATTAGAATTATACGAGTGGTTGGCAACATACGCATCAAAACAACGTTGGGGACTTAGGCCGAGGATTTGGACACGGAAGATTACCAAACTCTCATTGATGTCGATGTGGAGTGGACTAGGGTTGTAGATCATTGGTGGGATGGTGTGTTTCATAATTATGCATTAATGTACGTTATTTATACGTATTTTTGTTTAGAGGAGGCCAAGTTTTAGTTCTTGTGCGTTCCCGGATTTTATTTATGTATTATACCTTTATCAATCAAGATTTTGATTATAGAATTGGATTTAGAAAGCCTCCCTATGGCTAGTTAAACTCCCACCGCACTTAGGGGCATGAGTAGGTGTGGAGAAGGATGGCGGACCTGGCAGAGGTAGAAAGACAGAGAGAGGAAAGACAACTCAAGTTTAATGAAGCATGAGAGAGGGACATGACACATGCGCAGAAGACATTGAGGAGTCGCTCGCGTTAAGGGAAATGGTGGCTCGCTAATGTTTTGAAGCTCTCGTGGAAGACGAGGAGTCAGCAGTATCGGTCCTCCCGACGTTTGGCGGCGAGCGATGAGAACCCCCTTCGGCCGGATGAGAGCGCGTTAGAGGAAAAAATGAGGACCGTGTGTGTGAATTTGATCCCACCAGCCACCTAGCCTCGCGCATGGTGTTCCGATCCATAGGTAGTCAAGAAGAAGGCTAGTGCAGGTAAGCAAGCAAAGATGAGTAGATATCATTTTGCGTTGAATTCAGAAGGGAATCAAGTTAGTAGCGTGCCCATGACAACAAAGCAAATGTCGTTGTTTGGGAGTTCTATTGCATGATTATTTCCGGGAACATCATCGAAATAGGGTATTGGCATGTAGTAGACCGTTGGAAGCACTTATGTGGGTGTTGCGATTGCGTAGAGACAATGGGTGTTTAGTTTAGTACTACAATTGGGACATAAGGGATTTCATTGAATGGACCTCAACTGCGCATCAAGGGTGCGAGAGGGTTAGGTGGATCAGTCGCCACCACACGAAGGAGGAGGTTTTGGTTCTAGATTTGGTGGACGGGGACCGCAACAACCCACCACATCAACCTCAACAACAACCACTAAACCAACCTCTTGACAACCAAAATAGACACCTCAAGTTTACCATGAGATGTCTCTTTACTTACTCAAGTATAGAGGATTGAAGATGTGGCGAGCATGTGCATAAGTGTGAATTGTTATCGAGAGCTAAAGGAATTGCAGGTTTCGAGATAGGAAGGTGAGTCAATTTGTTACTAAGCTTTAAGGGTGCACGCATAGCTAGTATAGGAAGTATGACCCACATCAGACTATTGTGGATTATAATGCTTTGTGCATAATGTTTTTGGTTGAGTTTCACATTCTAGAGTTTGAGCATCAGAGCATTAGCGTACTCAAGGATATGTAATGTCCCCTTTCCTTCGCCGAGAGCCTAAGGGCCAAATTTTAGTCTTAGCCTTGGTCATACCCAAGGGGCTAAAGACTCTAGAGGCTATTGGGTATAGATGACTTATTACCACATTGTTTTTTTGTTATATTTTGTCGTTGACATTAAGTTGGGCGACTTGGTGGTAATAATTGTTATATTTTGTCGTTGAGGGGGACTCATAGTACTTTATTATTCTATTTCTTCGTTGGGGTGACTTATGGTACTTTATTATTCTATTTCTTCGTTGGGGTCACTTAAGTCACTTTTAGTCCCACATGGAGCTCCCAACTTGGAAAAAGGTAATGAAAAGTTATAAAAGGAGGTTTGGGGGAGTGATAGAGCTCATTCTTGCATACATAATTATTTTCCTTCATGTGCAATTGTTGCTTGCAAATTTATAGCTTGTGGAGTGAAATCCCATAGGGACCCTAGCTTCGGTGGTGAGAGATCCATCCCTAGCTAGCAGGGCATTCTTCGGTAGTGAGAGATCTACCCTAGCTTGTCATTTTGGAGTTGTTTTCAGGGTTGTTTTACAGAGGTATTTTCAGAGGTTTCAGAGGAAGGGTTTGAGGGTTTCGGTGACATTTTGTGGAGATAATCCAAGGGTTTTCAGATCTGATTTGTGGCAGCGATTAGAGCAGATTTTGGCGCCATATTTAGAGACACTTTGAGGGTTTTTGGCCTCTTCCCAAGGGGAGCGACCCACTTTGGGATTTTGCAACAATTTTTGGAAGGGTTTCAGTGTGTCGTTTCCAGATCTGGAGGATGGGATCTCTTCTATATCAGTGGTAGATATTATTTCCAGAAATTTAGATTTTTATCTATTTTCTAGGGTTTTATCTACTCAGTTCCAGATTTGCAGCAGTGTTTTTTAGGGCTTCCAGGTGTCCATTTTCAGATCTGGAGGTTGGGTTTTCATTCTCAATATTAGTAGATGTTATTTCCAAAATTTCATAATTTTATCTTGCTTATTGGAGAAGTTATGAATTTTTGAAGTTTTTAGGGCTTTCTGTAATTTTCTGGCTGCATTATATTATTCCAAAAATTCCAAAAATAATTTTCTTATGTTCTTTATAATATTAGCAAGCTCTCCTAAAAATTTCAAGTGATTTGAGTGAGTATTTTGAGAGATATCAATTTTATTCGGTTATTGCCCTAATCATAAAAATCAAAAAAATCGAATTTGGGTTTCTTTATGACTTTATGTTTTTGGTGCATTTTTAAGTGGTATCCCACAAGGGATATTTCGGGATATCAAGCGGGATTTGTTTGAAAGCATGAGGGAGTATGACATGTATTTTAAGACCTTGTTGTTGAAATTATCCTATGACATTCATCTAATTCAAAGATGCAAAGTGGTTCGTTGGGGATTACTAACTCCGTTTCATAGAGCTTTATCCCATAAGATGTATGTTGATCCACACGAGGCTTTGAAAGCAACTTTGTGTGCTAAGGTGGTTGGAAGTGTTGATACTGGAGTGAGCCCATTCTTAGAGGCACAAATTGCAGCCATGACAAAACAGTGGAGAATCTTTCTACCAACTCAAGCACATGAGACACGCAGTGGTATATGGTGCAATGATTGTGAGGTTGAAGGACATACTAAGGATAGTTACTCACGCAAGTCAATGTGTGCGTTATTCTTGAATTGTGAAATTTTTCATAAGGACCGTGATGTTTAGAACTATCTTCTCTTACAGCGTGTGATTCAGAAGAACGTGTCCATGTATTTCAAGATTTTCCATGCCCCTACTTATGACACAAATGATTGCGGTGATTGATCATATCCACAAAGCCATTGAAATAAGAGTGTGCCAGACTAGTGTGACGAGTGGATCAAAGGAGCAAGGACAACATAATGAAGAGCACAACAATGGAGATAATAGAAATGGAGGCTTTGAGGAGGATATTGAGGCCGAGGTCACGGTGGTGGTAGAGGTAGGTTTACTTAGAGCAACATTGTTATACTTGTGGGTCCCCCCGATCATTATCAGGCGAGATTGGCCTCAAAATACAATTTTCTTATGGTGTGAGAAGTGTTATCGACTAATTTTGATTTCATAAAATTAATAATGTAAAATTTAAAAAAATCAAAAACATTCTTTCACTTGATTTCTCATCCCCATCATGATCGTATTGTTCTTCTAATCATTTTGGTCTTCGTTTCGTCCATTTCGGTGAGAACTCCTCCGCCATGTGACAAACTATGTTAATAGTTAATTAATATTTAATTAATTTATCACCCTTTATTTGATAAAATTAATTTTATTGATTTTTGGATTTTTAATTAAATAATTATTAATATAATAATTATTAAAAGTATATCAACAAGTTTTTATTTAATTCTTTGGGGTAAAGTAAGCTTCCGCTTCCAATTGTCGAGGATGCCAAATTGGCTTCCCGTACCTGGATTTCCCCCTTTCTGGCGAATTCATTTTATTTCCCCGCTTGTGGAATTTCTTCCACTGATTGCTAGCCCAACCGAATGGAAAATTAGCAAAAAAATCTCTTGATTTCCCACATGGGGAAATAAAATGGGGATTGTTAGCCCGCCTTGCCATTTCTGCTAGCAAATGGTTGTTTATTTCCCACTTTCCCCTGACAATTAATGTCAATATCCGGAAAGATGGAATTGGTTATTCCAATAGAAATAAGAAATAATTACAAAAGCTTATTTAATCCTCACAACCATTTCTCTGTCAAACTCGTTGGAAAAATTCATGCGAAGAAGCTTTGAAGCTTTCAATATTTCTAACTTCTTATTTCCTCTATAGAAGCGTTCCGAGGAAATAGTTGGAAGAAGTTTTGTTCTGTTTAATTAATTTGTTCCTTCGCATTTCCAGTTTACTGTAAACGCAATTAAAAAGATTACATCAGAGAACAAAGAACACCACGCCAGGAGAATAATTTTCAACACATTGGGAAGAGTTTGCATCAAAAGAAGCTCCGCATACAAAGCCAAATAAAAATAACACAATAGAATTTCCATGCATTTTTCAGGAGAATAAGCAGTCCAAAGCAAATAACATAAGCTCCAAATTGGGAAATATAGTCCAAAACCAAGCAGGCCATGTGGTGGGAAGAAAGAAATCAACACGCAGAAGTCTTTGAGCGGATGCTGCCAGAAAAGAAAAATATTTCAATGCAAAATAGTCTAAAGAATCCACACATGGGTAAAAAGCAAAGGATACAATCCACACATAGGTAAAAGTAAAGAATCAATTTCAACAGAGGGGAAACAAGTGAACTCAATAAAACATTGCCTACGCTTTAGCAAGAGACACGAAAGGAAGACCAAAATAGTCCAAACAAGTTTAAACGCGGGTTTGGAATACTTCCAACGCAGGTCAAAGTAAGAGAATCTCCACACAGCCATGCAATCCTCCATGCATTGGAAAAACATTTGGTTCATGCAGGTCAAAGATACAAATTTCCACGAAGTCTAAAGAGGTGAAATACAAACTACTGCCTACGCATGCAAAGAACAATACTCACACATCGGTCGAAAACCAAGATAGTTGTCACACATTTGTCCAGAAAATACATAACACGCAGCCCATGCATTGATAAGAAGTCTGCAAGGAAGGAGGAAAGCCCAAAGTACACATTTATAACTTCAGTAATAGGCAACACAGAAAGCAAGGCGAATAAAAAATTAATTAAATTGATCTGCGCTAAACATTAAAAATTGGGAGAATTTAGTAAAAAATACAAATCATTTTCATCACTTATTCAAATGCATTACCGATGTATATCGACAAAGAAAAATGAATTTAATGAAGAAGACGATAAGATGCGGAAAGAACGTGCGCATGATTTTATGTCAAAGTAATCAACTTTGGAGCTTGATATCTCAAAGTTGAGTGATTGTCGAGAAGAACGGTTTGGTTCATGAATTATTCCCATCTTCGTGTACTCATTTTCCAAATTTCAAATACACAACACCTCATTTGATATTTTTCACGAACCCAAGAAAACTCGGTTTGCTCGATTTTGTCGCGCATGCGCTTTTGACCTATCAAGGTGACTCACTTTGAGAGTTGATATTTTAAACTCGGATGATCGTCAAGAGAAAAGAATTATTTATTTGGATTTTCCTCACCTTCATATGCTCCCTTGCCAAGTTGTAGATGCCCAGGGTGACGTTTGGTATTTTCCCAGGTTAAAACTAAATAGGATTTTCACGGTTTTTCACTTATATTTTCCTAGCAATTTCAAAAGAGTCAATTTTAACCTTTAATATTTGATTGAAGAATTTTATTGGGAAAAACCCTTTGACATGCAAAATTGTGGTACATTAATAGACTCCCTCATCCAATGAGAGTTTCTCAAAACAAGATTTACTATTTTTCCCGTAAGGGCAGTTTCAGAGGCAATTTGTGCAGTTTTGTAAGAAGGAAGTAATAGCCTAAAATCACGCTTCTATCACAATCATGTCATCTTCAAACAAAACGATGTTTCGGTTCCTGGGGCATTCTACTCACCTCGATGCTCCATTCAAAGTATGAGAACATCGTCGATACCAACTTGGGACACGTCGACGTAGGTCGATCTGCGTCGCGCATGTCGATTGAAGGTGAGTCATAATTTTTCCGACGCTTGTTCCAAATTGGTCATCACTTGCATGGATGCACCACAACACCTGCACAGTGTGGTGGTTCAACTCTAACAGCTCTGAAGTGGAAGCAACCCCTGACTTCCTCATTGTGCAAGATAAGTCATAGCTATTGGCATAAGTCTCTTCAGAAGTCAAAATCCATTGTTATTGGCAGAGATCGATAATGGGAGAATCTTGTCTACAACAATTATTTTCACTTGATCGTTGTACGGATCTATTCATCGACAAACCAAGACCAATGATAAGTACAATTGTGTGGATCATCAATCAAGGCCACATCATTCAAGTGTGTCCCTGTTAGCTCTCAATTAGCAACGGACACAATACTTCATCAGCTAGTCTTAAAGTTAGAGCATTCTTGATTTGGATGATCATGGGTGGATTAGAATGGAAACACTTTGGGATGGTGACAAAGACAAACGACATAACTCTAGGAAGTGAATTGCAATTTTAGCTCTTGGAAGATCTTCTCAATGGCGAAAGATCAAAAGTTGGATTCTGACAAGCTAAGGTGGCATAACGACTACAATCTCGTGACAAATGAATAATTCACCATGGAGGGCTATTCGGAGCATGTGGAGAATTGTGTGTAATTGTGAGTGCAAATGTGAATAAAGACAAAAGCACTCACGCCAAGATGTTACTCAAACGGAGAGATGGATGAATTACTCAAGTTTCAAGCTCAACTCTCTTGTCATCTGGAGGATTGCAGAGCATGGTCAATGAGTTCATTCCCATACAATCGGGATAGGCGGACTCTTGGCCCAATGGATAAGGATTTGATCCTAGGTGTATTTATGTAGGTGGCGCGTTCTTTGAATAGGATGTCTATGTGTTTGTCCAAGTCATTTAAGTGGGGTCCACATGTACCCATTCCTTTTTGTTATAAAGTTGTGTTATTTAACTCACTTTTGGAAAAAAATTGATAACTTAAGTGGTTTATATTTTTAATGGCTTTTTAAAGTTGGTGAAAAAGTCGAGTCACTTAAGTGCCCTATTTAATGTTCATGTAAACCCTAACTACTTTGTTACCAACTTTTGGGTTATAAAAGAAAGTCAGGGGCTCAATTGTAAGGGTGACTTTGAGAGAGGACAAGAAAATACTTTTTCCATAAGCTTTGTTTCAGGAAAGAAACTTGTGTTCTTTTGTAAAGACATTTTGAAGTTGATGAAATATGAACTTTGTGTCCCATTCATTATCTCTTGTAACATTTGATGTTCTTATGTTCATTAAATGTTAGATGTTTAAATCTTGCACGCAAATATTGTCTTTGATATTATTGTCAACGTTATTAATTTGTTGTTCTTGTTCACATCGAGCAAGCTCTGATTATCTACTTGCTCACGTGTGTCCCCTTTTACTCATTCTCATTTAGTTGATGCAAACTCCATTTTATTTGTGTTAATTATTGATTGTTCTTCTCCATGCAATATTAGGCTCTGTTTTTACCTAACTCTTGCATCTTCCTTTTATTCATTATTTTCCATTCCTTTCCTTCAATCCATTCCATCTCTTTCATTCGCTTTTCTTTCCATTGATGTTCTAGAACACCCCCGCATACAATTTTGAATGTATAAATGTAAATATAGTTTTGGTTTTCAATAAAGGCCTCACCTTCATTGAGGAGGGACTTCGTTCCCATACTATTGCATGTGTGCAAATCCATATGCTAACAATTTTTGTGACTTTACTAAGGATTCGGAATCGTTAACCGGTGCTTGGTTAAATCTTTATGACTATCCCCTCTGCACAAGCTCCCGTTCTTCAACCGAACCTTGTGCCCGACGAAGATTTTTAAGGAGACATTGTTGCAACCTTTGAACAGTAGCTCGGGAAAACCGCAAAAGCTTACGCAGAATTTGTGGTCATTGATAGAGCCATTTATAGAGAAATCTACAAGAAGACCTTAGAAGAAGAGTACCCGCACTTATGGCCAAAAGACCTCTTGGACACATGTTGATCATTGTTCACCGATGCGCGCCCTCTTCCACCAAGGCAATAATCAGTATGACTATTACAAGTAAACCACCTATCTTGAAACCAAATCTTGTTTTTGCAGATACTCAAAAGACATGTCATCATATTTGAGGCAATCTATTTGGGAAAAGCGCACAAACAACTATCATTTTCATCTCGTCGCATCAAGTTTAGATAATGAAGAAGATCAAGTGCGAGAGTTGCGAGTCATTCAGTGCAAAGAGATCAAGAAATAGAGTAAAGAGAAAAGGCAAGAGCATTTCGTAACATGTCAGTGATCCTTTCATAGTAAAGATTTCAAACTGGCAAGAAAGAGGTTTACACGAGGAGAAAAAGCTAAAGGTCAATCAGATCCTGTTTTTGACTTTCAAGGAAATTTTGGTTTCAAGTTATCTCCTCTAAGGAGGAACATGCCCCATAGATCTGTAAGCCTTGCATCAAGTCCTGAAAGAGCAAGCAAGGAAGGAATCACTACAAGTCAAGCACTTTTTCTTGCTCATGTTGTTTTGCCTTCGCATACCACCTTTCCCAAGATGGCAGTTAACGTACCATGGGGAAATGCCATAGGCCCATTGGCCTTACCAGCTCGACATGACCTCCCACGAGGATCAAGGAAGATTCTTCCCAAGTTTGATGGAGATGGGAAGACATCACCAGATGACCACATTTCTGCCTTCTTTGTTGCATGTGTAGTTTTTTCAGTAGAATATGAAGATGTTGTTATTCGCCTCTTCGTTGAAACATTGCATGAGGTTCCCGAGCATTTCGTGAATCGACAACCTCACCCATTTAAGAAGGATTTGAGAACAAGGATCTTTGCGATGGAATCATTCAACTCAAAGGAAATAAAATTCCAAAAGGATTGGTTTCACCTGAAGAAATTTTTGATAAACACAACAGGTTTATCAAAGAGAAAGAGCAGGCAAGGCTTGTGAATTCTGCTGACTATGAGCAAGTTAACATTGGTACCAAGGACAAACCTCGCCTAGTCAACATTGGTAAGTGTTGCTCACTTGAGGAGCGTAGGAAATTTGTAAGCCTCCTTACCAAATATTTTGACATCTTGGCTTACTCATATGAAGACTTGAAGTCTTTCCAACCTAGGGAAATGGAGCATGCCATACCCTTGAAACCTAGTGCAGTTCCATTCAGAAAAAAAGCAAAGACAATATAATCCCAAGATAACAAGGACAATATTCCATGAGGTTCAAAAGATGTTAGATGCATGAATAGTTTTTCCTATTCGACATTCAACTTGGATAGCTAATATTGTATCTGGTTCGCAAGAAAAATGGAGAAATTAGGATTTGCATGGATTTCCTTAATCTTAATCAAACTTCCTTAAAGGATAACTACCCACTGTCGGTCATGGACCATATTCTGCAGGCAGTAACTGGATTAGAAATGCTATCTATGCTAGATGGTTTCTCTGGTTATAATCAGATCGAAGTGGCTAGAGAAGATCAACATAAAACCGCATTCACCACCCCCTGGGGTATGTTCGCATATAAAAGAATGCCTTTTCATTTGATCAATGTTGACACTAATTTTCAAAGGGCTATGGATATGGCATTCACATATTATAAAGACAAGATCATCATGATATACCTAGATGACTTGACAATGTTCTCAAAGAAACGAGAAGATCACCTAAGAGATTTAGAGAAAATATTGCAAAGGTGCAGACTTCATAAGATCTCTCTGAATCCAAAGAAGTCTGTGTTTGGAGTTACGAAGGGAAACTCCTAGGTCATATTGTTTCTAAAGAAGGAACTAAAAATCGATCCTGAGCGCATTCAAGATATCAAGAATCTTTCCTTACCTACAAGTAAGCCTAGAGTCCACTCATTCTTTGGGAAGGTGAAATTTTTGAGAAGGTTCGTGTCGATTTTTCCGAGCTAACCAAAGAAATTGTTGATATGATGAAAGGTAAAGAATCCTTCAAATGGTTGAAGGAAGGTAGAGAAGCATTTGAACAAATCAAGGGTGTTATTACAAAAGCTCCTACATTGGTATGTCCCAATTTTAAGAAGGATTTCATAATCTATTGTTATGTTTCTCCACACAAGATCTCTATAATCCTGACTCAACACACTCAAGATTGAATCAAATCTCCTATTTCATTCATGAGTTCTGGATTCAAGAAACATGAACTCAATTACACTCCCCTCGAAAGGCATGAGTACGTGGTGGTGAGAGCCTTGAAACATTTCAGGTACTATGTGTTGAATTCACACACCGAAGTATTAGTTCTGGACACCACAATTAAATCAATGCTAACACAACAAGAACCATGATCTAAAAGAGGTAACTGGGTCTCCAAGATCCAGGAATATGATTTGGACATCAAGCCTACCAAGTTAGTTTGAGGAAGAGGACTCTGCCAACTCATTGCAGAGAATGAGCCACAAGATGACTCTGAAAGAACCAGTTGAAGAAGGTTTACCACTAGTAGTTTTCGTGAGTACCACAGGTGAATGGTATTTCGATATAGCTTACTTTCTCACATATGGCGAATGTCCTGAGAATCTGACAGCTAAGGAAAAGAGAGCTATCAAATTAAGAGTTGTCAAGTACATTATTTGGGACAACACATTGTTCAAGAAAGGAATTGATGGCATGTTCCTCAAATGTGTTGATAAGGAACAACAACCCAGGTTGCTTGAAGCCTTTCATAATCATTCTCGTGGTGGTCATTTCTCTGGCCTAGTGATAACTCATCAAATTTTGCGAGCACATTATTATTGGCCCACTATGTTTTCTGGATGCTTAGAAATGGGTAGTAAAATGCGAAGCTTGTCATCATTTGTTGGAAGACCTAAATTAGCAGCTTCGCCTTTGAAGATAGTTGTCATTGAAGAACCCTTTGAACAATGGTTTTAGATTTCATCGAGTTCTGAATCCTAATTCTAGTGTTGGTCATACTCACGTGCTCACTACAACTGACTACTTTACGAAGTGGGTAGAAGCTATATCGGTGAAACAAACATCTACTGCAGTAATATGTGACTTCATCAAAGAGAATATAATTATTCATTATGGAATTTGACTCAAGATTCTGATGGACAATGCCTCCAATTTTTCTTCTCCAGAGATGATAGGTTTTTGTTATGGGTATGGGATATCCTTATCTCATTTATTAGATTACTACCCGCAGGGAAATGGTCAAGCAAAATCCAATAACCAAAAACATCATTATTATCGTGCACACGTTAGTAGAAGAAAATCAAAGAACTTGGCACAAAAATTTATATGATGCATTGTGGGTTAATCGCATAACACCCAAAAGAGCAACCAGGATGTCTCCATTCTAACTTTTGTATGGAACCGATGCTCAAATTTCCATCACATTGGAGTTACTGAAGCATTACGATTGGCTCAAGCGATTGGCGATGAATGCTACACCAATGCGTTGGATAAAAGGATCATGTTCCTAAGCAAACTCGAAGAACAAAGAAGTCAAGTAGCAAACATGATCGAGGAACACCAATTAAAAGTGAAGAGATTGTTCGACATGAAAACTAAGGAGAGGTAATTTTCAAATTAATGACTTAGTTCTTCTCTCGGGACAAGAGACGTGAACCAAAAGGAAAGCACGAGAAGTTTGATTCACTGTGGCTAGGCCCTTTAGAGATCAGATATTTATGTGGAGATAACACCTATTGCTTGGCGTATCCGATTGAACTCATTTTCCTTTGCCCTATAACGGGAAATACCTCAAGCACTATCAAAATTGAAAATGGGTTATCCCTCGTATGTATATAAGTAATTAGGATTTTGGTTTGTTTGTTTGTTTGTTTTTTTCCCTGTTTTTGATTTCCTCTCTTTTGTCATCTCGTTTTTGTGCAACGTCATTTTGGGATCATGTTTATTAAATATTTGGAGTGCAGTGCATTGTTTGCGTCAGTAAAGTCCTTGGCCCCATTAGAGCTACAATTTGTTATGAGCTAATTTTGACTTCGTAAAATTAATAACGTAAAATAAAAAAATATTCTTTCACTTGATTTCTCATCCCCATCGTGATCGTATTGTTCTTCTGATCGTTCCAATCTTCATTTCATCCATTTCGGGTGAGAACTCCTCCCGCCAGGTCACAAACTGCGTTAATAATTAATTAATTAATATTTAATTAATTTATTACCCTTTATTTGATAAAATCAATTTTATTGATTTTTGGGTTTTTAATTAAATAAATATTAATATAATAATTATTAAAAGTCAATCAACAAATTTTTATTTAATCGTCGGGGAAAGTAAGCTTTCGCTTCCAATTGTCGGGGATGCCAAATTGGCTTCCCGTACCCGAATTTCCCCTTTCTTGGAAAATTCATTTTATTTCCCTGTTTGTGGGATTTCTTCCACTGATTGCCAACCCAACCGGATGGCAAACTGGAAAAAAATCTCCCAATTTCCCACATGGGGAAATAAAATGGGGATTGTCACCCCACCTTGCCATTTCGCTTACAAATGGTTGTTTATTTTCCACTTTCCCCTGACAATTAATGCTACTATCCGGAAAGATGAAATAAGAAACGGTTACAGAAACTTCTTTAATCCTCACAACCATTTCTTTGTCAAACTCATTGGAAAAAGTCATGCGAAGAAGCTTTGAAGCTTTTAATATTTCTAACTTCTTCTTATTTCCTCTGTAGAAGCGTTCTACGAGGAAATAGTTGGAAGAAGTTTTGTTCTCATTTATTTAATTTGTTCCTTCTCATTTCCGGTTCTTTGTAAACACAATAAAAAAGATTACATCAAAGAACAAAGAACACCATGCTAGGAGAATAATTTTCAACGCATTGGGAAGAGTTTCAGATACAAAGAAGCTCGCACATGCCAAATAAAAACAACACATTAGAATTTCCACTCATTTTTAGGAGAATAAGTTGTCCAAAAGCAAATAAAATAAGCTCCAAATTGAGAAATATAGTCCAAAACTGGCAGGCCACGTGGTGGGAAGAAAGAAATCAACACGCAGAAGTCTTTGAGCGGTTGCCACACGCCAGAAAACAAATAAATTTCAATGCAAAATAGTCCAAAGAATCCACGCATGGGTAAAAATCCAAGGATAGAATCCACACATAGGTAAAAGTAAAGAATCAATTTCAACGTAGGGGAAACAAGTGAAATCAATAAAACATTGCCCACGCATTAGCAAGAGACAAGAAAGGAAGACCAAAACAGTCCAAACAAGTTTCAACACCTAGCAAGGAGGAAAAACAAGTTTAAACGCATGTTTGGAAAAATTCCAACGTAGGTCAAAGTAAGAGTCTCCATGCAGCCAAGCAATCTTCCACACACTTTGGAAAACATTTGGTTCATGCAGGTCAAAGCTACAAGTTCCCACAAAGTCTAAAGAGGTGAAATACGTATCACTACCCCATGCATACAAAGAACAATACTCACACATCGGTCGAAAGCCAAGATATTTGTCACACATTTGTCCGAGAAAAAGAGATAACACATAGCCGAAAGGTGCATTGATCATGAGTCCGCAAAAGGAGGAAAGCCTAAAGTACACATTCATAACTTCGTAATAGGCAATGCAAAGAGCAAGGCGAATAAAAAATAAATTAAATTGATCGACACGAAACATTAAGAATTAGAGAATTTAATTAAAAAATACAAATCATTTTCATCACGTATTGAAACACATTACCGATGTATATCGGCACAAAGGAAAATGAATTTAATGAAGAAGACAATAAGATGCGGAAAGAACGTGCTGTGGGTTTTATGAGTTGAAGTAATCGACTTTGGAGCTTGATATCTCGAAGCTAAGTGATTTTTGAGAAGAACGGATTGGTTCGTCAATTATTCTCATATTCGTATACTCATTTTCATTTTCCAAATTTCAAATACACAACACCTCATTTGATATTTTTCACGAACCCAAGAAAAACTCGGTTTGCTCGATTTTGTCGCGCATTACAGCTTTTGAACTCACGAGGTGACTCACTTTGAGAGTTGATATTTTGAACTAGGATAACGTCAAGAGAAAATAATTATTTCTTTGGATTTTCCTCACCTTCATATGCTCCCTTGCCAAGTTTTAGATGCCCAGGGTGACGTTTGGTATTTTTCCCAGGCTAAAACCAAACAGGATTTTCATAGTTTTTCACTTGCATTTTCCTAGCAGTTTCAAAAGAGTCAATTTTAACCTTTAATATTTGATTAAAGAATTTTATTGGGAAAAAAATCTTTGACACACAAAATTGTGGTACCTTAATAGACTCCCTCATCCAGTGAGAGTTTCTTAGAACAAGATTTGTTATTTTTCCCAAGGCAGTTTCAGAGGCAATTTGTGCAGTTTTGTAAGAAGGAAGTAATAGCCTAAAATCACGCTTCTATCACAATCATGTCATCTTCAAACAAAATTATATTATAGTTCCAGGGCATTCTACTCACCTCGACGCTCCATTCAGAGTATGAGAACATTGTTGATACCAACTTGGGACACGCCGATGTAGGTCGATCTGTGATCGTGTATCAACCGAAGGCGAGTCTCAAATTTTCTGACGCTTGTTCCAAATTGGTCATCACTTGTATGGATACACCACAAAACATGCAGAGTGTGGTAGTTCAAATCTAACAACTTCGAAGTGGAAGAAACCTCTGACTTCCTCATTATGCGGTATAAGTCGTAGCTATTGGCATAGGTCTCTTCGGAGTCAAAATCCATTGTTATCGACAGAGATCGATAATGGGGGAATCTTGTCTACATCAATTATTTTCACTTGATCATTATACGGATCTATTCATCGAAAAACCAAGACCAATGATAAGTATAATTGTGTGGATCATCAAGCAAGGCCACATCATTCAAGTGTGTCCTGTCAGCTCTCAATTAGCAGCGGGCGCAATACTTCATTGGCTAATCTTAAAGTTGGAGCATTCTCAAATTGGATGATCATGAGCGGATTAGAATGGAAACACTTTGGGATGGTGTTAAAGCCAAATGACATAACTCTAGGAAGTGAATTGCAATTTTGGCTCTTGGAAGATCTTCTCAATGGCGAAAGATTATCTGCTTGCTCATGTGTGTCCCCTTTTACTCATTCTTGTTTAGGTGATGCAAACTCCGTTTTATTTGTGTTAGTTATTGATTGATCTTCTCCATGCAATATTAGGCTTTGTTTTTACCTAACTCTTGCATGTTCCTTCTATTCATTATTTTCCATTCCTTTCCTTCAATCCATTCCATGTCTTTCATTCACTTTTCTTTCCATTGATGTTCCAAAACACCCCCACATATAATTTTGAATGTACGAGATGTTAATATAGTTTTGGTTTTCAATAAAGGCAGCCTCACCTTCATTGAGGAGGGACTTGGTTCCCATACTTTTGCATGTCATTTTCATGTTTGCAAATCCATATGCTAACAGAAGCCACATAAGTTGGAAGATTTCCCAAATTTATATGAGTGCATGAGTAAAAACAAGAAGAAGGACAAGGGCGTGGGTATGATCAAGGTGCAATGCATAAATGTTGATTAGTGGATGCCTAAGAAGATGCCAAATCCATAATATCAACCCATGTTGGTTACAATGTGCACTAAGGCAACACATGCATGTGAGTCTCTCAAGACCAAACCGCTCATCACGAGGGAGTTAGTGACACATGATAAGTATGCATACGCAACACATCGAAGGAAGTCTATCAAGATACCATGGGAGTCATTAGAGATTTATAGGGTGAAATATAATGCTTAAAAGAATAGGCATGTGCAAGAGAATGTCTAAAGAGTGTTGAGCTCCCGTAGAAGGATGTGGATGACCTAAAAGAGGTGTGTAAGATGTTGTGCAGGAGAATATCATCCCACAACTAGGGGAATGGCTATGTGAAAAAGTATCATGAGCTTGAGTGAAGTGCGAGAGGAAGATACTTCATGTTAATTTACCACCCCAGGACCATGAATTTGATAAGGAAATCACACTTGATGCGGTGATTGATTTTGATTGATACTGAGGCGTTGAAAAAATGTACTCACTCTAGATGCATGGAATCAAATAGGGAGACCTACATTGCAACCATCATTGAATGTGTTATATATGGTGAACAAAAATAAGGTTATGCCTATTGGGGTACTGAAGGATGCATCCATTACCATTCAGGGATCCAACTTTACTAGCGACTTTGAGGTATTAGAGCTTGCTTTGAAGTAGACAACTTTCCAACATTACTTAGATGGCCCTAGTGCTATGTGAACAATGTTGATCTACGCTTTAACAAAAGATACATAAGTTTTGAGAACAAATATGAGCGCGTGATCATACCTCTATATGATAAAAATTTAGAGCCTTATGTTGAACCCTTGAGTGAAGAAGAGCTTAATTGAATGTATACACAAACAACATGATTCGAGCATGTAGAACCATTAAAGGAAGGCATAATTCGGTAGGAAGATACACGATCAATCGGTGACACTACTAGTGTTTCTTGTGATAACTGGGCACATGACACACACGAGATGGTCGGGCATGAAGTTAAGGTATGAGTCACTAGGATGATAAGGTCACGCATGGTCGGTGGTTATGATCATCCCAGGGAACTAAGGTATACTTGGTGACAAAAATCCTAATACAATCTTGTGCGCCATGGAGGCTCAAAGGTGGAAGAATAAGGGGGATAGATGAAATATGTTGGTTTATACCTTACACGGGACTGCAACACTTTGGTGGGATACACATAAAGATAACCTTTTGGAATGACAAGAAGTGAGAATCACCTTTTCCACTAGGTTTACTCAAAGCAATGTACCTACGCACATTTTTGAATTTCATGGGAAGACTCGGCTTTGGTACATGTCCATAATATTTAGATACTATGGGTGTAAGGCCATGATGCTTCACTACCCTCCATATGGGTACATAAATTCTACTCCACATTGCACGGATGTGCGCACATGCCCGATATGTCCATGTCGACTTGAAAAGGGAGACTGCAAACTAGCAAGAGATGACTATAGGTATGGTTCAAACTTTTGATTACTTTTCTACTAAGCCTCTAGTCCATGAAACATTACAGATCATGAAGCGCATCACATTGGAGGATAACACGAAGGTTGAAGAGCTCATGTTAGAGTTGTTTGGTGAACTTGATTCCACGATGTGCCTTGATCCCGAGGAAATAAAAGAGATATAGATGGGTCGTGTCTAGAAAGAAAAAGAGAAAGTAAAGCAAGTATACATGATTGAAAATGAAAAGGTAGAGAACCTGGATGTTAGCCACACAAAGGGTGTGCATGAGGTCATGGATTTTGCAGATGATATGGCACATGTGTACCATGCTCTCGTGATAACAAAGAAGGTAAATATTGACGCGGAGGATGAGCCTAAGGAAGCTATTATTTTTATTACATGGTAGAAGGAGGAGTAGCCAAGATCATCGAGCTCTAGCGCGACTTTCATGATATCTTTCCAAGAGGTTATCATGAATTAAAGGGTGTGCATCCTTCTTTAGGTGAGATACGAGATCAAGTTTGAAAGAAGGTGCGCACCTAGTTTGAAAGAGGCCTTATAGGATGAACCCAAATTTACGTGTCAAAATGAAAGAAGAAATTCATAAGATGCTTAAGGATAGAATTATTGAGCCAATTGAAGAGTCTCGAGCGGGTTAGCCCGTGGTTGTAAGCATTAAAAAGGATGGGTGGATTAGGATTTGTATGGACTATATAGAGATTTGAATGCATCATGCATTATAGATCCTTTCCTCACTTCTTTTACAGAGGTTATTTTGGAAGGAGTTGTTGGGTGTTAGATATATTCTTTTCTGAGATGGGTTCTCGTGGTATCATCAGGTGCACATCGTGAAAGAAGACCAAGAGAAGACCACTTTCACTACTAAGTGTAGAAGTTTTGCATATACAATTATGCCTTTTGGATTAAAGAACACACCATCGTGTTTTCATGCATTATTGTTTAGGCCTTTCCAGATTTTATTCATAAGTTTTTGCAAGTATATTTAGATGATCGACAAGTATATGGTCTAGTAAAATATCACTATGACAATTTGGGGCTCATGTTTGAGAAGTGTAGGTAGTTAAGCATCTCTCTTAACATTAAGTAGTGTATATTTGCTACACCTTTTGGCACTTTGCTTGGGCACATAATTTTTAAAGAAGGATTATTTGTAGACCCAACCAAGATAGTTGTGATTTTGGGTTTGGAAGAGTCTACCAATCAAAGTGAAGTGTATGGATTTCTAGGACATATTGGTTGCTACAAAAAGTTTATCGTAGTATTTCCATTTAGATTAGGTTTCCCTTTCATGTTTTTCTTTCCGGATGTTTCTTTTGTTTGTTGTTTTGTTTCTTTGTTTTTTTATAATAAGCATAGATTCCTATATATTGAGTTCATGTGTAGAGGACCGCACATACTTTTAGTTTAGGGCTGAACCAAGTATGAATGCGCAAAATGGAGACCTTGTTGGTACTTGAAGGTGAGTTGAATTGGGCTGAAGATATGTGCGTGTTGGTAGAAGGTTGTTGTGTCGGTTACAAAATGTGCACGCGGGAAAAGAGGAAAAAGGTGTCTCAATAAATAAGAAGGATGGGAAAGATTGGGTGTCACATGTGCACATGATAACAATCAATAACTACTGACCATCGTTTAGACTTAAATGTATATGAGATAGATATGGATTTGATTCAAAGGAAAAAGAAAGGATGGTGGACGATAAGCTCATTAATGATGACAAGGGGCATCACATTCTGCGAGAATGCGAGAGTTCTTCACTATATGAAATCTCTTACTTTCAAAACCTGATCGACTATATCAATGGCTGATGTTGCACTCTCACGAAGAATTCTTCTATTTCACTAGAAGAAGGATGCACCTGACCGCGTCTTTAATTGGAAAATTTACTATTCTTCGTAGCACAGGGATAAAACATCCAGTAGATTTGGAAAATGATGATGAAGTGAAGAAGACTCATAAAGTAATGAAATATCAACAAGGAGGGTGCATAATGGATATCGCTAAGCTTGATGATCTTATCTTCAAAATGGCCACGTGGTTTCTTATAAAGTTAAACGGATAGGAAAGGTGGGGCTAGGTGAACAAACAATGGCTCTGTATCACAAAGAATATATTTGAAGGCACATCCTATAACCTTGTTGGGTTCATAACAAAGGAGATCATTAAAGAGGTGCACGCAGGGGACAAAATTACCTTCAGGAATGTCATATTATTGATTGTATTCTCTGAACTTGGGGTGTCAAATGGGCCAAATTATAAAGTACGGGAGTTCCCCAAAGAAAACGCATCTCTGCAAAGATATTTGCTAACTACACTGTAAAACCATCATTCCTACATATAAGGCCACATGAGATAAATGGTATAGAAGAATACATGAGGCGTTTGGAGCAAAATGGTGCATTCTGAGTAAGTTGCTGTGTAATTAGAAGAAAAGGAAGAGTTCACATTTTATCAACACTTCTGCATTGGTCGGTTTTATTTGAAGGATGGATCTAAGATTCCATGGTGTAAAATTTCGTTTGTGTTTACAACATGTTATTTCCGGACCATTATGAACATATTTTCTCGAGCCATGCAAACTAATGTGTGACACCGAGAAGTTGGACTATGAGTACCACACTTTGCGCAAAACACTTTTTTATCCAAAGAAAAGTGTGTATGAAGAGAGACCGATATCGGATGGTATCGGTATGACCAAGTCTATCACTTTGGTGATTGCTAACCCGGAGGCGCGAAGGTTTATATTTATCTAAAGTTGAGAAGGGTTGGTGGGAAGTATGCGGAGGATGACTTGACACTCCCAAAAGAGCCTATAGGGAAGAAGATTGTGGGACAAAAAATAATGTACAAAGATACTCCCCCTTCCAGTAAGGAGGAGGAAGGAAGTGAAGATGAACCTCCTATTTAGATTACAACTACGAAGAAGACACCAACACACAAGGAGTTAAAACCGAGCATGAGCCCAAAGAAGCCACCAAAGAAGAAGTCTCTAGTAAAGAAGAAACCAAAGGTTGTGTCCAACGAAGACACAAAGGAGGTCATAAGAAATGAAGAGGAGGCTAGAAGAGATGAAAAATAAGTGTTACAAAAGGACCCCTTGGTGCATGAAATTGAGGAGTCAGATATGGAAGAGTGTGATGCACAATATGAAGAGATCCCACTCAAGAGAGCTAGAGGAAGCAAGCCATGAAGTACTTATTCGAGATTTTGGAGGGGTAAGAACCTATTGAGGAGAAAGGAGATGAGTGCACTATTGAGCCAAAATTTAAGCATTGTATTGAGCGTGAGGTAGAGCACATTGTCGAACAAGAAATTGAGCACGAAAAAGGAGAAGAAAAGAGTATTGGAGAGTCAAGTAGTGTAGATAACACCTTTGTCTTGAGCTTTTAGAAAGGGACCCGTGGGAAAAACAGAAGCTAAGACACACACCCTAGGGCCCTATGATGTAATATGATGATGATCTTAATAAGGTTTGCGTGCAAGATACCAAAGCACAATGGCCACAAAAGATCTCTTCATTAGTCGTTCTTTAAGATGGAAGAATCCTTGTCGTGTGCAAGGAAAATGATCTCTTGGGAATTTCAATTGCATGTGGAGGAGCCCGAGTTCGAGGTCGGTGTGCATTCAATAATCAAGACCAGTTAATTTTATGCCGGAGAGGCATACCCGATAGTTAACGCACATATGTTAATGGATGAACAAGCGTTTAATGCGCTTAACAAACAATTAATGAGACGTAGGGGTTAGAATATTTTATAAATACTGTTGTATAAGTAATCTATGCAAGGAGATAAGAGAGAAGAATGAGGAGATAAAGGGGAAGGATAAAGAACTCGAAAAGAAAATAGAGAAATTGTGTAGTGAAGAAAGAGTTGAGAGAAGAGAAGGGACATACGCGTGCCACATATAAGAAGGAAGAATGCATTGTGGATGTTATTAGACTTACACGCCTAGATCTAAAGGTGGCTATAACTAAAGGTGTGCAAGCCTGCACAAAGGTGAGAAATTCAAAAGCACAAAATGAAGAACATGATCTATGCGCGATTCTTCACGCGCATATCAATCAAATCACATAGATGCTTTATTTTGCTTTCCTTCAAACACAAAATGTTATTTTTAGCACAACTCATTAAGAATGATGCAAGGTAAATCCAAAGCAAATTTAAGGCATGCAAGGATGGTTGATTTCATCTTCCATAAATTCTAAAAATAGATTAAAACAAATGAAGCATGTGAGAAAGTTGTTTTTTTTCTATATTTAGGATGCAATCTTATTTTGGAGTGCAATTATGGATAAAAGTGGATTAAAGGCTATTTTCAACACAAGCGAGATAAAACAAAGTAGAAAGCACATCTTTCATGCACAAGAGTCTATTTTGGTGCAAAAGAATAAGGCACATGCATTTTCCTATTTCTAGAGCTCTTATTTGCATGTCCGAGCGTTCTCCTTATCTCTCTCTCTCTTATTTCTTCCATAAAAGCTTCGAATGCATTGTAAAGAATATCTTTACCTCTTCATTCATCTTTTCTGGAGCAATTCAGTTTTTGGGTGAGAAAACAAGGGTCATGAGTGATTCTCTGTGCTTATTCCACCTCTTGGAGCAATAAAGGAGTTGTTTTTACCTTTCTACAACTTGTGTTTAGTGCATACTCTATTTTAGACTGATTTTATATTGTGATACATGTTTATCCTTGTTTTATCAATTTAACCTTCATGCCTTCATGCAACATTGTGTCGATTTATAGGTCATATATTATGTTCTACATGATGTTTGCAGGATCTTGTTGTGGAGCTATTTGTTTCCCCTTCTTATCTTGTGATAATTCATTTCAAACCATTCTATGAATTAATTTTGCTTTGATACAGTCAATTATGGTTAGTGTATGGTGTGTGTGGCTCTTGTGCTTCATTTATGTGATCCAAATAAGTCTGAGATCCTCAAAACATTCTAGTGTATCACCATCTTTTCTAGTTTTTCTCTTTTCCTTCCTTCTCCCTTTTCCTCGTTGGTTTTGGTAGAGTAGAGTTAGCCTTAGGAGATAGAAATAGTTTAGGTGTTGCACTAGGGGAACCAACCCTCTCTGGAGACTCACTCCAACATACAAGTCACCCACAACCTAGGAGTGTTTCCATTTTGTCAATTGAAAGGATATTTATCACACCATTCTCCAAGGGTGCATTTTAAAGTGACAATAATCAGCTAGATCATATTACACTACCATTGATGACGCTTTAATCACATATCACCTTTTAGAGAACAATTGTTTGCTTACAATGTCGGGATTACATCTTTGATGCATTTCAATACTCTTACATTTTAAATATAGGTCTATAAAACTACTAATTAACATTATTGACCACTTATTGTTTACAAAAGGTGATCCAGATGCATTGAAATCCTATGAACTTGAATTATACCCTTGTCATTTATACACAATGCATGGAATACATGACATTGAAACATATTTTGTCTGAATGTGATTATCTACGCTATAATGTTTAAACACTAATAAAATTGAGAGTGGGGCGACACTTTCAAGTATAAATTTGTTAGTGAGATGGTTAACTATATAGACATGCATATGGTCTTTAATAAGAAAAACATGTTACTCACAATCTAACAAAAATATTCTTAAACTTCCAAATTGCATTTTGTTCCATGATACAAACCCCACAATTGGGCACTATAAACTATTATATTGGGGGTGAAATGACAATTGTAATGTTCTTTAATGCCCACATAACTATCAATAACTTGTATTAACCTTGAGTTATATTGGAAAAATATCACACATGAGCTTTAAAAATTGTTTGTTCGGACCAATTACATGTGCATCCAATTGTGGCAAAAGTTTATTCAATTCCATTTTTCATTTGAAAAATAAAGAATTCAACATACAATGCTTGGGAACCTATGTGGTTCAATTTTTCTACAATGCAACATTGTCCCATAACCCGCACACATATTCACCGTCACAAAAATACTTAAGAAACAACTAGATAAAGCATATCACAAAAATTGTGCATTGGAAAGCATACATTGTAAACTTGGGAATGTCGTTTGTAGAAGGTGAAGTTGAAGGATTCAAATTTTGTTTAGAGTTGATATCCATATTTTTAGATTTAGAATCCAATTATGGTCATCAACAATGAGAAATATAGTAAAAATGTATTATAATTGTTCGAAACCTCAAATGACATATGACATTATCTTGTTTGAAACAAATACATATCACGTTCACTATGAATCACTAGGAGAATATATGTAAATCAATCAATTTATAATTTACACAATCAACAAAATTCTCCTCCTCTAACAATAAGCAAAACATCTCTTCGAAATATCAAATGTATTACATGAATTGAGAAAACAGTTTTGAGACAAACAATTAACTACACTACTACAACACCGGTCCATAAATTCAATTGTCAAATTCAATAACATCATAACATGAATTCCCAAATACAAAATCTCACATTTTCTATCAATCATTAATAATGGTCTCTCTAAAGCAAACAACAAATACTTCTTACTGGTAGCAAAATTGCATATTTTATACAACATTTAAAACACCTATTTGCCATGTGAAGTGACTTGCACACAACTAACAAATAATCATGGGAGAAAGGAACGATTATAATAACTGAAAACCAATTCGCATATACAATAAACAAAATTACGATACACCAAAGCATGCATGCTTGATTTGTAACCAACTACACTTTAACTATAATATGGTGTACCTTAGGCAATCATAAAAAAGTATATACCTAAGTTTGACACACATAAAATGGATCGACACTATCAAAGTGAATATGCAAACACTATAACCATTCCTTAAAAAATCCCAAAATTTGCAACACTAGAAAACATTGCACTTCACCAACTATTGAGTTTTGTTAAAATGCTTATATAACTCGAAGACCAACTTGTTTCGCTTGAATTACACTTACACACATTAGAGAATTGTGACACAAAACATTGCTATGTTCCTTAGTGATGGTTATGCTACAAAAATTTGTACAGAGAAGGAAAAGTGTGAGCAAATATAATCATGCGTGCTTTGCATCAACTATGTAAAACAAAATTGTTCGAACTCAAAAATTTTGTGCGAGATAATTATTACATACTACTCTTGAAACTGATCCAAATGAGAATGAGTCATTTGACACCAAAACCACAAGCAATGAAGATGAAAAAAATACCCAACAAAAGAATGGTGCATTGATTCGGTGACTCAAAGCGTATTCGCGACTTACAACATAAAATAATAAAAGTTGCTCTAACGAGAAGGGCAACAACCACTCGATATTCAAAGATAACTACGCTAAAGAAATAATTTTCCAAGACTATTTTTGGCATTTCACGTAATGAGAATGTAACAAATTCATTCTCATATCCCAAAATTGTACTATGGGAATTGCAACATGTAAACTGCTCATTTGGTATCATAAAACCAACACATTCTTTAAGATAATAAATATTATTATAGGACATGAAAGGAATGATAAGAATATTGTTCCATGCCATGAAGATATAAGATGACAATAACACACCACATTAGAATTGAATTAGGATACAAGAGGATGGGCCTTGCTTATATAGGTAAGGAAGATCAATCTAAGAACCATTCAAGGTCATAGATCAAGCCATAAATTAAGGAAAGAACTAGTCATCAAAGAACTAGCTAAGACCATAGATTTAGGAAACACTAGTCGTTAAAGAACTTGTCAAGACCATAGATTTAAGAAAAAAACTAGTCATAAAAACTAGACAATATCTTCATAATGTTTAAATAATAAAAAATAAATATCCACACACATAAGTGTGTGAGGATAAAATGCATGAGGTAAATAAAGTACCTAGGTGAACATGAGCTAAGGTAAATACTTACTCTAACACCCCCTTCAAGTGAAGCTAGGGGCCCAAAATAAAAGTGGCATATCCACAATATGAGTCCCAACAACTAGGCTTGATGAGGTACTCATATACAATATATCCATGAAGAAATCTCGAACCAGAATTAGGAAAGAATTGTCTTAGAAGGAAAAAGAAAGAAGAAGAAAGCGAAAAATTGTTGCAAGGCATCCCAAGAAGCTCGCCTCAAAACACTTGTACAATGTTGTAAAATTTTGGTGTGCATTGTGGTATGAATCCACTTTGCTTTCGATCACAAAACTCAAAAATAACAGATACTTTGGCTTCACCAAAATAGCTCCATACAAAGAGATTGTCAATGGAGTGATGTCGAAAGTGCGAAAAACACCAAACATAATTCAATCAACTTCTACAAATAGGTGTGACACGATCCAAGAAAAATCATCAAGGAAACAAGGCAAGGACACAAGATCCAAAGAAATATGACCTGTCATGATCCAAGAAAAGCTAAGGTAACAAGGCAATGAAACAAAACCGAATAAGCATGATCAATTTTTACAAATAAGTGTGATATGATCCAAGAAAAATAACTAAGGCAACAAGGCAAGGACACGAGATCCAAAGAAATACGAGTGCCACGATCTAAGAAAAGTCAAGGTAACAAGGCAAGGACACAAAACCCGAATAAGCAATATCAACAAAATACCCTCCCATACTACTGAATGGGTAGAGTGACGCAACAAATCTATATGAGTTGTCAAACAACTACTCAAACACTGAAAAACTAACACTTTAGGCTTCACCAAAATATCTCCCCACAAGAGAGACTGTCAACATGCCAAAAAAGTGTCGAAGATACAAGATATAAAATCTCTCAACAAACAAAGAGAGATATAAATGTTGGCACTTTATAATTGAGTGCATGTTACAATAATGACATTTTACAATTTTTGGTTTGTTTCTCAAAATAAATAGTTTTAATGGAACAAACACAAAAAAACAAGCACTTTTGCAAAAATGACACTCAAATCCGAGTTACTGATCAAAAGATACAAGCTTTTGAAGTTTATGCTCTAATATTTATTTTAAAAAAACATAAAATGTCTTTTGCCTTCACTTTCTTCAATTACTTTTGTTGGAAAAAACTTTCCAATTTAAGATCTGCAAAATGGAAGAAAAAAAAAAACCATTACCGAACATGAAAAACCCATAAACTGTTTTTCTAGATTTTCTATCTCGCCGGCACTGATTTCCAAGATCCCTGGAGGTAGCACGGATTTACAAAATCCTCAAATCCTCGACACACAATAATGCTTTGCATGCGAAGCCGGAAAAAACATTACCAAATGAAGAAAACCTAGAAAGCATTTTTTCTAGACATTTTGCCTCCCCGGGCACGGATTTCTAAAGGGATCCACAAATCTTCAAATCCTCTCCACACATGTACTCTATAAAGTGGAAGAAAAAAACCATTATCAAACGCAAAAAACCCGAAACCATTTTTTTGGACTTTCTACTTCCCTGGCAAAAATTTCTTCCCTTGCACAAATTTCTATGATTTCCACATCCTCGTCAAATAAGAACTCTGCAAAGCGGAAGAAAAAACCCATTACCGAACATAAAAACCTAAAAACCAGAAACCATTTTTCGGACTTTCTACTTCCCTGAAAAATATTTCTTCCCCAACACGGATTTCCAAGTGGATCTATACGTATCAATGTCCGCCTCTGCAAAACCAAAACAAACTCAAAAATAAATTGTCTTCTTCAATAGCCAAGTTTTAATTGTTTCTAGGGTTTTTCCACCTTCTAAATCCAACAGAGCCCTCCGTTTTGCGTAAAAATGGATGTTGCAACAAAGTGCTAACAAATTCCAAAATATATGAAAACAAATAAACTCTTGCTTGCAAAAAACTTACAGATGGATGTCTACATCATCTATCGCTTTGATACCATGAAAGGAATGATAAAAAGATTGTTCCATGTTGTGAAGATATTATCATCGATGAGAATAACACACCACATTAGAATTGAATTAAGATACAATAGGATGGGCCTTGTTTATATAGGCAAGGAAGATCAATCTAAGAACTAGTCAAGGTCATAGATCAAGCCATAAATCAAGGAAAAAACTAGTCATCAAAGAACTAGTCAAGACCATAGATTTAAGAAAGAACTAGTCATAACAATTAGTTAATATTTTCTTAATATCTAAATAATAAAAAAGAAATATCCACACACATAAGTGAGTGAGGATAAAATACATCAGTAAATAAAGCCTAGGTGAACATGAGATAAGGTAAATACCTACTCTAACAGGGACAAGTGTCAAGGACATTTGGACATGAATAAGAAAGGCACAACTAAAAGGAAGAAAGGTAGTTGTAAAAGATGTAAAATACAAATCAAACATAGACCAATTATTACAATCTAATATTTGATACATTGATTTGAAACAAATACGCACATCTCCATATTACTCACTAAAACTAAAGAAAAACACATTGCAATGATAAACAATTAGGGCCACTAAATTTCTTCCTCACATATACAAGTGTAAAACACAATTGGGGACCACATTCATCCATTTTGTCTAAATTATATAAGAATCATGAAAGAATAAATAAAATAATGCAAAACCACCATTTCATCATAGTAGATAATGACTTTATAATTAGGAATGACCTTGTTACATGAAGTCACTATTATGAAAATAGAATCAATGCAATGATTCAAATTATATACCACTATGAATATTTTTAGAGAGATACAAGATCATTCTTCCATAGCATAATTTCAAAACTGACACAATGAAAATAGATATATTGTGGTAAGGAAAAAATCTACACCAATCTATAAAGCAAAGATAATAACATTGACATTGAAATTTTTTTGTATATGTATATAACTTGTGATATTGGTGCCCTTGATACGAGATATTGCTAAACTACATGAACATCATCACACAAAAAGGTGCTACGAAATTCAAAAGTGCATTGTAGATAATATTTTCCAATGCCTCCATTGAGAAACACAATGATGTTTGAATTGTGCAATAACCACAATGAAAAGGTTGTCCAAAATTCATAAGACATTTATGCAACATTATAGACAAAATGCTATGATAATCATGTCATGCTTGACATGTTTTTGGAAGAACTGGAAATGACTAAAATTGAATACATAAAATCTATACAAACTACTCTCAAACAACCATTTTTTTCCTAAAACGAAAACCTTTGCGTTTTTCAGACAATTTCCTTTTGCAAAAGATTTTTGTAACTATGGGGAGCGAAGTACAAATGCATAATTCATACGCAATGCTTATGTTGCAACACACTATTTTACATCATATATGAAAAAATGACAAGTGAATGACAATAACATTTGAAAAAATATGTAAATAAAGTCAAACAATAAACATCAATGCAATTGAAATGATACAAAACCGAGCAATACATTGCTCAACACGCAACAAGTCTTTGCTCAACAAGTTGTGCAAATCATTTTTTCGTTTCCATTAAATTGTTATTTGATAAATTGTGTATACATAAATACAAATCCATTTGAGGAATGTGCAATGCTCCTCAAACCACCAACACTCTTAAACCAATAACCTAATGAATAGACAACATAATGTGTCAATCCGTTGTAGGCCATTACATAAAGTGACCAACAACATTAAAATACATTTCCCTTGTTGAATTTGCTTCATAATGCAATAAATGGGTTACAAAATTTTATAATAAAAAATTATTTGATTTATCAAATACAACAAACATCTCAACAACAAAAACTATTGTAGGGAAAGCTATTGTTATATGTTTCTTTCACAATTAGTGAATAAACATTGGAACAAGGTTTCGAACATGGAAAAACGCCTATATATCCCATGAAAAAACTATAAAGCAAAATGAATCTAAATTTACCTATCACGTAAATCTTGGTTAGGAGACATGGATGAGGCTACTAGAGAATAATAACTACAAGATAATGATATTGACAATATTCTTGCACATCTATAACAAAATGAAGATGAAAATGAACAAGATGACTTAAAATTAGATTTATGATTTCTTGAGAATTTACAATCTAAGGCATGCAATAGAAATGCATTTGATGTAGGAAAAAACTTATTCTTATATGATAACATTTACTATTACAAAAACATAAGAGCATTGAACAATGAACACCAAGCAATTGTTAATGATATAAATGATGAAGAAATTAATCAATCCATCAAATCTATTGTATTTTTCTTAACATGAGGTAATCTTGCATGGGAAAAAAACTTTTACTTCAAAAGTCGTATTATAGACAATTGTTCGTTAGTATAAAAATTCATTGAGCAATGACAAACCCACTTAGGATAAAAGGATTGATATTAGCATACACCGGGAAACCCACATACAACGTTGGTAGAGTAACAATACATCTCAAAGATTTCTTCTACCATTCAACAAATCGACCTCATTCCATTGACATCTAAATCACTTAACACGTAGTCAAAGAAATATGAAAAACTAAGAATCCTTTTCATTGACGAAATATCATTAGTAGGTTGTAGAACCTTATATTTTATAGACAAATAGATGCAAGATATAATACATACACCCACAACGCACTTTGGAATTGTTGACACACTCCTTTGTGGAGATTTTTACCAAACATATCTTGTACATGATTCTTTAATATTTGAACATCTAACATTCAATGACCACGTCATTCCATACAACTTTTGGAAAGAGAATATATAATGTTACCGACTATAAACAACAATACGCCATCAAAATAAGGGATCTGTTTATGTGCTTAAGAGAATCGGCATAGGGTTACAAACTAACCATGACATTGCTTACATTATCCAAAGTTGCTTTTGTGATCCACTCGATGCATGGGAATCATCAAGATACCACCAAAATGAAGAATATCCTCCTTTCATAGTTTTAGAGGACAAGTTAGGTCTAAAAGAGCATGATAGAGTCATGGGAAGGAGCATTAGGCGGTTAAGTTGTTCCAAATTTCAAATTGTCCTTTTCCCTCCAAAATTGTAATTCAAAATTTAAAGGCATGTAAAAGAGAAAAGTGGATTTTAAGTGTAAGTGTTTATAAATCCTAGGTGGTGGTACAAGTTAATAAATGACTAGAGTGTTATGATATGTCTAATTTGGCCATGTATGTGGATCATGAGTTATGGTGAGTTAGTTAGGTTTTCTAAATAAGTTGTAAAACGAGGGAATTTTAGTGAGAGAGTCATGTGAGGGGAGAGTGAGTGGAGAGAAGATCTATCTCGAGAAGAATGAAGAAGGAACAAAGACGAAAAGGAAGGTATGAAGAAAGAACATGATTTGTGAAGGCGAGAGAGACTCTAATTTTGACAAAGGAATAAAGAAAGTGGATTTTGCATAGAAGTTTAATATTTTGCATGCACGAGTGTTGTATTCTCTATGTATTATTATAGTTTTTAAGAATTTGTGGCATGAAATAACATTGCATTTGGTTGTTAGTTGATGCAATCAATATAAGAAGACCATACTCGATTCTAGTATGCTAAGAAGCCTTATGACTGTATAAAGGTAAACTTGATTGTGATAGATTTTTAGAGGTACTTTGATGAATTTGATGGTTTACTCATATGATGAGGAGTGAATGAAGTGTTGTTATATTCTCTTGAATACCATTTCTTGATCTAGAGGTTTATTCCCTCGTTGTTCCTTTTACATGTTAGTAAACTACTTGAAAACAAGACTATGACTGTGTTTTAACAATTTGATTAGTGTTAAGTATTATTTATGATTGTATTTAATGAATTTCATGCTTGAGATCACGAGGATGATTATATTAGGGGGTGATTCAACTAAATGATGAAGCTTTTCTTCAAACAAATCTCTAACTCTTCAAAGACAAGAAGTGAAGGTTTCCTCCAACTCTATTTAACGTGCTTATAGGAGGTTTTAGTTCATGACCTTATACTCATGGTCATAGCCTAATTTTAGCACAAGACTTAGGATAAGGTTGAAATAGACCCTAATATCTAATTTTAGGCCTTGGAAGGAATATTTGAGCATTTATAAATGTTTTGCTCTTCTCGGGTTGTCTCGAGCTAGGGTTAGGGTTTAGAGTAAGTTTGGTGATTGAAACCCTTAAACATTGAGTTTAGTATTAGAACTTGGTAGTTATCATGGTAACATACCTTTTAAGATGATTTTTAAAAAAAAAAAAAAGAGAACCAAGGGTCTAATTTTAATTTTTTCATGGCGATCTAGAGAAGGGACAAGTGAACATAGTTGGATACCTTATTAAGAAGACCAAGTTATAGAGGAAGTAGGGTTTAAAGTTGGAATCCAATATTGAAACTTGGTATATAGCTAGAGCATGGAAATGGTTACCCAGATATTCCATGATTGTGTTTTTAAACCGCATGCATGGGGAGTTATAGAGGAAAATGTACGAAAACATGGCTAAGGAACTGGTGGAGCTAAAGAGCTAGAAAGGTGAAAATTAGTGATTGAGGGAGAAAGAAAGGGAGTTAGCTTGTGAAATTTGACACACACTATATTGGACCTAAAGGGTCCTTGATGAAGTTAAGATATTGTTCTGGGAATGTGTAAATGTCTCCAACCGTGGATCATGCAGAGTACTTGGTCTTTAGATCACTATAGGACAATTTTGAGTAAGTTGGGTGAAAGTTTGATGTTTTGATCCTTTTAAGTCAAGATAAATATTGATCTAACATTGTTATTAAGTGAGAAATAGTATACAATGATTGAAAAGTGTTGGAGAAGGCTAAAAAGAAAAAATTGCTTGTTTTGGGGTGAAAAGCTAGTTAAGACAAGTTGAAGAGAGGTAAGTGTTAATGGATTTTTCATGAAATGAGGTCATCTTGGGAGTTGAGATGACATTGTATGAGATTGATATAATAGGGTATATTGTTTGACAAGACATCTACTGTGAAATAGGTCAAAAATTACATATTAGAGCCATTTTGGGCTTCAAGAAAGGATCCTCATTGCAGAGCTCGGGGTATAGGTTGATGCTTGATCTCTCTAAACTACTTAAATGCATGATGAAATGTATATATCTCTGCATCAACCACCTATGGATTGTAAATTTCCATTTTTGTTTTACAAAGATAAAGATGTTGACAAACATAATCCTAAGATGATGTTGATTGTCCTTGAAAATCAAATTACTATACATGCGATAGACAAAGAGGATTAAAAATTTGATGGAGACTAATCATACCCTCATTTAACTACTCTTTCTTCAATTATTGTGTTGAAGCCTAACATAATATTTGAAATCTATGTAGGAAACTATGACATCCAAGACATATTAGTAAATGGATGATCGATGGCATACTCAAAGCATATACTAGTAAAAATGAAATAGGCATAGTGTGGATCAAGTTCAATAACCCAAGTATCGACAATGCCAAGAAACAAATTGCACAATTGTATGTAAAATTCATTCAAAAATATTGGATACCCATCTTGCACATTACAAAACCCATACATAATGTACAAAAGAAAACATATTTAACCATGTGAAAGCAATTTCCCATAAACTAACATGTGCACAAACAATACATAGATCTCAAGGATTTACAATGCATGACCTTATATTTGATCCAACATGTGTCACACAACACAGATTAACATACACGACACTATCACAGGTATCCAATATTAAATCTTTGTACTTACTAACACCTCTAACAATAAATAATTTCAAGGTCAAACATTCAAATATAAGAGATGACATACCTTCAAACCGAATCAAAATGGAAATTACACAATGATTTAATTCACCTCGATTCCAAATCACATATTTATATTGCATTATTAAACACAAATAATATTAAAGCACATATAGAAGACAAGCTCAATGACTACGAATTAATGTAACCATACATATTACAACAATATTACAACCTCCTCTACCAAATCAATTGCATTTCAATGTTCCATGTGCATGGAATCATGATTTGTACTAAAATATATATTTTAATTAAAATAAAAATGCAATTCAAAACAAAAAAAATGTAGAAGCAATATTGACAATTATTATTAGTCATAACCAAAAATAACCATAGTGAGCCTCTACACAACACCAACAACAAATGTTTTTGGTATCATATCTATTGTCAACCAATGCCTTAGAAAATACATCTACAAGAGATAACACATACATAATATGTGACTTTAACATTCACATCACAAAGAAAACCAAAAATGCCATAATACTTTAAACCTATATGTAAGACCAAAAAATGCAAATTTCAATGGAAATGCAAGATTTGTTCTCTAACCCAATTATCGATCACATATGGTCATATGCAAATCCCGATAAACATCACATTTTCAAAATATAAACTTATCGAGTGATCACGATGCAATTTACTCAGCCATATCCAAGTCTCCATAACTATAAGTCACGAAAAAAATTCCTAATTTGTAAATGGTCACATGACAAATAAAAACACCTACAAATAAGTTTCTTACAATCGCAATTATATGCAAAATTAAATAACATTAGCCTCTGATTTTATTGTACTATGTATTGTAATGTTATATTGCCTTTTCATCCAAATACATTTCCACATAAAGAAATGAAGAGAGTAATTGAAAGCATAGAAGGACATGAATAAACCGAGAATGCGAAAAGGTATGTACTACTTCAATTATAGTTCCTTGAAAGCAAATGTACTTTCCACATACTAATAGTTATTACTTTATTATATATAGGTAAGAAACATTGGACTCTACATTGACATCCATTAACGACCTCAACAACTTTAGAATTAGAAAGGTCTTGTGTGGATATGTTCCCCTGTTGTCTATAAAACAATAGTCAAAAAGGAACAAAATAGAAAACTTTTACATGTTGACTTGAAAGATGAAAGGCTAAAATGAGAGTTACCCTTAATGTCACTAATGAATTCATTTCAAGGTATAAGGAATTTTTTTCGACATAACATGGAATACAAATCACAAACTTTGACATTGCCCCTAAAACGTTCTATGATCATGGAGATTATGACATGATATTATTACTCAATAAATCTAGTTCCATAAAAAAATTTCCTTCGATTTGCATGGAATACAAGTTCATTCTAGACACAACAATCAAACAATTGCTAAATAATATTGAATTGTATGCAAGTACAATAATTGGTGCAATTGTTACATCTCACAAAAAAATTGGTCCACAACCTTCTTGAAATCAAAGATGGTTCCTCGAGGATGACACATAAAAATTAAGTTTACATTCTCCCACATAATGTATGTTTTACATATTATTTTCAATAAATCACTATTTTTCCCCAATTATACCACTTTACGTATTTGGGACATTCACTCCTCTTTTTGTATACCTAGAAAAAGAACTACAAAATAATATTACCCGATCTACTTGTTCAAAAATATAGTAGAGTACAATTGAACTCAAAAACATTAAAGACTAGTAAATCAACATTCGTCACACCACCGAATATGAGAAAACACCGAGGACTTAAAAGTATCATTAAAAAAATAACTCAAGTAACTCCGCTTTTCACTATCCAATCCTACGTTCAATATGGAGATCAACTAAAATCATTCCATTTAAAATAATTTTACTCCCATTACTTTATACATTTTTAGATTCCAATATCGAATATGTATTACAAACAACCTACACCACTTCTAAATACACACTTTTACTTCATTGTATGAAAAATGCACTAACACTGTCTAATTTTCCTTCTACATGTGCATGGGATATTGTTTATTGCCAATATATGTTCACAACCATTCAAATTCATTTACAAAAAATGTGGTGTGACTGTTGAAATATTTCAACCCATACAAACAAACGTCCTCCAATGTCTTGGTTGCCAACAACAATGTCCATATGGCTACATACATCGACTATTATGCGATTTGAAAACCACAAGAAATAAAAACATGTAATGTTTCCTATCTAGTCTTCAACTCAAATCCCTCGTACCTACATTGTTAGATATATCACATGATGAGTACTTTAAAAAACATCCACAATATACTTATTGTGAGGATTTTTTGTTGAAGGAAAATTCACTCTAGATCAAAGCAACAACATTGTAGATGTTGATCTATCAAATAACAATTAAGGTAAAACTACTACCACTACTATCCTTCTTACATTCTCTTATATTTTCCCATGATCTTGCTCTACTTTCATAAAATCAAATACTAATTCTAACTATTCTTTCACAACATGACAGATAACAAACAATGCTCATATTTGTAGTGGTGTTGTCATTATCCAAGACAATGTTTATTTTTTTATATGGAATTAGTCTGTGTCATCCACTTTTTGTTTGCCAACAACATATTCGAGATATTTATACATTGTAAAAATTGAAACAAATATACTAAAAATTTTATGAATATTTTTAGTTTTCAAGTTACAATGTTATTATATATAGTATTGAACACTTCCATCCAACAAAAATATAACATTGAATTATGTTTACATGTATTTCCACCCTACTATAAACTATATGCATAAAAATTTCATAATATATGAAAGATCATTGTACATATTGTGATAGTGAAAATGTATAGTATTTTATCATACATGTGACTATTAAAACAATCGATCTTTAGTGTCCCCGTATTGTGGTGACTTAGTGTCAACATGGCAGCTTTTGGAACTAGCCTTGATAGAGCATTAGAAAATGTTTATGATGACTAAACAAACAACAACCAACCAGTCCCATTATGTTGTACATTTCTACACACAAATCATCATGTTGGTAGTTCATCTTTTGGTGTTTTAAATTTGCCGGATGTTCACAACGGTCTTCTCATTTTTTCGCTACCATATTCTAACATCCTTTGATTTTGTAAAATGTGACATAATAGTAATAACATCAAAGTCACTTATTGGTCACATTTATTAGAATTATTGGTTAGAGAATTTGATATCACTAGAAAAATATTTGATTTAGATTTTTTCCTAGACTCTTCAATTACCCTCTACGAGGATTTATAAAGCCCATGCCATTCATTTTACTCTTTGCGGTTGTGTTAACCAAACTTTTGGGTTTCTAAACAAGTCGCGTAATAAGGTTCATTCATGCTTTCATTTGATTCGATTATCTAGTTTATAGGTATTTAACTCCCCACATCTTTTCACGGAGGCATCTACCTTTGAGATGCCCTTGTTGATCGTGTCAAATTCCAAAGACCTCTTTTCCAACAACTTCTTCTCCCGCATATTTTTACATGGTACTCTACAATTGCGGTGTTCTATTTTTTCCTTGAATGCGACAGTTAGGGTATTTCCTACATATTTTCAATACATAGCATTAAATAGCATTAAATTGAGAAATAGATGCAACCTACCTCTCCAACTTTCACATGGTTTTGAGCTGCCATAAAATGTTTATATATCATACTTGTTAAAGAGGAGAATACTTGGGATGTGAGCTCCTTTACGTCTTGCTACTACGTCTCTTCTGTATCTGCTATCAATTTCTTGTTCTTCTTGTATGTTATACATTTGTGGAGGGATCCAAAATGGGTGTAAGTCTGTTGTGTGTGAAGTTTCAGTAAGAAAAGAAGATGGTTGTCTATTGAATGAATGAAGTAAATGGAATGTTTAAGTGTGAAAATGTAATGCTAGGTGTAATTGAAAACATGGGTATTTCAGTTGTATTCCAGACATTGCTAAAAGAGGAAGAAGAAGAGTTTGGCTACAATCATGAAGATGGCTTTGTCACTTTCTGCCATGATCCAATATTTCAGCACATTCTCAGACTTTTCAACTTGAATGATTTGGCTACAGTAAATCTTATAAATTTGAAGGAGTTGGAGAAAATATTGTATGGTAATAATGAATTTCATTTCTCATCAAAAGCCACGGTGTAATTTGAGAGGGATTTCACCTAAGTTGTTTGGCCCGTGGCATACAGGTTGATGGCTTGACAACATCATAACGTGTGTTTAGTATTTTTCTCCCCAATTTTTATATGTGTAATCTCCTTCTGTTTTGTAACGGTTACCATCTTTTTGATATTCCGATTGGGATGTTTGTGCTCCAAGTTTTGCATTCATTTCTTTATTCAAATTCCACTAAGTCATCGACATAGCAATTAAACAATTTAGTTGTTCAATTTGGCTAGCTATAGTGCCACCACAAAAAGTATCATCCAAAGATTTGCTCCGTCATTTTACTAAGCATTATAAATTTTAATCTAGATTAGGAAATTCTTTGATATTTGTTTATCAATGAAAGAAGACAATCTTTCTCTTAAATATAAAAACACATTTAACAATGAGTATCTTAATCTTAAACTGAAGCACACAAAAAAGGTGAGAAATAAATAGAAAAAGGTTATGTTGATAGATTCACACACTATTGCGAATAACTCTAGTGTCTAATCAAGATCTCAATGTAATAATATCAAACCTATTATTGTGGGATTGGTACGTGTGGTTCATTATGGTGTTTTAGTAGAATTAGTGGGTTAACGTAACTCAACTACTACACGATGTAGTATGTGATTAGTTGACCTTTTTGGTGGTTTTCCAATCAAATCATATGAATGCTCCCCCAAAATTGAAGAATAAACTATAGTTTTGTGGGGAGAGAGAAGCCCTCAATAAAGAGGTAACTCGGAATATGACGGGGATAACCATTATCTTGATTAGAGGAGGATTGCTTAAGCGCAAGTATGCGGAAAGAGGTAATGAAGAGGGCAATATTGTTTGCAATTAGTAGAGTTGTTGTGGGTTTGGGACATATATAGAACAAATTTTCATGATCCATTAGCCCCGCTGCATATTTACATCTTTCTTGACGTAAATTGCGACTCATGGGCAATTCTTATTATTTATTGTCTTTTAGATTTTTTTCATAACTTCTATGGTTGTATTCCATGCAATATCTTTCTTTTAGATATTTTATTCTCATGTAATTTGGTATTCTTGAATTATTTTTTGTATGCTTTGTTTCGATATCACAACTTTTAGAGCTTTATAGCTCCATCTCTTCCATCTGTTACACCAATTTTGGTGCCACCTTCAATTTTACAAACTTTCTACAAATATTTTGACATCCGCATATCTAATATCTTGAAAAATTGTAACAACTATAATTATATTTGCTTACTTTTATGTTTTATCTATCTATCGTTCCTCTCTGCTTTTTTTACGCCCACGTTTATCTAGGAATATTTATATCATAACCATAACTACACAACTCTTTAACACATGAATTTTCCTCTCCATTGGTGTCTCTGAATCCCATAATTCTTGCTAACATATTCTTTAATAATTTTTTACCTTTAAATTTATCTAAATTATTCTAATTTAAAATGCACTAAAATGTAGTGGCTTATGTTTAGTGCCTTTTCATTGAATAAATTTTATGCATTTTTTTTTTCACAAATCACAAAATAAGGATGTGGAAAAAATTGAAAGTCCTTGGAAATACAACATAAAATATGCAATTACTCAATTGTTATAATCATTTGGCTTATTTTTTCATTTTTGTTATCTTTCCATCTATTTCTAAAACAATTGAGTATAACTAAATTTTATATGGCATTTCATATACTAATGTTCATATTGAATCAAACACAAACAAATACACCTAAAAACATGTTATTCTATCTCTCACATTTGTATTTAGATGCAAATACAATTGTTATTGGAAGAATCCTACTAGCTAGCTATTAAATGTCATATATGGGAGTCATTGCATTATTGGTAAGTAAACTACAACATTTTAAATCCTTCTAAAAACAATTCCAACATCTACCAACATGTGTGGTAGGAATTCAGTGTAGCTCGTGTTGAATTTTATGTCATGTATAATTTAAATGCATTGAAAGAGGTGAAAGTTGCAATAAGATGCCAACTTTTTCTACCCAATAGCTACTTTGATACAATTTTTTACATTTCTATTAGTAATAAAATACAACTTTGAAAGTGTGAACATTAAATATTTACAAAAGTAAAAAAATACAATTGTGTGATTGACCAAAATTTACAACAATTAAAAATAGATAACTTACTATGTAACAATATCCCTACTTTACAACGCTTATGAATTGAAAATTAATATTATATACAAAAATTAATTATTGAATTATTGTGTAACATTATCCCTACTTTAAAACGCATATGAATTGAATTGAAAAATTAATATCTAAAAATTAATATCGATACAAAAAGTAATTACCGAAGTGATATCTTTTTATACCTATTTTCGATATGATATGATTATTGTATGGCCTTCCACAATACTATAACTTTAATTTCTTTTAAACTGGTGATTTGTTTTTTTTTTCCACAAATCAAAAGTATTTTTAACAAATTAATTTTACAATATTATGTATACAAAAATATTTATTACACTCTTGATTGAGTTAAATCTTTTGATGCTTTGTTAACCTTCACTTTATGTTTTACTAGGCCTAATTCAAAATTTACTTTAATGTAAAGAGGTTTGTAAGTCATGATTTGAGCCACTCGGACATAAAGTGCACCCCACATATGGAGATATAATACTCATAATTACACATGAGTTGCAATTATGTCTGAATGGATCTAAATGTTTGATTTGTTAATTTTTTATCTTCGGTAAAAAATCTGATATGTTTTGATATTTTTGTTAAAATCATTGTTTCCACATTGAAAATTATTAAATCCATACCTCTATAAAAATTAAAAAACAATAAAAATAGGAAACGAAGAATAAAGATATCATTTAAAACACTATTATTAAACCTTATCCAAATAATATAAATTGTGTCTAAACATCAATAAGTATTCCATAGGCACACCATAAACCCTTTTTGGATTAATTTGGAACAAATTCATTGCTAACTCAAAAGCTCAAAAAGTTAAGCTAATTATAAAACACAATTCTTCCACCTCCTTCACCATCATGAATATTCATCCCAACACCAAATTTTCCAAGAGGTTTGAGAGTATGAACCTTCGCTCTAATACCATAATGTAATGCCCACACATGCAAGACCAAAACACAAGCCAAAATAAACCAAGATAATTTTTATTTTCTTGTTTTACAACATCACTAGGGATCACTTAGTACATCCCAACATCACATTACATGCTTACACAAACATGAAATCACTTATACAACAAGATGAGAAATTAGTTGATACCAAAAGTAAAACCAACTCACACTACCAAGCTTGCCTGCGAGGCTTGTAATGGGGAGAGATCATCATTACAACTACCACTTATAGCTCCACTAAGGAATCTTGGCTAGCATTTGGTTCCTCCAAGATGAAATACACCACATCAACTTTGACAAGCCCCTTCTGCATCCATATATAACACATGTTTATGCCTCCACTAAGACAAAAAATGAATTCCTTTGGTTCGTTAAAGCATCAACACACAATAGTCCTTATTCCTCCCTTCACTAACAACACCTTATTCCTCCAATAACAATGATATAATCTCACCCCAACATAATGAAACTTACACATAATCATGATGATAAAAGATTCACATTAATACCATATTTCTTATAAGAGCGATACATGATAAAAAATACAAATAGAAGAAAGGACATTATCCACAACGGGAATAGTTCTTATGGTTTGCATATTTATTATAATTGAATTTGTTATCACGAGCCACTAATTTGTATGTGATTTGATATAATTGGAATTAAATCTAATTATATAGTAACTATTGTAATAAATGATGTACAAATGCTAATATACAGTGAAGACACAAGAAAATAAGCATATAAATGTGAAGCCCTAAGCAAGAGAGGGAACTAGAGAGACTTATCCTATTCCCGAAAAGTTTGGAAGTGATCGGAACAAGATTATAGCTAAAACAAGCTAGGCACGATGTCATAAATGCTCATTGGAGGTTCTAGATTCTGAAACCGCACAGAAAGAAGCGGTTGGGAGAGGATAGGAGTGCCTGGTGTTGGCGAATGGATATGGGAGCTGATGGCCTTACAAATATTTAGGATATGATTTCTTCTATGTCGCAAGGGTTTCTTTGTTAGTTCTTGTCTTCCACGTGATATTCGCTCTTTGATTGCCAAAGATACTTGTAAGAAAGAATTTCACTTGTACATACCCATAAACCGCATCAAACCTAAAAAGTAAAATGTAGAATGTGGAGTCAGACTACCCCAACAATCACCCAAAGAGTGAACTTACGACCGAGCGCTGCACTACTTCTCAGACTCAATGTAGTTCTTGTGTGTGTGTAGAAACAATGGCCTTATACAAGTTGCACCAATGATAATGGGCTAGTTCTAGAATGTAGAAAATGTGTAGTATGTGTGGATGGAATAAAATAAACTTGCACCCTTCCTATGTTGTGTATGCAGAAGTATGCAACCCTTGTCCCTTGAGTGAGTGCTAGATGGATTCCTTTGAAGTGCTCTTGTGCCTTTGGATGCAAGCTTAGGTGATAATAGTAATGCTTAGTGCTTGGTCCTAATTTTTGAGAAGTAACTAAGTATATATATGATTCCCTTGTTTGAATTTCATAATTGACAACTGGAAGGCTGACCCATAAGTGAAAAAGATGCCCAAAAGATAAAAGAGCGAATAAAGGTAAGAAAGGTTCATGAGTGCCTAGGAGGGAAAGAAGCACTGTGCGTTGGTGTCCTAATGAAGCACCCGTGTTTGTAGTCATAATAGATAAATAAGTTAAGTTTCAATTGGGTTGTAGGGTGTGTAAGACCAAAGAGAAAGCAAGAGACAAATAAAAGAGACCAAAGATAGTTATCAACCACTAGTTTTATTACTTAGGAATCTTGTATACACTAGTATGCTTTAGGACCTAGAAATGTACTTGAAGTGCGTGATTTTGTGTCTAAAATATGACATTTAATGTACATAGAGACATATGTTCTTATTTCTAAATTACAAGTTTCCCTTTTCATTATAACGTAATTACAATAAGTTACGTAATTTAACCATTTAGTTTGCATCGTTTGTAAAATGCTTATGAATCACATACCACTTGTTTTAAGTTAGGATTCCATATTTTCAAAATTTATGTTCTCACATGGAATAATTCACTTTACTCATATTAACATAATGAGTGCTTCACATTTAATTAAAGAGATGTATCATGTTTTGTTGTACATTACGCCGAGGGGGAGAATTCAAGGTGTACCTTATACTTGTAATACATCCTATAAACACAATTTCGATAATAGTTATTGATTAAAAATTTCATCCACAAATAACCTCTTAAGAGGTCCTAGGTTTAGCTAATTCCAATTTACACTTAACAAGTGTAGAACCTACTTGTGGGGTCAATACTAGAGTAGTCAAGACATCTTTATCTCGCCAAAATTTCATACAAACCAATGGTATTCCCTTGCTACTTGTCAAGGTAACACTTTTATCCACGAGGGCTTAATAGGATAATTCACAAACATTTAATGCATGAATGAAAGGGTACATTTAATACACTTCTATTGTTTAGATCTTGCAATATGATCAATCATTGGTGTTATCATTGTAAATTGATTTAACAAGAACTTGGTTACCAACTAGGTCTCAATTATAATTACGAGCATAATAAGGTCAAACTTATTCAATAATGATTCTTAGAAATTATGGCACCTAGAAGTACATGCTTTACTCATCCAAGGCATGATAAAGTACACATAATGTAATCATGCCTCGTGCATAGTCACTCAGGATAAGGAAATAGTCACATTAGTGTAAGGTCAGGTACAGCTTGTGACAATTCTAAAGTCTCCTCATATGATGATATGGGTTTGTAAACTAGTCATGACTCGATTGAGAGGGAAAATATGGCGAGATAGGTTAAAAAATCGTTTAATTTCAATATTTTAGGTGTATTAAATTTCTGCCATATATTATGCGATGTTACAAGAGAATTACCATGATAACCAAATAATTTTTTTTTGGTGCAATTAAACTATAAAAGTACAACATATAACTACATCTTCATATCAATCACATTGCATATAAGATATAACCAAACTGTTTCCTCTTTCAAAATGTATTTAAGGCATGACTATACATAAAGACACTACATTTTCTTATTCGCAAAAATATACATTTTACAAGTTATATACAACTTTAAACCCAATTTCAACACCCATTTCTATTCTACCATGCTACTTTTGACCTATAAAATCATGTAATCATAGGTCAACAAATTTTTGGCACAGACCCCATCCCCACTATCTAACAATGTTATTAAAAACTTGCAATAATAATTTAGAGAGATATCCCAAACTTATATTTCCGCCACGTATCAATTTTAAATACACATTATGGGTTTAGAGAGATAAAGAGATTTTTTTCTTTTTGCAAATAACTAGTTCATTGACATAACCAAAGAAATGAGAAATTTCATAATCAATTATCCTACATGACGTTCAAAATATAAACATATTGCATATTGAAACAAAGTTTTAAGATTACCACACAACTCTAGTTTTTTTTGCCACTAAGGAGGTTCAATAGGAAGTGCGGGTTTTCATGCAAATTTAGGTATTCTATCTTTAGTTTTTAAAGTATTCCAAACAACTTATTCATGGTTAATATACACATTTCTAAACATCTAATTTTTTTACCCATTGGACGTGTCCCGAAAGGTCAAAGGGGTCCATAGGGCTTAGTTACACTATGGTGCAAACTAACCTAAGTGTCTACGAAGTGGTCCTATAAATAGGTCGTCAAACACTCGAATGATATGTTTAACACCCCTAACTTATTCTCTTCTATACAAAGAATCTAACAAGGCTATCAAAACCTAAAACTAATAACCGACGCTCATTCTAGAAGCATCTCTTTAGGGCCGGTTGTTGAATTTTTCTATTGTACTTTAGTAACCTAAGCCAAGGTGCCTCAAACAAGTGTGAGAAAGGTGATTTATGGCGGGGAAGGGAAAAATAAAACATGTTATACAATTCTATGTACAACAAAGAAGGGGTTTTCGGTGGCATATTGTAGGCACTACTTTCACACCCATAGATGACCCTGCACATATTAATCACACTATCATTATTAACACTATTATCAATATCCTAAGTCCATAATCCCTATAATCTAAATTACAATTGTAAAACCTCATATACATATGTAGAATCTCATTTTCCCTCCCTAACCACCTAAAACAAACCTAAGCTAAATTACCCTAACCATCCTAAACCCCTAACCTCTTCCTACTCGATTCCTGCCATCCTTTCATAAGTTGTTTTTAACATCTTTGACCACGTTGACGATGATCTGTAATCATTAACAAATCGTTATAGATGTCATTGATCCTATGTAAGCACCACCCTTCCTCATTTCTTAGTTAGACAGAGATTGGATTCACAAACAAATTGTTGAGACCCTGCACAACCTCATGACATTGGAAGATCCTTAAAAAGTTCCAACCACCTCCTTAGAGCCCTTATCCAACATTCATTCTACCATTTGGAGCTCTATCATCCTCATCATTATTCAACAAGGTATAGCGCACTTTCTTTCAATCACTTTCAATCATATATTACATTAGTTATATTCTAAAAACACTCGTTTTCATACCCTTGTCTATCCATCAAAATTTTCGTCTATCGTTTAGACATTTGTTCAATTTTTGGCATATCTAAAATTTTACCAGGATCACCGTCAATCTCCAATCATCGTCGATTGGAGCTCCCTTTTCCTCTCATTATCTCTTTATACATACTATAATATTTGTTTTCTACGCATCTATTTGTATCTAGAGTCTCTTTACTTCACCTTAGCATTGTTATCTTTTGTCTTGCTTCAAAAACAATCTATTTTATTGACATTTATTAAAATAGATCATTTGGCCCCCGATCACCGTCGATTCCCAATCATCGTTGATCCTGTTATTTCTGTTATATTGATACATTATCATCTGATTTTTCTAGCGAACAACTTTACAATCATGTCTTGTCTTTAGATGACTTTTCTAGGACGAATACACCCCATTACAAGTATCTACGACCTCCCGATCATTCAACAACCTTTCGTTTGGGAGTAGTTTGACATTATCCATGAGCTCAATTTGTGTGCCATTTCCATTGCACCCAAAATCAAAGACATCAAGGAATAACTTGAGATCATATAAAAAGAACAAGAAGTCATAAAATAATTCTAATTCAACTATTTCAAGATCTTGAACTCGTTGTAGCCCTAGCCTTGGCCACCTACAACGCAAAACATGATCTCTCTATATGTCTAGAATTTTAATCATATTGTCATGATCATATTTCATTATCATATCACTTGATTTTAAAACATGATTTGACACCCTTCAAGGAATCCATTTGGATTCTGGGATCGACTCTTTGCGATGAGCAACTTGTTTGAGCATTATCTAATATAGGCTTTATTCACCTATCTTTGTACACAAGTCCTCTCACTCGATGAAAGGAGGAGTCTTCCTCATAATTTTTGGCATATCCATTCATCTTGACACTTTTGCATTTGTCATTGTAGGTATTGGTAAACCCTTATTTATTTATATTTTTTTAGTATTTCAGCATAATAACAACAAACCAAAATTCACCATAAACATCCTGCATGCTCGGTGGGACCCGCAATCCCTTTTTTATTAGATTTTATATATTTTGTTTCTTTTCTTGTCAAATTCTCTAACCTTTCAAATTGGATTGCTTTATTGTCTTCATTTCAAAAACGTGTACAAATTAAAATTAAAAATTAAAAGAAAATAACGCTTACAGGTACATCCTTTTTCTTTCGTTATTTCTTTCAAAATTGCATTTTTCGACTTGTTTTTTTCATCAAAGTAAACATTTCCTTTTGGGTCTTAATAATGAACTTTCATATCTGCTTGCTCATCTAGTCTTATTAGGAGTTAAACAAATTGCATTCATAAAATTCCTTTACACACAACTAAATCACATATCACATCAAATTCACATTTAAACAATCCTTCCTAGGCGAACCTACTTGGATTTCATCACCAAGAGGAAAATTTGACTTGGTGTTTTGTCTAAGTATAAACAATCTGGTGGATGGTATATTGGCTAAGCGTCCGACATCCTTATCATTGTGGGACCATGAAGTGAGGGGTAGGCCCTAATATCACACCTCATACTGACACCAACACAAATCTGGGCCTCACGTACCTTTGGGTATATCAAGGACTTTGACCTTAAACTCACCTAAAACTAGCCTTAGTTGACCTTTTCTTAGTACCCTTTCAACCATTTTCCTCATTTCACACTTTTCTTAAATTAATCAAGATAATCAAATTCTTTGTGTGACTTATTTTCAATTATTTTAAACAATTGTTTTTCTTTTTCTTTGTTGATTGTTTGATTAGTTCATGGTTTTAACTAGACAATTATCCCATCTCCAAAACACCAAAGATATGAGAAACCCTCATCAACAATCCTGACTTCTCTCGAGTCCCATATTCAATATATTCCAAGCATAATAGATCAATTTCAACAACCTTTAGGGACCATTCTAAAACCCCATATTCTCCTAGTACTCATTCAACTACATCAGAGATTCCAGATCCATCTAGCCCATAGTTCTTCAACAAATGGTGATCCAATCTTTACAGAAACTTCTAGAATCTAACCTAGTGGCCCTTAACACTTACCTTGCCTCCAGGGTATCCTCATTAAATAACTAGAGACAAAACAACAACCTCCTATTACCATTGTCACCATCGATTATTCCCATATCATCAATTGACCCCATAATGAGACCATTATCCAACAAATCAACCCCGATTCCACTACCAAGTGAATCGGGAACATCATTCCTTGCTTCATCATCTCCCGATCACTAGTTTCGATCTTAACGCTATCTCATCACAAGACACATCCAACCAAAAACAATCTATGTCATCAATCCTTCATCAAGTCTTGTCACACATAAACTAACACCATAACATCTCCTTCCATATCACAGTCCCACAGCCTCCAATGCTCCACCTCCACCTCTCTTGCAAGCTTAGTTGGTGTTTCTTTCACTATGACCCTCTTATCACATCTTAACTCATCCCATCACAACAACCTACATCCTCAATCCATAATCTAGTCTTATCTATCCCCACATCTATACCCCCGTCAATATGAGTTCCATCGCTAGTACTCACCCCTTTTCATAGCAGGCATCCATTGCCCTATCTCACAATATAACACCATCCCTTCTCAATATATACCACAACCATCTTAACCTTTTATCAAAACTTCCATTCCTATTCCTTATCAATACATTCAACCCTCACAACCCTTAGTCTCTCAACACCCCTACAATATCTTGATGAGTTCCCCTCTTCATCGTAATATCCCATTATCGTATCATTTATACCAACAATCAAACCCATATCTATAATCAACCTAACTCATCATCTTCAAATCTTCAACAACCATCTCAAAACAATCCTCTACAGCACTCATGAATAGGATTACAAGCCTTGAAGCCACTATGGGTCCTAAAAGCACCTTTCATACGAGTAAATTTGCAATGAATCCATCCACCCATCAATAACCTTTTAAGGCCTATCCTCCACACTGAGAAAACTCCCAAAATTCATTAAATTCTATAGTAAAGAGGACACATTGACAACACATTAGAGATTTTACCATGCATGCTATCTCATCACCCATGACCATAGGATCTCATGTTGAGGACATTTCCTATGTCCTTAACAAGGCCCACCCTTGACTGGTATAATAGCATTCCACAATATTCCCTCTTCTCTTTTGCATAACTCACACAATTTTTCCTAGAGAATTTCTCCATCAACATTGCTCATAAGATCTCCATCATTGATCTCTACGCTATTAAACAATTTGAAGACAAGTTTGTTGCAGATTTCATTGCAAGATGGCGGGGGATATTATTAATTAATTATCATTTTCTCTTCCAAAAACTAAGTTGATTGAGCTATTTGCTTTATCCTACACTAAGCACATATCATCAACCCTCTAGATTTAGTCTTTTTATAAATTCAACGAAACCTTTACCATGGCTCGTAAAAACTGAGCTTCACACTCTCTAAGATGGTAAGGTTAAACTCAGGTCTAAGAAACCCAAACCTAAGTCTACATTTAAACCTTCTTCTAACAATGATAAATCCAAAGGCTCAAAAAACGTGGTTGTTGTAAAATCCACATCCAAAATTCATTCGGACTTTGAACAAACCTGACCTCAACGTAACTACACACCTATTGGGGATTCTTATAGTGCAAGTATTTGAAAAAATTCTAGCTACGTGCATGATTAAACTCCCTCCTATCTTTCCTATTGACATATCCACATCTAAACCATCATGGTATCAATATAATGATTATTAAAATACCATCAAGTCCGAGGCCATGACATTGAAATGTGTTGTTCATTTAGAAACATCCTTCAGGATCTCATTGACCGAGGTGACTTGCATCTTGACAATCTTGAATGTGCCTCCTAATCAAAACTTGGATGTTTTAAAATATCCTTTTTCAAATAATTGTTTGCCCACCAAGTCAACTCTAATCTAACACCACTAATTTTCATCATCATACTATTAATACTATCAAGATCTCACACTTACACCCTCAACACCCAATGTTTCTACGATAAAGGCACCGATCAAACCATATGAATCTTCCAGTATCTTGTCACTACTAAGATCACAAACCCTCCTACATATATCAGATCCTCTTTAGATCCACCCATTGTCTCTTTAAAATCCCTAGAAAAAATCCTATCATAAAAGTTTTAAAAATATCTTTCAATACCACGTCACTCAACACCACATCAAGAATCTCAATAATCCCATTGCATAATCCATAAATTGTTCATTCAGAAAAATAGAAAGTATACCACCCAATCCATAAATAACTTTATCATGAAATAAGAAGCACTTTCCTTCCATCTTAGGGCCTCATCCCTCATCTAAATTCACAATTATTGTTACAGAACCTAGGATCATTCCTCCACCAGTAGAACCTAAATGTGTCACACAAAACACACCCCATTATCTCAAGCCTCTAAATCATCAAACAATATATAAATCCCTTCACCCTCATCGTCATCCCAAACAACTATGACAAGATACTATACTAGAATCCTCAAAAATCTTATCCAATCATCTACCATAACATTACCCCTATTAAGTCATCTAACTCCCGAGGGTGGAATCCCTCTTGGTATAATTATGAAGCATTTTGTATATACCATTAGAGATTAGGACACTCCACCAGGACTATAAATCTCTCCATGCTACGATTCAAATCTTTCTTGCTAGAAAGGACTTCTCTCACATATCCAAAATATCCATATCAAATCAAACCAACTCATCGAACCTTTAAAATCACTCCTTCTAAACCATCACCCAACACCACATCCACATCCAACAAGAGTGAGGATTCCTAGTATTAACCCCATCCATAAAATAGATGTTGTTCATATAACCACAGAGAGCGTGCACACAAATCAAGGCCTCGGACCAAAATGTACCCAAAGTCTCTATCTCACTTATTCCCCATGAATACCTAACCCATCACCTTCCAAGGCTAAGGTGTCTATCCTTTCCACTTAAACACCCAATCTACCATGTCCTTACAAAACACCGTCATTAAATAACTCCACCAAGCTCTTGTGAAGATGTCTCTCTACGATATTTTTCAAACTTCTCCACATCACCAAAAAGTATTGATCAAGGCTTCTCAATCCATATCGCATCTACCATTAGATGATCATCAACCATTTGCTAACCTTGTTGGCATTCTTAAAATGTCCACCGCTATCACCTTTGATGATTATGAAATCCCATCCTTCTAGCTTAAAGACCATGACCTTCTACTCTTTGTCACCCAAAATCAACAATACTCTCATCAAGAGAGTTATGATTGAAAATGACACCCGTATCAACATTATATCTTCTCATGCATTTATATAGCTCAAGTTACCTAACAACATAATTTCCCAATCACTTGACGTGTTATGCACCTTTAACGACATCATCACCCCTACATTAGGCACATCATTTTACCCATCAAAGTAGGCGTTAAAATCCTTCATGGGCTCTTCTATCTTGTAGAAGGAGAGTTCCAATATAACATGTTGTTGGGATGACCTTGTATACACACTATGCCTTATATCCCATCAACATTACATCACTGTCTAAAATACGAACATGAATGTAAAATATTTATTGTTCCCATGGATCCAAATCCTATCACATGACTTACAAGCCCAATGATGTGTTGCTTCCACTAAAAAATTCTACGTCCTCATACCAAGCTTTAACAAGCTCTTCCATCCTTGAATCTAATCTACTGAAGATGATAAATCTTTTAACGATGTTATGTAAAGTCTCTCGCTAGGGGAGCACCGCCTTCTAGCCTTCAACTCTCTTCCCTACACCTAAAACATACTGAGACCAAAAATAACCTATATACGAACCAAATTTCAGAGATATCATCTCATTTGGTCCTCCCCATTTAAAACCAACCTCATTTATGGAGGGATTGATCATCCTTCCTCACACTCGACAATCAATATCATGCCAAACATTCACATCCAACTTCTCATTCTTATAAAACCAATCATTTGCACAAGTTTATCTTCATCATGCTACACTGGAAAGGTTTTGGTTTAGGATATTACAAACAAGGTATACATGACTTAGCCTTTGAACCAGTCTCAAAAGCCTCATGAGAAATTTAGACTAGGCTTCAACAAGCCTTCCTTGAACACTTCACAATCACCACACCCGAATCCATAGCAAAAATAGAGCCATCCTCTTCATCTTCACCTGATGTCTCCACAAACATATATGACACCATATCCATTCCTCCTAATTTTTTTAATCAATACAATCACCTTAGACCACTCACTTATCATACTAATGACAACACTAAGACCTTTCCACTAGTATTACCCAAAATGGTAGAGGAAGACTCCCCTACCATCAACGTTCTTCAATGCCATGATGATGAATCCATCCTATCCTACATGGGGGTGGAGGACCATTATATTAAAAACTCTACCATCTGACATGTATACACTCCTTAATGAATCCATTATCGATGTCAACATAGGGAATTCACAGAACCTCACATAGTCAAAGTTGGTGAGTCTTTAGATTATAAATAATTAAAGGAATTCACCAACTTTCTTTATGAGTATAGTCAGGCCTTCACATGGTCATATAGTGACATTCCATGTATTGACCTAACATCATTATCCACAACATTGTCACAATTCCTAATGCCAAAGTCAAGAAAATCTACACAGGATGCACCTTCACGTAGCCCTCATAAAAGAAGAATTACAATGTCTTCTCTTTATTATTTTTAGCTACCCATTGGGTATCCAATATGGTATCGTACTTGTAACCAAATTTGATTGAAAGTTACGTATCTACAAAAAATTCCAAGATCTCAATCTTATTTGCCTAAAGATGACTTCCCTCTTCCTAACATCGATTAACTTGTCGACCTCATGGCAGGCCATAAGATGCTCTCTCTTATGGATGGTTTTTCTAGATATAATCAGATCCTCATCGTCTCTAGAAGACCAACATAAGACATCTTTCATTAACCCTTGGGGACCTTTTGCTACCAAGTCATGCCCTTCGACTCAAGAACGCAGGGGCCACTTATCAACGTGTCATGACATATATCTTCCATGATATCATCCATAAAACCGTAGAAGACTATGTTGATGATATCTTGGGTAAATCCAAGCATTGGAAGGAGCATATCATCGTCCTCAATGTCATCTTTTCCCACCTTATTCAATACTTCCTCTGCCTTAACCCGACCAAATGTGTATTTGGTGTTCTCACCGGAAAACTTTTAGGGTTTATCATATCTATCAGGGGCATTGAAGTAGACCCTACCAAAATCAAAGCCATCATCGAGATGCCTCCTCCTTCTAATATCAAACAACTTCATAGTCTTCAAGGTAGACTCCAATTAGTCTGCTACTTTATTTCTCAACTTTCATGAACCTGTTGTCAACCTTTTCATCATCTCCTCCAAAAGGATGTCCATTTCAAGTGGGATGACAACTGTCAAAAGGCCTTTGAAGAGCTCAAATAATATCTCCTATCACCACTTATGCTCACACCTCCACGTGAGGGGGCATTTTATCTATATATATCTTCCATCGAACATATCCTGGGGTGCTATGCTAGCACATTGAGATGAGTAGGGTAGAGAGAATGTCATCTATTACGTAAGCCACACTCTTCATAACTACAAAACTCGTTACACTAAAGAAAATAAGTTATGTTGTGCCTTGTACTTCATGACTTCCAAGATTTATCACTATCTCCTTAATCATAAGACTTATGTCGTCACCAACTTCAATCCTCTCAAATCTATGCATTCCAAACCATATCACAAGTGATATCATCACTCGATGGCTCATACTTATGACTGATTTTTACCTAGAATTCATATCACAAAAATCTATCAAGGGGAAAGCCATCATTGACCAACTCGCATAATCTCCCTTCCTAATAATCAACCACCTCATGAATAATTTCTTGACGAGTCTATCAACACTATCGATCAAGAAGACACTCCCCTCGAATGACACTCTTCTTAGATGGTTATAAGTTTTAGAAAGGGGAGGTGTCGATATCATTATCATACCTCCTTAGGGAATCTTATTTCCCTATCTTTCAAACTAAATTTCGAGTGCACCAACAACATGGCTGAGTATGAATCTCTCATTATGGGTCTCCAAACCGTTGTCATGCTTGGTGTTCAAATCCTTAACATCGATGGAGATTCCCTGTGGATGGTCTATTACAGGCCTACCCTTAATTAAGATTGTTGTAAGTACGTAATTAAATGCGTCAAATGTTAACAAAACTCCAACCTCATTCACATCCCCGTTAGTCCCTACAACCTGCCCAAGGTCAATGGCCTTTCTCACAATGGGGACTTGACCTCATTGGCCTCATCAACCCTCATTCATCAAAATGACATCATTCTATCATCATTGCTACCAAATACTTCACAAAATGGGTGGAAGCTATTCCCCTCATCTCCACTAAATCCAATAAGATTGTTGACTTCATCCACCATCACATTATTTTTGCTTTGGCATTCCTCACAAAATTATCACAAATAATGGAAAATATTTCAAAAACAAAAAGATTCAAAAACTTTGTGACACCTACAACATCAAGCTTAGTTTTTCATTTCCTTACTATCCACAAGCAAATGGTCAAACAAAATCCTTTAACAAAACACTCAACAAAATCCTCATGAAAACGTTGATCAAGCTGACAAGAATTGGCATCTCTAAATTTCATATCCTTTCGGGCTTATTGGACTAACATCCGTACTCCTACTACAGATGCGACTCCTTTTCTTTAGTCTATAACTTTGAGGCTGTCCTCCCTCTTGAAGTCTAAATTCCTTCTCTCGGTGTCTCCCTCGAGAGACTTAATTTCGATGAGGAGTATCATAAGGAGTGATTAACACAACTTGAATTGTTAGACAAATGTTTCTTAACATCCCTTGAACATCATCATGTCTATTAAGAACACATCAAAAGGGTATACAATAAACATGTCAAAAATGTGACTGTAATATTGGTGACTTTGTCCTCAAACATAATCAAAATGTTATAACTATGGAAAGGAGTCAACGTGGGAAGTTTTCTCCAAACTAGATTGGTCCATATATCATCACTCATAAATATGGGTATGGAGCTTATCGCTTAGCCTCCCTCGATGGTAAACCTGAAAAGGAACCCCTAAATGCTCTACACTTGCAACCTTTCTACATTTAACATAAATACTATCATGACATTAGTTGCATCAAAGATCAAATTCCATCACCAACCTACCACCTATTATCGCAATGATTTTGAATCATGTGGTCTCTCGTTAGTATCTTATAATTACAACCTAAAAATGAGCACCACGACTCTGCTCATTGCATTTTCCACATGGAAAATTTCATCCTAAAAAGTAATAACCTCATAATCATTACTTCCATATTCCCCTTCATTTACCAACTGAAAACATGCTAAGGGTACACATGTGTAGTTTTTACACACATCTTTTCCCCTCCCCAAATGGTATACTAGGCCTTCCCTCAGCTTAAATGAAGTCAAAAATATACGTATGGATGCATATTATCAAAAATATAGACTAATCCCTCAAAGTAAAACTAGGGTTCATTTTAAGACCCCCTCCCAAAAAAAAAATATTATAGAATGGGTGGAAATTTGATGAAAAAGGAATTCACATCTTTGTAGGTGAAAGCACAAAAATGGGTTTTGTGATGGCGGCGAAAGGAAGGCATTTTTCAAAAACAATGGGGCAAGTTTTTATCACCAAACGACAACAACTTCAATAGTGTTACCGACTGGTATCGCTTGTCAGTGTTACCATTTGAAACCATTATTAATGTCACCGATCGGTAACATTTGTCTGTGTTACCAAATGGTAACACTTGTCTATGTTACCGGCCGGTAACAGTTGTCGGTGTTACCGATCGATAACACTTGTCTATTTTACCGGCCGACAACATTGACAAGTGTTGTTGACCATCAACAATAACAAGTGTTACTTGACGGTAGCAATTTATCGGCGTCACTAGATTTCGGTAACGCTTGTCAATGTTGTCACCAAGAACACTTGTTAGTGTTATCGACCGAATATAACACTTGTCATTGTTGACAACCGATAATAATGTCGAGTTGTCGGTTAATGGTAATGTGTGATTGGTGTTCCCAGATGGTAACATGGAAGGTCATCCAACATTTAATACGACATGTGCCTTTCGCATTTAATGCACTTTCCTTTCCTATATATATACCCATCTGCATACATTTTGTCCCATTTTCACCTACAGGTTTCTCCAAGATAGAGTTTTTCAGAGAGTTCCAGGCTTCTAGCCTTCTCGTCCACTTCTAGTCTTTCAGTATTAGGGTCAATCATCAAGATTCAAGGCACATATGTCATCATATACAGGTATCTTAATATGTAATTTTCCAACCTCTTCTTTTTTCAAGCAATCAACGTTCAAGAATAATGGCCCCAAGGAAAAAGACCATTAAACTAACTTCTTATGTTTACCAAAACATTTTATATCCCTAGTTGTTACAACTGCTTGAAGACCCTCAAATAATTAGTCAATCTGGTTGGATTGGTAGCTCAGGGTTCCATGGTCTTATTTACATGCCCCAGTATCAGATAGAACACAAATTACTAAATAATTTAATGTAAGTGTATAATCATTTTGATGGCACATTCATAGTTCAATTACCATCCCACTAATTTATCATCAAAATAACACTTGAAGACATTCATCATCTAACAAGCCTGCCCCATCAAAACGCATTGCCTATAACCTCCAAATCCATTCTTCTTGATGACCAATTTTTTTTAGTCTCATTACAATCTCTCTGTTGAGGCTGAGGTAAATACTCCGGCCAAAAGAGGCATTAACTCTCAATCTATCAAAGACCCCTTTCTCCTGGCCATTGTGGAATTTTCCCAGTCCTGTATCATGTTGCAGGGAAGATCAATGACATTCCTCAATGGGAAACGAACTACCTTCTTCAAACCATTTCCGGCGTTAGATTTTATCGGTGCACACATATTGTGTCAAAGATTCATTTTGAAATTGACAAGGCCAAATTGGAATCCTACTGCAGTTATTTCTTCTTCTTGTTATGTTCTTGATTTATATTATGAGGGTTTTTATACACTCAAATCCATAGCTATTCCAACTGCTCTTCATGAGAAGATGGAAAAACATGGAATTCCTATGGACCAACAATTGGTGAGTATTTTGTTTTAAAAGCATTTAATCTTGATTCCTTTCAAAAACAAAATCATTGTTAAATTAATTCTTGTAAATATGTAATATGTAATTCTATTTTGAACCAATGAATAGGTCAAAGAAAGCAAAACACTTGAACGCCATTATGTGGCAATTCACTCGCATAACCCTGTTGGGCCTGAGGGGTCTAGTGACAACAATACAATTGATGTCACCAAGTCTAATGACTCTTTAGTTCAAGAGTCAAGACCAGACAAAGGAATTCATGGTTCTTTGGATTTTTCGTGCTCGACCCAATCCCAAAGCAAGGAGAGAATGTGCTCGCTTCTCTATGCAATAGAAAATCCAGGTTTTAAGTTTTACATACTACACAATCATTTCAATTTTATTTAATTATTTTATAGACAAATGATAATCTGAATCTCTGATTCTCTACAATGTCATATTTCTAATTTCATTATCCTAATGTGCAACCTTTTCTAGCATATCTGCATCACCTTAGAGAGAGTCTTCTCATACTTATTACAGACACCACATACATACCTGAACATGAAGAGATTCAGTCTACCACAATAACCCACCCAGGCCCTTCAAGTTCTAGTACAAAGCAACTAAAAATAGTGACTTAAACTTTATTTATATTAGTGTTTTGAATTTATTTTACGAATTTATCATTATTTTTAATTGGTTTTCATTAAATTTAGGATTTTTTGTAACAGTGCCACCACCCCCTCCCCTAATGCCACAACACCAATATGTTGATTACAGACAACATTCACAGTGTAAAAATTTCTTACTATTCGCTTGTTTGTATTTTAATTTCAAATTTTAACATATTGATTACTAAATCTCATATTGTTAAAGTATTGATGCTTGCAGATCTTTTATAATCTGAAATTCATCCCACAACCATGCCCATGACCACCACCTCTGCTATGATTCCATCTTAGTGCGGAAAGGAGTGCATCAGTCCCTTTTCGACCTCCCCTTCTGCCTCTATCATCTACTTATAGTAGGGGAAAAGGCTTGTACTCCCTAATGCTGGAATGAGTACGAGAAAGGTAACTCATAATTTCACAACATCTGAGTTCCCCAGTTTTTCAGTTCACGGTGTGCCAAGTGCCAAAGGCACTATTTTAAACAATATAGATATGGATGAGGAGTATATTGGGTTTGAAAACTATTTTTACATGCAAGAGTCGGGGAGGCATGCTAAGGATTTGACGTAATTTGTTCATAAGAAAATTCCACAGCCGGTAGGTGCTTCAGATCCCCCTTCCCCAACTAGGCAGCCGCAGGAAAAAATGGATGATGATGCAAAGACCAAATTTTCACTTGACATCTTTGTGTCAGAAAATTCTACAGTCCTTGTCATGGAAAATGTTAGCCTAACATTAAGGAGCTAAATACGTGGGAGATCAAATTGAAAGCTATGATAAAGGAAATTAATGATAGATATCATAATTTTGAAAATAGAGAAAAACTTTTTCATTGGTTAAAAATAAACTGGTTATGATTGATGGTATTCTTGCTCAAGCACAAAAAGGAAATGTAGTCACCGATAATGTTTACAACAGAGATGCATTTTTGACAATAATGTTGAACTAATTGGCTAATTTGAATTCCAAAGCGCATAGTCATACTACAACAAGTGGAATCATGACAAGTACCTTGTCCCTATTACTAATGCAGAGAAAGACTTGGCCATGGTAAGTTTTAGTTTTTATAGATTGTTAGATAAATAAAAAGTTATTATTTATTTTATTCTAAATACTAATTATGTGATTTTTAATTGCAGTCAAAATACCAAACTTTGAAGATAGAGGTGCAGGTGTTGGATGAGCACCTTAGAAAAGTGAGAGAGAGTGTCATGGGGCTATTGGTTTTAAAGAAAAACTTGTTTTGTTAAACAAGTAGAACAATACTTTGTGGAGGATTATCAAGGAGCATAATTTGGATCTGGAAATTATTATGAAGAAAAAAACTAATGAGGATCCTTCTATCCTTTCAGCAGGAGATGCAACTAGGGAAGATAGAGAAAATTTAGAAAACATTAATGTTGTTGCAAAGGAATTAGTAGAGTCTGGTGTAATCCGAGATAGTTCAAATGTTGTAGCTGTTGTTGAATCTAGTGATGGTCAAGGACAAGGGTCCAATTAAATTCAATTTAAATTTTTAAATATGTTTACTATTGATGAATTCAATATTTGACAATTGGAATTTGAAAACATTATCTTTTTGTGAAATTGCTATTTGTTGATATTTTTATTTCTCTCATGGGTGTTGTTGAATGAAAACTCTAGTCGTTTATTTTTTCAAGCTTCTCCAGTTGATGAATAATACACATTGATTTTGGAATCTGGATTTACATTGTTCAATTTAGTTTTAAAAATGTATGAACTCAATAATTAAAACTTGTGTCTTGAAAGTTGAATGTGCATGTTGTTGTCAATCTTGATAGTTGATTCTTGAATCTTGATTCATCATGAAAAGATTATCTCCAATAATGATGGATCATGTGATGTAGTCATAGACTGCTATGTTTTTTATTAATCTTTATAATCACGATGTTATATATCATATATGGATTATAATATTTTTTTGCAAACAATTGTTCCTATGGAATTGTGATAGTGAGAAATCAAAGATTGAACATACTTTATTAGTAATGAACTTTAATTTTATTACATCATCCAGTTTGCTTATATGATATTGCACAAATATGAACTATCTACCATCTGTTATTTGTAAACATTATTAAAAATATAGAAGGGATTAAAAAATTCCAAACATTATATGCACAATATATGTAAATGAAAAATATTGAGTAACCATATATATTTCAAAAAAAGAATACAATCAACTGTCTGGTAGTTGAAACAACCCTATCTTGGATGGTCCTTCATCACTTCTTATATCTGTTGTAGTATCTTGTCTAGCAGAGTCCAAGTCAATTTCACCATTATTAGAGACTTCATTGTTCTCTATCTAATTAATAGCTTTGCGCTCTGCAAGAGATGTCCATGTAGCTAGTGCTCTTTCAAATGGAAATGTGTCCACCATATATCTTGAAACATAGATTCTCAAACAAGTTTCTAAATTCTTGTCAAATATGTGGTGAAGTTTTGATTTCACAAATGTAAGTACACTAAATACCCTTTCATCTTCAACAGACCCAAGAATCATTATCTGCATGAGTTCATATAGTTTGAAGTATTCACTTATATTCTCTCTCATAATGATACTTTGATGTATCTTTCTCCACAATAGAGTGATAACTCCCATTTCTATTGGGTAAGCAATAGATTTATATTGATAAAACACTGTAAATCCAAAATGTTGTGATTAGGATATGAGTAATTTTCTATCCAATATACCATTTAATTTCCTTCCATTAACATGTGAAGATTTGCAAAACTACTCCATAAGTGTAGTCATGGATTTCCCAAAGTTTGTAGCTCTTTGTTCTTCATCAATCATTGGGTTCCAAAAAATGGGATTTACAACTCCCATGGCCTCCAGAAGATCACTGTTTTTAAAATGCTCTTTGATCTCAGAAGATAATGTTTCAGATATTTTCATCAAATTTTTACGTACATTAGAAACTATAACATCAAAAAGACATCTCGTGACAGGTACTTCCTCAAGTTCAAAACCTACTACATAAGGATCTTTGTATAAAGTGTGCATTTTAATATTTTTCCCATCAATAGAAATACAAATATGACCACTAATATTAAACTTTAAATAGTTGTTTGGATCTTTGGTGTCTTTTAAAACCTTGAAGCTGCTAAAAATTTGATTTTGAATCCAGTTTTGGGTGATATACAAGGTATCTAAAATCATAGATACTTGTCTCTTTAATTTTAGAAAATCAAAAATGTATATGGATCTTTCCTAAGAATGTTTCACTAAGTTGTTTATTTCCTTTAGCTTTGGTAAAATACCACATAAATTTTATAATGTCTCTAAATTTGTCAAACGATACAAAAGATATTTAGCCTTGTCCACTTGTCTTTGATGCTTGAACATATACCCTGCTAAGGACCTGTATTCCTCAAAAATCCTGCAAGCTGGTTCATACAATGATATCCATCTCGTGTTAACATCTTTTAGTATTTTTTTACCATTTGTTATTCCAACAAAAATCTTTGAAACTCCGAAACATTTTAGGACTGCTTGACATATATGAATGCAAGTCCCATATCAACTCCTCCACCTTAGCAACATTTTCAAAATTACTTACAATCTTGTAAGCCAAATTCATTCAATGAGCCATACAATGAATATGTATCATGTAAGGGGCTACTCTTGTTTGCAAATGAATACAAAGTCTAGTTTTGTGACCTTGCATGACAGATGCGCCATCAACTCCTACACAAATCAGCTTTGCAGAGATTGAATGATCATCCATACCAGCTATTTCCTTCAAATTTTTAATAACAAGTTTGCAGATGTTCTCAACATTGCAGTTCTCCATCATTTTGTGCATATTTAGTAGATGATTTTCCCTAAAATGGTTACTGAAACTGAAAGTGTAGACATGCATGCACACCCAAGATGTATTATCTACTATTGTGACCTCATCAATCAACAAAGCGATAAAATTTGCATTTTTTACCTTCTCTCTCAAATCAAGTGATTTCTATTTCTCCCATACACTTTGCCATCTCCCATGCACTGGTATCTGACTAGTGTGTTGTTGGTATATTTGGAAATCCATTAGATTGAAACAATGTCTTATAATCAATGAGATCTGAAATTGTCTTCCCCTTTTTTAAAATGTGAAATATTGTTTTGAATTGAATAATTTTTCCTGAAGACTTACGTCAGTAGCTTTTTCAAATCTAGCCTTTATAGTTCCACCTTTCTCAACTAGGTCCTAAAGATTTTTATGATGATTATCATATTCTGAACATATCTCATATGCAAACAATCTTTCTTAGTTTTCCATCTAGTTGTTTTTATAACTATTCCATCATCTTGCTTTTTAGACTCGTATACCTTCCCACAATGCTTCTCTATTGTGTCCAAATTCAATTGCATTTTGTGGTCTCTACCAAGTTTCTAACTACAGATAATACATCTACATTATGTAGGATATCAATGTTGTTTTCGGTTCAATAGTTTTAATGAATGGATATTTGGTTGACCATTAAAATTTATAAGTCCTACCTATATTCGACTTCCCACTCTTACGTTTCTGATGTGAGTTTCTGGAATGTTTATCAGAAGTTTGATTTGGATGGGAAATGGGATTATCAATACTGTCAATTTGAATTATATTACTCTGGTGATTGGAAATTTCATTTGGAGTAAGGTCACTACTAGGGTTTTCTACATTTGAGAGAAATTGGTTTGCTTACAGCTTCCCTAAATAAATTAAATAAATAAAGTAACATTATCATAGTAGAAATTGGTTTGCTTACCTCTTGCCACTGGGGTTATTGTTGGCTGACTGAAATATTTTGAAATGTCCATATTGCATTTTCTTTTTCCTTGAGTTATTTTCTCATTTGTAACATGGGCCATTGAATGGATGATTTTGAATTCTACACATGTGAAAAAACATAGAACTTTCAAATACTAACGACAATAAAGCTTTATCCAAACGCAAGCCAACACAACTTAAGAATGATGGACGACAACACAATCGAGCACTCGAATGACAAAGTAATATGCAGGACATCTACGAAAAATACTACTACCGACCGGTAACATAGTTAATTGTTATCGCTAGTAACACATATATCTATTACCGATCGGTAACACATATATATATGTTACCAACCGGTAACACATATACTATTCATGCCAAGAATATAACACATGTACTATTTACATGGCCGTGAAACATTTATCTGTTATCGGCAGTAAGATATATATACATTACCATTCGGTAATGCATATATATGTTGCCATTCGGTAACACATATACATGTTACTAATGAATCATCACGGAATTTATTATCGAGTCTAACACAAATAATCATTACTCTTACAACACAAAATAACCTTGTCAGTCTATAGGAAGAGTTCTCTTTTTGCTTACCTCTTGAGTCTTTCACTTTTTCCTGAATCCTTCGGCTTGTGGTCTTATAATTTTGGATTATTCACACACTTATAATGTAAAAAATATGACTATACTATGGTGAATTAATCCTATATATATTATAATGTTATAACATGAAGGCGAATATACTAACATTAGTCGGCCCTTGGCGGAAACACAAAGGCAAAATTATATTCAATTTTTTTAGGTCCCATAAAATTTTGGTGAACACACTACCATACGGTAGTACAAAATTCACTAAATTCAAAATTCCTTATATTCACCTTTTCACAAATATTCACCCCTAAAATTTACCCCAGTACAACTATCAATAATTACCACCAAAATACGGACCAATCCCTCAAAGGATAATTGTTAATCAAATACTACATCAAAATATGGCCATCTAAAATCATAAATAAAAAAATTGTAAACCACTTTGCCTTGAAGGATGACTACTCAATAATGGCTACAAAAGACTTCCCACATAGATTATCCTTCACATCAAAAGTCAAATAATCAAAATCATCCTAGGAAAGATTACTGATGGATCAAATTTCCCATCAAACAATAAATTTCCCGCATTGATTAGTTTCCACAATAAAAATGCAGGTGGGACACAAGCCTACGAACCATCGAGGAGAACCCACTCCCCATACAAACTATATATGAAACCTTCCCGTGTGAAAGAAAGTATATAAGCTCATTCCATGTATCCATGATCCCACATGTGACTAACTATTGTTAGTTATATGTTACATTTGTACAAGGCCTCAAGTGCATTTACTATCAAATTATATATATCAAATCCAATTAAAATAAATATCTTACATTTATTCTTGAATGTGATAAAGTGTATTAAAGCATCAAAGATCACCATATTTAAGTCACATCACATCAACATCAAACATCATATCAATACATCTATCTATCCAAATATCTCAAAATCACATCAAAAGCTTATGCACAATCTTAAATCAAAATCAATCACATCACATGAAAAATCATATATATATATATATATATATATATCAGCAATAAATTTTATACAAAATGCCTCAAAAGGGCTCTATACATCCAAGTCATATACAAAATCCCCAAATAAGCGGTAAACTGAAAATCAAACAATCTATCACTACCCTTTCCCCCTCTCGGTCCTTCATCATGTCTTGGATCTCTTTGAGGATATGAAACACTACCAAGTGCTTGCTAAGGTGGCTTGTTGAAAGATCTACGACCATTCTCTCTATACTAAGCGTAGCGAGGTGCGTTTGGGTGGTGCTTTGTCATGAACCACTCATAGTATCGGATATCATATCCTAAGACATGATATCTTTGCGCTACATCACAAAACCTGGAGGTCTCATCTAACCCCCACCAACCGTTGACACTCCTCTTGTAGGAACCAAGACATGCCCCACATTTGGCCCTACTCCCTATTCTCCGCTCGTGGAGGCCTCTAAGGTTGTGCATTTCTCCCCATACTTTTCCCATAGTGGCTCCCACATTGTCGCAATATCTATCCCTTTGTTGTTAAAAAGTAGCATGATCTAAGTGTGCCTAATCTCATTTGCTGCAACACAAGTGATCCCTCTCTCGGTGAGTGGTGTCCCTTCACTATAAAATTATCTCTCTCTATCCAAAGGTGTACATCAAATGATGCATGCGGTCTCACCAACTCCTCATCACCCTCCTCCTCTACCTCCCCACCTTTCCACCTCCACCCCAATATCTCTCCTTGGGCCACTCATTATTGTATCCACCACTCATTGAACCCCTCTACAACCTCAACATCATCAAGATCCACACCTCAACCTCCCCCTCCTTTGCCACCTATTGTTCCTCATCTCGCTACTTTTGGTGCCTATAGGTCTCTCTCTAAGTCATCTCACTGATAGACAATCGGTTCACCAGGTATCTGTTGTGGTAACCCAAATCACCTACGCACCCTAGGAATATATATAACTTCAATCATGTATGCTCGTCACCCCCAAATCCCACATACCCATCTTAAATACATTCATACCGACCATGCAATAAATCTAACATATGGCCTCCAAACAACATCATCTATAGATAACCCTCTCGAGGCACTCGCATAATAAGCCTTGTCACAATCGACACCATCATCTCTTATCTAATCAAACCTCCATCTCATGAAACCCACTACATACTTTGTTAGGTCCCCTACCATCCATGGTAAACATGGTGCCCTCAATACAATAATATTCTCATAGGCCCAACAGTGAAGCAGAAAGCCCACATCTAAACCAAATCTCCTCGCAGTAACAAACCCCAAAGCTCATGGTATACCTATGCCAACAAGGCACAACCCCATGCATACACTGTCTGATGCTTCACGATCCCAACTATGACACCCCTTAGTGTCCACTAAAACCCGCCTCCTCCTAAATCTGGAAGTGCATAATAAGAAATGGCCAACATGACCATTGAAATTAGTCAATTCCCTTGCACCTCTGCATCATAGTAACTCTCAATATGAAACCCCCTATTGTTTAGATGATATGTGGGTCATCATCTCCATACAATTGCCTCATAGTATCCAAATGAGCCTCCCATATAATAGGTACTACCCTCTCCCCTCTCGATCGACAATCTCAAAATATGATACACATCCTCTAGTGTGATTGTCATCTCTCTAGTGTGGAACCATAATTTCCCTATATTCGGATCCCACCTATCCAACAAAGCTACCATTAATTTGACATCTCTATGAATCCACCGATAGTGGCGAGAATCCTCCCAAACCAACGACTATCAAATGAGCCCACTTTGTGTCCGTCACATCATCTCTAATTTCCTTTAACACATCTAGGATCTTTTCCCAAGGGTATATAACATCTCTCTCCCATAAAAATAAAGGAAAATCACATCAATTATTCATCTTGTCCAATAAATAAACCGATCACCACATATTAATAATCGACAATGATTTACACATATTGATCAATGACGATCGTCATGTAATCGCCACCAATCATACGATCGGTGTGACAATTGTGTGTTCCTACACACAATTTTTAAAAATTCATGAAAATAAAGAAAAAACAATTTTTTTCACAAAACTCAAATATCCTTACCCCTCTCCTTGCCTAATGCCTCTTCCGACCACTCCCGCTCACCTCCATCTCTCAAAACACTCAAAATCGATCACTTAGAGCTCTTAAATCACAATTTAAGAACGCGCGATGATCCATTTGTGTGCCCAACTTACCTTAAATAATATCTACATTGATATATCATCGACGCAGATCATCCCCATAACCACCGAAGATCACTAATCATCATCGATCCAAGCCCTTTTTACACATCTTAGCAATTTTGGTCTCCTAGACCTTTCAACATACACTTTGACACCTTATAAAGCTCATATGCCTTTGTTTTGATGCCCAACACCTTGTCAAAACTTTTTTTTGACCATACATCTATTTTTGCACACATAGTGGATATAGGCCTCGACCCATTAGTCCCACGACTTCACACATCCACGCGAGAGTGATCCCATTAGACGCTCTCCTTGCTTTGTATTCTTCTCAAAGAATGTGTCTGTAAGATTCCCATATTAGCATCGGCCTCCTGCGGCCATATAATGTCCCCCAACAAGTGTTTCCAATACTACTACCATCTCTACATATTCTTCCAAAGCATGGTCATTTCAAATTGCAGTCAAACCTTGGAGCATATTTAGGAAAACCTATTCAATCAATCTAACTCTTTTCAATCCAATGACCAATAGAGTCAGCCATTGACTTGAGGGGGAACAATATCCTTATCATAAAAGTGGGTCATATCGCACTAGTTTTTGTCTCGTAGCCTATGCCTACACAGACATCTCAAAAAAGGGGTAAATGTAGACACCACTTTCTCACCCTAGGTGACCCTACGCATAATAATCACACTATCATTATGCCGAAGGCATTTATTACAACGGGGATATTCTTTGGGGTCTCTCAAAGGTGCCAGGAGATCAGTGGCCTACATTGCAACATATGCCGACATCCGCATGTGTTAACCTCTGTCGTTGATCCGTGAGTGCGTTCTGGACATTATTGTTGCAAGCAGAAATCGCGACATCCATCTACTGCAATAAGACCTTGTTTTCGAAGATAGAATTCCTTCTACACAAAGGCCATTGCGAAATTGTACTGATTTCATCAAATGCTCTTCTTCCACCGTGGATTGATGTCGGTTAATGTTGTCGGCTGAATTGTATATTACACACAACAACGTGTTTATGTGTTTTGTAAATTTTAATGGTAAAGTAGAAATGATGGTGCCCTCTAAATATGTGTACCATGTGGGCGCCATAATTTATGTTTATGAGAAAATACCTCGTCATTTGGTTGTCCTTAAGCCCATTGGAGTTTTTGACATTGCTCATGGAAATTATACAAGATATAGTTTTTATTTCTTTAATTATCTTTTTGAAGTTGCACAAGGAGTAAATAAAGTTTGGAAAACCAGTAAATAATGGTAATTCCTACTCTTCAAGAAAACTATTTTGTAATTATATTTATGTTTCTTATTAGTATAAGTTTTATTTTAATTTAATTTTTCAATAAATAAATATTACAAAATATATCATCTTTTTAGTAATAATCTAATTAATAGTAATTACTAATGCAATAAAGGTAATACTTTCCCACTCACCTTGTTTGGAATTACAATGTGATGATGTTTTGTCATATGTTAGGTTTTTTTAACGATGAAATAGTCTCTATATTACCAAATAATATGTGAGTATAATTATTTACAAAAAAAAAGTATAGGTGGTACAGAAGCACAACTTAAATTCAAACTCGCTTGAAGACACAAAAATTAAAAAATCGGGGCTTGTAGGTAACACACCAACTAAAACATCATATAATACGAATAATTAGATCGCATCCGAAAGAGAGCTAAAGTTGAGGATCTTTGTCATCGTGGTCACCCCACCTATTGCTTGAAAGGTCTTTCCCATCAAGAAAGGGTCCCAACCAAGGCAATGACGTCAATGCCCTCCTCTTATTCTTCATTTTTATTTTCTTGCTGGGGTGACAAAATGGAAAATACCATTGAGGTAACTTGCCTACTAACCGAAGGTGATAGAGAGTTGTGATGGCAAGCCCCACCCTCCTCACTAAGTTAGAGGAAGAGAATGTAGTAAACCGAGAGAAAATTTTCACCCTACTAGGTTTTTGTATTGTGGTTTTTGAAATCACTAACCATTTCCTACTCTTGGACATATAGTGATATTTATTTTAAAGCAACTTTTTTTCTTCCTAATATTACATTTTAATTTAAAAATCATATTGTCGTATTGAATATTATTGTTATGGAGTCAAACCTGTGCCCTAAAATATAATATACTTAGATCAATATCTCATAATCAAAATATTGTCGTATTGGTCTTGAATCAATGGAAAAGTGAATTGTTAAATATTAGTAAGTGTCACGTAGTTGGTTTATTCTCGTTGAAGACATTATAACAATAAAATATGTTTAATTATATATAATTGAACATTATATCATGGGGTTAAACATAATTATGATTTTTATGGATTGTTCATAGATAAGATTTGTTGATACAAATTTATTTTATTTTATTATTTCATAAATTTGTAATTTTAAAATGGATTGCAAAAATAATTCTTATTAAACATTTTTTTATAATATTAATGTATTTATGTATTTGTCAAGGATGAAGGCTTCATTGTGCTCATCCAAATCAACAAAAGATGGTCCAAGAGTTTACAAAATAATTTCCTTAATTTTACAATAGTCAATATTTATTTCGTTTCCACCCGCTATAAATAGGTCCAAGTGTTTATTAGATTTCAATTCCTTTTTCATGTGGGAGAAACTAATAATGTTTTTTTAAATATTCGAAGTGAATATTTATGCCAAAAGACATTTTTACAAATGAGAAGCTTGCCCTCCTCGATTTTTGAGAAATTTATGACATTTTTCATTAATTTTGTTTTTTCCATGAATTTTCTTATTCGTGTCATTAAATTATCCATATTTTATGAATGCGTCTCTTTTTATAAGGATTAATGAAATGAACATGGTAAAATATTCAATCTTAACATATATATCTTATTTTATATATTTACGCCAAAAGGCATGTTTACAAGTAGAAAGCTTGGGGGCTCTAACAACATATTATAATCATCACTTGTCCATATTTTAGACGTATCAAAACCCCGACAGATTCTCGATCCATTTGCTAGGATTATTTGAATGCACCTAGGGATGTCATGTACTATATCATTTCATCAAAGGACATTGTGGGATCATACGCATTGGTCATCACCACAGAGCATATGTTTTGTTTGCCTTTTTGCTTCACTTTTGTTCCGTATTTTCATAGTAGTATCTCCCAGGAGCCTTTGCGACTGTTACTAAATTCACCCCCGAAAAATTTGGTCAAGACAACTCCTGCACATAAGGGAAATATGAAGGAAACGACTCAGACCTGTGAGCTCACATTCCAGGATGACAAACAGGTTACAGGTGGGCTCGGAAATGAAAGAGCAGAGCTAATAGAGAGAGCCACATGTCCTAGTGGCACTTCTCCAAAGATGAATCCAAAAAGAGAAGCTCAAACAAGTGCCGCTTCTCCACATGTCTCAAGATGAAATGGAGGCAGGGGAAAATGGTCAAACAAAGTCAAAAGGTGGAGCTTCGAGGCTGTAGGAGTATTTTGAGTTTTGCATTTTTGTGCAAAAGGGAAAAAGATAAGTTGCAGACCCGCAAGATTTTTGATCTAATCTGGCTGCCATGTGTCCCATATCAAAAGGGAAGCCCAAACAAGTGTCAGGCTGCTACATGGCCCCTGGTAGGTGAAAATGAAGAAGAGTCTTCTAGGCCATTAACGCAGAATCCAATCTCTTCAACTACCAGATTTGATTCGATTCAATCCGCTAGGGAACCAGAAGTGACATATTGTGGGCGGATTTGTAGAAGGCATTGATATTTAGTGGTTGAGCTTTCAAGGCAGGATTCAATGCGTATCTCATGGTGGTTGGAGTAGGATTTGACTTTTCCCTCTTCTCTCTCTTTTCTTTCTATATATATTGTAACACTTCTCGTTTGAGAGGGAGAGACATTTTGGGCATAGAGAAACTCTGTCAAATTTGTTTCTCGATGCCATTTTTGAGCAATGAACCTTCTCCCACGCCTGGAAAATGTATTTTTTCCTCTATTCCAGAAATGTAATGGTCTGTGCACCTTTTAGAGCAATAAAAACGTGTTTTTGTGGTGTTCTTCAACCCTTTGCATCTTTTGGTTGTTTCTCTGTGCCTCTCCCTTCGGGGCCTTGGTTTTATGCATGTATTTCACATTTGCAGGTGCAGGATGTTGTGTTTCATGAAGTTTAAAGGATGATTTGCAGATCTGGGTCGTGTCACTTCTGTCTGACCTCCCTCATCTCCATTTTTTCTATTTCTTTCTCCCTCAACAGAATATCTCGCTCCCTTTTCTTGGTGCTATCACCTCGTTAGTGTAGGATTTCCCTCTTTATGCTCTCTCTCTCTCCTTGGTCCCTTGGAATTGTTAGATTAGGAGTAGATAGTCACATTTCCTTCCTTAGAAGTAGTTTAGTGCTAGGATTAAGAAGAAGAAGCCAACTTTCTCCGGAGGGCCTCACAACACCAATCCGGCACTATGATAATTCTTCACCGGGAACTCCTCGTGCTATGATTATTTACTAATGCACAGCCTTTAGTTTGGTGGATGTAATCTGGAAACAGAACAACAACATAACACAAGAATACCATCGACTATGATAAGACAGAATGATGACAAATCAGAAATATCAAAGGAAATAATAATATTAACATGAAATTGTTACAATCTCACCCATGAGGTACTTCAACAAGACTATGGGAGAAACTTTACAATTACGCCTCTTGATGGCTTCTTCAACACACCTTTAACTGATGGCTTCCTTCGTACACTTCCTACAATATTTCTCACTACTTCTTTCTATGCTAAATGAGGGGGTAGCCTCTCTATTTATAGAACTTACAGGCTTATCCATCTTATCTCTAAGATAGGATAAGAAATCCACTCTGACGAATCATATTCCATACCTTAACTCTTATCTGTACATGTAAGCTTATCTCTTAAGATAAGATAAACCTTATCATTTTACATGGGTTCCACATTTTTAGAATTTTTACAAATAAAATACACAAAATATTTATGACCTCACTCCTTGTCCTTATTACTAATATAATATTCTAATTCCTAATCATGTAGACCCTACTTCTCTAATTACCCAAACTTTGACATTTTAACATTACCGGACCACTTACGACAAATATTTACTTTTTACAACATTCCTATTGTACTTTGACTGTTACCGTACTCCACATTATTTGCGGCGTCGTACTGGCAGCGCCGTTATCTTCTATCGGACGCTACTACTAATTACACTTAACAACATTCTATTCCTAATACATACATTAATGAAATAGAAATTATGGAGGAAAATTTTAGTGTCGACATCTTCCCCCTTCCTAGCTTCTACTCCGTCCTCGGAGTAGACTCTTCTGGTGCGTGGAAAATCTTCAACTTGTCGTGGTTGACCCATTTCGTAATGGGAGTGCCATCCAATTCCTCCAGTCGGTACGTACCATTTTCATGCACAGCTGCTATTTTGTAGGGCCCCATCCATTTTGGAAGAAATTTCCTCTGTCTTCTTTTTTTGTATCTGGAATCATATACTAGAACCAAGTCATTCACCTGAAATGGAGACCAAAGGATCTTTTGATCAAAGTATTCCTTCTGCTTCATTTTCTTCTTATGGCTTGTATCCTTTGCTATTTCCCTCATTTCCTCTAGCAAATGAAGATGTACCAACCTTTCTTTTACTGAATCACTTTCATCCATCCTTTCATTTTTCATAACTCTCACAGTAGGAATATCAAACTCAATAGGAAGAACTGGATCAATGCCATAGGCCAATCCGAAATGGAGAGTATCCTCATTGCTGACTTTGATGTTGCCCTATATGCCCACAATGCTGCATGAATCCTCTTATCCCATTTATGTACCTGCAACGCTGCATCTTTTGCTAGAATTTGACACAACACAAAATTTGTTCGTTCCACCTGTCCATTTGTGCTTGGTTTGTATGTTGTTGCCTTCCTATGCTTAATAGAAAACTTATTGACTAGGGCTTCTACCACCTCATTAATGAAGTGGCTTCCTTGATCATTACAATTTCTAATGGACAACCAAATCTGGTGACAATACGTTCATATATGAACCTTGCCACTTCATCCATAGAAGATGTCTTCAATGGCCTAGCTTCAACCCACTTGGTTAAATAATCTGTGGCAACTACAATATACTTATTTTGGCGTGATGTAGTTGGAAGTGGACCTACAATGTCTATTCCCACTTTTCGAAGGGACCAAGGGGAAGAATAGGACATAATGGAGCTGATGAAGTCTTACGGTTACCATGTGTTTGACAAATATCACATGTCTTACAATAATTATAACAATCTTTAAAAAGAGTGGGCCAGTGATAACCTGCATCCAAGATCCTTCTTGCTGTAAGTTGTCCAGAGAAGTGCCCTCCACATGTACCATTATGGAATTCTTCTAGCAGCTCCTTTCCTTGATCACGTCCAACTGCCCTCTTGTACTGTCCATCAGGTCCTATTCGAAATAATGCTCCATGCAGAATAGAATATGGACGACTGGCTTGAGTAATCTTTCTCTTAGTCTTTGCATTGGCACCATCAGGAAACTTGAATTCATTCAGATAATTCCAAATATCTATGTATTCACTAGGGATTGTGTCAAGGGATAACAAGGCTGCATCGGGAAATCATCATCATCACAAGATGATCCTAAACCATCATAGGCTCGAGAGAGTGCATCTGCATTGACATGCTTCTTTCCTGGCCTATCTATAATATCAAATTCAAATTCTTGTAGCAAAATTATCCATCTTGCTATCCTCCCTGATGGGTTAGGCTTATTTACAATATATTTTAGAGCCTGATGATTCATACAACTAGAAATTTTTGCCCTAGCAAGAAGTAATTTCTAAACTTCTTTACAAAGAAAAATGATAGCGAGCCTCTTTTTCGATTCTGATATAATTTACCTCAAGATTTGCTCATTTGTCTGCTCCCAAAGTAAATTGGATGATCATTCCCATTTTCATCCTTTTGGCTCAAAGTACTTCCTAGTGCTGTATCTGGAGGCATCAGTGTACACAATGAATGGCTTGCTCCAATCTGGATTCTTTAAAATAGGTGAAGACACGGGGCTTCCTTGATTGTCTAAAAGCTTCATGCGCCTTATTTCTGGTTCATAAGTAACATCCTTCTTCAAGAATCTGGGTTAGTGGTCATGCAATCTTTGAGAAATTCTTGATGAACCTTCTATAGTAACCCACATGGCCTAAAAATGATCTCAACTTACTTCTATTCATAGGAAATGGTAAATCTTTGATTTTTGAAACTTTATCGGGATCGCACCAATACCATCTCTGGATACAACATGCCCTAACAAGACGCCTTTAGAACATCCAAAGACACACTTTGTAGGGTTTAGTGAGGCTTGTGCTTCATCTAACCTTGAAATGCTTGTCTCCATCTCGTGCGGTGGTCCAACTTGCTCCCATAGATGCAAAATCATCCGAAATACTCGATGAAGGTCCCAATGTAGGGTTCAAACACCCTATTCATCAAACGCTGGAATGTTGCTTTGAGCATTACACAACCCAAAGGCATAACTCTATAAGCAAACGTTCCCAAGGAGTGGTGAGCGTGGTCTTGACCGATCTTTCTCTATGCGAACTTGGTTGTAGCCGCCATCCATCAAAGAAAACTATAGCATTCTGGCGGCTACTTCGTCCAAGATCTGATCTGAAAATGGAAGAGGGTAATGATCCTTCTTTGTTGCCTTATTGAGCTTCCTGTAATCAACACAAATGCGTAGCTTCCCATTCTTTTTATTGAGATCACAATGGGAGAAACCCATTCTGAATTCTCCACAACAAATATGAATCCTGCATCAAGCAACTTATCTATTTCTTCTTTTACAGTCTTGGAAAAATTAGGATTCATTCTATATGGCATTTGCTTTATGGGCTTAGCACCATCTACTAGCTCAATACAATGTTCTACCCAACTTACTTGACGGAGTTCCTTGTAATCAAAAGTGAATAGGTGTATGTACCTTCGAAAGAGCTGGAGGTAGGATTCCTTCTCACTCTCCATCACAGCATCACCAATCTTTATTTGTTGGAGACGATCATCAACTTCTTCTTCAGATAATTTTATGGGGTCATGAGTTGGTGTGGTAGCGGGATATCCATGATCAAACATCCACCTCGCTTTCTTCTTCTTCGTCCACTTCACCGGGTACTAGAGTAATCAGAGGATGTCCAATCATCAGTTTCATCACTTGAATCCACAGGTTCTGCTTTATGATGCCGAGGGATCACATTTATTTTCACCCTCTCTCTACCACGTCCAAGTGTCATGAAACCTTCATTCCAGTAGTTTCTTGCATGAACTCTCCTTAGCCATGGTCTTCCCAAAGCAAAGATTGGGTATGCAAAGATACCATTTTCATCACCCGAAAGTCTACCACACATACAACACCCATAACAGATATTGCCACATTTGAAACTACACCTTCTGGTTTAGTTTTTCCCTTATTTACTGACCTTAACATAAGTGTTGAAGGGCGATCAATTTTTAAACCCAACATATTCATTACCGACTCGGTCATTACATTAATCTGCAGCACCTCCATCAACTAAGACATCATGAATTGAAATACCATTACATAATACCTCGCCAGTGGAGCATAGGGATCTGCCTTTGCCTCCAAAACAGGGACCTCAACCTCCTTCTTTCTTCGAGCATTGAGTCCACCTCGTAACTCCCGCCTCTTCTCGAAGACATAGCCAAGAGTTGACCATATGTAATATTTGCGAGCCTTTTGGACAGATCTTCCAAGATGGAGTATGGTCCTTGCCCCCGTGAAATCGAAAATCCTGCACACCCAACTTTCTTCTCCTATGTTTCTTACTAGTTTCTCCTTTCATCTTCTTAGGATCAGTTCCATCTTGATTATCTTTTTCTTTCTTTCTTTTTGTTACAAACACATCTACTTCATTATTTCTGCTCTTATCTATTACATCAAAAGAATTCACAGTGCTTTTCCTTTATCATTATCTTTTGTACTGTATGTAGAAGCTCTATCTCGGACAATTATACTTATAATGACCCTTTTATAACAACCATAACAAACTACTTCGAAATATTTCTTTTGGACCTCTATCACCTCCCCGAGAACTAAATTCCTTTCCTTGAAGAAGATTAATAGTTAACTGACCCATCTTTTTGAGCAGATCTTCATACTCAGTAGATGTACTAGGAGAAATATTTGTGCTCACCGAGGAGTGGTTGTGGATTCTGGACCAAAGGTGCTGGTGTAGGCTCTACTTTAGCAACAATTTCTTTGGGCTCCTCTTCCATGCTTTCTTCTTGCCTTCTTGCAATCTCCTTTGCTTGTTCAATGGTAGCTGGGCGGTCATACTTCACTCGTTGTCTGATCTCTGGCTTCATCCCAAGAATGAAGTGCTTACATAGGAGATTATCCACGCCATTCATCAACCCATCCGCTAATCCTTCCTTCCGATCTGGGCATCGAGCTTCCTCCTTAGCTCTAGAACACGAGCATGATAATCCCTTATCTTCTCCTTCTCTCCTTGGGTTAGCTTTGTGATATCGATCATGAGATCTGCATATCTCTGTTGTTCACCAAATTCTTCAAGAAAACTTTCAGTTAATAAATCCCATGAATTTTTCACATTATCACCTAGTGTTTCAAACCACCTAAGTGCTGAACCATCCAAAAAGGTAGGAAAAAATTCAGTCCATTGTTCCCTTCTTATAAGGCCATTACAAATACAAGATCGCTTAAATTCTTGAATGAAAGAAGAAGCATCTTCATTAGATTGAGCTGAAAAAACAGGAATCTTTCCCATTTTCAAAAGTAACCACCGTGAAATACCAACTCACAAGTACAATCAACAAGACTTATGTGCACAAATAATTGGAATTATCATAGAAATGACCACGGTAAACTATGGTAAAATCTGACTTATCATGTAAAACTGATTTTACTGTGGTAAACACTATTCACGGTAAAAAGTGAAGTTACTGCGGTAAATACTATTCACGGTAAAAAGTGACTTTACTGTGGTAATTACTATTCCCAGCAAAAAGGACTTTACCAGGGTAACTACTATTCATGGCAAAAATGACTTTAACATGGTAACTACTATGCACGGTAAAAATGACTTTACCACGGTAACTACTATGCACAGTAAAAACAAGGTTACCCTCCAATTGATTTTTGACTAAGTGGGAATATCTCTCCAGAAAATCCACCAACGAGGAATGGTCCCGGCAACGGAACCAAAATGTCATCACCAATCCGGCACTATGATAATTCTTCACCGAACTCCTCGTCTATGATTATTTACTAATGCACAACTTTTAGTTTGGTGGATGTAATCTGAAACGAACAACAACATAACACAAGAATACCATCGACTATGATAAGACAGAATGATGACAAATCAGAAATATCAAAGGAAATAATAATATTAACATGAAATTGTTACAATCTCACCCATGAGGTACTTCAACAAGACTATGGGAGAAACTTTACAATTACGCCTCTTGATGGCTTCTTCAACACACCTTTAACTGATGGCTTCCTTCGTACACTTCCTACAATATTTCTCACTACTTCTTTCTATGCTAAATGAGGGGGTAGCCTCTCTATTTATAGAACTTACGAGGTTATCCATCTTATCTCTAAGATAGGATAAGAAATCCACTCTGACGAATCATATTTCATACCTTAACTCTTATCTGTACATGTAAGCTTATCTCTTAAGATAAGATAAACCTTATCATTTTACATGGGTTCCACATTTTTAGAATTTTTACAAATAAAATACACAAAATATTTATGACCTCACTCCTTGTCCTTATTACTAATATAATATTCTAATTCCTAATCATGTAGACCCTACTTCTCTAATTACCCAAACTTTGACATTTTAACATTACCGGACCACTTACGACAAATATTTACTTTTTACAACATTCCTATTGTACTTTGATGTATTCTGTACTCCACATTATTTGCGGCGTCAGATCTTGTGCGCGCCGTTATCTTCTATCGACGCTACTACTAATTACACTTAACAACATTCTATTCCTAATACATACATTAATGAAATAGAAATTATGGAGGAAAATTTTAGTGTCGACAGGCCATCTCAAGTCCGCAAGTCCCACAGATTGAGAGGTGGTCCCATGTTATGCAATCACACCAGAGATGATTCTACCTTAAAAATCAAACCCGTAGAAATCATCTGGGGGTGTTGTGATTTTGCATTAAATGAGCATCAAGAAAGGAGTAATGGTGGGTTTTTAGCAAGAAATGATGGGTCCTCTCATGAAACTATTGATACCACTATGGCTTAGATTTTATTGTCGGCGGAAGCACTATCGATGGGATTATGCCGTTGCCTTGAAGTTGGAAAATGACATTCTTGTCATTAAGTTGTTGTATTTCTTCTTGATGAGGGGAACACTTTCACACGGATATCCTAGAATCCACTCTTTCACCGATTCGAGGACCCTACGTACACCAAAAAAAAAGGAGTTTGTTTGTTATAGGGTGAAAAGTAATTAGTATTAATTGTAGTATTAAAGTTCTATTGTGGAAGATAGATTACATGTTCTTTGTGGTTGAATGTTGACTGTACCTTACCACTCTGAGTTTTGATGAAAAACATATTAAATGTTGTCCAACCAAAAAAATTAACACTTTAAAAGATAAAATAAAATAATAACAAAGCCCCCTTTTCCACTTTTACTCTCGAAATATTCCATTTCGTTCATTTGTGTACGATTTGTTTATGGTGTCATACAACTTATTGACTAGTTTATGTCAATGACTGAGTGACCCCTCCATTTGGCTTAAAATTAATGCAATACATTGTTATTCATAATGTCGATACTATTTTCTTTTTTGATGAATCATGATACTCATTACTTCTTTCATCATATCCCACACCTATTTCACCGCTCAATACGAATGTTTATGAGGGGGAACCTTATTTCGCATTCTTAAAATCTAAAAAGAAACCATAATCATATATGAGCATGAAATCGACAACATAATGAACCCTCAATGCAAAAAAATGCATTTTTTAACATATGTTGACTTCGAGATTGAACCAAAAATACAATTTTTCCTTTCAAGTATTCATTGACAACACCTTGCTTTCTAAGATATCTCCAGACTATATTTTCATGATGCTTTACACATCGTATCCCCTTTCTCCATCGAACATTTGACAAAATATGCACATGTTACATATGTTCCTCCTTGTAAGAAAGTTAGCTTCCTCAAAATGGTTCCACCAAACATTATCCTCTCCTAATTTTTTCTCCTCGCACTAAGTCCCCTCTTCTGCACCCGTCTTCCACCTTTAATGTGTTGGTCCCTTAAAATCAACCTTGTCTTACACTTCCCCTTTGGAATTCACATCGTACATTTCACGTGTGCGATTGTTAGTTATTAACACTAATCACTATCCCAATTCCATTACCCGATAATCTAAATTACCATCATAAAACCTCATATACCTATATAGAATCTCATTTACCATCCCTAATCACCTAAAAAAACCTAACCTAAATTACCCTAACCATCTTAACCCCATAACCTCTTCCTACCCAAATTCCTAACCTCCCACCATTCCTAAAACAACCTCAACCCTTGGATAGCAAGTGGTTTCAACCATTTTCCATCCTTTCATAACTTGTTTTTAACATGTTTGACCAAATCAATGTCGATCTATAATCACCGGTAATCATTACAGACGTCTTCGATCCTATGTAAGCACCACCATGCCTCATTTCTTAGTTAGAAAAATTTAGATTCATAGACGAATTATTGAGACCCAACATAACCTCATGACATTGGAAGATCCTTCACAACCTATTGCCACCTCATGAGTCCTTATCCAACATTCATTCTGCCATTTAGAGCTCTATCATCCTCATCAATATTCAACAAGGTATAGTGCACTTTCTTTCAATCATTTTCAATCATATCTTACATTAGTTATATTCTACATACGCATTTTCATACTCATGTCTATCCATCAAACTTTCTTTCCTGCCATTTCGTCATTTGTTCAATTTTTGGCATATCTCGAAAATTTACCACAAATCACCGTCGATCCCCAATCATCATTTATTGGAGCTCTAACTTCATTTTCCTCTCTTTATCTCTTTATATGTACTATAATCTCTATTCTCTCGCATTTATTCTATCTCCAAAGTCTTTATACTTATTCTTGGCATTGTCAAATTTTGTCTTACATCAAACATAGTCTATTTTATCAACCTTTGTTAAAATAGATCATTTGGCCCCCAATCCTGTCAATTCCCAATCACCGTCGATCCCTGTCATTTTCCATTATATTGATACATTATTATCTGATTTTGTTAACAAACAATTTTGTAATCATGTGTTGTCTTTAAATGATTTTTCTAGGACATGTACACCCCATTACAAGTATCTAAGACCTCCCAATCATTCAATAACCTTTTGTGTGGTAGAATTTTGACATTATCTAATAGAATTTGAGGATTCTATTAACTATGGATTTAATCAATTAAATTATACAACATTAATAAACTATGTAATATTAAATCAATAAACATCACACTATATTGCATAACAAATAAAGAAATACTTACAGTAAATAACAAATGACACAAGATTTATAGTGGAAAACCTAAAGGTAAAAACTACTGTGAAAAGTAACCTTTATTGTAGAGAACCCTTTTACATCCAGTAAATTACCTCCTCCTTTAGAAACCCTAATCACAAGGGTAAAAACACCTTTGATATATATTTTCAATATATCAAATTAGGACTCAAGTCCTTTTTATATGAGGTGATCGGGTATGTCTCCTGACCCGCCTTTTCAACCTAAAATGGTTGACACATATATCAAGGTTTAAAATATTTAATAATAGAAATATAAATCTTTCTTATTATTAAATATTTAACCTAAAGTATATCCCTAGGTTTGAATATTTAATAATAGAAATAGAAATATTTCTTATTTTTAAATATCTAACCTATAGTATAATGTTGTGCCCATATTTAATTAAGGGGTGGCTAGCCCACTTAACCATTATGTTCCAACACTCCCCCTTAATGTTAAGTGGGATAACATATGCCAATAGATTATTTGTTTGTCGTACACTATAGGATTTACAATCCTTAAACCATAAAGGTTTTATGCTAGCATATAGGTTGAAAAAATTATAACACCTTCATCATACTCAAGTTACATTTTGGTACAAAAGGATTTGGAATCCCAAAGATCATCCCATGATCAGTGGCTAAGTATGATTTGTGATTTTTACATGTTCTCACAAGTTCTCGTAAAAGGTTACTTGAAACCAAACATATAGGAGCCTTTTATAACGAAGGTCCTCCTTAACAATATGCTTACACTGGATATTTACCAGTAAACTCAATAGCACTAAAGAGTTTACTGAAGACCACCTTTAAGGTTTTTCTACAGTTTTTTCTAATAAAGAACCCGAGGAGGTATACACATGCCCAAGGTCTTTTTACACTTGCCCGAAGGTCTTTATTATAATGCATTTTTCATTTTACAAATACCAAGTTCCATTAGGAGGTGACATTTTCATGCACACTCCCCCTCAATGGCAACTCTGACAATCCAATTTTTTCACGAAAGTGACAAAACTTTGCAGCACTCAGGGGTTTTGTGAAGATGTCAGCAACTTGTTCTTCAGTTGACACGAACTTGAGATCTATCTCACCACTTAACACCTTCTCACGGATGAAGTGTATATGTATCTCAATGTGCTTCATCCTCTGATGATGTACTAGATTATGTGCAAGAGCTATGGTGCTCTGGTTGTCGCAGAACAAAGGAATACTACCTTGATCCTTCATCTTTATCTCGGTGAACAACCTCTTTAGCCATAGTGCCTCTTTTGCAGCTTCCATTGCACTTTTATACTCAGCTTCAATTGAAGAGATAGAAATAGTTGGCTGCTTTTTCTTTTTGCCAAGTAATGACACCTACACCAAATTTAAACACATAACCAGAAGTAGATTTTCTATCTAATACATCACCAACATGATCAAAATCAAAAATCCATGCAAGTTAGCATTTTCATCCTTAGTATAATGCAACCCATAATTGATTGTTCCCTTAATATATCTAAGAATTCTTTTTGCAAGATTCCAATGATCTCTATAAGGTTCCTGCATAAACCTTGAAGTAATTCCTACTGCATATGAAATATCTGGTCTAGTTATAGTTAGATAAATCAAACTACCAACTAACTGCCTATACAAAGTAGGATCAACTTTTTCACATGCAGGTTTAGGATCAAGTTTTAGTCCAACTTCCATAGGTGTAGAAATTGGTTTACAATCAATCATATTAAACTTTTTCAATTACACTAGTTATATATTGTCCTTGGGAAACAACAATAGAATATTTGTCTTGAAATACAACCATGCCAAGAAAATGATGTAAGAGGCCTAAATCAGTCATTTCAAAGTATTGTTTCAATTTTTATTTAATCCTATGAATTAAAGCAGGACTATCACCATTCATAAGTAAATCATCCACATATAGACATACAATGATAATGTGAGAACCTTCTTTCTTAATGAATAGATCATTGTTAGAAGAACAATTAACAAAACGTAATTGTTTAAAGAAAACATTATTTTTTGCATACCAAGATCTAGAAGCTTGTTTTAAACCATACAAAGATTTGTTTAACTTACAAACATAGTTTTCTTTACCAGTTTCTTAAAATCCTTTAGGTTGAGACATGTAGAGTTATTCCTTTAAATCACCATTCAAAAAAGTATTTTTCACATCCATTTGGTGGATTTCCCACCCAAACTGAGCAATAATAGTAAACAAAGTCCCAATCTGTGCTCATTTTAGCTACGGGAAAAGTCTCAACATAATCTATCCTAGGTTTCTGAGTCAAACCTCTAACAACAAGTCTAGCTTTATATTTTTCAATAGTACCTTACATAGACACCCCAATTTCACATCTATTCTAAATCAATTAATTCCCCTTCCTCATTTCCCACAAAAATACACTTTGAATTAATCAAATATAATTTGATTAATTATCCATTTTAAAATCTAAAAAATAACCCAATCCTCACCACATGTCATTATTCTCCATGTTTTTCTACTATTGAATTAAAAATTCAAATTCAAATCCTCACCCACCCTTCGTGGTCCCCACTCACCTAAAATCCTCCACTTATGAATTAAAAATATAATTCAAATCCTCACCCATTCTTTGTGGCCCCCACTCACCTAATCTTGCCCACATTTTCAAACCACTCATCTAATCTTGTCCACATTTTCAAACCACTCACATAATCTTGTCCACATTTTCAAACCACCCACTTAATCTTGCCCACATTTTCAAACCACCCACTTAATCTTGCCCACATTTTCAAACCATGATTACTTAAATTAATCTAAGCTAATCACTCCCTCAGGCTATAAATACAACCTGACCCTCCCCTCTAAACACACGGAGAATAAGCTTGCATGCCATATCTAAGTTCTTGCATCCTTTGAGCAAAGAACATCCTTTTGCCTCATCCTAATGCCAAAATAGCCTCATAATCCTTTTTCCCATCTAGTGCAAAGTAAGAGGATCGTTGTTGCAGGAAGGTCTTGCTCCATCTTGAAGAAAAGCACCTACATATCACAAAATCAGGGCTCAATCCAAGTTTCCTAGCCCATTCTGAGGTTTGCTACGGAACGCGAAGGAGGAGGTATGATTATTGGTATTTTACTTCCTTGTTAGTAGTGTATTTTTCCTAGCTTACATTCTGGCACGCCTGGTTACTTTCGATCTGTTACCATTAATTTCCCAATTAGTGGTTTTATCTATTCTTTGTTTATTATTGTTCATTATTATTTCCTTTTCTATTCCTTATGGTCTTCTTTGGTTAACCTTCACGCTTTGGGTAGTGTTTTTGTTGTGTGGTGTCTTGTGGTGTATCTGCAGGTTATAACAACAATGAAACTATGAAGCTCATCCTGTCTTTGATCTCCTTAGTGCTTGGTGTTTAGTTCCCAATTTTAATTTTTCTATTCACTTGTAATCTATAGAAACACGTGAACTAATCATTAGTTTATCATCTTATTGTCATGGACAACCAACTGGAAAATGCATTTATTTATTTACTTTTCTTTGAAATAACTCGCTTTGTAGGAAGTTAATCTTTTTGTTTTTATTTTATTTTATTCAATCATTTTGTGATCTAACTCTTTCTTTATGTTTATTGTTCTTTTTTAACCTTGCTGTCAAAATTTTAGCTTCTCGGTGAAGTACGAAGTCGAAATAAAAAAACCGGCTCCCGGACGTTTTCTCACGTTCAAAATTTTCATTCAGAGCGCTCACTAGCCCATCTTCCGGACGCCATAACTTTTGCTCCCGAACTCGCAATGACTTAATTTTTCTTAAACGGAAAGGTATTGAAAAAATATATGTAATGAAAAAATAATTTTTAGATTTAGACTTACAAAAAATTTTGGTTTTGTTTCTTTTAACACTGTCTTTTTAACAAAAAAACAACAAAATTATAGTTTTTTTAAAATTATTATTTTTATTTTATTTCACATAACAACCTCACACGTATGCTCTTTCCTCGCACTTCAAAAGTGATCTTGGAAATCAGAAACGTGAGGCCACTCGGGCTCTGCAAAACATTTTTTTAATTTTAAATTTTTGCCTTACATTTCAATTTTCCACGACAACACTTCTAGGTAACGTTTTCACCCTCTTCTTTCATCGTTTTTCTTTTTTGTGAAAATAATCATTATTGCTATTTCGCAATCATGATTAATTGCAATAATTATTAGCATTTAAAAAAATAAAAATCTATTCCAATTGTATCCGTGTATGCTCTTTTCTTGCGCCTTCAAGCGATCTGGAAAATCAGAAACGGTCATAATTTTTTTAGTTTCTTGTTCTAACATTGCAGGATCCTCTAGCTTTGTTTTCCAACTATCATTTCAATTATTATTTTCCTTTGTCATATTATTAATATTTTTTGGTCGTTGGTTGTGTATGCTCTTTTCCTGCGCCTTCGAGCGATCTGGAAAATAAAAACAACCACGATCACTTTTCTAACATTTCATTTGCAGGATAACTACTAATTTGTTTTCTGTAGAATTACGTTGCTGGAATATTGTCAAAAACAAAAACAAAACAAAAACAACAAAAATCTCGCAAAAATACTACCATTCAAAGACAATTGCTGAAACCAAAAAAAAAGTACGCTCACGTCACGCAATTATTTTCTGCTAGTGATTTATTTCAAGTTGGAAAGAACCCTGTGTTTAATCACTTTATGATATTGTTTTTACACGTAGACGAGGTGGATTTCATCACCACCAAAGCTACACCGTGACGTGGACTTGACTACCACGCACCAACAACATTTGCATCTGCATTGCACCTTGAGACCTAGTCTCAACACAACATTCGGTATTTACCTCGCCCCTGCTCTTCACTTACATGTAATGTTGTCATGCGGCACATGCGAGTCACGCCTAAATAGCTGTAACAACAAAGCCTGGGCATCGTCCCTATAAATCTTTAGGGAGTTATAAGGACACCATACACATTCATCCCTCCATCACCTTCCACCTTTTCACAAAACTTGTTCTGGACGTGGTGATTCACTCTGAAATAGGTAAGTAAGAATTGGTGAGTCTCCTCCAGTGCTCTAAGGGATCCCCATATCAATTTTATCCCGCATGCAATTAGGTACATCAGGGACTAAGGTATATCGAGGACGCATCTTTTTGGAGTGATAAGAGCCTGCATCCATCATTCCATGACATACTTGTATGATTGCATTAAAAAATGATCATTCCCGAAGGATCTACCTCTTAAGCCAAAACAATTGAATCCACATGATTGCTTCTTGTTTGAAAACAAAATAGTTTAGCATTATTTTATCATAAAACTTGGCTGATATCAATGTGTTCATTGTAAAAGTTCAGACCCTAGTTGTGTTCCACAAAAAATTAGTTCTCGACCAATTCAATACCAAGTGAAAACATCCAAACAATCCAACAACATAGACCAAAACATCACACCAATTTCATTAGCTTGCCTCATCCAACAATACATCTGTCATAGCTTGTCTTGGCTATATCCAACTGATATTGAGTGACTAGCATTCACTCCTCATATTGTCAATTGTCAAAACATCCTTCATAGCTTGTTTCCAGCTATATCAAACTAATATTGGGTGACTTGTTTGAGTTCACTCATTATTCTATCCACCATCGCATTTATCCAAATCATAACCAACACAAATCCTTTCATAACTCATTTTGAGTTATATCACAACCATATCACGATTAACCTATTCAGGTTACTCTCCCCATCAATAGTCTAGAGCTTGTTTAAGCCAAATCTACACAACGTGTAACAAATCCTCTAATAACTCGTCTCGAGTTACATCATCATCATATTGAGATAACTTGTTTGAGTTACTCTCCTTATCAGTCATCACGAGCTTATTCGCGATAAATCCAAAGTAATCAAGTTCTCATTTCCTCAGACACATTTCATCATGGTATTCATTCGCAGTCAAAATCATGAAAATGACGATGAAGAAGTCGCACAACCTGAACTCACCAATGAAGAACAAGAACAAGTCAATAGGGTGATAGAACAAAACAAAAATGAATATCTGTTATGCATCCTAGCCATGGGGGTAAAACTACCCCCTGACTTCGGGATGGAAAATTTAAACAAACTCATTGACAATGGTGAATCAAGTTATCACAATGAAATACCAAACAATCCAAATGGTTCTTCGGTCGAAGAATTATTCACTAAAATCTAAGATTTAACAAAGAAACTTGAGGAAACAACGACTAGAGCTGAAAGATTAAAAGACCTCAATCTAGATTCCAATACTCACGACATGTTTGATAAACCGTCCCCCGCTTCTCCATTTGCACAAGAATGGAAACTTATGAAAGACACCATTCAAGGACTATAAAAACAATCGAAACAATTCAACTTTGAAGAATTGTGTCCTTATCCATTTGATACAGAGATATCACGATTACCATTTCCGCCATCCTTTGAAATCCCTAAGTTTGATAAATACAAAAGCAAAGGCGACCCCCGTGAACATGTCAAGGAATTTTACATGCAATGTCAGGAAGTTGCCTATCGAGACACATACCTTTTACGATTATTCCCCCAAAGTTTAGGAGGACAAGCTTTAGGACTGGTTTTCCATCTGCGCCCAAAGGGTCGGTCCACAACATTTGCTGAGACTTATCAGAGAAATTTATCAAACATTTTTTCTATAACCTAGACTTAGAAATAACCATGCTTGATCTCTGCAACATTAGGCAAAGGCCAAACAAAAATTTTGCTTCCTTTTTACAACGATGGCGCGGAATTGCAAGCCGATTTCCCTACTCAATACCCGAGAGACAACTAGTTAGCATTTTTGTCCCTAATCTCAATGCCGAATTATCATTCCACATGCAAATGCATTATCTAAATAGTTTCGAAGAAGTCATCGAAAAGGGGACACAAATCGAAAAAGCCCTCATTTCTAAGGGCTTACTTAAAGCACCCTTTAGAGACCAACCTTATCGAGACACTCCTCAGAACCAGGACAAATCTAAATTCTTTAACCGGAATCGAAATATCGTCAACGATGGCATTACTGATTCCCGCCATGTCTGAAATGTCCAAAACCATCCCACCAACACATTAAAATCTAAACAACCCATCATTATCCCTAGAAAGGAAGTTCCTTCTAGGGATCGACGAAGAGAGTTCACTCCTCTCGGAGAAAGTCTATCTAGTGTCTTTCGTCATTTGGAAAATGCTAATATGATTACATATCCCATTGTCAGACCCTTCGAAGAAGGACAACCCAAACCAAATTGGTATAAAGACAATGAATATTGTGATTACCATCGCATAAAAGGGCACTCCACAGATAGATGCATGCAACTCCGCCATTACGTCCAAGACTTGATTGAACGTGGAGACATAGAAGTTGAAAATACTTCTGAGACAAAAACACCTAATGAAAAACTTCACATGTTCAAAAATCCGTTCCCTAATCATGATAACAATTCAAAAGATAAGGGTCAATCATCAAGTAATGTCGAGTTTGACTCAGTCATCTCGACCATAGATTATGACCAAGACTTAGTGGCAACTATAAAGATCAGAACTGACTGTGCGATCACCACTAGACAGAAAAAAATGTGGGTCCCTACAACAAAAAAATCTACCACTTCGTCCCCAGCATCACCTCCTAATCCACCATCTAATTCCGCCACCAATTCCTCTCCACAACCTACGCCGTCATTTAATATTGTCAAACAATTAGAGAAGACTCCCACACAAATTTCAATCATGGAACTACTTAATTCTTCTCCCGCACTACAACGCATCCTTATGCAAACATTGAATAATGCTCGTGTCCCTGAGGACATCAATTCACAACAATTCCAGGCTTTAATTGCACATCTTACAGTCCCCAATCCTATTTTATCTTTTGGTCCCACTGACCTGCTTAATCCCAACATCACTAATAATCATTCTTTATACGTCGAGGGTTATGTAACTCATCGTAAAATCAAGCGCGTCTTAATCGACAATGGATCAACATTAAATATTTGTTCCATGAAACTTTTATGTTGTCTAGGTTACACTGAAAATGATTTACAAAACAATATCATAACCATTCGTGGGTATGATAATAGCAAAAGAAAGTTTGAAGGCACAATCACGTTGCCTCTCCAAGTTGGACCCATCACCTTAGACACGGTCCATGTCATGGTAGATGTAGAAGTTGCATATAACATTCTTGTCGGATGACCATGGATTCATGCCATGAAAGTTGTCCCATCAACATTCCACCAATGCATTAAGTTTCCTCATTTGGACAAGGAATTTACATTACGTGCAGATCCCCAACCTTTTGAGTATTGTAGATTCCTCGAAGGATGGTATCGACATGATCACTATTGTCCATCAACAGATAAATATGCTCCACCTCGTATAATCCCTAATGAAACACGCATTGATCCTGATACACTCCCTAACAATAATCCAAAACCATCATCTCATAACCAAAACACATTTTCCAATCCATTATCATCCGTTAGTCAACCACCTTCCACCAGTCCTCCTCCCACTAATCAATCATCTTCTTCCACTAATCAAGCTTCTTCTTCCAGCAACAATTATTCTTCCACCACACCATCTTCTTCTTCACCTAGCCAATCTTCTTCATCCAACCACACCTCCTCTATTAAGATACCTCCTCCTGTGAATAACCAACCTTCATCCTTCAATCCACCCCCTTCTTCTTATAACCCATTCTCTTCATCTTTTAAGACTACCAAACTAACTTCCCCACCACATGAGGTACCTATTGGTCCCCCATCTCACACATTTAAAATCATTGACACGGGATGCGGTGAATATCAATTTCAAAAGATGGCAGACTCTTTTTATATCACCAAATCCCCACATAGCTATGACAAACCTAACACTCCACATCTGAGAATCCATCCCACTTACCAAATGGGTCAGTCAGTTTGGAAAAATTTTGGTTATCTTGACAACGAACATATTCCAAGTTCTTCAGGATCTTGGTTATATAATGACGACTTTGCTCCATGTTATGAGTCCCCTCAATTTACCAAAGCTCACCAAATAATGAAAAACATGCGATGGAAGGGTAAAGGACTCGGTCCAAATGAACAAGGTCGTTTAGACCCGATAAATTACACACAACATCACGGTAAACATGGTCTAGGTTTCAAGGTGTTTGATGTTGCTCCCATAATAATTTCAAGTGACAATGATGACACCAGGTTCGATAATGACATCAGGTCTCCATGTAGTCTTTTTAAGGACCTCACTGAAACACATCTTTCCTTTGAACATTTATCTATTAATGTCATCAATTTTGAGCCTACACATCCGAGTCTCATAGACCATGGCCAACCACATCATGCGGCCATGGACATGTTCCAAAATGATGAAGCCATCGAATAATTCCTTGGAACTCGCGACCAAATCCCTACTTCCGACCATAGAAAATGATTTGAAATCAATCTAAATGAATCAGCCTATTTTGGCGAAGAGATAAAATATTCAGATCCTTCACCCTTAGAAAATTTGGATCAAAAGCGCAAACAGAGGATTTCCCATAGTCAAAACCTCACTGCCACCCTATCCACCAAACATGTCAACAAAAAGTTCCAACAAACACTGACACTGATGACCTACATCAACCATTAGCATCGTTCTCCGAAAAGGATACATCTAAAATACTTGTAGAAGAAACAAAAGACATAAACATTGGCACCATTAAACAACCAAAAATTTTACAACTTAGCATTAGTCCATGTCGACCAAGAATGCATGGAATTCACAACAACACCTTATTGAATTCAAAGATATATTTGCATGGACATATAAGGACATGCCAAGCCTAGACCCATCTCTTGTAGTACACCATCTTGTGGTACATCCGGATGTAAAACTCAGTAAAGCAAAAACTACGTAAAATGCATCCCCAAGTTGCATTGCTTGTCAAAGCCAAACTCAAGAAACTCTTGGAAGTGACTTTATCAAACCTATTGATTATTCGGCATGGATATCTAACATAGTTCCCTTCGCCGCCAAGAAAACTCTCGGCATCAGAATATGCATAGACTTCCATGACATCAACAAGGCTTGTCCCAAAGATGACTTTCCCTTGCCAAATATAGACATGATTATTGATTCTACGGCAGGCCATGAAATGCTCTCCTTAATGGATGGATTCTCTGGTTACAACCAAATACATATTGCTGAAGGAGATCAACATAAAATCGACATTTACTACACCATGGGGCACCTTTTGTTATAAGGTCATGCCTTTCAGCTTGAAAAATCTTTGGTGCCACCTATCAACGAGCAATGATTGTCATCTTCCATGACATGTTACATGATATCATGGAAGACTATGTTGATGATATATTAGCAAAATCTAAAACACGAATAGGGCATCTAAGTGTGTTGAGACGCATTTTTGATAGATTACGCGAGTATAAGGTTCGTCTTAACCCAAAGAAATGTGTGTTTGGAGTAACCTCTGGTAAATTATTAGGGTTTATTGTCTCACGAAGAGGCATAGAAGTGGATCCTGCCAAAGTCAAAGCCATTATGGAAATGCCTCCTCCTCAAAACCTAAAACAATTACGTAGTCTTCAGGGAAAGATACAATCTATTCGGCATTTCATATCACAGTTGGCTGACAAGTGCCATCACTTTAATTAGTTACTCAAGAAAGATGCACACTTTCACTGGAACCACGATTGCCAAGACTCTTTTGCTAAGTTAAAAGAATACCTCTCTAGTCCACCTGTTCTTATGTCATCAGTTGCCGATAAACCTATGTTACTTTATACATCTGCCCTTCCAACATGCCATAGAGCTTTACTAGCACAACATAATGATCAAGGAAAAGAACAGGTTATATATTACCTTAATCGAACACTTATTAAGCACGAAGTACGTTATTCCTAAATCGAAAAAGTATGCTTAGCGGTTACCTTTGCATTCCATAAGTTACATCATTACTTTCTCAATCACACAACTAAGTTGATTGCCAAAATTGATCCTCTCAAGTATTTGTTATCCAGACCCATTCTCATGGGAAGAATGTCTAGTTGGGTCGTATTACTTAGTGAATTCGATGTCGAATTTGTTCCACAAAGTAATTAAAGGACAAGCCCTTGCAGACCAACTTGTTGAGGCACCCCTTCCTAGCACAGAACCACTTCAGTTCTCTTTTCCTGATGAAGATATTCTACACATAGACATCGCGCCAGCTTGGACTCTATTTTTTTTGGATCTTGTAATCTCCATGGCTCAGGGCTGGTATTTTGCTTATCACACCTAGCGGACATGTTATCCCCAAATAATTTCGCTTAGCATTCCCATGTACCAACAATATTGTAGAATATAAAGATCTCATCGCAGATTAAAACTAGCTATATCTTGGAATCTTACAGAATGTTTAGTATTTTTGGTGATTCTTTACTTATCATCAAGCAAGTTACCAATGAATACTAGGTCAAGGATGAAAAACTTATCCCATATAAACGCATGGTGGATAGTCTTCGAAGCTATTTTCGATTAATTAGCTTTGATCAAATTCCCATAATTCGTAATAAATTTGCCGACGCTATGGCAACCATCGGATCCCTATTAGAAATCACATCTAGTCAACCCCAGGCACATTTTCTCATTGAACATCTCTTAATGTCTACTTATGATCTTCCTGAAAACACTATGGTATGTGAGATCATGGGTCCAAATAACCCTTGGTACCATGATCTTTATACCTTCATTCGTGATAAAACATTTCCTGCCGACATGAAACCAATGCATAAACATGCTTTAGCACAACGTGCTTCTCGTTACACCATTTTAGCAGAAACTCTTTATAAATGAGGATATGATGGCACCCTGCTCTGATGTCTTAATCAGGAAGAATCCTCGAGTGTCTTAGCTGAAGTCCATTCTGGTATTTGTGGAGCACACACGAATGGTATCGCCTTAGCCAAGAAAATCCTACGAGTTGGATATTATTGGCCCTCCATGGAAAGTGACGCATGTCATTTTGTCAAATGTTGTCAAGCATGTCAAAAGCATGGAAATATTATCCACGCACCTTCCCAGGCATTACAATCGATAACCACACCATGACCCTTCTCTCAATAGGGACTTGACCTCATTGGTAAAATCAGACCAACATCTTCCGATGGACATAAGTTTATCATTACCGCTACCGATTACTTCACTAAATGGGTAGAGGCTATGCCTCTCACTTATGTTACCGGTAGCCAAATATCAAAATTTATTTTCAATAATCTCATCTGTCGATTTGGTATTCCATCCGCTCTAGTTGCAGATAATGACAAATCATTTAAAAACCGAGGATGTAAAGACCTGCCAAACGTTTTCACGTCAAACTTAAATGGTCCACTCCATACTACCCTCAAGGCAATCGGTCAAGTTTAAAACAACCAATAAGACCTTAAAATCCATCACGGAAAATATTTTCAAACACCTATGGACGTAATTGGCATACTCAAATTTACCCCGCTCTTTGGGCTTCTTTGTACATCTTCTGCACACCTACCAAAGCCACCCCATTTTCTCTTGTTTATGGTTGTGAAGCCATTTTAACTATTGAGATAGAACTCCCATCCTTGAGGATCTCCCTTGAATATGTAATTAATGAGGATGAATACCGGCAGTCATGGCTTGAAGAGCTTGAGCTTCTCAATGAAAAATGACTTGATGCTCTTAATGATCTTCAAGTCTATCAAAACCGACTGCAACGCAGTTATCATAAAAAGGTAAGACCCAGAGAATTCGAAATTGGTGACCTCATTTTAAAATAAAATCAAAAGAATACCACTAAAGAACGAGAAAAATAAGGAAAATTTGAGCCTAATTGGTTAGGACCCTATGTAATCACAGCTAAATTTGGCTCTGGAGCCTATAAATTGGCCACTGAAGATGGTCAAGATCTTGATGAACCAATGAATGCAGTTCATTTAAAGAAATTTTATCCTTGAGATGTTCACTATTCCGAGGATACAATGTGTACATTGTTCCTTTTGTCTTGCTTATTTCTGAATAATTTAAATTTATTCATTTCCATTGGCAGATATTTTCTTTATCAAAATCACATCTTCATATTTATCATCATGAGACAAGTGCTAGTATAAATCCTATTAAGTTTGTGAGCGTCATACTTCTTCCATTTTCAGTCGCTTTCCTTTATGGTCATACCTAGAAGCTTACTGATGGTAATATATTCCCTTCAAATACATTCTCTCTTTCATAACAAAGCTCTAAACTTCGTTACCCAGTTCGTTTGGTCGTCCATCTATGTCTTCGGTGTTGAACCCTCATGTCCTACTAGTCGTGTGGAGTGAGATTGGGGCGGTGTTTCTTCCCAAATACAAAACATTATTGTAAAAAAATCCATCAATTCAATAACTTATGAATAATTCATTGTCACATCTTTCGTCCTTCATAGTCTTTAGTGTTGAGCTCACACTTCTTCTGGTAGTGTGAGGCGGGAATGGAGGAAGGTGTCCTTACTCGCTCTACGTCTTGTCTTCGATGATAAACCCTTGCCTCTTACAAGTGGCATGAGGCAAAGCGTAGAGGGTCATTCTCATACAAGCATAAAAACATTGCAAAATATTCAAAAAAAACAAAAAAAAAGACAAAAAGGGAATTCACTCGCTTATATTTTGCCTTCGGTGATGAGCCCTTGCTTCTCACTAGCAGCATGGGGCAAGGCATAGGGAGTCATTTCAAAAATACAAAATCTTACGGTGCTTACAAATTATAGAATCCCTAAACACGTAATTTAGATGCCTAAGTGAAGAGAACTATCTCTTAAACCTCATAACTTACCAATCAATGAGCCACATAAGCTGTGCAAGTCTAGCACATGACTCATAAAGTGAAAGCCAATTTTGAAACTGGTTTAGTACCGTTATGAAGAATGGAGTCACAATTTCCCAAAGGGATTATTGTTAGCATTTGTCTCTATATTCATTATCTACCTCTTGTGTCCTTCTTGATTCTCGGTGATGAGCCCACATATCTTACTAGTTGTGTGGAGTCAAGAATGGAGATGAAATTCTTTTCATCATATCATCACCACCATATCCTGCCAATGGAAAGAGAATTTGTGTTATTCTGAGCATAAGTTACAACACGAAACATGGTACATACGGATAATATCCATGTTTATCGCCTTTCAAAATAAGTCTACACTCTGGTCCATAAATTGCCACTCACGGTGTAAAAATCTAAAAATCCAAAAATAGTGTAAAAATCTAAAAATCTAAAAACATTTGAAAATCGACAAAAATCCAAAAACAATGTAAAAATCTAAAAAATCTAAAAACATTTGAAAATCATCAAAAATCCAAAAATAGTGTAAAAATCTAAAAAGCCGAAACATTTGAAAATTGTCAAAAACCCAAAAACATTAGAAACATCTGCCTAAAATCTAACAAAAAATTAAAACTTGTCAAACATTAGAAACACTTGTCAAAATTCCAAAACCATTAACAAGAATCGTCAAAAATCTAAAAACATTTGAAAATTGTCAAAAAGTCAAAACATTTTAAAAATCGTCAAAAATCCAAAAAACATTAGAAAATATATATATAATAAACAAAAATAAAAATATTGTAAACTCCACAAAATTGTAAAAACTCTAAAATAACCAACACAATTTAACCTTTGAACTATTATCCCCAATGAATGATCCAATCACCTTATGACTACCAAATTCAAACCACTTCTCCTTGCGTGAATCCTCGCTTGGGGCAAATCCGGCTTTCATTGTTTCCTTGTTTGAGGACAATGACCTTTGCTTCACTATGTCCTCGTGCCCTTGCCATGGGTACATCTAATCAATCCTCACTTTGTGGAACACGTTAGGGACATGTTTATTGGTTCTTGTGTTGTATCTTGATATATTACGGGGCATCTTGATTTTATGTATCTGGTGTTCTCTCTAATATTCGATGTTATCGATTGCATGTCGTACTAGGGCATCATACTTTCTTGATGGCCTCTGCTATCTATCTTCCATTTGCATATCATCTTTGGGGCATCAAACCTTTTTATGGCCTCTGTCTTATGTTATCACGCATATTACAGTCTAATCATCCTGATCTTTTATATCACGATGCATCCTGTTATGTGCTATATTAAAATTAAGATGCTTTTCGTCACATGAGTATCTTCCTGCATGATCAACATCTTACTTTGCACCCCATCCATTCACCCATACTAATGCATTCTCTAGTTTGGGAATCCTACTTGATCACCGTTGCAGTTTGCGAATCCTACTTGATGATCTTTCTCAAGTAGCATTCACTATCCAACAGCTCCTTCTCCCCCACCATGATCACCATGTATTTGATCCATTCATCCTCACTCCTCATTTTTACTCCTCCGCCGCTTATACCCATATTACCCTTCTCACCATTCATGTCCCCTCTCACCCATTTGTATTCTTTCCTTTCCCCCTTCTGCTTCCCGCTTGACAATCTTACTTAATAACCCCTTCTATATGGGATCCTCGGTGGAGGTTTACTCTCTCCCTAAGATCTTCCCATTGTAGAAGCTTCTTCACCACCTCCTCTCATCAAACAACAATCACCACCAAGCACATCTTCCCATTCCACTTCTTATGCTTCCCATTCTCGCATCATTACTCTCACCACATGGGCATCCCAATTAAGGATTTTCCTCACACTCTCCACCCTCCACTACATATATTCCTTCATCCATTCATGTTACACTCCTTTGTTTCCTTTCTTTCTTGTTATCACCTCATCTCATATCATATACCACTCAGGCATACCTCACTCACTCTTTTCTCATCCTTCCCCAAATCCGCCTTATGCCTGGTCATCCTACTTACATGCTCTCGTAGTATGGAAAATTCACTTGAGGGTTCCCCTTCACTCCATTTTGTCATACCCTATTCCCACCAACTCTAACATCATCCTTCTTCTTCCTCAGCTTGGTGATCTTACTTAACCATTCCAGCCGCATGGCAATCTTACTTAAGACTTCCACTTAAGGTTGATCTGCCCTATGGCCTTCCCCCATCCCATCATATTTCCCCCATCTTATTTCTCCCACCTCTCATCGCGATCATCTTCTTCACCCTACCATTCCACCCCTATCCCCAATATCATCTTGTCTTTCTCTTTACATATCATCCCTGTCGGTTGGGTGATCATACAAAACCTCTCCAACAGCATGACGATCTTACTTAAGAGATTCTCTTAAGCATGACATGTCATCTTACACTCGCCCATCACTCTACAATCTCACCATCCATCTTTCCTCTTCATTCCCCATCATCACATCTTTTTACCACCACTATCACCCTCCTCTGCTTGGCAATCTTACTTAACCACTCACCCGACATGGCGATCTCACTTAAGAGTCCCTCTTAAGGATGATCTGTCTCCTTTCCTTTCCCCATCACTACGCACCCTTCACCCTTCATTTTTTCTTGGCATTCCCCATTATCACATCCTTTCACCTCCTTTTCAATTCTCGCAAACACCACTTCTCGCTTGACCATTTTTCATCTCCAGTTTTGCTCACATGGCAATCTTACTTAACCACTTTCGTCACATGACAATCTTATGTCAGGGTCCTCCCTACACTTAACTTGTCATCGTGAACTTCTCCCCCGCCTCATTCTTCGTTCACTTTGTTGATCACTTCTTCCACCTAGTATCTCCTACTACCCACTTTTTCCTCCTACTATTATCCTTTCTCCACATATCCTCTTACATCATACATCTAATCTCTTACACCTTGTAATCACATGCTTTTCCCCATTTTCCCCTTCTTGATCCATCATCCTTCATCTTTGTTTCTTCCCATTATTTTCATGTCTTGGTTCTTCATCCTCACCTCGTTCATCCTCATCACCCGCATCCTCTCCTCGCTTTCACTTAGTCCCAACTCATCCCTCTCATCTTCTTCACTCTTTCCACTTCATCTTCTCAAATTCCCCCCACATTTCTACCCACACACACATTCACCATTATTGTTAACACTCCTATATCATTCTTTCATCATCATCTTCTCTTCCCGAGCTAATAATTGTCAACGGGTTTTCCCTAAAAATCATCAATCCTCATTCCACACGACCTCATTCACTCCCTTGGACCTTCTAGAGTTTCCCTTCATTCCTTCCCTCCTCTAAGCCCACCACTCATTGTCAAAGGGTTTTCCCTAACGTCCCTTTGTTGGCGTTACCCTTTCCAATCCTCATTAGCTTTCTCCTTTTCTTCATTTTTTCTCTCACCCTTCCCCACCACTCATTGTAAAAGGGATTTCCCTAACATCCTTTCATTGGCATTGCCTCTTCTATCCCCCATTCTCTTTTCTCTCCTATTCTTTTCCCTCACTCCCACCCTTTCTTGTCACTTCTTACCCATCTCTCCATCTCCTCTTTGCCCTCTTCAATATCTTTATTGTCTTCATCATACATCATTTTCCTATTTTCTCATCATCCTAGTATCCTCATTTCATGCATCTCCACATCTTTTCCAATCGATGTCATTCCTCCCCTCTTTCTTCTTTGAACATTCCTTATACCATTCCCTTTCCACTTATTACCCCCTTTATGTATTCCCTTCCTTCTACATCATTTTCTTTGTTATCCTCTTCTCTCTCCCACCCTTCACCTTATTTCCCTTCCCCTGTATCGTCTTCTTCCCATTTTTCCATCACGTTTCCTCCTTACTTCCCCATCGCTAACCTAGGCATGTTCAAATGGTGTCCTATATTTTTATCATACCACCCTCCACATGCATCTCCATATGGTCTGTTCCATATTCTTTGCCTTGGTCTTCCTCGCAATGACACGATTCCTTCAATCTTCTCCTTGTATTCGTTCTATCTTCCTTTCCTCTCCCCTAATTTTCACATTTCTTCTAACCACTTCTCCTTTTCTCTACCACCCCTACCTTTTCGTTCATTTTGTATTTGTTTCTCTTCCTTTCTCTCCTCTTTTTCACACTTTCCTCGCCCCTCATAGTTTCTTTTTTTTCTCCATTCTACTTCTTCTTTTGTCCTATTTCCATTTCACCCCTACTCCCACCTCGTTTTCTCCTTCTTATTTATCCTTTCCCATTTCCTGATTTTCTCAGCTCTATCATTTATTTCACTTCCACGCATCCCTCTTTACTATCTTTGTTGCTTCCTTCATTTTGCACATCTCTCTATTTCATCCCTTCACCCTCTACTCTGTCATTTTCCTATTTTTGCCTTGTTTGTCCTTCATCATTCCCTTCTTCCCCTATCATCCCTCTCTCTTATTTCTACCTCTTTCATTCTTTTTTTCCCCTCCCCTATCTCCCTTACTCTTCTCGTAATCAACCCCCAATCCTATCCATTCCCTTTTCTCTTTCCCACACACCCTCACACCTAGCATTCAAGGTCGATTGAATCCTTTCTCCATTTGTGTCATGCGGTCATTCCAGTCTCTTCCACTCCATTATCGTCCTCTTCTCCACAGAATCCATTTCCTTTCTTTTTTCAAGATTTCTGTCGTATATTCCATTCTCGTCAGTCCTCTCAAGGGGGCATCACCACATCTATCCATAATCACATCTTCTCATGACATTTTTGTCTTGGAGGATACTATGACATCCGTCACTCACCACTTTCTATTCGCTCTACCTTTTAAAAAGTAGATTGAATTCTTCCCCCATACCGTCTACTTTCTTTGAAAGGACACTACTTTCATAGTACCCTTCCAAAGAGGGGCAAATGTAGACACCCCAATTTCACATCTATTCTAAATCAATTAATTCCCCTTCCTCATTTCCCACAAAAATACACTTTGAATTAATCAAATATAATTTGATTAATTATCCATTTTAAAATCCAAAAATAACCCAATCCTCACCACATGTCATTATTCTCCATGTTTTTCTACTATTGAATTAAAAATTCAAATTCAAATCCTCACCCACCATTCGTGGTCCCCACTCACCTAAAATCCTCCACTTATGAATTAAAAATATAATTCAAATCCTCACCCATTCTTTGTGGCCCCCACTCACCTAATCTTGCCCACATTTTCAAACCACTCATCTAATCTTGCCCACATTTTCAAACCACTCACCTAATCTTGCCCACATTTTCAAACCACCCACTTAATCTTGCCCACATTTTCAAACCATGATTACTTAAATTAATCTAAGCTAATCACTCCCTCAAAGCTATAAATATAACTCGACCCCTCCCCTCTAAACACACGGAGAATAAGCTTGCATGCCATATCTAAGTTCTTGCATCCTTTGAGCAAAGAACATCCTTTTGCCTCATCCTAATGCCAAAATAGCCTCATAATCCTTTTTCCCATCTAGTGCAAAGTAAGAGGATCGTTGTTGCAGGGAAGGTCTTGCCTCGTCTTAAAGAAAAACACCTACATATCACAAAATCGTGGCTCAATCCAAGTTTCCTAGCCCATTCTCGAGGTTTCTTCGGAACATGAAGGAGGAGGTATGATTATTGGCATTTTACTTCCTTATTAGTAGTGTATTTTTCTTAGCTTACACCTTCAACATTGTATTTTAATTTTTACGACCACCTAGACCCTATAATGCTTCTTTTCTCTTGAGGTGGAACCAACTCCCAGGTTTGATTTTGAATCAAGGCATTATATTCATCCAACATTGCATTGACCCATCTGATTCTCATCCTGAGAAGCTTCTTCAAAACTTCGCGGGCTCGCTCGGTTTATACAAGGTCATTAATGCATGGTACGTATGATGGCTTCTGGTCATTTTCCTAAGGTCAATAGGATTAGAAATTTCTAACACAGTTTGAGCCCATTTTGGTTTCTTAGCTAGGGAGACAAGAGATTTAGAAACATCCATAACATTAACACAAGAAACATCATCATGATATTTTACCATATTTTCATTATCAAAACCAGAACCATCATTAGGAATATTGACAGGATTAAGAATATCATTACTATTTGAAGATGAACAGAAACATTTTTCTAAAATAATAACATTATGATTTTCAGTTACTTCCCTTTTTACAGGGTCGTAAATCCTTAAACCTGTAGTGTTAATACCATATCAAATAAAAATACAAGAAAAAGAATTCATATCAAGTTTCTTTCTTTTCTTTTTAGGGATATACGAGGAGGCATGACTACTAAAGACTTTTAAATGTGATACATCAAGTTTTTGATTTGACCATTTCTCTAAGGGGTAAAAGGTGAATAGCTTTATTAGGGACTCTATTTAGAATGTAGGTGATGTGTTCATTGTTACGCCTACGAAATTTGGGAAGACCGGAACCATATCTAGAATAGTCATATTTTTCCATTTTGCAACACAATTCTTTGGGGAGAATGGGGAGAAGTTAATTCTCTCTTAATACCAAAATCAATACAGAAATTTTCAAATGATTTTCTAACATATTCACCCCCATTATCTGTTCTAAGCCTCTTAATTTTATAATTTGATGAATTTTCAACAGAAGCTTTAAATTCCTTAAATTTTCCAAATACATCAGATTTATTTTTAAGAAAATATGTCCAAATCATCTTGGTGAAATCATCAATAAATGTCACAACATATAAAGAACCATTTAACGAAGCTACTTCAAGAGGTCCTCTAACATCACTATGAACGAGTTCTAGTGGTGAAGAGGAACTCTTCTCTAGGATGTAAGTGAAAGGGTTTAGCACTTTGTTTCGAGCGTAAACACCCTTCACAAGCATCGTGAGATGAAGACAAAACAGGAAAACCTTTAACTAGATTATATCTAGACATTTCATACAAGTTTCGATAATTGACATGTCCTAACCTTTCATGCCATAGTTTTAAATTATTCAAACTTTGAGATACAAAACAAGATGCGAAAAAAAATTCATCAAAAATATACAGACCATTTCTTTGAATTCCTTCAACAATTATATTATCATTACTATCTTTGATGTACCAAGTATCCTTCAAAATTTGAATAGAAAAACCATCATGAGTTAGTTGTGAACATGACAAAAGATTCTTTTTAAGCTTAGGAACAAATAAAACATTATTTAAAATACCATTTGCAATTTTACTTTTCCTTTCTCTATTGCTTCTAAATATGAGTTATCACCAAGATACACATGTTCATTGATTTTCATAACATCAAATAAAGAAGTAGAAATACCAGTCATATGATTTGAAGCACCCAAATCTAGAATCCATTTAGAATTAGAGGAAGAGTATAAAGCAACATATAATGCAATAGTTTTAGGAGCATCATTAGAACTATCATTTTTCCTTAAATTATATTTAGATGAGACAGTCTGTTTTTTATTTTTATGGATAGGTTTCTTATATTTACACTCTTCCTTTTTATGCCCAAATTTGCCATATTTGTGAAATTTATCATTAAAGCCTACACGCAAATGTTCAGAAGTAACACTTTTCTTATCAAAGCAAATGAAGATTTAAATCTAAACTTTTGATTAGAGAAGGGCTTGTGAGGCTTGAACTTTGAATTCTAAGCAAGAAGTTCCTGAGAGACATTCTCCTTAGAGTCAAAGTTCATCATCACTTGCTCTTCATGTATCAGAAGAGAACTCAAAGTATTTAAGTCTAGTAATTCATCCTCATTATGATATTTAGAGTTTAAGATAGAAATAAAATTCCTAAATCTTTCATGTATATTCAATTGAATAATAAAGTAGATTAATTTTTCACCAATTAAGTCACAATTGCATCCATCTAATTGTGCTTTGATATTTTTAATCTTGGCTAAGAAATTAACTACCTTTTCATCTCCTTTCATAGGATTCGTAAGCAATTCTAAAACAAGTTTAATAATCTTAGATAAGCGTGTACCTTCATGCATGGATTATAATTATATCCATACCTCTTTAAGATGTTCGATATTACCAATGTGTAGAAGATATTCATCATTCACATTGCAGAATCATGGAAAGGGCCTCCTACGTACACTATGAAAATGCATTCATATTTTTTGTAGTTGCTTGATGACCGGTGGGCGCAAGCTCAATTCCTGAAACAATCATCTAGAGTTTCCTCGCCATAAGTTCCGATTTGACCTTGATCTTCCAAATATTGTAATTGGATCCATTTAAGATCTAAGATTTATCGAGGAAAAAGTAACTGGACACCATGGTATTTCAAATTTCCTGAACTTGAAAAGCATACCCCATATTATATAATGTGCCACTGAGTTAGAAACATATTAATTGAAAAACAACAATACCCATATTTTATGATAAAAAAACTTGTATTATTTCATTAAAAAATCAAGTATTATAAAGAAATAACTAATTTGATCATAACAATATTAATAGAACCAGATCTAAATTTATAGATCTAAAGAAACTATTTGACCATAACTAATTATGTCATTAAAATACATACTAATTAACTTTCCATAATCAAATAATAACCCGCATTATAAAGGGCTCTGACATTATACCCCAGACCTATCATAAAAATTTTCCGACCATATAGAAGTGAAGATGAAACCCCTAAGAATGCACAACAAATTCAAATTTATGAAAAGTGTTAATGAAGATAAAGATCAGCAACTTAAATTTGACATCTAAATGACCGTCATTCTGCCTTATTTTTGGTCTATCATGACAGTCATATGACCATCAAATTTAACATAGTGAAAATTTCCTGTGTATTTCCAAAATATGAAATTTCATAATTTCTTCTTCTGTACAGTTTCAGACAAATTATGTTTATAAATTATAAAATATAAACAACTATATAATTTTTTTGAGAATAGTTTATATAATATAAACTATAATGATCTTTATTCTATAGTAAATTTTTATTTAAAGAATATAGTTATAAAAACTATAAACTTATTTTTTTAAATCAAGCCCTATTAGAGGGGGTTCCAAAGGACACAGGCATATTATTTTGAAAAAAAAAAGGTAAAAATAGTAAGAGAATTTTTACCAGTGCAAGGATATTTCGAATCACATGAGAGTACAAATTAACCTGGAGATTTACAGAGGGGACAAGTAATTTCACCCGGCCAATGAAATAATTTGAAATCCCTATTTTCATGAAACTTGTCTCCTCCCTTCATTTACTCTTAAATTTTACCTTTGAAAACATTTACCATGCACACATTTAAAACTATAGAGAAATATAAATATTTCATATATTAATTTACCCTTACATGTATGTGATTTTTCACACGCATGTAAACCCCTTTCACCTATGCACACTCACATTAATTCCTCACAAAACATTCAAAATTTTAGATTGCAAAAATTGGGGAGAAGGGGCTCGATGATTTTTAAATACCCTTAGGGTTGGTTGAAAAAACCCGTACAAAATTAAATAAATTAAATACAACAACATTTGATCTAATCTATTTAATTTACCTTGCTTTGTTACCATGTTAGAATTTGAGGATTCTATTAACTACATATTTAATCAATTAAATTATACAACATTAATAAACTATGCAATATTAAATCAATAAACATCACACTATATTGCATAAAAATAAAAAAACTTACAGAAAGTAAATAACAAATGACACAAGATTTATAGTGGAAAAACCGAAGGTAAAAAACCACCATGGAAAATAACCTTTATTGTAGAGAACCATTTTGTATTCAGTAAATTACCTCCTCCTTTAGAAACTCTAATCACAAGGGTATAAACACTTTTGATATATATTTTTCAGTATATCAAATGGGGACCCGAAGTCCTTTTTATATGAGGTGATCGGGTATGTCTCCTGACCCACCTTTTCAACCTAAAATGGTTGACACATATACTAAGGTTTAAAATATTTAATAATAGAAATATAACTCTTTCTTATTATTAAATATTTAATCTAAATTATATCCCTATGCTTGAATATTTAATAATAAATAATATTTATATTTTTATTATTAAATATTTAACCTATAGTATAATGTTGTACCCATATTTAATTAAGGGGTGGCTAGCCCACTTAACTATTATATTCTAGCATTATCCACGAGATGAGTTTGTGCACCATTTCCCTTACACCCGAAATCAAAGACATTAAGTAATAACTTGAGATAATACAAGAAGAACGAGAAGCCGCGGACTAGTTTTGGTTCAACTATTTTCGAAGATCTTGAACTTGTTATAGTCCTAGTTATAGCCCTAGCCTAGGCCACCTACAATGCGGAGAAGGATCTCTTTATTCCTCTAGAATTTTAATCATATTGTCATTATCTTATTTCATTATCATATCACTTGATTGTAAAACGCGAGTTGACACCCTTCAAGGAAGCCCTTTGGATTTCTAGGATCGGCCTTTGCTGAGCAACTCATTTAATCATTATCTAATATCTTCCTTGTTCGGTTGTATTTGTACACGGCCCTCTCACTTGGGAAATGAGGAGTCTTACATATCATTATTGGTGTATTCATTCATCCCGACATTGCGTTTGGCGGCGACGCAGGTATCGATAAACCCTAATTTATTTAGATATTTTGGTATTTCAACAGAATAACAACAACAAAATTCACCATAAACATCTTGGCACGCCCGGTGGGACCCATATTCCCCTTTTTATTAGATTTTATATATTTATGTTTCTATTCTTGTCAAAATTCTCTAACCTTTCATCTTAGAGTGTTTTAAGTTGTCGTTATTTCAAAAATGCGTACAAATTAAAATTAAAAAATTAAAAAGAGAATAACGCTCACGAACGTCTTTTTTATTTCGTTCTTTCAAAGCATTGAGTTTTGTCTTACTTGTTTTCATCGAAGTAAACATTTCCTTTTGGGTCTTAATAACGAACTTTCATATCTACTTTCTCATCTAGTCTAATTAGAAATTAAACGAATTACATTCACAAAACTCCCTTCACATACAACCAAATCACATATCACATCAAGTTCACATCTAAAGAATCATTCCCAAGTGGACCTACTTGGATTTCATAACCAAAAGGAAAAGCAGACTTGGTGTTTTGGTCGAGTATAAATAATCTAGTGGGTAGTATATCGGCTAAGCACCCGACACCCTTATCATTGTGGGACCATGAAGTGAGGGGGTAGGCCCCAATATCACGCCTTTTACCAAGACCAAACATAGATATAGGACTCACAAACCTTCAGTTATATCGAGGACTCCAATCTTAAACTCACCTTAAACTAGCCTTATCTCGAACCTTTCTTAGTACCCTTCAACCAATTTTCTCGTTTCACACTTTTCTTAAATTAATAAAGATAATCAAATTCTTTGTGTGAATTGTTTTCAATTGTTTTAATCAATAGTTTTTTTTTATTTGTTGATTGTTTGATTAGTTCATGGTTTTAACTAGACAACAATCATGTATCCAAAACACTCTTGACGATATGACAAACCCCCTTTAGTAATCTATGGACACTCTCGAGTCCCATATTCAAGATATTCTAGGCGTAATAGATTAATTTCAACAACCTTTAGGACTGATCCAAAACCCATGCATTCTCCTAGTACTCATTTAGCTACTTCATAGATTCCAGATCCATCTAGCCCATAGTTCTTTAATAGTGGTGATCCAATCTTTATAGAACTTCTAGACTCTAACCCGGTGGCCCTTAACACTTACCTTTCCTCCTAGGGTGTCCTCCAACAACTAGAGCCATAAAAATGACCTCCCATTACCACTATCACCATCAATTATTCCCAACTCATTAACCCTCAGACACAAAATCATGCACTTTAGACATTATTTAGTCCTGGTCTCATACTACTATTTAGAAGATTCTTAAGTGAAGAAAGTATTAATCAACCCCATCTTTTGGTCATCTTCTTTCATTTTATTTCGTCATTCTTGACCTTTTACACCTACATGCCCAAGTATGTTTGAATCATTCGCCTTGGATTATTGGCGACATATGGTATGGGGAAGCAAATCTAATGTGACAGAAAATGAGGGTTTCTGAGACCATCTTTTAAACATGTGAAGATTAGTTTTAGAGATTTTACACATACTAGGGCACCTAATTCACATACTAGAGCACCCGTGGGTGCCTAGTCCCTCTCCGTGCTCCAGTCTAGCCAAATACTCCAGATCCATCCTTTTTAGGGCTTTTGTATAGTCATTCCTACTTCTAGATTCGTCAATCACTTACGACATAGTCCCGTGAGCATCAATTATTCCCCCGATTTCTTTCCTCTTCCCTATTACACATTAGGGTTTTAATTTTCTTATATCGGTTGCTTAATTAATTTACATGCTTCTTTATTGCATTTTTATGTCCTCATAGATTAGATTAATTAGTATATATGTTACTATTTTTAGTTAATCAACCTTAATCATGAGCCCGTCATCCAACAAATTGCCCCTATTCCATCAAGGCGGTGAATCAAGAACATCAGTCCCTACTTCATTCGCTCCTATCACTAGTTTTGATCTTAACGATATCTCATCACAAGACACGTCCAACCAACAACCATCTACTTCATCCACTCCTTCATCGATATTTTCACCTACACAAACCAACACCACAACATCTCCTTCCATATCCAGTCCCGTAACATCCAATGCTCAGCCTCCACCTCCTGTAAGATCAGTTGGTATTCCTTACAATACAATCCCTTCTATTGCATCTCAACTCATTCTATCGTAACAACCTACATTCTCAATTCAAAACCTATTCTTATCTATCCCCACATTTATACCCCCTATCAATATGAGTTTTATCGCTAGTACTCACCCCTTTTCACAATAGGCATCCACGCCCCTTTCTCATAATATGGTACCATCCCTTCTCAATATATACCACAACCATCATGACCTCTTATCAACACTTCCATTCATATTCCTTATCAATACTTTCAACACTCACAACCCTCAGTCTCTCAACACCCCTACAATATCCTGATGAGTGCCTCTCTTCATTATAATTTTTTGTTACCATATCATTTGTACCAACAATCAAACCCACATATCTATAATCAACCTAGCTCGTAATATTCAAATCTTCAACAACCATATCAAAATGATCCTCTGCATGCACTCATGAATAGGATTAAAAGCCCTCAAGATGCCACTATGGGTCCTAAAAGCACCCTTTCATCCGATAAAATTTGCAATGAACTCATCTACCCATTAGTACTATTTGAGGCCTCCCCCACACTGGGAACTCTTGAAATTCATTAAATTCTATAATAAGGAGGACCCACTCGCGACACATAAAATATTTTCGTAATGCGTGCTACCTCATTTCCCATGACTAGGATCTCTTGTTGATGACATTTCCCATGTCCTTAGTAGGGCCCACCCTTGACTAGTACAATAGGATACCATAATGTTCCCTCTTCTCGTTTACACAACTCACATAATTGTTCTTAGAGCATTTATCCATCAACATTTCTCGCAAGATCTCCATCCCCAATATCTATTGTATTAAAAAATTCAAAGACAAGTATTTTTCAAATTTCATTGCAAGATGACAAGGGATTATTAATCAATTATCCTTTTATCTTTCACAAAATGAGTTGATTGAGCTATTTTCCTGATCCTACACTAAGCACATATCATCAACCCTCTAGATCCAGTCCTTTTAGACATTTGACGAAGCCTTTACCATCTCGCATAAACTGTAGCTTTGCGCTCTCGAAGATGGCAAGGTTAAACTCAGGTCTAAGAAACCCAAACCCGAGTCTACATTTAAAACTTCTTCTAGCAATGATAAATCAAAAGGCTCCACAAATGCGGTTGTTGTAAAAGTCACATCCAAAATTTGTTTGAAATTCAAACAAACCCGACCTCAACCTAAGTACACACCTATTGGGGAGTCCTATAAAGCACGGTCTTCGAAAAAATTCTAGTTGCATGTATGATTAAACTCCCTCTTATCCAACATGTTGACATATCCACATCTAAACCATTAGGGTATTAAGATAATGATTATTGTAAATACCATCAAGTCCAAGGTTGTGACATCGAAAGGTTTCATTCATTTAAAAACATCCTTTAGGATCTCATTGACCAAGGTGACTTGCATCTTGACAATCTAAATGTACCTCCTAATCAAAACTTAGATGTTTTTAAACAACCATTTCCAAATCATCCCCTACCCACCATCGACCCCAATGTAACATCGTTAATTCTCATCACACTATTAATATTGTCAAGACCTTCCGGTTACACCCTCAACACACCGTGTTTTCTACGATAGAGGCACTAGTCGAACCGTTTGACTCTTCCAGTCTTGTCACTCCTAAGATCACGAACCCTCCTAAACCTATCACATACTCTTAAGATCCACCCATTGTCTCTTTGAAATCCCTAAAAAGAAACCTATCATAATTTTTTTAAAGGTATTTCAAGACCACATCACTCGACAGGGACATCAAGAATTTCAATAATACCACTACACAATCCACATATCATTCACTCATAAAAATATAAATTATACCACCCAATCCTCATACAACCTTATCACGAAATAGGTAGCCCTTTCCTTCCATCTTAGGACCTCATCTCTCATCTAAATTCAGAATTACCATTACAAAACCTAGGATCGTTCCTCGAAGGACACTTAAGTGTGTCACATAGAACATAACCTCGTTATCTCAAGCTTCTAAATCATGAAACAATATCCAAATCCTTTCACCTTCATCATCATCCCAAACAAAAAGGACATGATATTATACGAGAATCCTTGAAAATATTATCCAATCATCTACCTTAACATTACCACCTATTAATGCTTGTGACTCCATGGGAGAAGCCCTCTTCGTATAGTTATGAAGCATTTTGTGCATGCTATCAAACATTAGGAAAATCCACCAAGGACTCAGTAAATCCCTCCATGCTACTATTCAAAGCCTTTCTAGAAAATGAATCCTTTCCAAAAGAGTTATGATTGACAATGGTGCCAATATCAACAATATATCACCTCGCGCCTTCAAATAGCTCAAGTTACCTAGCATCATCGTCACTTGAGTCACCGTTGTGTTAGGCACCTTTAAATACGGTGTCACCCCTACATTAGGCATGATCATTTTACCCATCAAAATAGGCATTAAAAGCCTTACAAGCTCTTCTATCTCGTAGAAGCATAATTCCATATCACATGTTGTTGGGATGACCTTTGATACGCATTATCCAATGTATCCCATCAACATTACATCATTGTCTAAAGTACAAACATGAAGGTAAAATATTTACTGTTCCCACACATCCAAATCCTTTCAAATCCTATCTCATGACTCACATGCCCACTAATGTGCTATTTCCACTACAAAGTTATATGTCCTCGGACTAAGCTTCAACAAGCTCTTTCATCCCTGCATCTAAGCTATAAGAGGATAACTCCTTATGTAGTCTTAAAGTTATCAACACATAGCTATGCACACTGGCACTTCATCTAGACAAGTTTTTAAACTCACCCAAAGCATGCACAACCACCATGTCCCTCCTTTGTTTTCTTATCAAGATGTTAACATGCATATTCATAATCATAACCATTCACACAAAAATATACATCATATCACATAAAATTGGAAAGACATATAATAATGAAGCTTAATCATCATATAAAATAACCAATAACACTTGAATTTCCAAGATACCATACTCAGATGTAGTCACCTTAGCAACCCATACACAATTATCCATAGCATATGAAAATTAATCACGTTATAAGTGTGTTGATTACATCATATACTACTTACAGTCAAAATTGGACCATGCATGTGTACAAAAATCGGCTTACGTGACTCTAAAATATTACTCAATAATATTAGCTCTCGAATCGGGACTCATTACTCCTAACACTAAAACCCCTTAAAAGGACATATAACCTATATTTATATATTGGGGACTTTCCCTTCACCGCTTACACGGACCTTCCTAATAATAGGTGTGCTTATAAATAGATTGTATGATTTTCTAAAACTTGTTCTAACAATATTTTAGGCTATATTTAGATAAAATATCTACATGCTTTCATTATGCCTTGATCCTATATTTAGCCTACTTCATGTGTTGTTCTCATCTTTGTCTTTGCATGCATGTGATTTTTCTTAATTATAGCTCCCTTTGTGTGCATACCAAGTTATTTTGATTTTGTCTATTTTGGATCTTGCTTCACCACCACTCCATCTTTTATTTTCTATTTTTAGCCATGTTCTAGAAAATTGGCTAAGTCCCAAATCATGTGTGCCCATGCACAAACCTTCGTGCATTGACCCTTCTGCATGTTAAGCGCCCCTTCGCACCTTTGACCTTCGTGGATGGCTAATACTTAGCCATTTTCCCCACTCAACATCACCCCACACTAAAGGGATTACATGTCCTCATAAATATTCAAGACAAACTCACTCTCCAAAGAATGAATGAATCAAAGAATTAAAGGCCCCTGAAAAAAATTAAGAATTTGATCATTTACCCCATGAATCAATGAATGAAAGAATCTATTGCATGTTGACATATGAACTCATGCATGAGGTGGCTAGAGAAGCTCTGTAAGCTCCCTTCCCAATAAATATTCTAACTCTTTCCACTTCACAAACTCCCTTTTAGATTTCTCTAGCGCAGCCTCAACAATACCAAATACCTTCTCGGGCACCAACTCGTCAACTTTCTCATTAAGCTCTTTCACCACTATATCCAATTTCACAAGTAATCCCTTCCAAGGCATCCATTCTTTACATGGCCAAGAGTTGAACTTCCTCGAGCCTTTCCTCAAGTGTTTCTTTCATGGCCTTGATCAAGTCTCTATGTGTTGATGTTTTTACCACAACTTTCTTTCACTCAATTTTATTATTCTTCATTTTTGTTTGAATTTCTCTAAGTTCTCTGTCCTCATTTACAACACGCACACTAAGAATTGGTTCAAAAATTTGGAACTTGTCAAATTCCATGTATGCTCCTTTAGTGTCCTTCTTGATCTCAGTGATCAATGTCTCATACTCTGTTATGTTGGCCTCCATTGCCTCCTTATTCGTCTCTTTGATTCGGCCAATTATTTTTTTGATGGACTGCACCACTCTTTATTTTAAAGAGTAACATCCAAACAAGGTCTTCAAGATAATATAACTCCAATGAATATACATTATGGGCCTTTGCAACTAGCTCTAGACATACACTTGTGATGCTTTTCAATAGATTACCTACTTTATCATATGCTTCAGCTGTGAGTTTCTTATGTTCTCTTATCTCCTCCTTCAGCTGCTGAATGTCTTGCTCCTCGTCCTTCTTATCATCCAACATCCCTTTAAGTGTAGCTCCATTTTCCCAATTCCTACGTGTAACTTCGGTTCTCATCTTATTGAGCACATTACAGGCCTTCTCATCAGTCAACTTCGTGGCATCTATGACATTGTATAATGTCCCTGACTCCCTCAATAACTTCAATTTGGAAAAGACTTGTCGCTGACCTCAAATTTTGGCTCCTCGTGCACATGCATGCTCGCCGACAACATCTTCCTTATGTGTGATAATCCTCCATCCTTATTCCATATGTCCCATCTCAATAAATCTTCCTTGGGGACAAAGCTTTGAAATATAGCCCTTAATACTTTTGTAGGCTCATTGATTAATGTCATAAAAGGTTCTGGGGGGTTGTTACCTTCTTGCCTTCACCTTTATGTGCTTCTTTCTTGGTGTTTCATGTGTAACATCAAACGATTCCCGCTTACTTCCCCACCAAGGTGCCCAAGTTGATGACACGTTCTTCATCATTCTTTTCTTCATATTCCTTGGGCTCATCTTCTTTCATAGCATGTCCCTCTTCTTCATGTATTGGGACTTTTTCTCTATGTGGGATTTCATCATGCAAATATTCTTCGTCCTCTTATTGGTTTCTCTTTGGGATTGATTCTATTTGCATCGGATGTTCCATGTCTCTTTTCTCTTTGTGCACGTAATCTTTTCATGCCATCTCTTCTATCACCCCCTTCTCTAAATCCTCCTTATCATAAAAAATAACTCAAGGCCTCTTGGGGCCCCTCTTTGTCCTTAATGGACTTACTTAAGTCATTGTTATTGTGACGATACCCTTTTGTTGGATGAGAAGAGTTTGCACCCTTACTTTCTTCTATCCTCTTATTCTATAGTTCGCTTCTTATACTCTAATCCAAATAAGTGTATTCTTCTTCTTATTTAAGTGGAGTCTCTTCTCAAATTCTCTTTGGGGATCTTAGGTGTATGCTTATTTGGTTGTTGTGGAATGTGAGAGTCGATACTTCAACCTCCTTGCTATCCTTCATCTTTGGCCACATATTTAAAAAAACTTTGCTTGCCATGTTTCCCACTTCGCCAATGTCATAACAAGATTAAGATACAAGTTATCAGACTCCATCATTTCAAGGTATGTTGGCTTGGAATCATACTTATATGTTTGGCACAAGGTATGCCAATCTAAATCCAAACTTTTCTTACAGTCTACTACTCCGAGAAAACTTCACAGGCACACACCAATCATTCTCAAATGCCTCGTGCATAATCCTATACCATTTCTCCAGGCACACCTTGTAAGGATTTGAGATTTTACCTTCACAAGTAAATTGGGAAAATTGGGTGGCAAGGGATTTTTCCTCAGCTAGGTGTATCCACATATTGTCTACTATCCCATCTGGGACACCAATCTCCCTGAAGACAATTACAAAAATAATGGATCCCCAAGTTATTTTCTCCCCTTTTTATGTATGTGCCTTCACTTATTCCACAATCCTCTTAGCTATATATTGTGTGATATTGTATTGCATCTTATGTACTATCTTGTGCATAATATAAAAAAAATTACAGTTTACCTAACTCCATAGTTTGGAGGCTTCTAGCTTGCATCCAACCAAACATGTTGTTATTCTTGTTGCAGGGTTAGTAATTTTATCAACACTCATTGCTCTGTGTCCCCTATCATACTGTAATTTTGTAGCTATTTCTTCAACGTGTGTTTCATCGCACAGATCCAGGTCTAGGTCTTCACCAGTTAATCATGATTATTTTTCTTCAATGTGTGTTTCATCGCACAAAGAAATTATGGATAAAAGAACTATAATTATGATTATTTTTCTTATTTAAAATGTGGACTAAGTTAATCATCGGGATGATGATGCTTTTTAGGAGGGAGGTATGTAACGCCTCTGACATGGTTGATATCTATGATGACTTATGTACTCAAAGTTGCAAACGTTGATATGTGATTCTTGTTTGAAGACGGCGTACTCTTGTGAACTAAGTAATCATGTTTGTTAGAGATAATATGTTATCCTCTAGAAATAGATACAACTTATTCAGGTCTATGCTTGAATTTAAAATGAAGTATTTCATTCCTTCTTATGTTGAATGATTCATTGCATGTGGAAATAAGAAAAATATTTAGTTTAAACTAGTTCATAGTATTTATTGCACTTGAACTTGTGATTCAGTCTTCATGATCTCAGATGCAAGATAGCTATACCTTGGATCAATTTCAGTGATCCAAGGCATGCTTTCAAATTTCATGATGTGAGGTCATCTTGGCCAAGTTGGGTAGAATATGGGATCTTTGAACCCAGGTTGTCTTGGGATCACGGGTAAACTCTATTGCTCACACCCTTCACAAGTGATCCGATAACATCATTATTGATTCTTCTTTGGGTAAGATGTAATTGACAATTTTTACAATTGTTTAGGAACCTAATTAAATCTATGTTCCTAAGATGGTGATCCTATCCTAAGTTACTAGGTTCTTTTATTAATGTGGATTGTTTATTAAAAAGGGGAAAACCTTAGACTAAACTAATAAACTAACCTAAGGACCTAAGTTGGTTTCTAACCTAATGTTATAAACCTAACCTAAGACTTGGGCTAACCTAAGGGGAAAAATGGATGACATGCAAAGGCAGGTCAGTGGCACCAACCTCTATGTATTTATGAGGAAATAAATGTGGTTTTAAACTCTCTGTTGTAGCCAAATTTGGCGAGTGCATGAAGGTTTAGCAAATGGTTAGTTGGAATCTCTGCTAAAGTTTTAGATGCATGAAAATTTAAATTTGGTAATGGCCAAACTTGGGTTAACAGAGGTGGGAGAGATAAGGAAGGACTGATAATCCTGTTTGCATTTATTATTCTTAGCAATTGTGAAAAACTACCTAGGAAGTAGGGAGGTTGGAAGGAAAAATGGTTTTTAGTTTTGCATTGTTCATTTGGTTTTTGGCGAGCTTTTAGCTTTGCATGTGGTTTTTCATTTTAAACCTTCAGTTCGAATCTTGCATGTTTATTTCACCTTGCATGGTGGTGATGGTAAAGGAAATATTACTAAGGAGCTATAAGAAGAAGGAGAAGAAGGTTTCTGAGCTGGTTGTTAGCGTTTTTGTGGAAATAATTTATATCGAGGCTCTGTTTGAATTTTTACAACAAGAAATTGAAGATAGGAGATCTATCAGGCATGATAGGCCCTATCTCTTTAAGTCTTCTGCTTTTTTAAATGAATTCATTAAAATAAGTCTACTCAAACCTTCTAATTCTATTTTTATGTTTGCTTATTCTTGCTTCAATGGTGCTTTGATTTGATTCTTTTGGATGCAATTTGATTCTTCGTTGTTATGTGGAAAATGAAATATGGAAGTGTTGATGTATTACTATTGTGTGAACTTGATTGCATTCAAACCTCCTTGACATTGGAATGGATCTGTGTTTGCCTCTATTGAAGGATTACCTGAGATGAAGATTGTTCATGCAATAACAATAGCTTGGTTTTGTTGAAATATGTAGATTTTAGCTTGCATTATTGTTGTTGTTGGAAACTAGCTTTGAAGGAAACTTCGGTTGGTAGTTGAGACCTATGTCTATTTGCTTGATGATGGCTTTGAGGACCCACTAACATGTTCAACTTATTTTTATGACTATATTTTTTAGGAGAATATAGTTCATTTAGATCTAAGATATACTTATTTTGGGTTTTTCCCCAAATGGAAATTGTTTGGAATCTCTGTATTCTTCGTGTTGGGTCAGTTTTCTTGTTGATAATAAAGGAACCCAACAGTATTGTCAACAAACATTCATGTTTATACTTTCTTGAATCTTTCTATTGTTACCATTCGAGTTTGGATTATATGAAAACTTACCGTGAGCTCGAAACTGCATCATCTTTGCTCCTTTGTTGAACCTTGTATGAATGGAAGTATTTTTGGTGGAAGTTGAACAGGAAAATATGACTAAGAATGTTTAGCTTTGGTTCTGTGTGTATATTTCATATTTTTGGTAAACCCACTATGGGCTTATGGTTTCCTTTATTAGATCTTGTGTGACCTATGGATGGCATGCATAGATTGTTGACTATAGATGAATATTTCTAAGAGGGAGGTTGTTCTCATGACATCTCTTCCCTTCTTGTTTGATGATAGTAATTTATTTGGCGGCCAGTTTTGAACTCAGACTATTATCTGTTTCTCTTTATTGTTAGTCATTGAGTCTTCTTGAGCTTAAACCCATTTTGGGTTACCTGCTGAAGGAGGAAACATTGATTGATTGTTTTGAGCTTTATTTTCACTGAAACGAAAGGTTTACTCGCTGATTGATTGTGATCTAGACAAACTACGTATTCTTCCTATGAGGGAAGTATTGATCATCTTAGTGATTCTCTTTAAGAATTGTTTCCAAATTTTGAGTTTTGGGGTAATTGGAAATAGGTGGGTGTTTATCAACATTCATTCCTTATTTGTAGTTTATACTGTCTTGAACTTTGAGTTATCACATCATCTTCATGACCAGGATACTATAGAATCTGGAGTATGACTTCCTTGGGATGGTTGGTGTATTGTGTTATCTATTATTTGTTGCTTCATTCATATTTGGATCCTTCATTATGATGAGTCCCATTAGTCGGATAAGATTGTGATCTGTTGTTAAGTTCGGAATGGACTGTATGTCTTGACATTATCATTAGAATATATTATGTTGTCAATAATATATAAGGGACTACTTAACTTATCTGAAACTGTAGTATTAAGTTCTTTTTGGGTTGGATTGAAAGCCTTTAGGAAATATTTCAGATGTAGATGTTTTTGGAAAGCCTGAATATTTGTTTTGAATTGATCACCTAAGATCTTATTTCCGCAATGAATTTAGGTTTAGCGATGTTATGTTGGTCTTGTTTTTAGTCTTAGTTGATTAAACCTTCCTTACCTAGAATGTTGAGACTTATTATTGATCAACCTAAATTTTAGACTCTTTATAATGAGCCTGATATAGTTAATATTGTTTGATGGAATGTATTTAGATCTTGGGTTGGCCTTTTTAGTTACTAATCAGGTTGTTAACTTTTGAATAGCAAAATAGTATACTTTTATAGAAAATTAGTTTTGTATATCTTTGTACTTCTTCTTGAAAATTTAGAATAGATTGAGTTAAGGAACTTAAGTTGGAACTTGATTGAGAAGATGAGGTTTGGATTGGAAGTATGAATTTCTCCCTTCTTTAATATTGTTGTTTTGATTTCTAGCATGTTGAAATGAGTTCATATGGATGTGGAGATAGAATTAATTATGCTGATGTAATTAGTCCTTGCTTATATATTACTCATAGATTCCATAATCTTTCTCTCTCCTTCTTGATTTGTAATCTTTTGGGAAAAGTCTTTATGTTAATCTTCTTTTGTGATTTTGGAACTGTTTCATAAACAACATGCTTCCTTTTATGAAATAGTTAGATGAAAGCACAACGTTTTAATGTTATAGTGCTTATCATGCTCAGCTCATATGAACTGACTCGTGCTAACAATTTTACAGATGGATTTCATAAAAGATGAAAGGAGAAAGACATATAGAAAGTTACATCTATTTTACTAAAGAAATTGTCTCTCTATTATGATGATTATGTAGCATCATTACTTGAGATGTACTTTTGTCAGAAAAGGAAAATGTAATAAAACTAGTTTATATTGTTGTTATGAAACTTTGTAATCCTGAAATATTTTTGTATTTAGTGAATGGATCACTCCCTTTGGATAAATAAATGGTTTGATGATTGTTGATTATTACTTATTGTGATACCTTCATTGGTATAAATTGGGATGTATTATAAGTAATATCATTATGAAGGAGCAGTTTAGATATTTAAGTGTTATGGGATTAAGAACTTGATAGTCTTATATGTGTGTGTGTGTGTGTGTGTGTGTGTGTGTGTGTGTGTGTGTGTGAATTCTTGGTTGTCTTTGAAACATATGTGATTTGTTTTCATAAATTGGACATTAGTCCTTGATAAAGGAAAAAGTATATTTTCCTTGTAATTAATCATAGAAACCGATTTGAAGATCTTGTTAAGTGTTATGAATATATTATGTGAATGATTGATGGTGTTCTTCCTTAGGCATATTTATTTAATCAAAGTATGAATGCTTAAAAAAGGAATTAAATGGGATTTAGACTTCATCATTATGAAGTCTAAAGTAAAGGTTTTAAATAAGATTGTTTTAAGCTAAGGTTGAAATAAGAAAATATTTAATGAACACACTTTGATAGCATTGAGATCAATATTATCGTTATATGATTTAAGTTATTTCATTTTAAGACAAACTTAAACATGTAATTGGAATGGTTAGGCAAGCATATTTTACCTACATACCTACCTCTCATGTAATTACACCTTGTAACCTTTTTAGGTTAAATGATGCTTAGTTGAATCCTAAAGCGTTGTTATCATTAATCTTTAAAGACAATGATTAATTGGGTTAATAAACTTTAATCTTAAGTATGTTAGTCCAGTTGAGGAAACCCAGTTGGATGTTAGAACACATCAATTGCGGCATAGTACCTTCGTAATGACATAGGTCATTACGAGGATACTACGATGCAGTTGTTATGTCTCAACACCCCACTTTGTTTGTATAACTTGATTGACATAAGTGTAAGACCGGATCACAGTTCCATCCTAAACAAGGATAGAAACTTGATCTATTGTTGAGATCAACTCATGTTGACTTAGGGTAACTAAACACACCCAATTAACATAATTTGATTGACTATGTCTATGTATCCTTAGTCACCACGAGTAGTCTTCCACACGGGTGCATGTTTCTACCCTTATCTAGTGTGAAACGTAAAATCAAATTGAATCGATAGAAGTCAAGAAAGACCACTCTAGATAACAGAATAATTGTGGTGAGGGATATATTCCATTTGACGAGTATGCCATATAGAATGTAAACATGTTAAACATGTTTAGAAACTTTGTCCAAAGTATCGCAAGTTGTTGGTTGCGTTGTCCTATGTCACCTAGTCTAAGATGCAGGATTTCAGATGAATATCGGTAACATATATTCAGATAGGCCTCTTAGATAGAACACTTGGGTACCCATAAAAGGGTAAAAGAAACCAAGTATACCTAGTATACACATTATTAAGTTAACATGAGAGATCATTTTAATACTTGAGTCATGGAATGAGAGATCGGTGTTTCACCGAGTCATTTATAGCTACATATGGTTTTCTGTTATGAGATGGATTGGCATTGGAATTTGTGTTATAAATTATTTTAATTTAGAATAGAAAACATTATGTAAGATAAATTTATTTATTTTTTCCTTGTTTCTAAATTCTTAAAATGGGAATGTTACATCTTGGTATCAAAGGTAAAGGTTGTAACTCTTGGACTGTCAACACCAATCCGGCACTATGATAATTCTTCACCGAACTCCTCGTCTTATGATTATTTACTAATGCACGACTTTTAGTTTGGTGGATGTAATGCGGAAACAGAACAACAACATAACACAAGAATACCATCGACTATGATAAGACGAATGATGACAAATCGAAATATCAAAGGAAATAATAATATTAACATGAAATTGTTACAATCTCACCCATGAGGTACTTCAACAAGACTATGGGAGAAACTTTACAATTACGCCTCTTGATGGCTTCTTGAACACACCTTTAACGATGGCTTCCTTCGTACACTTCCTACAATATTTCTCACTACTTCTTTCTATGCTAAATGAGGGGGTAGCCTCTCTATTTATAGAACTTACTGAGCTTATCCATCTTATCTCTAAGATAGGATAAGAAATCCACTCTGACGAATCATATTTCATACCTTAACTCTTATCTCGTACATGTAAGCTTATCTCTTAAGATAAGATAAACCTTATCATTTTACATGGGTTCCACATTTTTAGAATTTTTACAAATAAAATACACAAAATATTTATGACCTCACTCCTTGTCCTTATTACTAATATAATATTCTAATTCCTAATCATGTAGACCCTACTTCTCTAATTACCCAAACTTTGACATTTTAACATTACCTGACCACTTACGACAAATATTTACTTTTTACAACATTCCTATTGTACTTTGATTTATTCCGTACTCCACATTATTTGCGGCGTAAATGTCGTTTGCCGTTATCTTCTATCGACGCTACTACTAATTACACTTAACAACATTCTATTCCTAATACATACATTAATGAAATAGAAATTATGGAGGAAAATTTTAGTGTCGACAGGACCTATTGAGTCCATATCTAATACAAAAAAATCTTGTTATGAGAAAATTGTTAGAATAAGGGAGGTACTGCAAATAACCCACTGCACTGTGGAGAGCTAGCTACCACACAAAAACTTGACGAGATTCTTGTTGCCTTCTTAGACACAAGAGATCGTCTGCAGTTGTACTTGAACAACAAGTTACGGGTAATGAGGAGGAGGAATATGTTGGTAATAACAATTAGCTACCTCTTGGGGACAACGCCAATATTGGAAATTTGGGCGTTGATAATAACAATGCAACAGATAACAATGTTGTGAATGCAAATGCAAATGTACCCAATCAGCCTGAAAATAAAAAGGAAAGATTAACAACTAAACTCACAAATGACATAAAGAGGATAAGTCCAAAAAATTTTGATGGCACTACATTTGGGGATGGAGCTAAGAACTAGCTCAGTGAAATGGAGAAGTACTTTTCAATAAGGAACTTCTCAAAGGAAACAAAAGCAGTATGGGGAGCTTATCAGCTTTCCCATGAGGCATCCTCCTGGTGGGACAACCATAAGGCTGAACTGAACATTGATGAATCAAGCATCACTTGGGATTAGTTTAAGAGTTATTGTAGGCAACGATGGCTCAACAACTTGATTATGATCAGAAGATGACTGAATTTCAGAATTTGATTTAGGGAAAGTTAACTGTAACAGAGTACTGGGAGAGGTTTACTAAACTTCTTAAGTACATGCCTCAGTATCAAACTGACGAGAAGTTCAGGATACGTAAGTTTATTATGGGATTGAACCCTATCATAGGGGGTGAAGTAGATGTTCACAACCCAACCACCATGGAAGGGGTTGTAGAAAAATCCATTTGACAAGAATAGAAATTAAAAGCAATTTCTGCCCATAAGGAAGAGAATAGAAAGAAAAATCCTAATTCTTCTTCATCTCTTGCACCCAAAAGGGGGCATGGAAAAATTTTGGTGCTAAAAATAAATTTGTAGCTGATAACAATAAGAAAACAACAACAAATAAACCTGTTGCAAATGTTCAAAACAACTTCGTAAAGAACAATAATAATGGACATAAGTCCTATGGAGGACAGAAACAATAATTTCAAGGCTGAAATAAATTTGAACCAAAAAGAGGACTTGTAGGGGGTTGTTACAACTGTGGAAAGGATCACTATGTAAATCAGTTCCCTCTAAGGAAAGATGACATCAATCAGAACATAAGATACATGTTGCAGTAGCTAATAAACAAGTTACGCCTATAGAAGTGTCAAGTAAATTATTTGGTATACCTGTTACTATAATTTTTGATACTGGAGCTATTGAATGCTTTATTTCTAGTAAATTAGCTAAAAAACTAAGAAGAAAAGGTGGAATAATGGAAAAATCTTGGACCGTGTACATTATGGAAATAATGTTGTCCATCTTGTTAGTAAATGTATTTTTGAGAAGTCCTAAAATTACCTAGTTTTTACAATGAAGTAGATCTTTATGTTGCTCCTTTGGGATCATATGATGTCATAATAGGTGTTAACTTTCTTGTTGATGATAAAGAAAATTTGATTTTTTTGAAAAACACATGAGTATAAGGTTGTGCAAGATCACCAATTGCAATATTTGAGAGACACATTCAAGGCGGGGGAGTTGTCCATGTCCTTCAAGTTGGTGTTCTTGATCTTAAGAAGGCTAGAGTGACAAGATGGTTTATGGATGCATGACTAATCCATGGGGGAGCAAGTTCTTAACTCAATAAGGTGAATTGACAAGCAATAAAAGCAAAGAGAACTAAATATCTACTTCAAGACCGAGTTGATATGAAAAAATCAGCTACATGACACAAGATCAAGAAATGAAGGCTTATTATTGCATTATTAGTTGGTTATAGATGGTATAACCTCGGGGGAGGTAGAAAGTAGAGTTTCATGAGATAAATGATCTTCTACAACAGGAAAAAGTTGGACTAAAATGCACTGCGACAAGTTGGTTTATGGACTAAATGATTTTTACAACCAATACACAACAGAGTTAATCTAGTTTTTGAGCATGATGAGCTGAGATAGACATATTTGTGAGCTAGGAGGTTGTTATCACTCAAATTTCAGGTAGTTGGCATGTGTATGTGTTATGAAGGCATTTGCTTGGGGGAGCAACAATGATTTCAATGAATGGTGAAGACAAAAACAGAGTTAAAGAAGGAGAGACAAGAGGGTGAGCTTGAATGATGAGTATGGTTGATGTTTCCAACCAAGATGGGGCCCAAATAAGCTGATGAAGAATAATACCATGAATTATAGGCATGCATTTTTTCATTAATGTAAAAATGGGGAGAAGAACCAGGAGGTTTTTCATCAATGACAAAGGGGGAGATTGTTGGCATGTGGATGTTGAATTGTCATTGATGTAAAAGGAACATTAATGAAAAAATGGGATGAAAGAGAGCAAGAGTAATCCTGGAATGAGTTGTACAAGATAGGATAAGGCATTCATGAGTGGAGTTGGTATGATTAACATAGTCTAGTAGGCCTAATCCCCGAGGCCTAGTCAGAAGATGACCTGGTATGATGGATTGAAGGCATGAGGTTGATAGAGAAGCATGGTAGAGGCATGAGGAACATGAATAAGGCATGTTAAGGTAGATACATGATGAAAACAACGTAGGGTCATGTAGTATGAAGTGAAAATAACATAACTATGCCTAATTCTAAGACATGGTTAGGCATAACATGAAGAATGATGCAAATCAAGCTAAGGTAAATGCATTCAAGCATGAGGTGAGTGTTGTGGCATGGTAAAGAGTAAGTGGAAGGTTCCACGGGTCATGTCTCAGTTATTGGAGGCATGTTTGGGGTCATATTCATGACTTTCCTTGAGGAAAAGTAATATTAGCATGCACAAACCATGGTGGTCAAGAAGGTATAGACCTATTTAAGAGAAAGTGAGAATTTAATAAGGTCTTTAGAGGTTTTTTGGTTCTATTGACCAATTTTCAAGAAAAAAATGAAGAATATCTTTTTATTTATGTTGTTTTTGGCTCTATTGAGTTTGTAAAATGGAAATTTCCAACTCATGGGTCAGTTTTGAAGTGCTCATTGGAACATGAAACTTGTGCATGGTGACCTAAGATTTTCACCAATGTCAGGGCATGGAGTCTAGAGAATTTTACAAGTGGAATGAGGAAGAATATTTTTTTTTGCTTTATGAACGAAGCTTAAGAAGTAAAACTGCTCCAAACCCTCACAAAACCCTACCTCTAGAGCGATGGAGAATAAATCATGTTTTTGTTCATGAAATGGATTTTTCAAGTGAGTTAGTGATTTGGGCATGTATAGGACTCATCATACTTCATTTTGGTGGTGGTTTCACTCTTCAGGTCAACTGGTAAGGTGCTCAAACAACTATGTTTGAGAAGAACTTACATGTATAGTCTTATTTAGAAAGCTTCATGTTTGAAATTTTGGTGTGGGAGAAAGATTGGGATGTCTGAACTGATCATGAAAAGAAATAGGTAGGTATATTGCAAAATTTTGATGAACAATTCAATCTAGGTGACTTACCGCTAAAGTAGTAAAGAAGTAAAAAATAGTCATGGTGTTTGAGAGAGACCTGATGTGAATGCTTAATGTGGAGGCCCAATATTAACATGGAAGGTTTCTAGAGGTAAAATGTGACTTGGTCAAGCACATATCTACATGTAATGAATTTTTTTAAGGTCCTAGTTCAAGTGATCAAAATAGGCATAAAATTGCCTCATTAAGACAGTCAAACAACTCTAAGAAATGAGCATGTAAACATCTTTTTATCCATATAACCTATGAAAATGAGTGTTTTAAGTTTAAGTATAGGTCCCATGTGAAGTTTTCAAGGTGTTGGTTCATCATGAAATTGAAATTTTGTGTGTTGGAAGCCTATTGTACAAGATTGGTTTTTGGTGTCTTTAAACTCATTATGATCTGTCTCAGAAAATCAAGGTTATTCAAGTTATAATCTTTGAAATGATGCAAGATTTTGACATGAGGAGTTGAGTAAAGGTATTATATTTCAAGAAAGATTACCTTTGGAGCCATAAATAGGTGTTTAATGCATGTACAACTCACTTTATCAAGAATGGTTTTCGATTATGAAAACCCTTGAAGATCTTGATCTAATCTACATGGTATGGATAACATAAAGGTGCTAGTGTTGCTCCAAGTACATGGTGTTGTTGTAGACCTCTTGAAAATTCCTCCATCTTATTTGTGTTGTATGACAAGATTTTTTTATGTTCCTTATACATCCAAGTTAAATATTGTATTATGAAGCTTGTACATCTAAGTGTGTATGCAAGCTCTAATGGAGATTTGAAGTGAATGACGAGTTTAGAAGCTAGTCAAAGATGTATATGAAAAATTGGGAACCTATGAAATGTTAACACTCTCTGCCAACCTTTTGTGCATGCTTTCATTAGATACAAGACAAGGAAGAGTACGTTGAAGAAGAAGACAAATCTGACATGGTAGTTACATAAGAAGATGTCATATGCCAGTTTGTAAGAAGAATATTTTTAGTTGGTTCAGGTGTTGAGTGAGTTCGGGGGTGTCTTTTTTTCCCTTGCAGGTATAAGGAGTTTCATGAAAAATCAAATAATATTTGCATTTTTAATTGACACCATTTTAGATGTAATTATTGTATATAGACAGTTTTTTTGATGTCATCTCATTCTCCTAAACGATTTGAAGACCAAGTAGGTGAAACTATTTTAAAATTTGAAGTGTAAGAGCTTGTAATGTTCATGTATTTGAAGTTCTTGAAGTGTATGAGAATGGGTTGTTGATGACCATGTTTTTTCAAGTGTGTGAGGACATGTAAAATAAAGAAAATCAAGGAGAGTATGAAAATACCTTCATGACTGTAATTTTTGCAAAAATATGTATGCTTGAGAGAGGAAAAGTTTCAATGTGTTATCCAAGGTGAGAAGCATGAAAAATGTGTATGTGAAAGAGGATTTGAGTAATGTAATTTCATGAGCATGAATTGATGAGAAGAGAGGTGAATCAGGATAGGTGAAGAGTGAAGAGATAAGAGTTGATTTAGGGGTCACAATTTTTTGTGTTAAGACAACTAAATGAGAGTGATAAAACATTGTAAGAAGTATAAGTTGTTGTTTAGCGAGATAGGGGCTTGAAGCTTCCTTCTAAGTAGCAGATTGCAGAAGGTCAAGTAGTAGCTTAGCTAAATTTTTGGGAGTTGTAGCTTCTAAGCAAGTAGTAGCTTGTAGAAGGTCAAGTAGTAGCTTGACTAAATTTTGGAGTTGTAGCTTCAAGTTGAATGGATGCTCAATAGTGGAAATATTTGTAATATTTATAGGACATCTTTTCCAAGTTAGTGCATTGATTTCATTGGATTTTTCTCCTTTAATGGTTTCCCACATTAAATCTTGTTTTCATGTGTGTTTGTTTATCACTTGTTTATGTTTGAATGGCATTAGTCTCTCATGGTTAATGGTGATCTAGATTGAATAGTTTACTGAGTTTATGAAGAGTTTTCAAAGTTTTGAGAAGCACTGATTCACCCCTCCCCTCTCAGTGCTTGTGTTTTCCAACACTTATTAGCCTGAGAAAAACCCTTACCCCATATTGTCACTAAATGTAGCAACATTGCTATGGATGAGAAGTTTTTAATGAACTTCCTCAAATCTTTTGATCACGTAAATAAAGCTCTTAGTCTCGGTCAAACTCGATGGTGTAGGACAATTCCAAATGGCCTCTATCTTATCCAGATCAATCCTAAACTCTCCATCTCCAACCACATGTCCCAAAAATGCAAGTGACTGTTGAGAAAAATTGCATTTCTTCTCATTCAACACTAGCTGGTTCTCCTTAAGAACTTATCAAACTTGATGCAAATGGTCAATATGATCTTAAAAGTTTTGCTAAAATCTAGAATGTCATCCAAGTACACAATGATAAATGAATCAATAAAAAAATCAGCATGAATGGAAATACCAACCATTCATATAATCCTTACAGTCTTGAATGTTATTTTCTAGATGTCCTCTTCCTTGATCTCGCACTTAGTGATACCCAAATTTCAAATCAAGCTTAGTAAAATATTTAGCATGTTGTAACTGATCTAACAAATCATCAATGTGAGGAATATGGTACCTATTCTTTATGGTTATTTTATTCAAAGCTCTATAATCAACACACATTTTCCATGAACCATCTTTCTTAGGTACTAAAACAATAAGAGAACCACATGGAGAAGTGTTAGGATGGATTATACCTTATTTAATCAAAGACCGTGACTGATGTTTTACCTCATTGGAATCTTGGAAATATTGTCTGTACAATCCCAAGTTTGGAAGCAAACTATCAGGTAGTTAGTGTATCTCGTGATCAATTGGCATGACCAGATGCAGCCCCGTAGGATGTTAGAAAACTTCTCTGAACCGCTAATCCAACTCTTTTATATGTGTCTTCTCTTTGTTAGAAAACATGCTACAAGTGGTTTTAGATGCAACAATCTCATCTTTTGGCATATCCCTCAAAATAAGCAATGTAAATTTACCACTGGCATTAATAATCTTTCGAGGATTCGGTGGCACTTACCAAAGAGATATTCGAGTCTCTTGAAAAGGCTAAAATGATGTAGCTTTTACCATCCTTCACCAAACGGTATTGGTTGGCTCTCCTCATGAAGATAACATCCCTAATATACAAATACGGGTTGTCAAACACTACACCACACACATCAAGGGAACAACATCCAAAATAATTTCACCATTGAATTTCTTATGAATACCAAACATAATTTTACATTTCTTGGTAACCTTTATGTCTACACCTTTCTTCACCCAACCCAATGAGTACGAGCACTAACTCTTTAGCTTGTCCACCTTAGTTTTCTTCACTTGAACTTTTATATGAAAAATATTAGTTAGTTCCTTTTCCTGAACAACATTATTACTACCCAAACATACCTCTCTACATATAGAGGTATAACACATAGTATCATCCACCTCTTCTCTACAAAAGACTTCCTCTCCCTGAAGGGTAGCCATGGCCTTCTTCTTATTTTTCTTATTTTAAAGGGATGTAATTTCAGGTGGAGCTTCCAACATTTTTCCTCGAAATGAGTGTCAACATTACAATGCCCATAATAAACTTTAGTACCCTTCTTAGAAACGCAAAAGTAGCATTTTTATTACCTTTCCCTTATCATTTCTCCTTTTGTTTGGTGTCACCTTGTTTGATTGAAGCATGTTGAGAGGTAGATGAACTGTTATTCTTACCCATCTCTAAATAGTGGGCTTAAGAACAAGCATCTTCTACATCAACTAGATTTACCAAGAGAATTGGTTTCCTTAAGTGGTTATGGAGTCCACCAATGTACTTCATCAGAGGGTCCTAGTCCACCACATATTTTCCCATGTGGACATCTTTCTTCTGGAACTCACTAGTGTACTCTTGCACGTTATGGCCTTGTTTCTGTCTGAGATACTACCAATACATGGACGTCTCTTCCTCATAAGAAATAAGATAAAACTGATTTTTTATTAGCCTTTTAAATTCATCCCACTTAGTAATAGGAGGAAGCTTCTTAACAACCAAAGAGCGAACATAACTTTCAAACCAAGTAAAAGTATGATTGGTTGATTTTAACCTTACAAATGAAATATGTTGACTCTCATTGGTTTGATGTAAACCGAAATATACCTCAAGTGATGTGGGAACATAACTTATGAATGCCATAACTTTTGATCCAACCATTATATCATCTTGAAATTTTCTATGGCATTAGATCTTGATTAGTAATGTGCCATGACCAACACTTTCACAAGGGTGAATTTTTGGCATATTTTTCGGGGCCAAATTCCTTCATCTAGTGGTCTAAAATTGGCTCAACATTTTTTTGGTTTTGTCTAGAACTTAGAGTTTTAATATCTTTTGTTATGTTTTATGTAATAATCCAAAATTTGGCATACACCTTAATTTACAAAGGCATATTTAGTACACAAAATTTGGGGCCCATCCGAGGTGTTTTACCAAAGAGGATTTCATGGAATTTTAGGGCACCGTAGTATTTTTAGGGTTTTTTAGAGATAGTGGACAATAAAAGGAAGATTGAAATGTTGTAAAAGATTAGTGTGGATTCAGGAATGAGAAAAAAACTATTTTGAAGCTTTTGGAAATTTATAAAATTGTGCATGTGTTTTTTAGAGTAATTTCGATCGCTTGCATCTAAATCCACATCATATAGTTGATCTAGCCAATGGTCTAGCTTTTCAGCATTCACGTCTCCATCATAAGGTTGGATCTCTATCTTCACCTCTGCTTTGAATGGAGGAGGTGTAGGGTTGGCACGAGGCTGCTCTTCTTCATACTCACAAGTATCTTCTTCATGGGATCTTAGTGCCTCATTTGAAACACCAAGTTTCTCCATGAGAAATCCCATGATGGACTCCAATTTCCCTATGGACAAGGAAATATTACCCACATCCTTGGACAAACTTTCCACATTTTCCTCCAACTTGTAGAAACACTCTTCTCCAGTCTCATACGCATCTTCTCTATGATCCATGTCTCGATTCCTTACTTCCACTTCCTAGTGGAAATATTTACTTTAAAAGGAATGAGGATACCTTCACCACTTTCTTTTCCCATTCGGGTAAGGGGCATCTAACCTTAGATATCAAAACAAGTTAACCACATAAAATAATTGATCTAATATACTCTTCTACCAATCTTATCCATAAACTACCTCTTTTCAACAATTAATAGATCATGGTTAGTTATAATTGAATGAAAATTGACTAAGTTCCCATTAACCAATATAATGTGCGCAAAACAATCACAACTATATTGCAACTTGAGAAATAGAATGCAAAGGAGACTCAAGAATTTATATTGGAGAAACCCAAGGAGGAAAAAAACTACGAGTGGGCAAAAATTTCTTGCTTCTTACTATGTAATTCTCCAAAAGTATAAATTACTTGCCAAAAATTGGCATTCAAGAAGGATTCACACTCCTAATTGTATTTTCTTGCTCACAACTTCTCAACAATGAAAAACTCACTCTCAATGAACAAAATAAGAAAGAAATCCAACTCATCTTTTCTCACACTTGAATTCACTCAAAATCACTTGTTAGAATGAAGAATCAAACTTTTATTTATAGTTGTTTTGCCCAAGTATGGATGGAAATATGAACCGAACCATTTGGAAGCCCAAAAATTTGTAACTGTTGAGTTTCCTGAGTTTTGGCGTCATTAGGGACAGGATCGTCGTTGAATACACACTTGCGATTGTATAACCGCATGTAACTATTACCGGTTGTTGCGCAACCGTCGGTCTGTGAAGAACAACGGTTACGTAACCATCACCTAGAAAACTTAGTGGCCTTTGAATTCATTTGAAGGTGTTTGGATCACACTCAGCCTGACTAGACCACCTCCTGAAGAAAGAATATGTTGAGAATTTGTATTATAAGTATCAAATATGGAGAATACATAGAATTGGGAATTTCCAGATCCATTTTTGGATTAGGTGGATTACAAATTAGCATTTCCTCCCTCATTGTCTAGGATACATAATGTTTTTCATATATCTTTTCTTTAAAAGTATGTTTATGATATATCACATGTTATGAATTGGAACTCGTTAGAGGTTCATGACCCAAATCGTCGTAGTTGAAACAATAAGAGTGCTAGAAACTGCGAGATTGCATCTCACAAATCATGAAAATGCACTATGTAAGGTCTAATGGAGCCAATATTCTGAGGACAATGCAACTTGAGAGAACATGAATGAAATGATTTTTTTTTGTTTTCTGTTTCAATGAACAAAACAATTATTTTGATGATTTGTTATGAATTTATTTTATACTATTTGATACTTATTATGATTGGATGGAAATTTAATCCATATTGTTGAATGTTTGGAAATAACTTATTGTTATAAGGTTGATTACAACTAAGTTTTAAAACTAATATTGGTTGAAATTCTAGAAATTTCCAATGTATGAGAAAATGAATTTTTTTCTTTTGTGTTGATTTTGAGTTTGCTTACGATTGACATGATTATCAATGTTAAAATTCAATTCATCGGGATGATGATTCTTTTAAGAGGGGAAGCATGTAACATCCTGACTCAATACTATGTTGGATTAGTGGGATTGGTATACTTGACTAAGTTATTGGATGTCGTTTTGTTTGTATTATGATTTATCGTATATCGATGTGTTCATGATGATATATTAATCTAGTCACACCTTGCCTTGTGTATGTAATGAAGATATATGTTTTATAATTATTTGGATAACTAAAAATGTGTGTGTGTGTACATATATATGTATATATAGGTATATGTTTATGTATGTATGTATGTATGTATGTGTGTGTGTGTGTGTATGAATGTATGTATTGATATGGTGAATTTGATTGGTATTTAATGTTTTGTTTTAAGAGGGTCTTGGGACCACCATTAGTTAATATGCATTTACATGGTCATTGACCACTCGGCATAAACTTTGGTTAAGTATGGTCATGGACCATTCGAGCTTAGATTATATGTATTGGATAAATGTTTTGGATTTGAGTACGTGGCATTAGGAAACCACCATGCAAGGTTTATGGTTTTAATTTTGACGGTTGTTTGAACCATGATGTGGTATTAAAATTGAATGAGGAATTAATTTTTTCAGGTTCCTTGGGAACCATAAGATTCTGAAAGAATCTAGGTATGCAAGTTGACTCACCCTTTCATTTTGCTTTGTTGCATTTGTTTTTGGTTTTTCTGGAAGCTATGCATGGAGTTGGGCATAGATATTTTAATGGGATATGTTTGAAGTGATTGTGCATGTGATTTATGGTTGTTTTATCACCGTTTATGATGTAATTTTTGGTATTTAAGTATGTTTTCGAGGCTTTTAGAGGCATTCGATTTGGTAGGTTTCAAATAATTTTGAATGCAAAATCAGGCATGGGTTTCTTTCTCACTTTCCTTGATGTTATTATAGTGAAATGATTGAATACGTTTTTGGTTTTGTACATGATTTAAAAACTAGAAAAATGAATGCTTTTGAATATGGTAAATACATGTGTTTGTTTTAATAAATCTGGGCAATCCATTGTGAAATCAAGAATGAATATGTGTCGGTTTTATTTTAGATTTGAGATCTGGGTTTGAGTTGGAATATTTGGGTTTGTTTAATGTTGGAAATTTTCTTACAACTCATATCAAGCTCATCACTTTTGATAGTTTTCGATTTGGTTATTTTATAAACTCTTATGGATTTATGTTATTATTATTGATTGATTCTTATTTGGTTTTGTGAACACCATTCGCTACTCGGCTCTTATTGAGCTTGAATCATCGAGATGATGATTATTTTAAGATGGGAAGTATGTAGCATCCTGAATCAATACTATGTTGGATTAGTGATATTGGTATACTTGACTAAGTTATTGGATGTCATTTTGTTTGCATTATGAATTATCGTATGTCGATGTGTTCGTGATGATATATCAAGCTAGTAACAAATATATACATGGAGATATATGTTTGATAATGATTTGAAGAACTAATATATATATATATATATATATATATATATATATATATATATATATATATATATATATATATATATATATATATATATGGTGAATTTGATTGATATATAATGCTTTGTTTTAAGTGGGTCATGTGACCACCAAATGGTTAATATTGTTTCTTAAGTTTATTAAGCATATTGAATTGGGTCTTGGGACCACCATTGGTTAATATGGATTTACATGGTCATTGACCACTCAACATAAACTTTGGTTAAGTATGGTCATGGACCATTTGAGCTTAGATTATATGTATTCAATAAATGTTGTGGATTTGGTATGTGGTATTGGAAAACCGCCATGCAAGGTTTATGGTTTTTATTTTTGTGGTTGTTTGTGCCATGAATTGACATTAGAATTGAATGAGGAATTAATTTTTCAAGTTCCTTGGGAACCGTAAGCTTCCTGAAAAGAATATGGGCATGCAAGTTGACCCACCTTTTCATTTTCTTTGTTGCATTTGGTTTTTCTAGAAGCTCTGCATGGATCTAGGCATATATATTTTAATGGGATATGTTTGAAGTAATTGAGCATGCGATTTATGGGTGTTTTTATCACTATTTATGATGACATTTTGGTATTTAAGTATGTTGTTGGGGTTTTGGAGGCATTTGATTTGGCAAGTTTTAGAAAAGTTTGAATGCAAAATTAGGCATGGGTTTCTTTCTCACTTTCCTTGTTGTTATTATAGTGAAATGCTTGAATGCATTTTTGGTTTTGTACATGATTTAAAAATTAAAAATGAATGCTTTTCAATCTAATAAATACATGCGTTTATTTTAAGAAATCAAGGCGAATCATTGAGAAATCAATAACTTCGAATACATGTGGGTTTTGTTTTACATTTGAGATTTAGGTACAAGTTAGAATATTTGGGTCTCGTTTAATGTTGGAAAGTTTCTTACAGCTCATATCAAGCTCGCCACTTTTGATTGTTTTGAATTGGTTATTTTATAAGCTCTTATGGAGCTATGTTGTTGTTATTGTTTGATTCTTCTTTGGTTTTGTAAACACCATTCACTATTCAACTCTTATGGAGCTTGATTGTATTTGTGGGTTTCTAGATCATTATGAGTTGTGTTGATATCTTAATTTTAAATGTTCTCTATTGTTATCTTCTCCGTATAAATACGTTTCATTAGGTTTTGATTTAGAGAACTCAAAAAGATGAAGGCAAGAGTCTATTATGATGTGGTTTATTGTTTGTTTGAGATATTATGATCTTCATGCATTTTCTTGATTAAGATATGAAATATGGGAATGTTTTTCTTTAAGTTATTCATTGAATGAGATCTGGAGTTGATACATGAGGATTGGGAAAATATAAACAAACCATATTTAAAAGCTATGACTCTTTCTCTCTTAGAACTTCGTTTCTATTAATTGAATACGTTTGGGAGGTATTTTATTAGAAATATAGGAAAAAATTTTAAGGATGTTTATAGCTCAAATAGAGCTTTTCTATTTTTGTGTGATTCAACTCATCTCTGAGCTTCATTGTTACCAAATTATTCTAGCTCTTAATGAGCATGATCTGTTATAACCTCTCTATGAACATGTTTTGTTTTTGGTTTGTTGAATGAAATTTTGACAAGAAGTAGGAATGATATAGTTAATAAATAATGATTATTCTTCTCCCTCTACACACATTATTGGAATTGGTCATTATGATTTTTGGAAAATAAAAGGGAATGGAAAACAACTTAGTTAAACTAGAATCTCCTTTAACGCGTTATTGTTTTACACTAGTTTACTTAAACTCCCTTGTGAGTATAGTTGTAAACACATGGTTAATAGCTTCTTCTTGATATGTTTTCATTATTATTCTTATATTGAACACATTTTGTTGGAAATGAGATATGAAGTTTGGGAAAAACATAAATGAACTTGTTGGTTAGATATAATTTCTTCTATAACATTGGTGATAGCATGTTTCATTCAATTCAAGGATATTTGATGTAATATAAGAGTCAAGTGTCTTTGGCTCCACCTTTGATGTTGTTGTTATTATTCTATTTGTTGTGTGTATCAAAAGAAAGATATGATTGTGGTTGTTTGGAATCTGGAAAAGAATGAAGGTTTAATTGATTAAGAATTGTCTTCTAATTAGTGAATTGTTGTTCAAATTTTGGATTATTGAAATAAAGGACAACATTAGTATGTTTCATTATCATCTAAATGTTAAGTTTAACAAGTTGGTTTCATATAGTGAAAGTGAACATATTGTTTTTATATAAAGATGAATTATCATTTTTATATGTGTATGCGATAGAATTCTTATTGTAAACTAGGAAGTTTATAATTATATCGTATTGATTACAAATAAATTTGACCATAACTTATTCAGTTATTTCATTATGATTACAACATGGAATATGAGTTTGCGGACTCATGCCAATTCTTAGGAATTGACCCATATTTTCTCTCTCCTACAGTTTGTAGAAAAGGGCAATATTCTTAAAGTGTTGTTTGGATTTGATTACGACCGATTTACGTCTTATATTATTATGATACGAATTTGAAAGGAATTATTGTAATCATTTGATAAATGCAAATGGAATACCATCGCATCTTGTAAAGGGAACTATGCCCAATGTATTATTCTCTCGATTAATTTGCTTACCATTATTAATAAAGTATAGGGTTTATCCTTATTTAAATCAAAATATATGACTTGGCTGATTTGTGACTTATCTTTTTGGATATGAAAATGAGGATATATTGTTTATAAATCTGATTATTCTTAAGTTATATATTAAATGTTGATTTCATTGAATCAATTAAAGGATTAATTGTATTGAATGACAACACATAGACAATAAGGATAACAATATAATGAAAACAAAGTAAAATTATTGTTGTATGGTATGGAATTAAATGGAATAATCATGACTAGTAATGAACTTAATGGAATAAAGATTATTCTTAATGATTGAACCTAATGAAAAAAATTTGTACAAAAATGATTAGTGTAGACACAAAATCATGCACTTAGTACAAACCTAGGTCCTAAAAGCATACTAGCATTTACATGATTCCTAAGAAAGAAAACTAGTGGTTGATAACTATCTTTGGCCTCTTTTATTTGTTTCTTGCTTTCTCTTTGGTCTTACACACCCTACATCCCAGTCAAAACTTTACTTTTTTATCTTTCATGGCTTGGACACCGGCGCCCATGTGCCCATGTCCCCTCTAGGCACCCCCGACCCTTTTTATCTTAGTTGCTCCTTTTGGGTATCTTTTATCTTTTGGGCATATTTTTCACTTGTGGGTCAGTTTTCAATTACGAAACTCAAACAAATGACTCATACAAATACATAGTTATGTTTTCAAAATAAGGTACAAAGCATTAAGTATTACTATTATCACCTAAGCTTGCATTCAACAGGAACCTAAAGCACTCCAAAGAATCCAACATCCATTTAAGGGAAAAGGGTTGCATCAACTTTTCATACATTGTATAGGAATGGAAAGTTCATTATATTCAATTCACACATGTTATACATTTCTACATTCTAGCTACATCCCGTTCTTAAGTGAAACTTGCACAAGGGCATCCTAGGGCACAATTTCTACACACACTCACAAGAACTTCATGAAGTCTAAGATGTAGTGTCGCGCTCGATCGTAAGTTCACTCTCAAGATGACCATCGGGATCAGTCCATCTCCCCATTCTGCATTTTCCTTTTTAGGTTTGATGTGCTTTGTGGACTTGTGCGTGAACATCTCTTTTTAGGTTAAAGGTAGTTTCACACTTAAAGAGTCACTAGTAGGGGATCAACGGGAAAAAATTGTAACACTCTTATGACATAATAAAAACTAGATTTTGATCATTTTCACAATCACGGGTGCCCAATGCGGTCTCCAGTGCCCATGTGCCCTTGCCTAGTATGGGAACCCATGTCGGAATCTGCTCATGAGTTTGAAAATTTATATTGAGGATTTATGACAACATGTCCAACCTTTTCATCACTTTTCCCAGTCCATACCAATTCCCAATCGAGCATAAATCGGCTAAGTCTCTTCATCTATCTCTTGTGCTTAGGGTTTCACATTTACATCTTATTTTGTTTGTTTCATTGTTGTATTTTATCATTTATTTCAATAAGTGGCCTGTGAATACTTAGATTTAATTAAATCATTTGGTGAACCTGCTCATTCAAACCCTACCTTCGAGAATGTATCAAAATATATCTCCTTCTTCCAAATTCATGGATCAATATTCTTATCCTTATTTTACTCTAACCAAGAATTTTGGCATGGCTACTACTGCTACTAATTCTATGCAAGTTCATACTCAACATCCTCCTTGCTTCATTACTCTAATGTTTGATCCATCCATCAATGTAGTCATCACCTGTCACACTCATCCTCCTAGGGCTCTGCCCATCTCTATCCCACCACTTATCACTTCTACAATTCCTACCACTTCCTCTTAGGGTTATGACATCATTGAGCAACTTAAGAATACCTCAATGCACTGATTGTTGGCGGCCTCCATCCACATTGAAAGCAATAAATCACCTATATCCTTTACTCACCTCATCTAATCCCTCAAAAATATACCACGTGTTTTATCTTTTAGTATGAGGATATCCCTCCCTCGATTGTTGATGATCCATTTGTACCTTTGCTTAATGATGCGGGAGCATAACTTGCGAGGCCATAACTTTGATCCCGTTGGATCGTCCACGAGAAATTTTACGTGGTAGATATACATTAGTACTATTTTTGCCGGTTGTGCTCGTTTTAACACGTTTAGGCTCGGATTCCGTCATCTAGTGGTCTAAAATTGGCTCCGAATGTTTTTTCTGCTTTTCTCTAGGTCTTAGAACTTTAATAACTTTTGTTGTGCTTGTCAGAATAAGTCCAAATTTCACGTGAGCCCTAATTTATGAATTCATATTTGGCACGCAAATTTTGGGGTCAATCCGAGTTGTTTTGCATTTTAGGGTTTTTTGGCATTTTAGGGTTTTAGAGTAGTCTTGAAATAAAAGGAGAATGGTAATGATGTAATAGATCAGTGTGAATTCCAGAATGAGAAGTAAGCTATTGTGAAACTCCTGGTTTTATTTGCAAAGGTGTTTATGTGTGTTTTTGGAGGTATTTCAACCTCTTGCAGCTGGATTCACATCAATTGGTATCAGAGCTGGATTTTGATCTTGCGGAAATAATTAAGGTAACATATTACATTTTTATGTGTAGTTTTTACCTCTGTTTTATATAACCATGGCTAGACGCGGGAGGGGAGGTTATGCCCAGATGAATAGGCATATGCAGGAGCTACAGAGACAAATTGCTGAGCTCACGGGGGAAGTTACCCGCCTTAGAAGGAGACATGCAAATGGGGATGCAAACCCAGATAGTGATATTGAAGAAGAGACTCCATTAATGAATGAAGGAGGAGATGAAGAAGAAAATGAGAGAGACGAAGAAACCTTGAATGAGAGACCATTTGAGGAGAGATTGATCAAGGCTTTAGAGGGAAAGAATGACGACATCAAGATTAATGTTCCTGATTATGGTGGAGGGTTACGACCAGAGGAGTTGATTGACTGGTTAAATCGCATGGAAAAATTCTTTGAGTGGAAAACCCTTTCAGAGGAGAAGAAGGTTAAGTTTGCATGCACTAAGTTAGCTGGACATGCATTGATCTGGTGGGATCACCTACAAAATGAAAGACAAAGGAATGGAAAGGGCAAGATCCGAAACTGGAATAAAATGGTAAAGAAGCTTAAAGAAAAGTTTCTTCCTGTAGATTATGCTCAGACACTCTTTCGAAGGTTCCAAAACCTAAGGCAGAAGGATCTCAGCATTGAGGAGTATACTAATGAATTTTACAAGTTATCAATCAGGGTGGAACAGGGAGAGTCTGAAGAACAAAAGGCTACACGGTACATAAATGGGTTGAGTTACACCATACAAGATGAGCTGAGTATGCTCCGGATCCATAGCCTAGATGATGCTTATCAACTTGCATTAAAAGCAGAGGAAAAGAACAAGAGGAGTAATTTTAGAAGAGGTGTGAAGAGAGGTCCATCATCATCTCCAATGAGGGGTAGGGGTAGATTTGAATCTACAAAAGGTGAATCCTCTAATACAGAAGGGCATGAAGATTCTGGTCAAAGCCATGGTAACTACCAAAGAGGTAGGGGATTTGAGGAGGAAGGGGTTATAATGGAGGACGGGGCTGGAATAGCCCCCAAAGGCAATACACATGTTACGAGATGTGGTGAAGAGGGGCCTGAGCTTTTGAGTGTCCGCACTATCCTACACAAGATAGATGGCGAGGAGAAAAACCACGAGTAAATGCGGTTGAAATTTGAAGAGGAAGAAGAAATGGAGGTTCTTGCAGACTTGGGTGAAACCCTCATGATAAGGAGGACGATGATTGTCCCAGGAAGGAGAAAGAACGTGATGTTCTTTGGAGCTGATTCATGGCTTGAACAAATATATTTTGAACAAGATGCACCTCTGGAGGGAAGGTATGTAAAATTATTATTGATTGTGGTAGTTGTGAAAATATGGTTTCAAGCGTAATGGTTGATAAATTGAATCGAAAGTGTGAATGACACCCATATCCCTATCGTATATCATGGTTCAAGAAAGGAAATGAAGTAACCATAGATAAAGATGCCTTATAAAGTTTTCAATTGGGAATACCTACAGGGATGAGGTGTGGTGTGACGTTATCCCAATGGATGCATGTCATATATTACTGGGTAGGCCTTGGCAATACGATAGAAAGGTTACACATGATGGAGGGAAAAATACATATACCTTTTGGAAGGATGGTGTAAAGGTGGTCTTATTACCCTTCAAGGAAGAAGAGAAGAGTGAGGGCTTGTTGGCTATAAAAGAGTTTGTTATAGAAATGGAAGAAGTTGGATGTTGTTATGCACTAATGTCAAAGAAGCTTGGAGAAAGAAGGCTTTAATATACCTATTGCAGCAGAAAAGATACTAAAAGAATACAAAGATGTCATACCAGATGAGCTACCAGATGGGTTACCCCCAAAGCGAGATATTCAACACCATATTGATTTGATCCCAGGATCGGCCCTTCCAAACCAGGCGGCTATCGGATGAGTCGACCTGAGTGAAGAGTTGAGCAGACAAGTGGCCAGATCTAATGCGAGAAAGGGTTAGTGAGAGAAAGCATGAGTCCATGTGCAACTCCAGCATTATTGACTCCCAAAAAAGATGGAGACTGGAGAATGTGTGTAGACAGTAGAGCCATAAACAAGTTCACGATTAAGTATCGGTTTCCCGATTCCAGCGATTGGATGATATGATGGATGTGCTTGGCGGGAGCCCGATATTTTAGCAAGATTGACCTACGGAGTGGCTACTACCGAGATCCGAATCCGTGAAGGGGATGAATGGAAAACTGCTTTTAAAACAAAAGATGGATTATACGAGTGGATGGTGATGCCATTTGGGCTATCTAATGCACCCGAGTACATTCATGAGCAAGTACTCTGAGAATACTGAGGTTGATGGATGACCAGTACTCAGGTGCTACAATGATAGGGATGGAGTGAGGATGGATGAGGAAAAAAAAAAGGCAATTCTGGAATGGCCTATTCCAAGGAATGTGACAGAGGTTCGTAGTTTTCATGGATTGGCAACTTTTTATAGGAAGTTCATCAGGAATTTCAGTAGCATTGTTGCACCCATAACAGAGTGTACAAAGGGAGGGAGTTTGTATGGACTAAGGCAGCAACAGATAGTTTTGAATTGTTGAAGAAGAAAGTATCGAAGCTTTGTTTTGGTATTGCGGTTTTAGTAAGGTCTTTGAGGTTGGCTTGTGATGCCTCACATGTTGGGATTGGAGCTGTGTTGAGTCAAGAAGGACGACCAGTGGCATTCTTCAGTGAAAAGCTAAATGAAGTCAGGAGGAAATATTCTACTTATGATGTGGAATTTTATGCTATTGTTCAGGCACTAAGGAACTGGAGACATTACTTGGTAGCAAAGGAATTTGTACTCTTCACTGACTATGAAGCCTTGAGGTATGTAAACACACAAAAGAAACTAAATAGTAGGCATGCAAAATGGGTTTCATTTTTGCAAGAATACACTTTTGTTTTAAAGCATAAGTCAAGTAAGCAGAATCAAGTTGCTGATGCCTTGAGTAGGCGTGTAGCCCTTTTGACAACAATGGAAAATAAAGTCCTAGGGTTTGAGGCAGTTAAGGAATTGTATGAAGGTGATCCTGATTTTGGTGATGTTGTCAGAAAGCTTAAGGAGCCTACAGTAGGTAGTGATTCTTTTGATTATTTGATACAGGATGGTTATTTGTTTAGGGGGAAACAATTGTGCATCCTATTTGGTTGATGAGAGAAAATATTATAAGAGAATTGCATAGTGGAGGGTTGGCTGGACACTTTGGTATAAGTAAGACAATTTCTCTTGTCGTAGAAAAGTATTATTGGCCAAAGGTAAAGAGGGACATCAGTAGGGTTGTAGCAAGATGTAGAGTGTGTCAAATGGCTAAGGGTCATGCACAGAATACTGGGTTGTATATGCCATTGCCTATCCCTACGGGGCCATGGGTTGATCTGAGTATGGATTTTGTGTTAGGGCTTCCTAACACACAGTGAGGGAATGATTCTATCTTTGTTGTGGTTGATAGATTCTCTAAGATGGCACATTTTATTTCTTGTAAAAAAACTAATGATGCTTCCAGAATTGCAGATTTGTTTTTTTCAAAGTGGTTCGATTGCATGGAATTCCAAAACGATCACTTGAGATCGGGACACAAAGTTTTTGAGTCACTTTTGGAGGACTCTGTGGAAGAAATTGGGGACACACTACGGTTCGGTAGTGCATATCACCCCCGGATGATGGGCAGATCAAGTAGTGAGCGAAGCTTGGGAAATCTCCTACGTTGTATAGTTGGAGAAAAGCCAAAACAATGGGACTTAGCTTTACGTCAGTGAGTTTGCATATAATAGCTCGATAAACGAGTCAACGAGGAGGTCTCCTTTCCAGTTGTATATGGTAGGAATCCAAAGGGGTCCTTGATCTAATTGTTCTACGAGTGAAGATGAAACTAGTGATGATGCGAAGCATTTGCGAGAACACATTCTCTTTCTACAAGATGAAGTGAGGAAAAGGCTGAAAGTGAGTAATGCACAATATAAAATGGCTGCAGATGCTAGTAGGAGAGTAAGTGTATTTGAAGAAGGAGATATGGTGATGGTTCATCTTAGAAAGAGAGGTTTCCAAAGGGAACATATAATAAACTCAAGTATAAGAAGATTGGGCCATGTAGGATTAAGAAGAAAATGAGTGATAATGCCTACAAGGTGGAGTTACACGAAAACTTTGCTATCTCACCGTTTTAATGTTTCGATTTATATAAGTTTCAGGTCATGATGAAAATGTTGCGAGAGGAGGAAGAAATAAAGCTGGAAGAAGCAGATCTTAGAAGGAGAAAAAGGAGAGGGTAATGCGTGTCTTGGACCAAAAGACAATCACTACTAGACATGGGAGCTACAACAGATATTTGGTACAGTGGGAAGGTTTGCAACAAGAAGAAAATACTTGGATTCTGAGTGGGAGTTGAGGAAAATTGTGATGCAAAATTAGATGAGTTCCGTCAGCGAAATTTGCGGGAGCTGAATTCTTTTCAACCAGGGGAGAATGATGCGGGAGCATAACTTGCGAGAGGCCATAACTTTTGATCCGACCGTTGGATCGTCCTGAAATTTTACAGGGTGGTAGATATACATTAGTACTATGCTGGGGACAACATTGCTGCAAGGTTGTGCTCATTTTGGCATGTTTTCGGGCTCGGATTCCGTCATCTAGTGGTCTAAAATTGGCTCCGAATGTTTTTTCTGCTTTTCTCTAGGTCTTAGAACTTTAATAACTTTTGTTGTGCTTTTCAGAATAAGTCCAAATTTCACGTGAGCCCTAATTTATGAATTCATATTTGGCACGCAAATTTTGGGGTCAATCCGAGTTGTTTTGCATTTTAGGGTTTTTGGCATTTTAGGGTTTTAGAGTAGTCTTGAAATAAAAGGAGAATGGTAATGATGTAATAGATCAGTGTGAATTCCAGAATGAGAAGTAAGCTATTGTGAAACTCCTGGTTTTATTTGCAAAGGTGTTTATGTGTGTTTTTGGAGGTATTTCAACCTCTTGCAGCTGGATTCACATCATTATCACTACTACTATTGATGTCATATGTATTAAGCATGTACTCATTGACAATGGCTCTACTATGAATCTATGTGCTTTATCCCTCCTTAGGAAAATTTACATTATTTATGATTTAATTAATAAATCCTCTCAAGTCATTTACGGCTATGATTCCACTACTCACACATGCATGGGAACTATCATCTTACCTATAGAATTTGGGCTTAAAAATGTTCCTACAGTATTATTTGTTATTTACTTCACATTTCTATTTAATCTCTTACTGGGTAGACCATGGATCCATGCAATGCATATTTTCCCTTCCACAGTTCATCGATGTGTTAAATTCCTACATGATGGCTATGAACATACCATTCCTGTTGACCACAAGTCGCCGCCATGCCCATTCCTCCTTCACGATCTATTCCATATTGCAATATTGGTACATATGATGTTGGTCATTCTAGTATTATGCATCCTTATTCTACCTCTATATGGATTATGTCTATTCTTACTCATATTGTTGGTATCCTCTCACCCACCATGTTTACCTCTATGGATATTACTTCTCCACTTGTCATGGCTCCTCTCAATACTACATGTGGCTTCATCCCTACTAATATATTTGATAATGTTATACAACATATAATGTCGGCATCGATGATTCGATGATAAGGCGATGTTGTAGAACTTAATAATGACACATTGTGCAATCTTAATTTTACTCATATCATTCGATGAGTCTTATTTCTAAGATAATTTTGCTACTATTGGCCCCCAGGTGAATATCAATTCAAGAATATTCCTCTATCCACTAATGCCATGATACCTTTCCAGGGACCGTACATACATTAGACATTTCACCATCTACCATGTCTCCCCAAAATCATTTTGTGTCACACCCTGATCCCTTCACATGCGCTCTCTTCATTCGTAACTCTTATTGGCCTCATATTCCATTTGACCCTACTTGCTCTGAGACTATTTACATGCATGATGGCTTGGCTCAATTGGGATTCACACATGTTAATCTCCTTCATCTACCCCACTCTTCTCACCTTTACAACAGATGATGTGTATTCATTACTACTGCTTATGGCCTCCACGTCTTCCATTTGACAATATTCCTTACACGCACTCCTCATTCCTCTCCACTCACACTTGGGAAATCTTGGCTTGATTACATTAGTGGCACACTGGATCCCAATCATATTGATATTACATTTCCCATGCCTTTTGGCTGCATCTCTATTTGCAATAAGTCATTCCTCATATTATCAAAATTTAACTCATTGGTATGCCCATGATTCTCCTCAACCCCCTTTTACTTATGAAGAATGTGCAATGGGTATGTATGATTTACGTCATGAGGATCTTTATATGATCAACCCTACCCTATTGTATACTAGGTCTTTAATCTAGATTCTATCGGTTATGACCACGACAACGATGATCTTGTAGATGAGTTTACTTGACCTTTTTCTACAACATCCACTCGAGGGGCATCATGCTTTCTTCCCCCTTCCATTCCTACAATTTGTCTTTAGCATCTACTATCACACTTAATGATATGTGTTTCATGACTTGTATTTCTACGCACTTTCAAACCTTTTTGATACACACATTGTATCATCATTACCCTATGAAGCACTCTAGTTCCATGATTCATACTCGATTCTTTGAGGGTCTAAATCTAAAATGAACGTCACCATATTCAATTTCCACGATCCTATGTTGCATGATCTATTTTCCAACACACATTCTCAAATTGTTTCCTGATGACGTACTCTTGTTCTATGGTTCATTCTTGACTATTAAGGGGGTATTTATAAATGAAACTCATCTCATACGATGGGGGAATGTTGCTCTTATCACATTTACACATTGCATACCATTCCATTACACTCATACATTGCATATTGCATATCTTGGTTGCACTTACTCTTGCTTATTTATACTATTTACATGATGCACTTTTCTTACTATGTTAGTCAGATACTCAATATGTCATTATCTTTATCATATACACATGCGCGCTTACTTGGCCTTTAGTTGTGAATGTAGATCTCTTATAGATTTTCACATTGATACTAGGCATTTACCTCTTACTAGTCCCACCAAGGCTCCTAGGGGCATCTACATTTCCTACTCTCACACATTACAAGTGTTATTATTTCATCATATACTACTTCCTATTATTACTAGCACATTACTTTCCATTGATACATACATGCCTTGACATAATTTTTATCTTTCTAACATGCTAATGGGTGCTTCATATGCATCATTTTCCTTGCAGGACTATATGTCACCATGGTTGTCTATCACACTTTACTTGACATTGTTTGTCATTATATGTTATTGTCTATGGGTTATGCCTTATGTCTTGTATGTTCATTGTATGCTATGGCTACTTCAGCCATGATTGTCTTGTTACATTGTGAGTGATGTCCCATGTTTGAAACCCACTTTTGCAATCCACTTTGTTTGCACACTTTTTTATTACATTATCTTCTATTGCATTCTTGTCGTGTTCTCTACTAACACATGTTACTAGCCACTTTATTTGCATGTGCCTTGGTTTCTATCATGAACATCCCCCTACCCCTATATGTATCCAATTCAGCTCGGATCATCGGTCCTCTCTTTTGGGTTGCACACTCCTATAGTCATTGCATGTACCCCAAACGAAGGGATCATACATTGGATGAACAAATAACCCCTACAGTAGCTACGAGCTATAGTTCAGGTCAGTACAGTACAAGAATAACACAAAAATATAGTCACACAACAGCCCAAAAACTTACTTAGGTCTTTAGTACATCACATACATCAATGCCTGAACTCAAATAGTAGTGCCTAGGCTCCTTTTTCCTCCCCTTGGAACTAATGTCTTGGGGGCACATACAGTCATCTTATCAGATCATCATAGTTCACATAATCCTTAAGATTAGTTTCACATTTATAAGCGCAGTCCTCCAGTTACAACATGTATGCAATCTCCTACAATCCATTTCAATTTAAATGAATTCAGGACAACATGAACAAATCAAGTATGTACCATCTGCAGTGGTTCTTATCAGGTAGAGTTATGGATGGAGATTAAAACTAGAGCTCTCTCCTGAAAACTTGCTCTTTGGCATGAGATCACCCAAAAAATCACACGTGGTGGGAGATCCCCAAAAAAACTCGCTCTTGGCGTGAGATCGCCAAAAAAACTTTCTCTTGGCGTGAGATCGCCAAAAAAACTTGCTCTTGGTGTGAGATTTCCCAAAAAACTTGCTATTAACATAAGATCACCCAAAAAACTCACTCTTCACGGCATTTTAGCACACTTTTTCTATCCTTTACACTCTTTTAAATCAGGTGCACACTTTCCTTTACTACTACTTTTACACACTTTTACATATTTTTGCATACTTTTCACAAATTTTTCATATACACGACTTAGACTACTTTTTCACTCTTCTTTTCCAAGTTTTCCTTAATACACAACAAGAAGTAGCAACCACAAGCTCAAACAATATGTATAATGTATATGCTTCATTTTTCATCATTTCACGCTTTACTTGTACATTTGCCATGCATTTTGTCACACACTCTACATGGTTATTAGGTATGCATCTTCTATCTACTTTATGTTATCAAGTATTCACTCAACAACATAAAGTAGGGGAAAATGTAGACACAAAATCACACACTTGGGTACATTTCTAAGTCATAAAATCATACTAGCATTTACATGATTCATAAGTAAGAGAACTAGTGGTTGATAACTATCTTTGGCTTCTTTTCTCTATTTCTTACTTTCTCTTTGGTCTTTCACACCTTACAGCCCAGTCATAATTTTACTTGTTTATCTTTCATGGCTTGAGATACAGCATCCGATCGGGACAAAGCAACACCAGTGCTTTCGTCCCCTCTAAGTGCCCCTAACCCTTTTCTATCTTACTTGCTCCTTTTGGGTATCTTTTATCTTTTGGGCATCTTTTTCACTTGTGGGTTGGTCTTCCAGTTATCAATTATGAAATTCAAATGAGGGAATCATATAAATACAAAGTTATGTTTTCAAAATAAGGGACCAATCACTAAGCATTACTATTATCACCTAATCTTGCATTCAAAATGCACCTATAAAGCACTCAAAAACATCCATATAACATCCATTCAATGGCCAAGAGTTGCATCAACTCTGCATACATTACATAGGAAGGGGAAGTTCATTATATTCAATTCACACATGTTATACATTTCTACATTCTAGTTATAGCCTACTATCAAATACAACTTACACAAGGGCATGCTTTATGAAACAATTTATATACACACTCACAAGAACTACATGGATTTTGAGATGTAGTGCAACACTCGGTCATAAGTTCACTCTCGGGGTGATTGTTGGGGTCATTTTGACTCCCCATTCTACATTTTCCTTTTTAGGTTTGATGTGGTTTATGGGCTTGTGTAGGTGAACTTCTCTTTACGAGTTACGGTACATTCGACACTCGAAAGAGCCACTATTAGGGTATCAACAAGAAACAATCATGACAATTTTATGACAAATTAAAAACCAAAGTGTAGTGCTCGGTCGTAAGTTCACTCTTGGGGTGACCACAGGGTCGATCCGACTCCCATTATGTATTTTCCTTTATAGGTTTGATGTGGTTTGTAGGTTTGTGTAGGTGAACATATATTTTATAGGTTACAGGTACCTTCGACACTCAAAGAGCCAATATCGGGGAATTGATAAGAAATAATTGTGACACAGTGAAAACCAGAGTGCAACGTTTGGTCGTAAGTTCACTCTCGAGGTGACCGTCGGGGGTCGATCGACTCCCCATTCTACAATTTCCTTTTTAGGTTTGATGTAGTTTTGGGCTTATGTAGGTGAACATCTCTTTTATAGGTTGCATGCACCTTTGACACTAAAATAAGGACTACTTTAGGGGATCAACATGAAATAATTGTGACACTCTTGCGACACAGTGAAAACCAAATTTTGACCATTTGCGCGATCACATGTACCCATTCATAGTCTTCGATGCCTAAGCACCCTTGTTCTAGTGTGGGAACCCATGTTTGGCTCTGTTCATGAGTTTTAGAATTTATATTGAACATTTCTGACACTCTTCACAACATGTTCAAAACTTTTCCCAGTCTAGACCAATTTTCGATCGGGCATAAATCAACTAAGTATCTTTATCTATCTCTTGTGCTCAAGGTTTCATATTTACATCTTAGTTTGCTTATGTCATTTCGTATTTATCATTTATTTCAATAAGTGACTCTGTAATACTTAAATTTAATTAATATAAATTAAATCAATTAGTAAACCTATACTTAACAATGTGTACTACGTTGTATCGATAGGATAAGAGGAACTAAATAAAGTTAGTAACTCCTTGAGTTATTATAACCCTCTTGGAATAATCTAATATTGTTTATCAACACATTTTGTAGTGTCATAAAGAAAGACTTAGTTTCTTTATCTAATAAAGGTAACTTAAAGAATATAAGAAGTGTAGGTGCATTATCCTTTCGTTTTCTCAATAGTATCCTGCTCGTGCCAACTTAGGATGGCTACGGGAAGGGTAGTGAGGACGTAATGATGAAAATAATTACGTGGTCACTATCTTTCCCATAGGGATCTTAAGATGGTATGGATAGGATCCTTTCGTTTAGTAGGATGAGTCAAATATTAACTCTTCTTCTTACCTAAAAACATCTTCTTAAAAAATAAAAAGAATGAATTGAGATAGTTGTGTTGACATGGTTATGTGGCGATGAAAGATGGGTTTCGTAAGACTTGTGTGTAGTCTCAAAACTAAGATTGCAAAGCAATGCTTAAAATCCTTGGCCAAAGTAATGTATTAGTGACTACATTTTCTATTCACCAATCCCCTATTTTATTGTGTCGAAAACCAAATGGAATGCAACTTGAATATTTTCCAGGTAGACACTTAGGATATGCACATAGGTAAAAGGTTTAACCAAAGTATATAAAGTATACACACTCGGGTAGAGTGATTTAAGGGAGATTGTGGAGATCTGGATATACCCTTACAGTTACACATGGTTATCATATGTTATCAGATGGATTATGAATATTAAATAATGTTGGATTATTTAGCAACAAGATAAATAATAATGTTAATCATTAGAAGCATTAATTGTACTTAAGGGTTTTTTTAATCCCTTAATTTGGATGAATCATAACATGGGTGTTACAATTTGGTATCGAGTTGTAGGTTTATCATCTCTTGGACTTCTTGGGTTCATAACGCTAACATACATCTTATCCTCTTATTAACAAGATACGATGGTTAGAAGAAAGGTAAATCGTGATGATGGAACCCGATTAGCTAATGTTGAATGTTCAACAACTGAAAAGTTAGATGAAATTCTAACAGTCCTTTAGGACACTCAAAACCGGATAAATTTTGCCTTGGAGCAACAAGTAATGGTCGAGAATGAAGAGGAAAATTTAAGGTAGAACAACATGTAGATCATGAAAAGAACAATCGAGAATAACCTAATGTTGAAAATCATCAAGGGGATAAAAGAGCTTGCTTGGTTGTTGAACTATCAAGAGATATTAAACAGATCAGCCCACCCAAATTTGATGGAACTACTTTGGGGAATGGAGCTGAGAATTGGTTGAGTGAGATGGAAAATTATTTTGAAATAAGGGACTTTTCAAAAGAAACTAAAGCAATTTGGGGTGCTTTCCAACTCTCCAATGAAGCATCCTCATGGTGGGATAACTGCAAGATGGAGTTATGGATTTTTTTTATTTTGAGTTGATTCGAGGTTTGCTTACAATTGACATGATTATAAATGTTAAAATTTAAATCATTGGGATGATGATTCTTTTAAGAGGGGAAGTATGTAACATCCTGACTCAATACTATGTTGGATTAGTGAGATTGGTATACTTGACTAAGTTATTGGATTTTGTTTTGTTTGCATTATGACTTATCGTATATCAATGTGTTTGTGATGATATATTAAGCTAGTAACAAATATATATGTGGAGATATATGTTTGATAATGATTTAATTAACTAATAATAAATATAAATATATATACACATATATATACATATGTATATGTTCAATAAGGATTTAAATTAATTAATAATATATACATATATATGTATGTATACATACATACATACATATACATATATATATATATATATATGGTAAATTTGATTGGTATCTAATGCTTTGTTTTAAGTGGGTTATGTGACCACCGAATGGTTAGTATTGTTTCTTAAGTTTATTTAAGCATATTTAATTGGTTCATGGACCACCATTGGTTAATATAGATTTGCATGGTGTTTGACCACTTGACATAAACTTTGGATAAGTCTGGTCATGGACCATTCGAGCTTAAATTATATGTATTGGATAAATGTTGTGGCTTTGATACGTGGCATTGGGAAACCACCGTGCAAGGTTTATGGTTTTGATTTTAGCGGTTGTTTGGGAAATGACGTGGCATTAGCATTGAATGAGGAATTAATTTTGTCAGGTTCCTTGGGAACTATAAGCTTTACCAAGAATTTAGGCATGTAAGTCGACCCACCCTTTCATTTTTCTTTGTTGCATTTGGTTTTGGTTTTTCCTAAGCTCTGCATGGAGTTGGGCATGGATATTTTTATGGGATATGTTTGGAGTGATTATGTATATGATTTATAGCCCTTTTTATCACCGTTTATGATGGCATTTTTGGTATTTAAGTATGTTGTTGGAATGTTTGATGGGTTTTTGGAGGCATTCGATTTAGCAGGTTTCAAAGAAGTGTGAAGGAAAAATCGACGTGGGTTTCTTTCTTACTTTCCTTGTTGTTACTATAGCGAAATGATTGAATACATTTTTGGTTTTATACATGATTTAAAAAATGGAAAAATGAATGCTTTTAATCTGTAAATGCATACGTTTATTTTAAGAAATCTAAGCAATCCATTGTGAAATCACGAACCGAATACGTGTGGGTTTTGTTTTACATTTGATATCTGGGTTTGAATTGAAATATTTGGGTTTTTAATGTTGGAAAGTTTTTACAGCTTGTAGACACAAAATCACACACTTGGGTACATTTCTAGGTCCTAAAAGCATGTTAGCATTTACATGATTCCTAAGCAAGAAAACTAGTGGTTGAAAACTATCTTTGGCCTCTTTTCTCTATCTATTGCTTTCTCTTTGGTCTTTCACACCCTACAACGTAGTCTAAACTTAACTTGTTTATCTTTTATGGATTCGGATATCGGCGCCCAGGGTGCTCCTATCCCTTCTAGGTGCCCCTAACCCTTTCTTATCTTACTCACTCCTTTTGGGTCTCTTTTATCTTTTGGGAATATTTTTCACTTATGGGTCGACCTTCTAGTTGTCAATTACGAAATTCAAACAAGGGAATCATATAAATACATAGTTATGTTTTCAAAATGAGGACTAAGCACTAAGCATTACCATCCTGTAAGCTAGGAAAAACGCACTACTAAGGAAGTAAAAATACTAACAATCATACCTCCTCCTTTGCATTCAGTAGAAAACCTCAAAATGGGCTAGGAAACTTGGATTGAGCCTTAATTACGTGATATGTAGGTGCTTTTCTTCAAGACGAGAGCAAGGCCTTTCTACAACAATAATCCACTTACTTTGCACCCGGATGGGAAAAGGGATTATGGATTTGGAGAGCTTGAGAAAGGCTATTTGGGCATTAGGACAAGGCGGAAGGATGTTCTTTGCTCAAAGAATGCAAGAACTTAGATAAGAAATTCAAGCTTATTCTTTGTGTCTTAGAGGGGAGGGGTAAGGTTGTATTTATAGCCTAGGGAAGTGATTAGCTTAATTAATTTAAGTAATCATGGTTTGAAAATGTGGGTAAGATTAGGTGAATGGGGACCACAAAGAATGGGCGAGGATTTGATTTTGGATTTTTAATTCATAAGTGGAGAATTTTAGGTGAGTGGGGACTACGAAGAGTGGGTGAGGATTTGAGTTTGAATTTTAAATTCAATAGTAGAAAAACATGGAGAATAATGACATGTCGTAATGATTAGGTTATTTTTATATTTAAAATGGATAATTAATCAAATTATATTTGATTAATTTGAAGTGTATTTTTATGGGGAATGAGGTTGGGGAATTAATTGATTTAGGATAGATGTGAAATTAGGGTGTTTACATTTTCCCTGTTTGGAAGGGTACTATGAAATTAGTGTCCTTTCAAAGAAAGTAAACGAGATGGGGGAAGAATTCAATCTACTTTTCTTAAGAAAAAAGTAGAGTGAATGTTTTTTGGGAGAATAGAAGGTGGTGAGTGATGGATGTCATGGTATCCTCCAAGACAAAAATGTCATGAGAAGATGTGATTATGGACAGATGTGATGATGCCCCCTCGAGAGGGTTGACGAGAATGGAATATATGACAAAGCTCTCAAAAAGAGGAGAGATGAATTCTGTAGAGAAGAGGATGATAATGGAGTGGAAGAGATTGGAATGACTGCATGATGCAAATGGAGAAAGGATTCAATCAGCCTTGAATGCTAGGTGTGAGGGTGTGTGAAGATGAAATGGGAAAGAGAAAAGGGAATGGATAGGATTGGGGGTTGATTATGAGAAGAGTAAGAAAGGTGAAGGGTTATGGAGATAGGGGAGGGAAAAAAGGAATGAAATAGGTAGAAGAGAATAAGAGAGAGGGATGATAGGGGAAGAAGGGAATGATGAAGGACAAAACAAGGAGAAGACAGGAAAATGATAGAGTAGAGGGTGAAGTTATGAAATAGAGAGATGTGCCAAATGAAGGAAGCAATAGAGATAATAAAGAGGGATGCATGAAAGTGAAAGAAATGATAGAGCTGAGAAAAGAAAGAAATGGGGAAGGATAAATAAGAAGGAGAAGATGAGGTGGGAGTAGGGGGTAAAATCGATGAAAAATTGAAAGAGGACGAAAGAAGAAGTAGAACGGAGAAAAAAGAAACTATGAGGGGCGAGGAAAGTGTGAAAAAGAGTAGAGAAAAGAAGAGAAATGGGTACATAATGAATGAAAAGGTAGGGGTGGTAGAGAAAAGGAGAGGTGGTTAGAAGAAACATGAAAATTAGGGGAGAGGAAAGGAGGATAGAGCAAATACATGGAGAAGATTGAAGGAACTGTCTTTGCGAGGAAGACCAAGGTAAAGAATATGGAACAGACCGTATGGAGATGCATGTGGAGGGTGGGATGATAAAAAAGACAGGACAACGTTGAAGAGTTAGGTTATCAATGGGGAAGTAAGGAGGAAACGTGATGTAAAAAGGGGAAGAAGATGATACAGAGGAAGTGAAATAAGACGAGGGGTGGGAGAGAGAAGAGGATAACAGAGAAAATGATGTAGAAGGAAGGGAATACATAATGGGGATAATAAGTGTAAAGTGAATAGTATGAGGAATGTAAAGAGAAGAAAGAGGGGAGGAATGACATAGATTGGAAAATATGCGGAGATGCATGAAATGAGGATACTAGGATTATGAGAAAATAGACAAAGGATGTATGATGAAGATAGTAAATATATTGAAGAGGGCGAAGGGAAGATGGAGAGATGGGGAAGAAGCGACAAGAAATGGTGGGAGTGGGGAAAAGAATATGAGATAAAAGAGAATGGGGGATAGAAGAGGCAATGCTAATGAGGGGACATTAGGGAAAGTCCACTAACAATGAGTGGTGAGGAAGGGTGAGAGAAAAAATGAAGAAAAGGAGAAAGGTAATAAGGATTGGAAAGGGTAATGCCAACAAAGGGACGTTAGGGAAAGCCCACTAACAATGAGTGGTGGGCTTAGAGGAAGGAAGGAATGAAGGGAAACTCTAGAAGGTCCAAGGGAGTGAATGAGGTCATGTGGAATGAGGATTGATGATTTTTAGGGAAAGTCCACTAACAATTATTAGCACGGGAATAGAAGATGATGATGAAAGAATGATAGAGGAATGTTAACAATAATGGTGAACAAGTGTGTGGGTAGAAATGTGGGAGAATTTGAGAAGATGAAGTGGAAAGAGTAAATAAAATGGGAGGGATGAGTTGGGACTAGGTGAAAGCAAGGAGAGGATGCGGAAGATGAGGACGAACATGAGGTGAGGATGAAGAAACAAGACATGAAAAGAATGGGAAGAAACGGTATGAAGGATGATGGATCAAGAAGGGGAAAATGGGGAAAAGAATGTGATTGTAGCGGAAGATATTAAATGTATGTTGTGAGATGATAGGTGGAGAAAGGAAAATGTGGTTGGTAGGAGAGACCAGGTGGAAGAAGCAATCAAAAAAGTGAACAAAGAATGAGGTGAGGGAAAATTTTACAATGATGAGTTTAGCGGAGGGAGGACCCTGACATAAGACTATCATGTGATGGAAGTTGTTACATAATATTTCCAAGAGATTGACACTAGAGATGACAAGTGGGCAAGCGAGAAGTGGTGTTTGCGAGAATGGAAGAGGAGGTGAGAGGATGTGATAATGGGGATTCCAAAAAAAGTGAAGGGTGAAGGATGTGTAGTGATGGGGAAAGGAAAGAAGACAAATCATCCTTAAGAGGGACTCTTAAATGAGATTTCCATGTTGTGCGAGTGGTTAAGTAAGATTGCCAAGTAGAGGATGGTGATAGTGGTGGTAAGAAGATGTGATGATGGGGAATGGAGAGAAAATATGGATGGTGAGAATGTAGAGTGATGGGCGAGTGCAAGATGACATTTCATGCTTAAAAGATAATCTTAAGTAAGATTGTCATGATACCAGAGTGGTTTCGTAAGATTTCCAAACTGATAGGGATGATATGCATGGAGAAAGACAAAATTGTATTAGGTACAAAGGTGGAATGGTTGGTTGAATAAGATGATCACAACAAGATGTGGGAGAAATAAGATGGGGGAAATATGATGGGATGGGGAAGGCCATATGGTAGATTAACCTTAAGAGGAATTCTTAAGTAATATTGCCATGCGGCTGGAATGGTTAAGTAAGATCGCCAAGATGAAGAAGAAGAAGAATGATGATAGAGTTGGTGGGAATAGGGTATGACAAAATGGACTGAAGGGGAACCCTCAAGTGAATTTTCCATACTACGAGAGTGTGTAAGTAGGATGACCAGGAAGAAGACGGATTTGGGGAAGGATGAGAAAAGAGTGAGTGATGTATGCCCGAGTGGAAGAGGAGACGAGAGGAGGTGATAACAAGGAAGAAAGGAAACAAAGGAGTGTAACATGAATGGATGAAGGAATATATGTAGTGGAGGGTGGAGAGTGTGAGGGGAATCCTTAATTGGGATGCCCGCGTGGTGAGAATAATGATGCGAGAATGAGAAGCAGAAGATGTGGAATGGGAAGATGTGTGTGGTGGTGATTGTTGTTTGATGAGAGGGGAGGTGGTGGAGAAGCTTCTACAATGTGAAGATATTAGGGAGAGGGTAAACCTCCACCAAGGATCCCATATAGAAGGGGTTATTAAGTAAGATTGTCAAGCGGGAAGCAGAAGAGTGAAAGGAAATAATACAAATGGGTGAGAGGGGACAAGAATATTGAGAAGGGTAATATGGGGATAAGTGGCAGAGGAGTAAAAATGAGGAGCGAGGATGAATATATCAAATACATGATGATCATGGTGGGGCAGGAGGAGCTGTTGGATAGCGAATGCTACTTGAGAAAGATCTTCAAGTAGGATTCACAAACTGTAACGTGAGTGATTAAGTAGGATTCCCAAACTAGGGAATGTGTTAGTACAGGTGAATGGAGGGGGTGCAAAGTAAGATGTTGATCATGTAGGAAGATACGTGACGAAAATCATCTTAATTTTAATATAGCACATAACAGGATGCATCATGATATAAAAGATCAGGATGACTAGAATGTAATATGCGTGATAACATAGATAGGGGCCATAAAAAGGTTTGATTCTCGAAGATGATATACAAGTGGAAGAGAGCATAGACAGAGAGGCCATCAAGAAAGTATGATGCCCTAGTATGATATGCAATCAGATAACATAAGTATATTAGAGAGAACACCAGGATACATAAAATCAAGATGCCCCCGTAATATATCAAGATACAAGAAAGAAATTAATAACTTGTAACTAATAATGCAACACAAGAACCAATAAACATGTTTGAAACGTGTTCCACAGTGAGGATTAATCGGATGTGCCCCAAGCAAGGGTACAAGGACATAAAAAGGATTGGGTCATTGTCCTCAAACAAGGAAACAATGAGAGCTAGATTTTCCCAAGCGAGGATTCATGCGAGGAGAAGTGGTTTGAATTTGATAGTCATAAGGTGATTGGATCATTTGTTGGGGATAATAGTTCAAAGGATGAATTGTGTTGATTATTTTAGAGTTTTTGTAATTTTGTGGAGTTTACAATTTTTTTGTTTATTATATTTTTGTTTTGTTTGGAGTTTTGGAGATTTTCCAATGTTTTTGGATTTTTAAATTGTTTCTAATGTTTTTGGATTTTTGATGATTTTTTCTAATGTTTTTGGATTTTTGACGATTGTTTCTAATGTTTTTGAGTTTTGCATTTTCGAATATTTTTGGAGTTTTGACGATTTTCTATTTTTTTTAGATTTTGGGATTGTTACACTGTTGGTGGCAAATTTATGGACCAGAATGCAGACTTATTTTGAGAGGTGATAAACTAGGATATTGTCCATATGTACCGTGTTCCTCGTGGTAACTCATGCTCTAAATAACACAAAAAATTTCATTCCATTGGTAGGATATGTTGGTGATGATATGATGAAAAGAAGTCCAACTCCATTCTTGACTCCACACAACTAGTAAGATGCGAGGGCTCATCACCGAGAATCAAGAAGGATGTAAGAGGTAGATAATGAATATAGAGACAAATGCTAAAAAAAATCCCTTTGGGAAATTGTGACTCAATTCTTCTTAACGTTATTGAACCGGTTTCAAGAATGGCTTTCACTCTATGAATCATGTGCTAGACTTAGACAGTTACGTGGCCTATTGATTGGTAGGATATGAGGCGAAGGGATAGTTCTCTCTTCACTTAGGCATCTAAATTACTTCTCTGGGGAGTCTATAATTGCAAGTACTATAAGATTTTGTATTCTTGAAATGAATCCCTATGCCTTGCCCCATGCTACCAGTGAGAAGCAAGGGCTCATCACCGAAGGCAAAACATAGGCAAGTAAATTATTATTTTTTGTTTTTTGTTTTTTTAAATGTTTTGATTTTTTGAATTTTTTGAATGTTTTTACAATGTTTTTATGCTTTTATGAGAATGACCCTCTATGCTTTGCCCCATGCCACCTATAAGAGGCAAGGTTTTATCACCGAAGACAAGACATAGATGAGTAAGGGAACCTTCCTCCATTCCCAGTCTCACACTACCAGTAAGAAGTGTGGGCTCAACACCAAAGACTATGAAGGACGAAAGATGTGACAATGAATTATTCATAATTTATTGAATTGATGGAATTTTACAATAGTGATTTGTATTTGGGAAGGAACATCTACCCCCAATCTCAGCCCCACACGACTAGTAGGACGCGAGGGTTCAACACCGAAGACTGAGATGGACGATCAAACGAACTAGGTAAAGAAGTTTAGAGCTTTGTTATGAAAGAGAGAATGTCTTTGAAGGGAATATATTACCATCAGTAAGCTTCTAGGTATGACCATAGGTGAAAGCGACTAAAAATGGGAGATATTATAAGAAGTATGACGCTCACAAACTTAATAGGATCTATATTAGCACCTGTCTCATGATGATAAATATGAAGATGTGATTTTGATAATGAAAATATCTTCCAATGGAAATGAATAACTTTAAATTATTCGAGATAAGCTAGACAGAAGGAATAATGTATAAGTGGTTGTCACCCGGAATAGAGAGTGCTTTCAAGGATAACATTTCTTTAAATGAACTGCATTCATTAGTTCATCAAGTTCTTGACCATCTTCAGTGGCCAACTTATAGGCTCCAGAGCCAAATTTAGTTGTAATTACATAGGGTCCTAACCAATTAGGCTCAAATTTTCCTTGTTTTTCTCACTCTTTAGTGGTATTCTTTTGATTTTATTTTAAAATGAGGTTGTCGATTTTGAATTCTATGGGTCTTACCTTTTATGATAATTGCGTTGTAGTCGGTTTTGATAGACTTGAAGATGATTGAGAGCATTTAGTCGTTTTTTCATCAAGAAGCTCGAGTTCATTAAGGTGTGAGTGTCGATAATAATCTTTATTGATTACATCTTTGAGGGATATTCTAAAGGACGGAAATTCAACCTTGACATGTAAAATAGCTTCCCAACCATAAACAAGGGAGAAGGGAGTGGCTCTAGTAGGTGTGTGATAAGATGTGCGGTAAGCCCAAAGAGTGGGATAGATTTGGTTAAGCCAATAGCTTCCATGTGTGTTGACAATATTTTCCATGATGGTTTGTATTATTTGGTTTGTTGCTTCTATTTGTCCATTAATTAATTGATTTGAGGATAGATTCACAATTAAAGATGGAAAAGGTTACATAAGGATATTCCTGGGTATACGTACCTCATAGAATGTATACACGTAGAAGTCTTGACATGTGAGAATCATTAGTGATGAGATGCCTACAAGATCGATCGTTGAAAGCATAATGGACATGATAGGTTGCATTTTCGCAAGTGTCCAAACTTGATGTGGTTGTGTTTCACAACAAGGCTAGAGATGTTAGGCATAAGAGCCAATATTAGAATAATAGAATCAAGCTTAATGGTACTTGTTGATGGAACCTCTTCTGTAGTGTCTACAATAATATCAAGGGTTGAAAGGGAGTCTTGAAGTGAGGTCAAGATCTCGTTAGATGTTGGAAGAATGTTGTCGTCCAAAACAAGTTCAATGTATGTTTGGGTTGAAAGAGAGTCTTGAAATAAGTTTAAGTGCTTAGTAGATGTTGGAAGAATGTTGTTGTCCCAAACAAGTTCAATGTATATTTGGGTTGAAAGAGAGTCTTGAAATAAGTTCAAGTGCTCAATAGATGTTGGAATAATGTTGTCACCCAAAACAAGTTCAATGTATGTTTGGGTTGAAAGAGAGTCTTGAAATAAGTTCAAGTGCTCAGTAGATGTTGGAAGAATGTTGTTATCTAAAACAGTTCAATGTATGTTTGAACTAATGGAAGAAAATTTGAAGAAGATATGGATTGGTTTGGAATTAGAGAGTCTTGACTTTTGTCATCATGATCTCATGGAATTTCAGTATGTATAGAAGTTTTGACAGTAGTCAACTCTTCATTGAAAGTTGTGGTATTGGATGTGTTATTGGTTGCAAGAGCGTTGTCATCAAGTTCTATAGAGATGACATCGTAGTCAATTAAGTCTTGGATGTAATTCTTAAATCACACACATTTATCTAGTGTGATGACCATCAATGCGATGAAAGTCACAATATGTGTTAGGTTTGTACCAACATGGCTTAGATTCCCCTTCGACAAAGGGTGTCTTAATTGGATATCTTATTAGTTTATCCTCTTTTAGTTGATTAAAAACACTAGAGAGGCTTTCTCTGAGGGGGGTAAACTGACGTTGAACTTTACGGTTGAGTGATGTCTTCATGAGGTTGTATGATTGGCCATATGAGAGAGTTGTGTTGTCATCTTATTAATTTGTTCTAATAGCTCATAGCATGATGTTTTTCGTGAATTCATCATGTTTGAAAGAGAGGAGAACAAAGAAAGGTGCGATGAAGAACTCAACCTATTGATTGTGATCTTTGTTTTGGCTCAATGAAGAACTCGGGATAAATATGTGATAGCTCAAACAAGCTATAATGAAAATGGTTTAGATTTGGCTTAAACAAGCTTAACATGTGACAATGTAAGGAGTACACTCAAACAAGGTACTCGATACAAGTGGGATATAGCTCAATCAAGCTATGATGAATATGTTGATTGGTTTGGCTTAAACAAGCTTTGGATTTTTGATAGGAAGAGTAACTCAAACAAGTGACTCAACACAGTTGTGAACTCAAAACGAGCTCTGAAGGGATTTGTGTCGGATGCAATTTTGATAAACTTGATAGTTGATGAAATAATGAGTGAACTTACACAAGTCACCCAATGTCAGTTTGATATAGCTTGAAAACATGCTATGGAGGATTGGCTGAAGCAAGCTAATGAAATTGGTGCGATGTTTTGGTCTTCGTTGTTGGATTGCTTCAACGTTTTGCTTGGTATTGAATCAAGAAATGTTTTTGTGGAACACAACTAGGGTTTGAACTTTTACAATGAACATATTGATATCAACCAAGTTTGATGATAAAACATAATGCTAAACTATTTTGTTGACAATCAACAAGCAGTCATGTGTATCAAATTGTTTTGGCTTAGGAGGTAAATTCTTCAAGAATGATCATTGTTTCATGCAATCATACAAGTATGTCATGGAATGATGGATGCAGGCTCTTATCACTCCAAAAATGTGTCCTCTGATATACCCTAGTCCTGATATACCTAATTTTGTATGGGGATAGAATTGGTACGAGGAACCGTTAGAAATCTTGGAGGAGACTCAATAATTCTTAATTACCTCGCTTTAGGAGTGAATCACCACGTCCAAAATAGGTTTTGTGAAAAGGTGGAAGGTGATGGGGGGATGAATGTGTATGGTGTCCTTATAACTCCCCGAATATTTACTGGGACAATGCCCAAGATTCATTGTTACAACTATTTAGGTGAAACTCGCATGCGCCACATAACAACATTACCTATAAGTGAAGAATAGGGGCAAGGTAAATACCGAACACTGTGATGAGACTATGTCTCAAAGTGCAATGTAAATGCAAATGTTGTTGGTGCGTGGTAGTCAAGTCCACGTCACCGATGTAGCTTTGGTGGTGATGAAATCCACCTCTACTACGTGCAAAAACAAGAATGATGTGATTATATGCAAGGTTATTTCCAACTTGAAATAAATTACTAGTGAAAAATGATGCGTACCTGAGCGCACTAATTTTTTTTATTTTTGGTTTCAACAATTTTCTTTAAATGGTGGCTCTTTTGTGGGATTTTTTGTTTTGTGTTTTTGACAATATTCTAGCTACGTGGTCTTATAGAAAAAAGTAGTAGTTATCCTGCAGACAAAATGTTAGGAAGAAAAACAATCGTGGTTGTTTTTTATTTTCCAGATCACTCAAAGGCACAAGAAAAGAGCATACACAACCAATGACCGAAAAAATATCAATAGTGCGACAAAATAAAATTGATTGAGACGGTAGCTAGGAACATAACAAATAATAAGGAAATGGATCCTGCAATGTTAGAACAAGAAATTAAACAATCGTGACCATTTCTGATTTTCTAGATTGCTTCAAGGCACAGGAAAAGAGCATACATGGATATAATTGGAATAGAATTTAGAAAAAATGTGGATATTTATTGTACTTAATCGTGATTGTGAAACTGTGATAATGATTATCTTCACAAAAAAGAAAAAGGAAAGAAGAGTTGTAAAACATTACCTCGAAGTGTTGTCGTGGAAAGTTGGAATGTAAGGCAAAAAAATTAGTTTTGCAGAGTCCGGGTGGCCTCCAATGTGCAAAGGACGATTGTGAATGCAAATCCGATAAGTATGGCGAGATAGGTGCAAATAGGTCTGTATTGTTGAAAAAGGTCCTACAAGAAAATGATGAGTAGTTTGTACACCATAAGTATCGAAAGGATATCAAAACACATGACAAGCGTCGTAGGTTCATTATTCTATACCTGCATATACACCACAAGACACCGCACAACAAAAACACTACCCACAACGTGAAGGTTAACCAAAGAAGGCCATAAGACATGGAAAAGGAGATAATAACAAACAATAATAAACAAAGAACGGATAAAACCACTAATTGAGAAATTAATGGTAACAAATCAAAAGTAACCGGGCATGCCAAGAATGTAAGCTAGGAAAAATGCACTACTAACAAGGAAGTAAAATACTAACAATCATACCTCCTCCTTTGCGTTCCATAGAAAACCTCAGAATGGGCTAGGAAACTTGGATTGAGCCCCGATTGCATGATATGTAGGTGTTTTTCTTCAAGATGGAGCAAGGCCTTTCTGCAACAATGATCCACTTACTTTGCACCAAATGGGAAAAAGGATTATGGATTTGGGGTGCTTCAGAATGAGGCTATTTGGGCATTAGGATGAGGTAGAAGGATGTTCTTTTCTCAAAGGATGCAAGAACTTAGACAAGACATTCAAGCTTATTCTCTTTGTCTTAGAGGGGAGGGGTAAGGTAGTATTTATAGCACAGGGAAGTGATTAACTTAGAGTAATTTAAGTTATCATGGTTTGAAAATGTGGGTACGATTAGGTGAGTGGGGACTACGAAGAATGGGTGAGGATTTGATTTTGGATTTTTAATTCATAAGTGGAGGATTTTAGGTGAGTGGGGACTATGAAGAGTGGGTGAGGATTTGATTTTGAATTTTGAATTCAAAAGTAGAAAAACATGGAGAATAATGACATGTGGTAAGGATTAGGTTATTTTTATATTTGAAATGGTTAATTAATCAAATTATATTTGATTAATTTGAAGTGTATTTTTGTGGGTAATGAGGTAGGGGAATTAATTAATTTAGGATAGATGTGAAAATTAGGGTGTTTACACTATCACCACCTAAGTTTGCATTCCAAAGACACAAAATCACTTCAAAGGAATCCATACAAGGGACAAGGGCTGTATACTTCTACATACACAACACGGGAAGGGAAGTCAATTCTATTACATCCACACATACTATTACATTGCTTCATTCTAGAGCTAGCCTTTTATCATTGTTCAACTTGCACAAGGACATTCTAGGGCATCATTTCTACACACACATACCAAAACTACATGGATTCTAAGATGTAGTGAAACACTTAGTCGTAATTTCACTCTTCGGGTGATCGTTGAGGTTAGTCTGACTCCCCATTCTACATTTTTCTTTTTAGGTTTGATGTATTTTTTCGGCATGTGCGTGTGAACTTCTTTCTTGCAGGTTATATGTACCTTTTGACTATCCAAGAGTGAATAACAGGTGATCAACAGAGAAACAAATGGGAAACCCTTGCGACATAAAAGAAAGTAGACTCACGGGCTCTTACACATACCAAAGACCCAAATATAGTCATCAACGCTTAGGCACCCCTGCCCTGCTATGGGCACCCCTATCTGATATTGTTCTTGAGTTTCAGAAATTATATTGAGAATTTACAACACTCTTCTCGGTCTATTCAAGACTTTACCCCTCCCGATCACTTCTAGATTGCACAAATATTAGCTAAGTCTCTTTATCTCCTCCTCTTACTTAGGGTTTCATATTCTACATGTTATTTTGCTTGCTTCATATTGTATACTAGCACTTGTACATCATTATTTACAATAGTTACTCTACAATAAGATTTAATTCAATTTTCATTAAATCATTTGGTGAACCCCACTCATGATCAAACACTCAAATCCTTATTTTTCCTATTCTTTTTTATCTTCTTACATGGCTCCTAAAATTCCTAAAATGTCCTTGTCTCAATTACTTCAAAAGCACCCACCTTACAAAGATGTTCTCCAAAAATCCCTAGACACTATGTATCTCCCTAGCAATATGCCACTTGCACAAGTAAGTGCCATTTTTGATCATTTATCTGATGAATCTATTGGTCCTAATCCCCCATCCAACTGACACATCTTATATTCAATTCAAGCTTTACATTGTTTATTTCAAGACAAGATTTAAGCTATGGAAACAACGATTGCATCTCTTAAAGTTGAAATCCAACATCTCGAGAGATGCTTCTTAATCTTATGCTAGTTCTTCTTCTACATTTCATCTTAATTTTATGTAGTCTACATGTGCTCATATAAGTGAACTGAAATTCTTACCACTACCAACACCTATCAAATTTGATCTAAATTTTAAACAACAAGATATTCTTCCTAAGCTTGTCACTCACCAGTTGATCAACTTATCAAATACTCATTTTTATCCTCCTTATTGGTTTACCAAATACAAAGGTCTACCATTTTGTAATTATCACAAACTTAATGGACATCATGAAAATTATTGTTATGCTTTAAAATGACGAATTAATAACCTTGAGCATCAGGGTCTTATTTCATTTGCTTCACATCATTATGTTACATCTTCAATTGCTAAATCACAATGGGATCCCAAATCCAATCCCTCTGTGTCTAATGAGCATCATGTCATAATCACTAATGTTCCTTCTTCAGTAAGTCAAGGTCCATCTTTCCAACCCATTCCAACTAAGCAACCACCACTTAAAATTTGTCCTATGTCCCCTCCTCCTATTAAGTCTTCTATGGCGTTACATATTCCAACTAAGAAACCACCTCTCAAAATCCATCCTCCCCCTGCTCGCTATCAAGTCTTCTACAATGTTACCTATTCCAACTAAGCAACCACCTCTCAAAATTCATCCTCCACCCTCTCCTCCTATCAGGTCCTCTACAACATTACCAATTCCAAATCAACAACCACTCTCTAAGAAAGACCAACAAACTCTAGATGACCTCTTTAACTTCCGCCTACTGTCAACCCGAAATCCATCTTTGGTCTTACTCTTGCTCCTACCTACCATTGTGATGACCATATTATTTCTTATGATACATTTAAAACTTTGTCACCATCGCAATATCTCTCTGGCATAATCACATAGATCTCCATCATTGGCACACTTAGGGGCATCATGATTTCTTACCCCCATTCCTATCAATTGCATTTAGTTTCTAATAAGAAACTTTATGTTATGTGCTTCATCTCTAATCTCTCTAAACACTTCTACACACCTTGATACACACATTGTATCGTCATTACCTTATGACGCACTCTAGTTCCATGGTTCATACTCATTGTTGAGGGTATAATTCTGAAATGAACCTCACATCATTCACTCTTCACACTTTGTGCTTCATGATACATTTCTCTAGCATCTATTTTCACACTCATTTCCCAATGACACACTCTTGTTCTATGGTTCATTCTTGACTATTGAAGGGGATTTTATAAATGAACCTCATCTCATACACATCCATTGGGGCACGTTGCTCCTATCATCTTCACACCTTGCATATCACACCATCACACTTATACATCATTTGCATATCTTGGATGCATTTATTCTTTCTCGTTTATGCTACTTACAAGTTGCAATTTGTTTATTATGCTAATCAGATACTCAATATGTCATTAGAATTTTATATACACACACATGTGCATTCACTTGGTATTTTGAGGTGAGTGCAAATTTCTTTACAGATTTCCACACAATGTAATGATGCTCATCGTTGTATCTTTTACCACTCCCACCGAGGCTCCTAGGGGCATTTACATTGACTATTCTCACACCTTATAGGTTCTATTGTTACAATATTTGTTATATTTTGGCACTATCATTATACTTTTCACCAATTTATACACGCCTTGACATACTATTTATCTTTCTAGCATTCTAACGGGTGCTTCATGTGTAGCATTTGCCTAGTAGGACTATATACAACCATGGCTATATGTCACTACTTGATTTTTATTGTTTTCTATTGTTTGCGAGGCTATGCCCTATGTCTTGTATGATCATTGTATACTTTTGGCCGCTTCGGCCCTGATTGTCTTGTGACATTGTGAGCGATGTCCCATGTCTAAAACCCACTTTTCACGGTCCATCTTGTTTTCACACTTACTTATTACATTATCTTATATTACATGTTAGCTTTGTTTACATTAACACTTGTTACTAGCCTACTCTGTTTACGTGTGCCTTGGTTTCTACCATGCACATCCCCTACCCCATGTAGGTATCAAATTCAGATCAGCATCGTCCTCTCCTTTGGGCCACATTCTCCTACTATCATCGCATACACCCAAAACAAGGGGGCATCTATTGGGTGAATAAATCACCCCTATAGCAGGTCAAAGCTACAATACGATCTGCACAATACAAAATCAGCATAGGCACATAGTCATAGAATGTCCTAGAATTTGACTTAGGTCCAAAACACGAGATAAGACACTAGTTACCAATATCGAGACATTAGTACTTGGATACTGTGTCCTCCCTGCGTCTAATGTCCTAGGGGCACAAAAAATCATTTCATCGATCAACAAAATCTACATAAGTCTTAAGAGTAGTTCTACAATAGTAGGCATTGGACTCTAGACATAGAATGCATTCTATCTCCTTATATTTGAACAATCGGTACAATCGCAACAATTGAGAACTAATTTGGAACAAATTGGGGTGTACCATTTATAGTGGTGCTTATGAGGAAGATTCATGGAAGGAGAGTAAAACTAGATCTCTCCCCCCCATCACTTGCTCTTCGCATGAGATATCCCAAAAACTCGCGCTTGGTGTGAGATCACCAAAAAAACTCACTCTTGGCGTGAGATCACCCAAAAAAATCACACTTGGCATGAGATCACCCAAAAACTCACTCTTGGCGTGAGATCACCCAAAAATATATCTCTTCGCATAATTTCAGGACACCTTTCTATCCTTTTACACTCTTTTACATTAGGTGCACACTTTCCTTTACTACTACTTTTACACACTTTTACATACTTATGCATACTTTACTCAAATTTCTCATATACAGAACTTTGACTACTCTTTCACTCTTATTTTGCATGTCCATCCTTAATACGCAATAAGGAGAAGTTTACTTCATCAAACACAGTTATAAAATCATATTTATGCATAAGCTTCACCCATAGGATCCACTTCCCTTTTCCTAGTCTTTGCGCTTCACTTTGTGATCATTCCACACTTCACTTGTCCACTCAAAGACGCTATCGGAAACACTCTTCTCTACATGGATCATAAGGTACACATCTTCTATCTAATTTATGTTATTGATTATTCACCCAAGAATAAAAAGTGGGGAAAATGTATACATAAAATCATGCACTTGGTATTTCTAGGTACTAAAAGCATGTTAGCATTTATATGATTCCTAAGCAAGAAAACTAGTGGTTCACAACTATGTTTGGACTCTTTTATCTATATTTTGCTTTATATTTGGTCTTCCACGCCCTACACCCCAGTCAAAACTTAACTTGTTTATCTTTTATGGCTTCAGACACCGGCTCCAAGAAGAGGCAAGAGCACCCAGGAGCTCATGTCCCTTATGGGTGCCCCTGACCTTTCTTATCTTAGTTACTCCTTTTGCGCATATTTTTCACTTAAGGTTTAGCCTTCCAGTTGTTGATTACAAAATTCAAACAAGGGAATCATATAAATACATATTTATGTTTTCAAACCGAGGGACCAAGCACTAATCATTACTATCATCACATAAGCTTACATTCAAAAGGCACAAAATTACTTCAAAGGAATCCATCTAGCATCTATACAAGGGACAAGGGCTGCATACTTGTGCACAACATAGGAAGGGGAATTCTATTTTATTCCATCCACACATACTATTACATTGCTACATTCTAGAGCTAGCATGTTATCATTGTGCAACTTGCACAAGGGCATCCCAGGGCATAATTTCTACACAAACACACAAAAACTACATGGAGTCTCGAGATGTAGTGCAATGCTTAGTCATAATTTCACTCTTTGGGTGAAGGCGGGAAGTCGATCGACTCCTATTCTGCATTTTCCTTTTTAGGATTGATGTGGTTTTTGGGCATGTACAGGTGAACTTATTTCTTGCAGGTTATAGGTACCTTTTGGTGATCCAAAAGTGAATAGAAAGAGATCAACAGAGAACAATTGTGAAACCATTATGACACATAAGAAAGTATATCATGAGCTCTTGCACAACCACCCACGCCCAAATATAGTCATCATCACCCGGGAACCCCTTCCCTACTGTTGGTGCCCCCTGTCGACATTGTTCTAAGTTCTAGAATTTATATTAAGCATTTACGACACTCTTCTCGGTCGCCCAACACTTTACCCTTTCCGAGATCACTTCCAAATTGTGTGAATATCAGCGCTAAGTCTCTATATTTCCTCCTCTTACTTGGGGTTTCATATTCTACATGCTATTTTGTTTGTTTCATACTTTGTATAATAACACTTGTATATCATTATTTATAGTAGTTACACTATAATAAGATTTAATACAATTTTTATTAAATCGTAACTCGTATCAAGCTCGCCATTTTTATTGTTTTCAACTCATTATTTTATAATCTCTTATGGAGCTATGTCGTTATTATTATTTGATTCTTCTTTGGTTTTGTGAACACCATTCTCTACTTAGCTCTTATTGAGTTTGATTGTATTTGTGGGTTTCTAGCTCATTATGAGCTTTGTTGATATATTTATTTTAAATGCTCTTTGTTATTATCTTCTCCTTATGAATATATTTCATTGGTTTTTGATTTAGAGAACTCAAAAGATGAAGGCAAGAGTCTATTATGATGTGGGTTATTGTTTGTTTGAGGGATTCTGATCTTCATGCATTTGCCTTATTAAGATATGAAATTTGGGAATGTTTTTCTTTAAGTTATTCATTGAATGAGATTTAGAGTTGATACATGAGGATTGGGAAAATATAAACAAACCAGATTTAAAAGTTATGACTCTTTCTCTCTTAAAACATCGTTTATATTAATTGAATACAATTGGGAGCTATTTTATTAGAAATTTGGGTATGGTTTGAAGGATGTTTATAGCTCAAATAGGGATTTTTATTTTTGTATGATTCATCTCCTCTCTGAGCTTCACTTTATTACCATTTTTCTATCTCTTAATGAGCATGACTATAACCTATTTATGAAAATGTTTTGTTTTTGGTTCGTTGAATGAAATATGAACAATAAATAGGAATGAAATAGTTTCTTATAAAGCACTAACGAGTATTCTTCTCCCTTTGTATTCATTGTTGGAATTGGTAATTATGATTTTGGAAAATAAAAGGGAGTGGAAAACAACTTAGTTAAACTAGGATCTCCTTTAAAGCACTATTGTTTTACACTAGTTTACTTAAACTCCCTTGTGAGCATAGTTGTAAACACATGGTTAATAGATTCTTCTTGATATGTTGTCATTATTATTCTTATATTGAGCACATTCATTTGGAAATGAGATATGGAATTTGGACAAAACATAAATGAACTTGTTAGTTAGATACAATTTCTTTTATAATCTTGGTGATAACATGTTTCATTCAATTCTAGGATATTTAATGTAATATAAGAATTGTAGACACAAAATCTATGCACTTGGGTAAATTTTAAGGTCCTAGAGAATACTAATATAAACATGACTCCTATGTAAGAAAACTAGTGATTGACAACGTCTTTTGGGCCTTTTGCTTTGTTTTTATACTTTTGTTGATCTTACACACCCTACAGACCCTATCGGTATTTGACTAATTTATCTTTAATGGCCTCGGACACTAGTACTCATTTAGGATACAAGCACCCAAGCACTCTTGTCCCTTCTAGGTGCTCCCGACTTTCTTTGGTTCCTTCTTACTCTTTTGGGTCTCTTTTGCTTTTGAGTCATCTTTTACAACTTTGGGTCAGCCTTTTAGTTGTCAATTATGAAAATAAAACAAGTGAATCATATATATATATATATATAGTATAACTCTTAAATAAAGGGTCAAACACTAAGTATTACCTACCATCACCTAATCTTGCATTCAAAGGCACAATAACACTTCAAAGACATTCATTTAGCACACTCATACAAGGCGCAAGGGCTACATCACTCTGCATACACAACATAGGAAGGTGATGTTCATTTTATTCCATCACACACATTCTATGCATTTTTACATTCTAGATCTAGCCCGTTATCACTATACGAACTTGTATAAGGGCATCCTAGGGAATCATTATGCACACATTCACACGAGTAACTACTTGGATTCTTAATGTAGCGCAATGCTCGGTATTAAGTTCACTCTTCGGTGTGACCGTCGGGTCAGTCATATACTCCACATTCCTCATATTTATTTTTTTATTTGATGTGGTTTGTTGGCATGTGCAGCTAGGTATCTCTCTTTGTAGGTTATAGGCAAAATCGGTGGCAAAGATATCGAAACCAGAGTGACAAAAGGAAGCTAACAATGAAGCTCCTCCTGTATAGGAAAGGAATAAACCTAAGCACTGACTGGACATTAGCGCCGAGATCAATCAATCACTAGTATCCAAGTGCTCCCCATGCTCCCATGGGTGCTTTTGTCTTGCACATTTCGAGTCTTAGAGTTTCAAAGTTCTCCTACCCATATCATCTTCATATTGTGAGAAATTAGTTAATTCACTCTCTCTCTCCCTCTTGCTTAGGGTTTCATATTATTGTTTGTTTATTAATTGTGCCTTACGATGTCTTATCACTGCATATCATTAGCACAATAAAGTTACTTCGAAATTAAGATTTAATTCTATTTAGATTAAATCAAGAGTCTAGTGTTTTTGGATCAACATTTGATGTTGTTGTTATCTTTATGTTTGTTGTGTGTATCAAAAGAACGATATAATTGTGGTTGTTTGGAATGGGAAAAGAATGAAGGTTTAATTGATTAAGAATTGTCTTCTAATTAGTGAATTGTTGTTTAAAATTTGGATTATTGAAATAAAGGACAACATTAGTATGTTTTATTATCATCTAAATGTTAAGTTTAACATGTTGGTTTCATATAGTGAAAGTGAACATATTATTTTTATATAAAGATGAATTATCATTTTTATATGTGTGTGTGATAGAATTCTTATTGTAAACTAGGAAGTTTATAATTATATCGTATTGATTACAAATAAAGTTGACCATAACTTATTCAATTATTTCATTATGATTACAACATGGAATATGAGTTTGCGAGACTCATGCTAGTTCTTAGAACTGACCCATATTTTCTTTGTCCTACGATTTTACAAGAAAGGCCGATATTCTTAAAGTGAACATTTGAATTTGATTATGATTAATTTACATCTTATATTATTTGTTGGCATTGTCTTGCAATTGAATTCAAAGTGTGATGATGCAAGTGGTGTCCTAATTGATTTATGAAGTGTTATTGATGTCAAAAGGAGAAAGGAACATGAAGGTTAATTGGTAGTGTCAATCATTGATGTTTAGTCTTGATCTCATTGTTGATTTAGCATGTTGTTTTGAGTAGTGTGATGGCTTGTAGGAGTGAAGCAGATGTATTGCAGTGATAGGTGAGTGTTGTAGTGATTTCATGAAGTGTGTTAAAGGCTCTTGTAGGTGTGCAAGAGTGATGAATTCATGAGGAGGTGAGTATGGTTGATACAAGCATGTTCAGGTGTTTTGTTTGTCTTGTTTTAAAGGCCTAGTCAGTAGGACGGTGTGTCGTGATGGAGTACAAGTATGTAGCAATTGTATATGTATGGTAAGAGAATAGGGAGCATGAGAATGATGTGTAGAGACACTCGCAAGTGTATTAGAGTACATGTATAGGGTTTGTACATGTTTTCTAGGTATGCACTAGACCTATTATTAAGCTCTAGGTATCCAAATGAGATTGGTTGGACATATTTCAGCATGGAAATACAAATTTGATCGATGGAAAAGGTGTATTAGATTTTTATTGAGGTTTGGTACAAGTTTTAGGTCTAGGTTTGGAGGAATTAGACAGATATACGTTTTTAGCTTTGATTTCTTGGAAGTGAGAATTTGAGCTCAAATTGGACTTTCTTGTGCTTGTTGGCACGTGTGAAATCTGCATGGGATCCTAATCTCTTGAGGGTAGTTGAAAAGGGTCATAATATGATATTCCAAAAATTAGTTCAAATTTTAAGGGTTAGAGATTTATGAACAATCGTTAAGAAGGTAAACAAGTTCTAAACCCTCCTTAAACCCTAGTTGTGAAGCGATGGAGAAGAAATTGATCATACATGGCCGAATGGATTGTTTGACCTAGTATGATGATTTTATATTGTAGATGACTTCTCAAGCTTACCCCAAGTGGTATTTAGGTATCTTGAAAATATGTGGACCCCACAACAAGTTATAAGTTTATGAAGAAGTTGTGTTTTCTTCTAAGTTGTGCACTTAACCAGATGAATAAATTTATGTTTGAGGAAGTATGGAAGATATGATACATGTTTGGATTTTTTAGATCAATTTTTATCCCTTTGGAGGTCTATGTATGTCATTCTTGCATAAATAGTTTTGGGGTAGTTTTGGAAAGTTTTGGTGGTCTTGGTTCAAGAGGTGTTTTGACGGTGTTTTCAATCCAAGTGATGGTGTCTTATACATTTGGAGATGACCCAATGCTCATAATATTTCCATTCATATATCACACTTGCATGGTTGAAATGATTTGATGTTGTTTTGGCTTCAATCTTTAAGGACTGGTTTTGTAGGTCACATACCTAGTGAGGAGAGTTGCTCCTAAAGGTGGCTTCATAACATGTTTTGATGTTGCAAAGTTGATTAATCTTGTAGGAGGCATCGAGTGGAGTTATACAACATGTCTAAGTTATTTCTAAGGTTTTTTTAAGGTCATGTTGGCTCAAAAATACTATGTTTGGTGAGAGGTCAATTTTAGTGTAGTATGCCTATTTAGTTCTGATGGAGGATTTGATGTTTCTAGATGTTATTTCCAACCTATGTGGTCTTATGTATGATGTTTACATGATGCTTTAGTGTTGTTTTAAGTGTATTTTCCCTATTATTTCCAACCTAGATGAATTATATTCATGATTCATGTATATAAGCTAGTTGTTGGGCTTATTTGTTTTTGTTGAGAAACATGATGAAAAGTGCAAGTGAGAGGAAGAATAGAGAAGGTGTATAGGGTATTTATGACCATAATAAGAGATATGTGTTGAGATTTTAGAGGGTATGTTGTTGTTGGTGTTCAAGTTCAGATGACCTAATCAGCTTGGTGGAGAAGTGTTTGAGCAAGTTAGCGAGGAAGGCATATTCAAGGAAGCTAGAGGAAATGAGAGATAAATGGTGACATCATCAGTTGTTGAAGCAACATTCTAGAGGTGATAGAAAAATCAGGTGGATTTAGTTGGTGTTGAGTCATCTAGGGGTGTGGTGCCTCCTTGTAGGGTTGGTGCTCTATTAAATCTAGGGGTTGGTGCTCTAATAAATCTAGGGGTTGGTAGTCCTTGTGGGGTTAGTGCCTCACTAAATCTAGGGGTTGGTAATCCTTGTGGGGTTTGTGCCTCACAATATGAAACCCTAAGCAAATGAGAGAGATAATGACTTAGTTAATTTCCCACAATCTAGAGGTGATCTGGGTAGGTGAATAGCTGAAACAAACTAGACGCAGCGTCATCAAGGCTCACTAAAGGTTCTGAGACTCAAAAATGTGTAGGACAGAAGTTCTCATAGGAGGAGAGGAGTTCTGGGTGCTAGTGACTAGATATGGGTGCTAGTGTCCACCCAAATGCTCAAGTTCTCATCTTTTCTGTGTAGGAGGAGCTTCGTTGTTGATCTTTGTTTGTCGCTCTAGATTTATTCCAATGTTGTTTCTCGCACTTATAACCATAAAAATAGATACCTAGTTGGACATACCCATGAACCACATTAAACCTAATAAATAAGATGCGAGAATGGGGATTCATAGTGACCCCAAAGGTCACCTGAAGAGTGGACTTAGTACCGAATGGTGCACTACATTTCAAACTCCACGTAGTTCTATGTGAATGTGTGTGTAATGATGCCCTAAGATTCCCATGTGTAAGTTTCACAAAGATAGCGGGCTAGTTATAAAATATAGAATGTGTGAGTTGGAATAGAATAGACTTCCTTCCTATGTTGTGTATGTAGAGTGATGCAGCCCTTGTCCCTTGAATGAATGTGTTATATGGATGCTTTGTAATTCTCTCACACCTTTAGATGCAAGCTTAGGTGATAGTAGATAATGATAGTGCTTGGCCCTTTATTTGAGAGATATAATTATGTATATATATGACTCCCTTGTTTGAATTTTGTAATTGACAACTGGAAGGCCAACCGAAAAGTCTAAAAGATGCCCAAGAAGTAAAAGATACCCAAAAGAGTGAGAAAATGCTAGAGAGGGTCGGGAGTGTATGGGCACTTCTTTCCTAAATGGGTGTTAGTGTCTGAGGCCATACAAGATAAATAATTCAAATACTTGACTAGGCTATAGGGTGTGCAAGGTCAATAAATGTATAAGAGACAAAGAAAAAGGCCCAAAAGACATTATCAATTAATAGTTTTCTTGTTTAAGAATCATGTATTTATTAGTATGCTCTAGGACCTATAAATTTACCCAAGTGCATAGATTTTGTGTCTACATGTAGTTGAGGAAGGGTCCCAAGATGACATTCCAATCATTAGTTTAGAGTTTAAGGGACAGAGCTTTATGAACAATCGTTATGAAGGTAAACATGTTTTAAACGCTCCTTAAACCCTAATTATGAAGTGATAGATAAGAAATTGATCGACATTCCTAGAATGGATTGTTTGACCTATTATGATTATTGGAGGTTGTAGAGGAATCCTCCAGGCTTGTTCCATGTGGTATTTAGGTATCTTGACAAAGATTTGGACCCCACAAAAAATTACAAGTTTATAAAGAAGTTGTGTTTTCTCCCAAGTTGTAAACTTGACCGGATGAATAAATTGGTTTTCGAGGAATTATGGAATCTATGATACATGTCCGGAGAGGTTTCACATTAATTTTGAGCCCTTTGGAGGTTTTTGGAAGTCATTCTTTCATGGCTGGTTTTGGGGTAGTTTTGGACAATTTTGGTGGTCCTGGTTGCAAAGGTGTTTTGATGGTGTTTCAATCTAAGTGATGATGTCTTATGAATTTAGTGATGAACTTGAGGCCATAAGATTTCCATTCACATATCACACTTTCATGGTTGAAGTGATTTGATGTTGGTTTGGCTTCAATCTTTGAGGACTGGTTTTGTAGGTCATAGAGTGAGGAGAGTTGCTTCTAAAGGTGGCTTCATAACATGTTTTGATGGTGGAGAGCATATTAAGCTTGTAGGAGGAATGGAGTGGAATTAGAAAACATGTTTAAATGATCGATAATGTTTGGTGAAGGTCATGTTGGCTCAAGAATACTAAGTATGGTGAGAGGACAATTTTAGTGTATTAGGCTTGTTTATGTGCTAATGGAGGATTTGAAGTTTATATATGCTATTGCCGACCTAAGTGGTATTATGTATGATGTGTTCATGATGATTTGGTGTTTTTAAGATTATTTTCCCTATGATGTCTGACCTAGATGAATTAGATACATGATTCATGTATATAAGTTGATTGTTGGGCTTAATTATTCTTTGTTGAGAAAGGGGATGAAAAGTGTGAGCTAGAGGGAAGAATAGAGAAGGTGTAGAGGGTCTTTGTGACCATAAGAAGAGAGAAAAGATGTGTTGAGATTATAGAGGGTGTGCTATTTTTTATGTTCAAGGTCAGATGACCTAATCAACTTGGTGGAAAAGTGCTTGAGTGAGTTAACAAGGAAGGCAAATTCGAGGAAGATAGAGGAAATTAGAGCTAAATGGTGTCATCATCAGTTGTTGAAGCAAAATTCTAGAGGTGAAAAAACATCAATTGGCTTCAGTTGGTGCTAGGTCATCTAGGGGTTGGTGCCTCCTTCTAGGGTTGGAGCTCTACTAAATCTAGGGGTTGGTGCTCCTTGTAGGGTTGGTGATATACTAAATCTAGGGGTTAGTGCTCCTTGTGGGGTTGGTGCCTCACTAAATCTAGGGGTTGGTGCTTCTTATTGGGTTGGTGCTCAACTAAATTTGAATCATTGCAATAATAAATCTTTTTTAGTGGATTTTCTTCCCCACAAGAGTTTCCCACTCAAAGTTGTTGTTCATGTGTTCTTATATTTCATTTTCATGTATGGATGTTGTAATGTTTTGATGATTAATGTTAAGATGGTTTGTATTATTATGTTAAATGGAATGATTGATGAATGCTAAGTGATGAGTGAAAGAAATTTTTAAATGGCACAATGATTTACCCCCTTCCCCCTCTTAGTGGTTGTGCTTCTAACATTATTATAATATGAATCAAAAGGGATTATTGTAATCATTTGATAAATGTGAATGGAATGTTGTCACATCTTGTAAAGGGCATTATGCCCAATGTATTATTCTTTGATTAATTTGTATATCATTATTAATAAAGTATAAGGTTTATCCTTATTTAAATCCAGAATATATGACTTGGCTGATTTGTGACTTATCTTGTTTGGATATGAAAATAAGGATATATTGTTTATAAAGCTGATTATTCTTAAGTTATATATTAAATATTGATTTCATTGAATCAATTAAAGGATTAATTTTATTGAACGATGACACATAGACTATAAGGATAAAAAATATAACGAAAATGAAGTAAATTTATTGTTGTACCTTATGGAATTAAATGGACTAATCATGACAAGTAATGTACTTAATGGAATAAAAACTATTCTTAACGAGTGAATATAATGAAACAACTCAATACGGAAATGATTATTAAACCTATACTTAACGATGTATAATACGTTGTATTGATACGATAAGAGGAACTAAACAAAATTAGTAACTCGTTGAGTTATAATAACCTTGTTTTGAGAATCTAATATCTTTTATCAACACATTTTATTGTGTCGTGATGAAAAACTTAGTTACTTTATCTAATAAAGGTATCTTAAAAATATAAGAAGCATAGGTGCACTGTCCTTTCATCTTCTCATTAGTATCCTGCTCTTTCCAAGTTAGGATGGCCATGTGAAGGGTAGTGAGGACGTAATGATGGAAATCATTATGTGGTCAATATCTTTCCCATAAGGATCTTAAGATGGTATGGATAAGATCCTTTCGTTTAGTAGTATGATTCAGACATGGAATCTTCTTATTCTTAACTAAAAACATATTTTGAAACAACGAAAATAATTTAGATAAGCTGCGTTGAGATGGTTGTATGGTGACGGAAGACGAGTTTAGTAAGACTTGCGTGCAGTCCCAAAACTAATCTTGCAAAGCAATGCTTAAAATTTTTGCCCAAATCAATGTATTAGTTGACTATATTATCTATTCACCAATACCATATTTTATTGTGTTGAATCTTGGATGGATTGAAGCATGAATTTTTCCAGTAGAAACTTAGGATATGCACACAATTCTCATGACATGTAAAAGGTTTAACCAAAGTATACAAAGTGTTGGCTCCCAAAATTGTACCGCTAGAAGATGAGAAAATAGCATGAGTGGGCTGGATTTGAGAGAGTTATGAACAATGAAAATTTCTTTGTCGTTGATAGTTGGGGATTTGTTCAACACTCAACTCAATGAATCAAATCAAGGAAGTGTTCAGGAGGCACCTTCACAAAGGGGTTGGCTTTACCCTGCTACTTCTGGCTTTGCCTAGACCAAGGTGAGGGACTTAGTTGGGGATTTGAATGAAGGAAAGGCTTTGAGGCTTGGTTTCCTTTATGGTTGGTGTAAATCAATTTGAAGTAAGTGTAGCCACAAATATAATACTTCTCTCAAAAGAGTTATTACTTGATTTATTGTAAGCACTTGACAATCAAACACATATCCAAAGGTAGATAATAAACAACTTTAGATATTGAATTTTGCATAACATTATTGACCAAGACTGCTTTGAATGATATTGGATCACATAATTGGTGGGTTTCTTGGAAAATCTTACTGGTAATAGACAAATTTTAAGCTTAGCTTTATAGAATAAGCATATGTATGGTTTTTAGGTATGATATGCTTAGTAGGTATATAGATAACTTGGTTGTTTTTAATTGAGATTTGAAGGGGGCGGGGCAACTGCTTTTATGACTTTGGTACATTAATGTTCCCATGGAATGAATCCATCCTTAACTATGATGCTTGAAAAGAACAATCAATTTAACATGATCTGTGAAATAACATTTGCATTCATTGATACCCAATTTGCACAAATGTTGTTTGTAATATTCACAATCATAAATAAAAATCATGGAGTCGGAGAGCTGAGATAAAGCACTTGTTATATTTGTCTTATACACCTAAAAGACCCTTAAGGGATAAAAAATCTCTTCAAAAGTGATGTTGCCTTTAGGATTTTACAACTGAGAGGAACTATTGCAAAGTATACACTATTTTATTCTGAATCCTATAGTAACCAGAAGAATACAACAACTAAGAAAGACTCTTGTGTACTCAACAAAGTAAAACCAGTGCAAGATAGTAAAAGAAACAATATTGCCTCTTTCATTCCTTTAAAACATGAGAAAAGGAAAGTATAGCTTGATCAAAATAGTCAGACTCTATTTATGTAAGTTTTGGCAGGGGACACAAACAAATGCCTTCAAAACCTATTAATGGTTGTACAATACAACCACCTTAGCTCTTCCTCACAAAAATAGACACATACAATCTTGCAAGAAGCTAGAAACTGAAACAAAAAACTAAACTAAATCAAAAATTCTACAACTACCCCCTAATCCACCTCCTCGCCAAAATGGTAGATTTGTTACATTATATAGAAGATGAGAAGGAGAAAGAAAGAAGAAAAATATGATTTCCTTCTACAACCACCAACAAGAAGCATTAAAATCCTACAAAGGAGCATGGGCTACTTGCCAAAATCATTCATTCCTTCTGTCTTGCATGCACAAAGAAAAAATAGACACCATACTTCATCAATTTGGGTGGTTGACCAATACTTTGCAATTGTATCTTTAATACAAAAGACATTTTCTACTTTTTCTCCCACCAATTTTCATCAATTTTTGTATATGATGATGCTAAAGTGAAGGTCTTGAAGAGACCTTTCCAACTATATAAAATTTTCAAGACTTGTAGTAGGGAATCGATACATATGACCCTTTGAATTTTTGCATGTCAAGATGAACATGAGCTTGACATGTGGTAGCTATGATTGGTCTTAGAGATTGACTCTGCCTACATGTGTTTTTCTTTTCCTTCACCGTGTGATGGTCTTTTGTTGGATATGAGGTCGGGATTTTCTTATGTGTCTTCCTCTTTGACCTTCTCTGCCTTTCGATAACCATCCAAATGCGAATCCTTCAAATCGGCTCATTCCAAGGAATTTACATCTTTGGGATCTCGTCACCTAAAAGGTCACCGAAATGGTAACACGTGTCCTTGCCAACAATTGATCTTGCACTACTTTTCATCCCTAGCTCCGCCATGTTTCCTTGTTGACCTGCCTTGACCCAAGCTCGGGCCCGAAAGCTTTATGAGTTACAAATCATTCCGGAGCTTAACATCCACCGGAGCCTAAAAGTACTAGAGAGCCTTGGAATCCTACCATGTGGCCCTATATTTGACCATCGATCCTCTACCGTGTGGCCTGTTGATTTTGGCATTAAAATTGATGGTTGAATGCACGTTTTAGTCTTCATTAAAATAGCTAGGTCCATTTTAACCGAGCCTTCTTAACCAGTTCTACAGCTTGATACTTTTTGGTCGAGTTGCATGCTCTTGAGCCTTCATAGCTTCATATTTAGGGAGTAGTTTGGATCATTTTGGTGTTGATTTGTAGGTTCTTATGAAAGATGTAGACATAGTCCCCATCACCCATCTATCAAAGCTTTTTACTTTGAATAACCAGACCATTAAACCAGTCCCTGACATTTTTGCTAAATCTTATCATTTATTTGGCTAAGGCACAAAATATATTACAAACAGATGTCTCTTTTTGACTTAGACGATCTTTGAAGCACGAGAAGCAACACGAAGCACACATAATCAATTAATTTACGAGGAGTCTATTGAAAAAGACCAGTTTAATCCAAAGAATTGGATTGAGCACGGACATAAAGTGTACACACTCGGGTAGAGTGATTCAGGAAGATCATGGAGATATGGATATACCCTTATAGTTGCACATGGTTATCATATTTATCAAATGGATTATGAATCTTAAATAATGATGGATTATTTAGCAATGAAGCCAAATAATAATGTTAATCATTAGAAGCATTAATCATACTTAAGGGGTTTATTTTTGTTTAAAAGAAATCCTTAATTTGGATGAATCATAACATGTGTTCAACTTGTGTTTATGAATACACTTTTACGTGAGCAACAATATAGTGGTAATGACAAGGCAATGTGAATAACTTGTTGAGTGTAAACTTGTCGTGTATTGAGCAATGTATTGACAAATTGTCATGCCATTTTAATTGCATTGATATTTCATGTCATGTGCTCTTTTATATTCTTATAAACTATATTTTAATTAACCTATAACTTTTAGTCATATACACTGTGTAATAATGTGTTACATTATATGTATTGAGCACAAAATATGCATCTATGTTTGCTTTCCATAAGTGAGGTGATTTTCTAGAAAGGATATTAGTCCATGTATCTGAAGGCTTTCATTTTAAATTAATATTTGGCTGATTAATAGTGGTTTGTATCACTTTTATGTGTTGGATCTTTGTTGTCATGTGTTTTTACAAGGGAAAAATTCACTTGAAAATCGACAACCATACCCTAGTGTCAAAAAAATTATATTGTATCCCTTTCCAGACACCCTCCCAGGTCATCCTATTCCCCATATTAGTCCTATCTTGTCCTTCCAATGGTCCCATATGTGTGTGTCATCCTTCCCTGTAGGTGATTTAGGAAGAAAAAGATCATTCAAGTACTTCAGAGAGCAATATCTCAAAAAGTGGGTTTTTAAGCAATCTTAAGAAGGGCTACCATCAACCTTTCTAAGACAAGTGCATAATCCCCAGAGAAATTTCAAAGGACAAAATTCATCATGGAGGTGTATTCAAGATCCAGGATCACATTGCAACTAATTTAGGAAGATTCTGGAAAGATTGAAGGTTTAGGAGCCAGTTCATCAAAAGCGGGTTTTGAGGTCTAAGGAGCTTGCATTGCGAAAAGAGTACCTGAACTTCAAGAGGTGATTCTAGGAGCTCTAGAATGATTTGTGAGCCCAAAAATATATCAATGGAAATAATTTTAATTCCCCTAAATGGTGGTAAAATCATATCCATCCAAAACCCCGTGCATTTTTCTATCCAACTCATTCTTTCCAAGCACAAATGGCAGGATTCCTAATAAAAAATGAGGTTTTTGAGGGTTTTTCAGTCAAAATAAATTAATGGGACCCATACTATACTTCTCAAAATGAATTTTCCATGCAATTTCATATAAATAAGCATGAAAAAAGTCTTTCGGAAGCTCAAGTTATGGTCATTTGAAGTTGTCGCCCAATGTATGCATTCGATACTTAATCAAACTTTTGGGTGCCACGTGGCAGCATGAGGCTGAGGAAAATTTTTGTGTCCTTATTGTCCCTTTATATGGGTAAAATAGGGACAAAAAATTCCACCTTTCCCCCTTTTGGAATGTTCGTAACTCTATGTGACCCCGACGACCATGTTTAGCCCTTTTGACCAACTTACTAGCCCCCTCCTCATCGTACACATGAATGACAAGTGTCATTCCTAGGATAAGGCACCTTTTTATGCACATATTTTCTCTAACCAAGGGGATAATGGGGACAAAAAAAGGTTCCCTCCCCTTGGATTCCCTCAGGTTCCACATAGGACCCAAAACTAGCCCCTAAGTGCTCATTTTTAGCTCCCCCTCTATGTCTCTCAACCAGTAAATGAGCGACACTTGTCAAGATAAGGCTAAGGTACCTTTTTGTGCACCTATTGTCCCAAAATAAGGGGGAAATGGGGACAAAATATGGTTCCCCACACCCTCAAGGTTTCCAAAGCTGATAAATACAAGACTTAGTCATTTTTCGCTCATTCCCCACATTCTTCCATCTCGCTCTCCCGAAACTCTGCCAATTTTTTTATACAATTATTCCTTCGTAGTTTTCATCCTCCATCCATTGCCTTCATGTTGCTATGATAAAAAATAGTAAAAATCATAAAAAAACATGAATTTTTGAAGACTCCAAACAAGATTTCTTGTCAGAAGAATTTTATAACCCGCGAGGAGAAGTTGTTCATATCTAAAAAAATCGGTGCACCAATCGACGTGGGTTTTTTCGCATTTATCCTCATTTCCAAGCACCTTGGGAATCCAAGTGAAATATTTCACATGTTTTACAAATTTTGAAGAAACATCGATTTCCGTGTGACAAATTTTAAAATTTTAAAATCTTTCATTTCAAAGACTGGGTTGAGCTGAAAATTCAGAGGTGCAATAAAAATGAAAAACACATATCAAAAAAATTGATTTTGTCGAAAACCAAGGTCTAGAACACTAATTTCTAAAAATAGTAAGCCTCCTACATAGGCACTTGCTATTTTTAGTAAGCTATCACAAAGAACAATTTCGGTGGAAGTAACATGCACAAAGGTCATCCAGAAGGACAATTTGAGTGATCAGAGTTGAAAAGGGTGGAAAATTGTCATTTACTAAAAATAGTAAACTCCCCTTTTAGGTACAGGGAAGTGTCTCAAAAACCATGAAATTCAAGTTCACAAGTTGTTCCAGTTTCTCATTCCACATGTGTAATCAGTCACGAAGAAATGGTAGTGTTTCATGGTTTGGAACAATCGTTTCATATTACGGAATGAGGCATCCTTCATTATTTCAATGATGTACTCATCACTTGTGCAAGTAGGTGCATCATTCCATGGAGCAATATTTACCAACAAAAACATGCCATTTTCATAGAAGATCATCACAAGCATTGCCTAAAGGTCATCTAAAATCAACGCTTAGGGAACATCAACAATGTTTTCAAACACTCATTTTATAGTCCAAGTTGTTTGTGCATCATGTACAAGGAAGGGATTGTGGTCATCAGCGACAGGAAAAAATCCTCAAAATACACTTCATCTAAGTTTTTAACCAAGATTAACAAAGTGTGGTCATGTAGAAAATAACATTAGATCTTGGTTTCCATCCTCAATTGTTGTGGAGTGGACCTCAGTGAGCAACGCCCGGGGTCATTAAGGTGATCATTCAACAATGTTTCTAAACACTCAATTCGAGGTGTCATGCATCATTCGGAGAAGGTTTCTCATGGTGTAAAAATTTTTAAGATAAAGAGTTCATTGCATTGGAACATTTCATCGAGATCGGTCAAGTAACGAGGCAAATACAACAAACCAGCTTCTTCATCGGCCTAGTTCTCTCTCTCTCTCTTCTTCCTCTCTCTTCTCTCCCCCCTCTCTCCTTCATGTTTTATTTCTTTGTCGGGGTTGCAGTTTTCCATTATGTCTTATTTATGTAAAATGTGACTTTAATTTTTAATGTAATAAGTCACCCTTAATTCATAAAAGGGGACTTAATCATATTCATAGGAATGCGAAAAAGTCATAGGTTGTGTGAGACTTACGAAAATTCATGTGGGGGTAGGCAAAGAGTCTTCCAAGGTTTTATAAATTGTAATGACACCCTCATTCCAAAGGGTTTTCAATTTTGTGTTCATGAGAGATTATCACTTGTGAAGAAGCAAAAAGATAACATTTCCTCTATTTCTCATCTCTATGTTCTTCCCACTCTCACTATGTACAATTTTTCAAACATCAATGAAGAAAGAAGGAGTTTGTTTCCTTTTTGATAAGGAGATTTGTGATACTTTGTGTTCTAAATCTTAACTTGTCTTGTTTCCATTTGTAAAATTGTATTTCTTCTAATCTATGTGTGTTGGAATTTTCTAGTTAATGGTTGTAGGAATATGATTTTATACCTACAATGCCAATCCCCTCTCTTTTTCTCGCTCCCTTTCCCGATCTCCTAGAAAATTCCTCTCTTACAAGCGATTGCAAGCTTTTCCGCAGGGGCGCGGAGTGTCCCTATCGATCCCCGACGTAAGGCCACCATAGAATTCAATTTCACATGCGCATAATAATATGGAGCTGCACCATTCAAGTAAAGGGACTTAGATTCCTAGAACATGGACAAGATACCCACCAATTTGTCTACCTGAAAATTTTTCTTGCCAACAAGCTTATTGATATTTTATTCTACTAAAAATATGTCAAATGTGACTTCATCTTGGTAGTATTTTCACTTTAACACAACTCATATTTTCTTTACATTTTGGATTACTTATTCATTTTGTTTGTTGAAACATTCTAGTATCATTATTTTACTCATTGGATGCACTGCGAAATTGTGTATGTAATCTAATTTTGATTTTCTATAACATATATTTATGTGTCTCGTGTTTATGCAATCTTACAATATTTGTATCCAAGTTGTTTATATCAACAAAAAAATTAATTTAGTGTTCTTGTTTTTTCCATAAATTGGTGCAAGTTTCATCCATGCCATGAAGTTATTATGTTGATCACCTCAATTTTAGAACCCTGTTATAGAGAAATGATCTTGTATTGGTCCAAAAAATGATTCATCTTTGTATATCATTTGGATTTTTGCATTTATTATGTGTTTATAGTCCCCACAATAAGTGACGTGGGTCTTTTCTAATTTGAGATTCATTAACTATAGTGATAAAATGAATATTTTATCTACAATTTGTTTTTTGTTCTTGTTTATGATACAATCTCGAGACAGTGTAGAGGTGAATGGTTTCCAATGATGTTTTTTTTTATTATTGGTAAATAGTTTTTTGAAAGAGACTATACCCTTGTATATAAAAAGGGGCCTAGAAGCCAGAATAGGAGTGAAAAACATTATAAGAAGGATCAAGATCCAGATAATACATAAGAATCCAGTGTAACCAAAGAGCAGTTACCCCAAAACAACTAACCAGTTCGAACACTGCAGAAGAGCAGCCAAAAAATAGCAACAAAAACAAAGAAAAACACGGCGATGTGTCGTCAAAGAAACATCGCAGATCCACAATTACTTCTTGGTGGCTTTGGCAATTCTGGATTTGATAGTCTACTAGGAGGTGAACATAGCCAATGCCGTCATGTGAGAAGGGTCAGTAGTATCCAGCTGTTGAATGGTTTGTTTGCTTTCTTTTTCCGTGCCCCAAAGAGTAGCTGGTATGCCGCTGAGATTAGAGACGCAGCGGACATGCTGCTCAATAAACTCCTCAATTGCACTAAATATAGCCATATTATGATCATGGTGAGTCTTGGTTTTTCCAAGTCGGTTGTCCAGGGAGTAAATTTTTTTGTAGATATCTTCAACCTGATTGTTGTCAATATCAACCTCCTCCTCCTTCATTCTCTTACCTTTTTGCTTAGACAAGTTTTTTACTTCTTCTTTCAAGAAAACATGTTAGTTTCTAAAGCTTCCAGCCTTTTAGTGGAGCTCTCAGCATGTGTCTCCTGAGAACCCGTGCTGCTAATGTGTAGGAGATTATGAGAAACCTCCAAATCCTGAGGCACGTTCCCCAAAACAGGGGTATCAAGGTTCAGCCTTTTAGAAGATCTAGTTATAGGCATGTTCGAGGTGGAGGTGAAAGGGGTGGGAGCAGAGGTGGGGGGGATGATAGGGGAGCCGAGAAGGAAGTCAAAGGGGTAGCAGCCACGGTGATGGGGATAGAAGGAGTGGTAGCGGCAACGGTGGTGGGAAAAGAAGGGACAGAGATGGGGGAGGTCGGGATGCCGGAAGCTTAAGAAGACACAGTTTATGCAACAAGAAAATGAGACCTTGATGTAAAGGGACCACACGAGCATTTTTTGGAACTCCAAGATGGAGCACTCAAGAGAATTAAGCAAATAATGAGGGAAGCATACCGTGTAATTTCTGCGGAAGTGATTGAGGAACACAAGATGCTTTAAGGGCACTGTGACAAATCTCCCCTCAAGAGAAATGTATCTCACCATCAAACGGGTGACCTCATCAAAAGGTGGAGGGATAGAACTGACTTGCAGACCCGCTGTGACAAAAACTAGTTTCTCATTGCCCTCCACAAATTTCCTCTCCTCAGCCGGCCTGTCAATCCTTTTATTGAAGAATCGGTATCCATCCATTCCAAGGCCAGTAGCTTCGGCGATTAACTCTTCGTTGATCAAAATTTTCTGTCCTCCATATTCAACTTTGCGGTCTTTCCAGTCCTTCACAAATTACGGAGATGCTTTGGTCGTGACCCTGTATCTTCTCAATGAAATTAGTGATGCCTCCCTGGTTGAGGAGATTCCAAAGTTCTGCATTATTTTTCCACTTCGGGTCCGCGTTGGGCTCGATCTGACAAGGGGCTCCTCCCATTTTCACCGGGCTTAAGTGATTGACAGTGTAAGCTTCAAAATCCCTATGAGTGATTTGACAGTAGCCACAGTTCCCAACCCGCTTTTCTGTTTTGTCTCACGCTATGGTAATAATGAATAGTGTATCCATTGCTTTGTTATAGCACTTCCCATGAATGCCTGCTTTATTGTTGCTCTGTACCTGTGAGATCCGCATGCGCGAGCATCAGTCCCCTTTGAAATCCACTCCAGATCATCATCAGCCTTACCACAGACTTGAAAATCCATAAAAAACTGTTTAATAGCTGTTATAGGCATAGAATTTCCCGCATGTGTGGCTTTAATTTTTAGATAAATCCACTTTAAATCATCATTATACTTTATATAACCTTGATTGCCCATCAATATCTGTTTAAGCACTACTTTAAACTTATCCATGCGTGTGAAAGTCTTATTCATAAAGACCCACTCCAAATGCTCATTAATCTTATCCCAAATTTGTATGCCCATAAGTATCCGCTTGTATGTTGTTTTGAATCTGCTCAGGAATGTGGTCACTATTATCCCAAATAATGTGATTAACATTTATGCCATAGTTAGCCAATGCATCTGCCACCTTGTTACCCTCCCGGTAAGTATGCTTGATCTAGATATTATTGAAGGTTTGGCAAATACTTATGGACTCCAAGATGAAGTCTTTGATGTTCCAACTTGGGGGCGAACACTGATTAAGATGATTGATTATATTGAGTGAGTCTCCTTCCAGAATGAGATTTTGGATATTATGAGTCTGAGCAATTCTAAGGCCCCATAAAGTAGATAATGCTTCAGCAAAATGATTAGTTTGAATTCCCATTTTACCGGCATAAGCAGCCACCAAACTACCTTTATGATCCCTGATCACTCCTCCCCCGCTGCAATTCCAGGGTTACCCTTAGAGGCCCCATCAAAGTTCAACTTATACCAGTTAAGATCAGGAGGATGCCAGTGTATCAAAGATCTATCAATATTATTACCTGAATTATTTCGAGATATTGTCAGCTCTAATCTGCCATTGGGACAAGATATGCTCTTCATTTTCTGGATAACTCTTGTTCTTGGGGGTTTAAATCTAGCAATATTCTCTTTAATAGCATTAGAAATTTTCCCAATATTGAGCTTATAATTCTGTTTACTTGTTTCTAAAGATGATATCATTTCTATCTTTCCATATCCTCCAAATAATATGAGGCATTACCAAATTCCAGAGCCTTCTCACAACACAATGTTTGTATGGTGGGCTCCATTGTATCCAGAGCTGACTGAAATCCCTCGGAACCACCCAGGAAGCTTTAAAATTAGAAAGGGCAAAACTCCACATTTTGGTAGCATATTCACAATGGATAAGCAAATGACTGATATCCTCATAGTCTTTTTTACACAGATGACACCTATTAGGCATTATAAAACCTTTTCTTATCAGGTTGTCAGTGGTAAGAATTCTACCCCTGAGAGCAAGCCAAAAGAAGAAGTTAATTTTAGGTGTTAGCTCCTTCATCCAAATTCTACTCCAATTAAACTCAGTTTGACTATTGTCAAAGAAAGTATTATAGCCAGTTTTAACAGTGTAGTTCCCATCAATAGAACTGCTCCAGACCAACTCATCCTTAACTTCGAGCTGACTTAAGGGGATAAGGTCCAACTGATCTTGCAGAGAGGAAATAGTTTGGGTCAGATCATCTCTATCCACAGTAAGTTTTTTCCATTTCTTCTTGTTGCCCTTTCTTACAATATAATCCTTGATTCTAGTGCCATACTTGCTTTCAAGGATGTCTTTGACTACTCCAAATCTATCCATGAGGCTACCATTAAACTAGTTATCGTCCCAAAATTTTATATCACAACCATCTCCCACTTTCCACTTACTTCCTTGTTTTATGAAATTTCTGCTCTTGACTAAGTTATTCCAAAAAATGGAACCATAAGGAAGATGCTCATCTTGAAGAAAAGAAGAGACAACTTGTTGATTAAGGTATTTAGCCTTAATTAATTCTATCCAGGGTTGCTTCTCAGTTAGCATTCTCCAGCCCATTTTCACAATAAGAGCCTCATTCATTTTCTTGATGTCTTTTATGCCCAGGCCTCCTATAGATTTTGGAGTACAAACCTTATCCCAAGCAACTAAGTGATATTTAAATTTCTCCTCCATGCCCTGCCATAAGAAGTTTTTTTGAATCCTCTCAATTTTATCCCTGAAGGCAGCAGGGATCTTATAAAGAGACATTATATAGATAGGCAGGTTTTGAAGAGTGCTTTTAATGAGCAGGCATTTACCAACACTAGAAAGAATGGCTCCTTTCCAGCCAGCCATTTTTTTTTGAAATCTCTCCAACAGATCATACCACACCTTGGTAGCAACTTTTTTAGTACCCAGAGGGAGTCCTAAGTAAGTGGCTGGAAGTGCACTTATTTTACATCCCAAAATTTTTGCAATTTTAAGTTGTCTTTCCTCAGCGTATTGAAGAAGAAAATGGAGCTTTTTCATAATTGATCTCTTGCCCAGAAGCAACTTCATAGAGTTGTAGAATAGCTTTGGTAGCCTTAGCTTCAAGGACGGATGCCATTAATAGAAGAATTGTATCATCCGCAAATTGTTGATGAGAAGTTGTGTGGCTAATGGAAGTGGGCTTAGAACCTTTCAGAAGACCGTCAATAATTGCTTGACCAATTGATCTACTAAGACTGTCTGCCATAAGAATGAAGAGCAGGGGGGATATGGGGTCCCCTATTCTTAGCCCTCTGCTACTTGGGATATGGTTTCCAATGATGTTCTATACCTATAAATGTGAGAAATAATGTTGGAGGTCTTAATTGTCATATCATTACAAGTGTCATTTTTCTTAATTATTGTAAGTAGTCTTGAGATTTAAGTATTTGTTTGAAGTCCATGTATCCAATATTTGATTCCAACAATTTGTCCAAGTTTGGTTTGTATTTAACATCTCTTGCAAGTAACTTTCTACCTTTCAATTGTGCTTTTCTTATCCTCACCCACATGGTTCTTGACACTTGGCCTATGATAATATTTAGTGCTTTGAAGAAAATGTTTGTTATATGATATGCAAATGCATGATTTACATGTTGTAATTCCCATTATATAATTTTAAGGTACGAGATTGGACTCATTATATTGTCAAGGTGAAGATCACTAAAAAAGTGTTGGAAAATTCATTCCTCATACTTGTATTTGAAATTTTTAATTGGAAGTCATCATTCTGTTAGAGCACATTGTATTAGGCTATTTCACAAATCACAAATACTACACTATCCTATGAATCCATGAACCGTGATTTCATTTGGTGCTTCTTCTTTGTCTTAACTTCATGTGCCTTTGATGTCTTGTGTTTTATATTCATTTCCATTCGTTTAGTTAACAATGTGCAAGAAATTGCTCTAATGTTTTTCGAACTGAACTTTTTGCATTTCAAATATTTTTCTCTTGCATACTTGTTGTAAAACATGCATACTTATGTTTGTTCACACTTTAAATTATTTATATGGGTTTTTTTATTGCAATCATTTCTTAAGTTCCACTCGATTGTAAATTCTCGTCCAGGAATGCAATGGTACCTTTCATGTTATATTTGTATTCGACAAGTGTGTATTGATGGTTGATCCAACCAATCCTATTCATATATTATTGTATCTCAACTCTCTTATTTATGTGACTTAAAGTGAAACAAGGATTTATTCAAGTTTTGTAAGTATTTTGACACATGTCGAGGCTTGTTTAGAGTGATGTTGTCTAGCATCACAAATTTTGGGAGCTTTCCACTTTTCAAGGACTATTTACACTTCTTGCATATTAGCTTAAACGTCACATACTCATTCATTTTTATCAAAGTTATGTATGTTTATTTTTCTAATTGCCTAAAATGTGCCATATTGTAGTTAAAATGCAATTGCTTACAAATTAGGCACACATACTTTGGTATGTCTTGATTTTTAATTGAATTTATCGCTTAGTGTATTTTTATTGCAATGTGTTATTTGTTTTAATAATTGGGTTTTTACTTCACGAAACATACTAGAAATGGTGAAGGGATGTTTTAATTTTTGATGGTATTGCATAACTTTGTTGAGTGTAATGTTTAGTAAATTTTTGGTTTGGAAGTTTTTCATTGGCGTTGTGTTCTTACCTCGTGTAAGCTGGATTGGAATGGAGAAGGGATGTTTTAATTGTCAATGGTATTGAGGAACATTGTTAATTACCACTTGATTATATAAGATTTTATAATTTTTGATCTGAAAGGTTCATAATTAGTGGTTTGTAGTGGGTGTGAGTTGTTTTTGTTTTGAAATAGATTATATTAAAATTTGTTTAGATTTTAAAAAGTTACAATATATGTTCGCAATATATTTTGCACTTGATGGGAAAAAATGATTCTTACTTTGAATAATACATATATCCATTCTAGGTAAAAATCACTTCCCTCAATTCCATCTTGGTTGAAAAACATTCCTAAGTTGACATTGTTAAAGTAGGTATTTACCTTAGTTCATGTTCACCTAGGTACTTTATTTACATTTATTGTATTTATCCTCACCCACTTATGTGTGTGGATATTTATTTTATCTTATTTAGATATTAGGAGATATTATCTAGTTGTTAGGTATAGTTCTTTTTTTGATCTATGGTATTGACTAGTTCTTTCCTTGATCTATGGTATTGACTAGATCCTTGATGTCTAGTTCTCTCCTAAATCTATGGTCTTGACTAGTTCTTTGATGACTAGTTATTTCCTTGATTTATGGCTTGATCTACGACCTTGACTAGTTCTTAGATTGTTATTCCTTGCCTATTTAAGCAAGGCCCATTCTCAATGTATTGCATTGAGTTCCATAATAATATATGATATTGTTGTTCATTTGTTTGCAAAGGTTTTATGTAAAGCTATTCTGGTGAATTGCTTTCATTTTATTGATCGTGGTGTTTGATTAACATCTGTGTTCTTGGCTTGGTATGATTTGGTTATCATTCCTTTCATGGTATCAGAGTGGAGATTGTTGTTGACATCCGTCTCTAAGTTTTATTTTACAAATAAAATCTTTGTATATTCATATATTTGGGATTTGGTCGTAGTTTGTTCTTTGTGGTTTTATGTAAAATAGAGGCTTCCATTGGATCTGGAAGGCGTGAAAACCCTAAGGTCGAATATAAATTCAGCCATTTACGAGGCGATCGTTTTGTGGTTTTTTGTGGTTGCAGTGAAATGCAAAGGTTCACCTCGGGATTTGTGCCACACGGGTAAGAATCCAATGAAACATTTTTTTGAGGTTTTGGATTTCATGAGGTCTACATTGGGTTTTTTACGGTATGGCGATCGTTTTCGATTAGGTGCGAAGAATTTCGGATCTTTCCTTTTTGGTAGGGGTCCACGGATGTTGTGCACGTTTTTTGCTATTTCGGGCAAATTCGCAAGTTGCTATTTTCGGCAATAAAGGCCACTTCTACTGCAGTCTAGAAATAGTATTTTTTTACCAAAAGAGGTAGTTGGATGTGACTTTCTCGAAAACACGTGACACACCCCAGAATAGTAAGTTGTGCAAACACCCATTAAAATCCTTAGCCCTTGGTCATATGAGGGCTTAAAGCTTGTGATTCCTACTAGTAGGTGCTTAGATTCAACCCCTTAAATTTTAGTTGTGTGGTGAAGGTAACAACAATTTATTTTGTTTTAGTGGCAACTCTGATAAATATGAGCAAAATAGTAAAAAACTTGTAACTTTTGATCGGTAACTCGGTTTTGAGTGTCATTTTTTACAAAAGTGCTTGTTTTTTCATGCTCTTTCCATTGGAATTATTTATTTTTAGACTTTCACTATAATTATAAAGTTTCAAATATGGAGGAGTGTTGTAATCAATTGTGTACACAATTTGGTTTGAGTCAAGCGTCCTAAATTTTGGGAGTTACAATTTGTACCTATCATGGATTCTGAGAATGATATGATTTTTTTGAAGTATATAGACTTAAAGAGGATATTGTAAAATTTTTGGAATAAAATAGATCACTCAAGAAGTGAAATTCTCTTCTACAATCACTCATTCACTATAAGGATACAAGAATACACTTCCTGTAGAACAAACTTGATAGCCTCAACATCACCATCATATTACGGACAACCATATCCATGATCCTAGTCCACTTGTAGATGTTGCTCTTGTACCCACTGACATTGATCTGTCAGTCTTTGAGCCTGAACCTGCTTTTGATGCTTCTAAACTTGTGAGGCTTGTTACTGCATGCTCTTCCACATCTGTGCCTATTATAGTACCACATGTTGTGTATCCTACTTCTGCTCAGCTACATGGCTTTTTTAAGAAGCATACCACTGCATTCAGTTCTCGCATGCTCCATTCTATGGGTTTCACTAGAGGAGTCATTAGCAAACATTCACAGGGTATTATTTCATCTATTCCACATGGTAAGTGGAATTCTCGTCATGACATTAGTTTTCGAGCAGATACTTCATTGGGATCACACATTGACAAAGCTCCTTTTTTGTTCACTCGACTCTTTCGAGGATCATGAGCAACACATGAGTTCTGCACCTTCACTCAGGCTTGAGAAACTTGAGATTTCAGCTATCAGCCATGATCAACCTGACACACATTCTGATGCTCTTTTGCATGCACCCATTGTGCATTTTACACCAAGTCATATGCAGGCATCTTCTTCATCCATCCATGTTGATTTGGGGTGGATATCTGATCACTCGTGGTGGCGACATAGGCATTCGTTGAGAGGACTCTATAGGTGTGGCTCCTCCACCATTCGTCCTCTTGCTCCACTTTCTATACCTTTTGCATTGTGATGCTTCTTATTTTGAGCATTTTTCTTTAGCAGGTGTAGTGTATCTCTCTTGTTTGTTGAGAGATTTTGTATATGTATTTTCGACACTTTTGGCATGTTGACAATATCTCTTATGGGGGATCTATTCTGGTGCATTCCAGTGTTAGTTTGTCAGTGTTCGAGTAGTTGTTTTGGGCAACTCATATAGATTTGTAGCATCACTCCACCCATTCAATAGTATGGGAGGGTGTGGTGTTGATCCTACTTCTTCGGGTTTTGTGTCCTTGCCTTGTTACCTTGGATTTTCTTGGATCGTGACACTCTGGATTTTGTGTCCTTGCCTTGTTGCTTTGGTTTTGTTCTTGGATCGTGGCACACCTATTTGCAGCAGTTGATCGAATTATGTTTGGTGTTTCTTTTTTACACTTTCGACATCACTCCGTTGACAGTCTCCTTGTATGGAGTTATTCTGGAGAAACCCAGTGTCAATTATTTTTGAGTTTTGTGATCGAGCAGTGGATTCAGACCACAATGCACACCAAACTTCTTCAGCATTGTATGATTTTTTGAGCCGAGCTTCTTGGGATGCCTTGGAGCGGGTTTTTACTCTCTTTACTTTGTTATTACTGGTTTTGGGTACCTTGCGGTGTCCCTTTTTCCCAATTATTGTACATGAGTAACTCATTACGCCTAGTTGCTTGGGACTCATACTGTGGACATGCCACTTTTATTTTGGACCCTAGCTTCACTTTAGGGGGGTGTTAGAGTAGGTATTTACCTTAGCTCATGTTCACCTAGGTACTTTATTTACCTTTATTGTATTTATCCTCACCCACTTATGTGTGTGGATATTTCTTGTATCTTATTTAGATATTAGGAGATATTATTTAGTTGTTAGGTATAGTTCTTTCCTTGATCTATGGTATTGACTAGTTCTTTCCTTGATCTATGGTATTGACTAGATCCTTGATGTCTAGTTCTCTCCTAAATCTATGATCTTGACTAGTTTTTGATGACTAGTTATTTCCTTGATTTATGGCTTGATCTGACCTTGGTGGTTCTTAGATTGTTATTCCTTGCCTATTTAAGCAGGGCCCATTCTCAATGTATTACATTGAGTTCCATAATAATATAAGATATCGCTGCTCATTTGTTTGAAAAGGTTTTATGTAAAGCTCTTACTGGCGAATTGCTTTCATCTTATTGATCATGATGTTTGATTAACATATGTATTCTTGGCTTGGTACGATCTGGTTATTGTTCCTTTCGGACATTGTATGCTTGCCAATTTGCAATTTTTATAGTTTGTTGTATTGAGTTGTTTTTAAGTAATTTTGTATGAGATAAAATACTCGTGGATATCCACATAGTATTACATTGCAAATTGATTTGGTGATGTAGTACCACAAGCATTGTATGTTAAATTCTTCATTTGTTAAATGACAAATAGAGTCAATTTTTGTTGTTGCCATATTCAAAGGTTTGTGTAGTTAGTCTGTAATAAGATAGAATTTTGGATTTCATTTAATATGTTTTCCCAATATGATTCAAAATCACTTGAAGGCATTGATAGTTGTATATGTCTTAAGGTGACAATGTAGTTATCTTTTTTTTGCAGTATAATGGTTTATAATGGCCATGTATTGTATTTACATCACAGAACAAGATGAAGTATGGAAAGTTTAGAATATCTTTTTTAATTTAAAAGGTAATAAACATTTCTTATTGGATACCAAACACATATGTGTATGTGTGGACACTCAAATTTGGCAATCTATCATTTGACATTGCACACTTGCATGTACAAATGCACTCTCCTCACTCTTGTTTAACACACCATGATAGCTCTTCAATTACTTGATTTATCTTTGCACACCTCTTTTTCATTAGTTTTTGAAGTTTAAATGCATAAAAACACACTAGAAACATTGATCTTCCGGCCCATAAAGTCAAAACATGCATTTTCTCTCCTGGTCAAAATCACCATTTTTGGTTGATTTGTACAAATCTACAAGTAGACCCTACTTATATGGTTTTGGACTGACATGCTTTGGGCTAATTATTTCAATTCTATCAAATTCTTATGAGCAAATATACCCCCTAGTCAGCCTTTCATGACACAATAACATTCAAAATCATATATAAGCAGTAAATCATGCCTTATTGAATACCCTCGCACTTTAAAAAGTCCTCATGTAGAAAAAAGCACAAAAAAACTCCAAGCTCCCTAAACTAAAAATGACTCATGCACATTCACTAGGGCAACACCCTTTATAGGTATGAAGACTCCTTTTAGGTTTAGGAGTCTCCATCTTCATTCTACAAAGCAAGTCAATGACCCTTCCCAAGTATTTGAGCAAGTGTGAAACTCAATCAAATCATTGTCAAAACATGATTGTTAAGTTCGATTACAACGTGATAGATATCACATGTTATGAGAACGACATGCGGTTTGAGCCCTCTTCGAAGTAGTGACAACATCAACGGTACACGCGGGTGGCGACAACCCAACTAAATTTATTTTGTAAGAACTCATTCTTTCACTACAAGAGGGTTATAAGGTTTCATAAAGTTTACAGAGCCATTATGAAGGTAAACGAATACGGGTGACACACAACGACACTTATTTCTAGGTAGACAAAACACTTAAGAAGTTGTAGATCCAGATTCCAAACATGTTTAAGACCGTATAGAAGGGTTAGGAGCGTACATACGCTTTAAATCTAGTTGTACAATTTTGACTAGGTTCGATTTCAGTGCTAATTTATGAACAAATCATTTTTACTCTTATATCAACCTATTCCTATATTCATTTCCCCGGACTATTCTAGACCCACATAAAATCAACTAAGTGAAATCCTCCTTGTGTTTTTGATAGTTAAGTATTACAACAATCACTTTGAAAAGTGTTATTCGATTTGTGCAAATTAATGTTGGAAGTTAATTAAATCAGAATATCCACCTATAACATTATTTAATCCTTTTCATGTATGTTAGTTAAACATTCTTAAAACTTAAAAAGGAATGAATAGATTCACAAAAAGTGAAATCAATATGTCTAGCTATTTAGCAAGCAAAATTATTCATAACATGTTTCCCCATAGTCCACTTTCACTTGTATTTGAACAATGTAATGCGAGACAATTGTATCATATGGAAAATGTCTCAAACCTAGTGTATTACATGCAATGCATATAATTAGGAAGGTTCTATTCAAGTTCGTATGACATTAGTGTGCTTATGTCACATTTGTCTAAATAAATTTGAAAATAGTCTATAATTCTATTTTTTATTTCTAAAGATGTATATTTGAAATGTAGGAGCACAAGAAATGTGTTGAAAATAACAATCCCCAAAATTATAACGGGATGATTGATCCCTAAAAAGGCAATGTTGTGCTTTAGAGCTTACGAGGGTAGTATAATGTGTCCCCATGATTCTTCACATTACTATACACTCATGCCTTGCAAATTTTTTTGTTACTATATATTTTACATTTTTCAATTGAACTAAATTGCTTAAAATGATAAAGGAAATGTAAAAATAGATTGTAAATTGTATGTTTGAACTAATGGTATAGTCACTTGACTTTTAATGTAATGCTTACTTATATAGACTTGCAACATGAACAATATGAGCGTCGATTAAAATAAAAAATACATATTAAAAATAACAACAACACAATCTAAAAGGAACAATAACCAGATCGTACCAAGCCAAGAACACAGATGTTAATCAAACATCACGATCAATAAGATGAAAGCAATTCGCCAGAATAACTTTACATAAACCTTTGCAAACAAATGAGCAACAATATCATATATTATTATGGAACTCAATGAAATACAATGAGAATGGGCCTTGCTTATAAAGGCAAGGAATAAAAATCTAAGAACCAGTCAAGGTCATAGATCAAGCCATAAATCATGGAAAGAACTAGTCATCGAAAGAACTAGTCAAGTCCATAGATTTATGAGAGAACTAGACATCAAGGATCTAGTCAATACATGGATCTAGGAAAGAACTAGTCAATACCATAGATCGAGGAGAGAACTATACGTAACAACTAGATAATATCTCCTAATATTTAAATAAATAAAAAGAAATATCCACACACATAAGTGGGTGAGGATAAATCTGATAAAGGTAAATAAATTACATAGGTGAACATGAGCTAAGGTAAATACCTACTCTAACACCCCCTCAAGTGAAGCTAGGGTCCAAAATAGAAGTGGCATGTCCTCGGTATGAGTCCCGATAACTAGGCCTGATGAGGTACTCATGTACAATATATCCATGAAGAAATCTCAAACCAAAAGAAGGAAAGAATCCTGCTAGAAGGAAAGAGAAAGAAGAAGGAAGATGTTCTCACGAACACCCCCCAATAACAACTTCTAAAACCCCAAGCATTGCATACAACTCAAGGTAACGAGGTGATGTAAAAGGCTTCGTAAAGATGTCTACAACTGCTGCTGAGTCAGAATGTACTCTAAGCAAAGAACTCCATCCCGAATGTGCTGATGAATGAAGTGGATATGTATCTCAATATGCTTGGTCCATTGGTGCTCAACTGGGTTGTGAGAAATGTGAATTGCACTTTAGTTGTCACACCAAAGTACAGTCGGTGAATCCTATGGGAATCCAAACTCTGTCAATAACTGTCGAAGCCAAAGAATCTGTTGACTCGCTATAACTGTTGCCACTGTACTCTGCCTTTGAAGATGAAAGTGCAATAACTTTGTTGCTTTTACATGCCTAAGCAATCGGAGAAGAACCAAGACATAAAAGATAGCCATAAGTGGAGCCTACATGTCATCAATAGAACCGCCCAATCTGAATCTGTATACCCAACCAATGAGTAGACCCCTAGTGTAGTGTAGGCCAAAGTGGGAAGTGCTTTATGCAAATAGCGTAAAATCCTTTTAGCAACCTGCCGGTGACTACCATGAGGAGAATGTGCAAATTGAGATACTGAAGCCCTACTGCACATGAAATATTAGTGCGAGTAGTATGGGTCAAGTACATGAGATTCCCAACTAACTTTTATACAAAGTTGTATCACAAAGTGGTGTGGTACATGTGGATGTAAGAGTAACTCCGGACTAAAAGGAGATGTACTTGGCTTGCAATCAGCCATATCAAAGTGCCTAAGAAGATGATGGGTGTACTTTTTGACTCAAATGAATCCACTGAATCATGCAGAAATCAGTAAACTAAGGAAATAATGCAATAGCCCAAGATCTGTCATGTCAAACTATGTAGAAAGAGCCCTTTGAATACTCGAATGTGGGAAGAAGAGGCTGCAGGTAAAAACAAATCATCAACATACAAGACAAGTATCACAATATCCTCACCAACATGCTTTAGATACACCTTGTATGATCGGAGTGGCAATGAACAAAACCAATAGATAGAAGAAAAGAATCCATCTTCTCATACCAAGCCCAGGGGCTTGTTTGAGACTAATAGAGAGACCTTGAGCCTGAAAAACAAGAGAAGAATCCTAAACAAATCTAGTCGGTTGCTCCATATATATTTCCTCTTATAGATCTCCATGTAAGAAGGCACTCTTCACGTCCATCTAGTATACGGGCCACCCACAGTGATACAATGAATAGCAAAGTACAAGGAGAACAAAATCCATCTTGCATGGGTGCAAAAGTCTCGGAGTAATCAATACCTTGACTTGTGAAAAAACCTTTACAACAAGGCAGCCTTATACTTGTCAATGGACACATCAATCTGTATTTGGTTCGGTATACCCACTTACACTGTTATCATCGAATCACAGCACCCCCTGTGCATATACTTGAACTCACGGTGTGATTGGATAACATGGGTACTATCTCCAAGTTGTGGGACTTGCTACTTGAGATAGACCTCCGAGAAAGTCAGTTATTGCTCCTAAACTACCTACCACAATCTACTCTAATGCAGGATAAGCTAACTATTCTAATCTAAATTTCCAAGGGACCAGAGAAAGAGAATGCATAAAATGAAAGCCTACACTAAAGCGGTGATACACCAAAAAAGGAGGATGTGAGAGTAGTCTCCAAATGTGTGAAATACAGAGGCAAAGTGCACACTAGAAGAGGTGATGACAGTTCTCCATAATCTAGCAAAATGCATTCACAACAATATTCCAAGCACACACAATGATAATGAATTCCTGCAAGAACATAATAATAGACACAATATTCTTGTAGAAAGATAAAAGGGCAAGAAGAATGCAAGAAAACACAGCAGGGGAAGATACATCCACAAACTTGTATTTTATTGCTTCTGGTATACATGATTCGATCTATTACAAGATAAGGGCACTGGATCACCATGCAAGGAGTCCACTACTGAGGGCTCATGAACTGCTCAGCTTCACAAAGCAATTTTGATAGAGCTTTGTTACCCAAAAACTCTCTCCTCTCAATGAGCCCAACACTCCATTTATAGAAAAAGAGAAGGAAAAGAGAAGGGAAAATAGAAATCTGAAATATGTCCTTGACCACATGTAGAGGCATTAAATTGAGTGAAATGGTTATACATTACTTGCAAAAAGGCTCCCATACTTCATTGTCCCATGTGCTTTGCGAAGAGAGAAAGAATGATGACCATGCCTCTTAATTGCACTCCAAAAATACCAAATAAAACACTATTTTGAACCCGGCCACATTTTCTTAAAAAAATCAATCAATTTCTAATTAAATCCAGAATTTCTTGATTGCTTTGTGCATCGGGCTCGGAACCACGATTCCAATGGTACCAATTTTGTGCGATTTCGTTGAGAAATGCAAAAGTTATGGCCTTACGAGTGCGGGTAGCTATTTTGGAGTGCAGCGGGCGTTTTACGTCATTTGACGGGAATGAGCATTGATCGATCGGAGCCAAATATGTTTCTTTTATTTAAATATATCTACCCTCATTAAAATTAAGAAATCCAGTTTTTGTGGCGTAGAGGACGTCGTGTGCTCGTTCGAAAAGTCCAATTTTATGAAAATCGGAGCTCGAGTCAAAAGTTATGGCCTTACGAAGTTCCACGGGTCAAACGTTGACTTTTCTTCTCGCCTTAAAGCCTTGGCCATTTCGGCTTTTCCGTCTCGTGCGTCCCTTTGTCCCATTTGTACACAAAATGTTGAAATTTCCCATTTCGGCCGATTCGGCCGAAGCTGATTTCTCCCAACCCAAGCCCATTGTCCCATTTGCCTTGGACCGTTTGTTCTCATTTTGGCGATCCGTACTGGGTCAAGCATACTTTCGCATACCTTCGCCCAATGTTCCATTTGCCTTCGGACCGTTTGTTCTCATTTGGCCGATCTGGCGGTTCGCGTACTAATTGCCCAGATGTCCCAATTGTCACTGTTTAACATTAGCCAAATTTTCCATTTTTCAAATGGTTCGGATTTCCGCGTCCGCGCGTCCTTTGTCCCAAATGTCCCAAATCTTTGCGCGGACCGCTTTGCGGCCTTTCGGCTCCTTCGCGTCCAAATGTCCCAAATGTCCCGATCATTGCGAAGGACCAGGACTTAGCCATTTTTCATGATTTTTTTTGGCCCGAGCTTGTTTTTGCAATTTTTACATTTTCTCGAACTTGCTCTCTTCTACTTGGACAGGGGAGTTAGAAAAATATGAGGGGACCCTAGAAACATGAAATTTTTGCCACTGACTCAATCTATTTGCACAGGACACGAGAACTTGATGCATGTTATCAAATTTACCTTGAGGGGTGAATTTTGGATAACAACACCTAACCATCTTTCTTCTTTTAGGAAGAAATACCAAATCCTAAGTATGATTCTTCATCAAATAAGAATACTCATATCATCGCATCATCCCACTCTTGTATCCCATGAGCCTTTGAAAATGACTTTGTGGATCCTCATAAACTTCACGACACACAAGTCCACACTTTGTAGAATGTGTGTGATGATACTGAGTGGGTGGAAGATCCTCTAGAAAGGTACTTGCCTTAGAAACTATAGTGCGAGCCCACTTAGGCATAGTGACAACATCGGTGGAAATAAGATCCTCAAATGACATTTATAACCTCCTCATCAATCTCCTCAAAGAAAGGATCCTCGAGATGAGATGAAGAAGAAGAAGGAATGGAAGAATATGAAGAATCATGAGGAGTGAAACGCTCATCAAACTAAACATGTGTTCAAAAAGAATAGCATGTGTATCGGGATTTAAAAGATGATAAGCTCTCATGTCCTCATAATACCCTACAAAGATCAAGGGTTTACTCTTCTTATCCAAAGCTTTCCTTTTCTTCTTTGTACAAAGGCCCAAGCATGGCTCCCAAAGACTCAAAAAAATGATACATCGGCTTAGTGTTGGACTAAGCTTCCTCTGGAGTCAAATGCTCAAATGCTCTGTGTGGTGTGTGATTACGAATATAGTTAGCACAATTAATCTGCTTTTACGCCCAATAGATAGGAGGTATATCTCTAGAATGCATCATACAATTAGTCATTTCCTTCAAAGTTCTATTCTTCGTTTCTGCTAAGACATTCTGTTGTGGAGTATGAGGAAAAAATGTTGGTGAATAATGCCTTGAGTTGCCAAAAAGTTAGAAAATTCATTGTTGAAGTACTCCCCCATTATCAATACGAAGGTTCTTTATGCTACTAGAAGATTGTTTCTCGACCAAAGCCTTGAAGACTTTGAAGTGTGAAAAAACATCACTTTTGTACTTGAGAAAATAAACCCAAGTACGCCTCGAGAAATTATCAATAAATGTAAGTGCATACTTAGCTCCATTGAAAGATGGGGTAGGAAAAACCATCAAGTCACTATGCACAAGCTCAAGTGGTGAAGAAGCTCTCTTAGAAAAATTCTTAGGAAAATGATCTTGGTGTTGTTTCCCTAATGCACAACCATGACAAACTCCCTCAAGACAAGAAACTCTAGGAAGACCATCTACCATACCATGAGTGCTCAACTCCTTCAAATATCTATAATTGAGATGTCCAAATCTTTCATGCCAAAGCTTACTCTCTGAATCTGCATGAGAAACCAATCCTATCCCTATAGAAGAAGTGTCATCAAAACCCTCAAAATGATATAGTCTAGAACTATGATCAACAATACCTGAGCAACAAGTGAATAAGGCTCCAACAAAGTTCTTACTTCACCCCATGTGGTGTAAAAGTCACTATTTTCCCTTGACCAAAATGACAAATTTGATATATAGAAAGTAAATTTGTAGTGATGTTAGGAACATATAGTGCATCTTGGATATTTCCACCATCAAGTTGTATATCACATTTTCCCTCAACAAAAAGAAAGGAAGAATCTCCAACCTCAATTTTGGAAGTAGAACTCAAACCTAGAGAAACAAAAGACTCCTTGGAAGAAGTCATGTGATGAGAAGCACCAGAATCTATAACCCAATTGTCTCTGTAAGTGGTGACTAAGATCTTATAACAACATTAAGTGTTTTTCCATGTTGATTAAAAGGAGGTAGAGTGGAGATAGAATTTTTGTGTTTCTTAACCGCATCCTCTAAGGCTTGCATTTGCTTATAACACCTATGTTCTTCATGATTACTACCCCCACAAAAGAGCATGAATGACTAGACTTATTCTTGGATTTAGAAGACTCCTTGGGTTTTGAGTTGTTTTCTTTGCGTTTAGGAGCATTTTGAGATGGAGAAGGTGTGGATTTGGTTTTACTATTTGGTTTTCCTCACCCTTAGGATTAGATGAAACTAATGCCTTTTGAGAGGTGGAAGACTCAAGGTGAAACAATTTGGATTCTTCCTAGTAAGTATTTCACAAAATGTTTCTAAGTTAGCATTTTGAATGTGTCACCTAAAGCATCCATGCTAGAGAAAAGGTAGAAGCAAAAATTTGGAATGGCCCTCTTAACGTGGATAGAATCAAGTAAACACACTCTTCATCTTTCTTATCTCTTCCACTCCCCTTCATTGTGTCAACAAATGCTTGAACTTGGTAAGATAGTCTATAATTGTTGGAAAATCTTCAAAATTAAGAGGGTGATCTCAATTTCAAGTTGCATGGCTCTCATATGATCCACCTTACCAAATAAATCCTCCAATTTCTCCCATATTTTGAAAGGAGAGTCGCACTTTTCTAAATGAAATAAAAGACTATCACTTACATAAGTTCCTATCAAACCCATACACTCATCAAATTTACACTTTGAGTACGGAAATTTCTCATATTCTCTAGTGAACAACTTTGGTTGTTCAAGAAGTTAAAGCCCATTATCCTTTACCTTAATTATTATTTCCATTTTTGATTTCCATGTGTAGTAATTATGTGTTGTTAATGGCTCAACATGATCTAATGCAGAAGTAGATGCCATCATAAAAAAATCACCAAAAAGAAATGCAAGAACTAAGCAATGCAACAAGACCCCTAAACAATGCAACAAGAGCCCCCTAGATTTTGGCACTTTATAATGAGTGCGTGTTATAATATGGCACTTTATAATTATAGTGAAATTCTCAAAATAAATATTTCCAATGGAAAGAGAACGGAAAAACAAGCACTTTTGTAAAAACGACACTCAAAACCGAGTTATCAATCAAAAGTTACAATCTTTTCAATATTATGCTCTACTATTTATTTTAGTTGCCACTAAAATAGAATAAAATACTCTTGCCTTCACCACACAAACTTTAAGCCCTTATATGACCACACCATATGACTAGGGGCTAAGGATTTTAATGGGTGTGTGCAACTTACTATTCTGGGGTGTGTCGCTGGTTTTCGAGAAAGTCACATCCAACTAGCTTCTTCTGGTAAAAACTGTTATTTTTGGACTATGCCAAAAGTGACATTCATCGCCCAAAATAGTAGTCTGCAGAATTTCCCGAAATAGCAAATTATGCACAGCGACTCATGGACCCCTGCCAAAAGAGGAAAGAAACGTCTTTTCTGAAAAAGACCTCCTGCGCGCCGACCGAGAATGCTACACCCATAGAAACAAAAACCCAGATCCGATCTCGGAAAACTTGAAAAACCCAGAAAATGATTTGCTTTGGTTTCCCTTCACACTGGATAATCTGAATCTCGAGGCAAACCACCACGTTTCTCTACACAACAAAAAAAATAAAAAAATGACTGCCTCTGAAATGGTCGAGTTTATACTTGATCTTAGGGTTTTGCCACCTTTCGAGTCCATGGAAGCCTCTGTTTTGCATAAAAATGCACGCAACAACAAAATACAAACAAATATGAAATATATGAATATGTAAATAATTTATTTACAAAATAAAACTTATAGACGGATGTCAACAATAATTTCCTGCTCTGATACCATAAAAGGAACGCGATAACCAGATCGTACGTAAGCCCAATAACACGATGTTAATCAAACATCACGATCAATAAGATGAAAGCAATTCGCCACAAAATTTACATAAACCTTTGCAAACAAATGAAAGACACTATCATATATTATTGTGGAACTCAATGAAATACAATGAGAATGGGCCTTGCTTATATAGGCAAGGAATATAAATCTAAGAACCAATCAAGGTCGTAGATCAAGCCATAAATCATGGAAAGAACTAGTCACCAAAGAACTAGTCAAGTCCATAGACTTATGAGAGAACTAGACATCAATGATCTAGTCAATACCATAGATATAGGAAAGAACTAGTCAATACCATGGATAAAGGAAATAACTATACCTAACAACTAGATAATATCTCCTAATATCTAAATAAATAAAAAGAAATATCCACACACATAAGTGGGTGATGATAAATACAATAAAGGTAAATAAATTGCCTATGTGAACATGAGCTAAGGTAAACACCTACTCTAACACAATCTTATCATAGTTGTGATGCCTAAAAGTACCCTACACTATTGGTAAGTTGAATTATTGACGAACAAATAAAGAAAGTAAAGCAACTAATTTTGTTTATAGTTTATTGGTTAATTAACAAGTCTAACCTTGCTAACATGCATCTAATATCTATACAACTTATTGGCTCAATCTTAATATCTTTTCCGCTTATTTAGTAGTTTAAAATTTACTTCTCTTTCAAATTTGCTTTGATTTAAACAATATTTTATTCCAGTGAATTAATAACTCAATATAAATAACTACAAATTATACTTTTTAAATGTAAGTAAAATTGTGAATATTTGTTTGTACTTGATCAACCCTAATTGACTTTAATTGAGTTTATTGAATTGATACTACATGAAATAAACTTGTAAGTACATTAAAATTTATACTACATATCGGCAGAGAAGTATACCACATATCAATCACAATAACATTTGGATATGTGTATTTAGAGGTGAAATCGGGATAAAAAAACACTTGACTAGTTCAAGAAGTTGTCGAAGATGTGCCGATGAGTGACCTAGAACATGAACAAATTCTAGGAACTAAAATATCAAATTATGTGTTTATAGAGCTTCTTGCTTGGACTATACCAAATGGCTAGGAGTGAATGTACTATCTTGATGAATTATATGGTTTTACCCTTGTAGAAAATGGGAATTTGTGACTTGCGGTGTTGTTATGTGTTGTTATTTGTCATTCTTTTGATATCTTTAAATTCACATGAAAACGCTAGATGTTGCACTTAAACTTGCAAAATAAACCCTAGCTATCATGACAACACACTTAAGCAATCGTTAGCTCTAAAAATAAAGATGCAAATGCTTGAGTCATATTGACCTCGATGGTCACCCTATTTTTGAGTCAACGAATGCTACACTATATTTCAAACCCAATGTAGCTCTCATGTGCTTTGTGTTGATGTGCATGTGCAACTATCCCTTGACCTAATTTGGCCCTTGTGCCTCAACACCAATAATGGGCTATGCTACTTCATCCCAATAGAAACCCTTGTGTGTAGATGAAAAATTCATATTTATGCCCTCTTATGTTATGTATGTAATATGTAGATGTATCTCTCGATTCCTTCTAGCTCAAGTACATGGTAGTTATATAGGTGGTTGTTAGATCAAATGCTTACATTAGACTTGTATATATATGAGTTCTTACTTTGAAATTAAGACCTTAGTTGTAGGAAAGGCCGACCCAAAAGATAGAATTTGAAAGATAAAAGAGTAATAAATGGGCCCATAAAGAGAAAACAACGAGGGGTCAAGATCGTATTGAAGGGTCGAAACCGTATGGTACGCTTTTGGCCTTGTTGCATGGTTTTGGACCGAGACTTAGAAATAATAAAATAGTAAAAGAGAAATGTCGAGATTTTTGTAAGATAGCTTAGAATCAAACTAAAAGGTGAAATAATAAGAGATAGGGTTAAATCAAGCCATAAAGAGCAATACAACAAGAGATTGATGCCACGAAGACCTTGTTCCATTGTTTAAAACTCATGTATATAGAAGTCTAATAAAAGCATGATGTAATAATGCTTTTGTGCAAATTTTGGTGTATACAATACTATCACGTGGTTTGGTCACAGACAAAATCCAAGGCAAATATTGTCATTGATATAATGGGTTTAGTAAAATCATAATACACATGGACTATTGTAAGATTATGACATTGTTTTTCTTTTTCTTCTTAGTATGGAAAACAACCACCATAATTTCATTATGCTTACAAGAAGTGGATCGGAAATCCATGCAACTTGACCTTGCAGACGAGGCATAAGAAATTTAATATTATATAGGTATAGGGGGACAAATTGTGTAAGAGGAAACAACAACACTCTTCTCAAATGAGTACAAAACCTCTAGGTTGTCGTGACTTGTTGTATATACAAGGTATTTTGCTAAATGAATATCAAAGTATTTCTTATGCTAATCCTATGGTAGATGATGTTTATAAGTCAAAACTAGTACCCAAGAATTTAAAATTGAAAACACAATTTCTCTTGGATTTGAATTAGTTTTGAATAAATTTCAACTGTGCAAGTTGATAATTTGAGGAGAATCCACAAAATTAGGATTAAAGAACTTAAGTAGCTAATCTATTTTGTTTGCATAATCATTTGCTATCATGCAAAAATCAAAACTCTTTTATATTGTCCACTAATCAATTTAGTATAACATCTCTTAGTTTTTGTTGACGAAGAAAAGATGGTTATATTACCTAGAATGCATGCAACTAGTCATGTCTTTTGACAAAACCAATATAATTTTTCTAAGTAAATTTTTATAAACAATTTAACAAGTTTATTTTTCCAATTGTCCCCAACTTGGGTACGAGCTCAAATTAAGTGATTGCTCGGTGAGATTAACTACAAAATTGTCCTTAAATCTTCAAACAGAAAGGCAACACCTTCCCTCTATGTCAATCTCTCAACTGCACAAAAATACACCAAAGATGACATCACATTCATAATATCTAAGACAATCTAAAATACACCAAAAAATTGTTCTTCAATACATAAAACTGGTTAACATCTAGACAATATAGAAAAGACTAGAAATTTTGATTACAATGATTGAGATCAACTCGATCTTAGACACATACGTGACACTAGATCATATGCAACAATAGAAGAAGTCAATGCTTTAATAAATCTAACATCAATAAATGTCAAACAACTCAACTTTTTGCCATTTTTTGTTCAAACAAAAAAAAAGAATATGCACATCAATAAGGGTAAAAATTCGTCATAGCCCCTCACTCTCTCCAATTAAAATAAAACTACATTATTTTATAAGAAATTAAAATAATGTAAATATGTCAACACAATGCTTATCCATTAGGAATTTTGACATTAGTAGAAAAATTCATGCATATGTTTGGCTTAAAATTTCATTCTCGAGTAGATAACAAAAAAGTTATAGTGACTTGCCTTTGACAGGACGAAAAAGATAGAATCGACATATATGTGGCACAACATTCAAACACTTATCGTAGAATTTTGAACCTTGAGTCGGGATAAGCGCAACCAAAAAATTTAAGTTTGATTAAAAATAACTACCAACATTTAGTTTAGACTCGTACTTCCATACTCTTTAATCTCACATTAAGACTCTTATGTACCTACAATATCTACTTCTTTTATAACCGATAACATTCGCACATAACATAAGAAACTATCCAACAAGACTGGAGCTCATACCATAACATACTTACCCCCACACCACATCCACCTCCATAATTACTAACCATCCTAACCCCCTCCCTTTGTACCATTTCTTTTATTAACCCTAACCCTAATTCCTCCTCAAATAAATTGCAAAACTTAATCATTGCAAATTCCATTAGTGATAAGTAAACATTTAACTTCTTCATAACTAAACTAAAATTCTTCCCATGAGGTTAAGAAGCCCTAACCATTCGAACATTCCTCACATATTCCAAAAACCGATCAATGAATCGCATCCGTCGAATCCCCCGAATCGGACGTTTCACATCACTTTCCAATGATCACAAAACCCGCTACAAACACCACCACTTTTAAAATAAACTAAAAATTTCAAAGCCCCGCCAGAAAAATAGTTCGAGATACGCTCCTCTTTCCGGCGGCCTTTTTCGCCGTAGAAATTTAACGGCGAGAAGGCGGGCTTGTAAATTGTCCCAAAGCTTACAAGCTATAAGCTGTCTTCGAAGGAAGAACGCGAAAACAAAACCTGAAAACGAGACCCTCAGTCATTCATTTTGCCGATTTAATCGTGGAAATACCGTTCGGCCGATTACGCAGTCGGTGCAGATCGACGGAGCAGCTCGGGAGCTTCAATTCGAGCCGTCAATCGACCGTTGCCGCTAAAGATTTCGTTAATTTTGAGATTTTATCGAAATTCGGGAGACACATTTTTTTAATTCGGCAGCTTCATTTTAATGCGCATTCTTTCCACGGTTCATCTGCGAATTGGTGGAGCTTTGGCGTTTTTCAGGTATGTTTCAGCTGTTTTTGGAATAAGCGGGAAACTTTGCAAGTTATGGTTTGGTTTTTTGAAGTTTTATTTTAGTGTTCTTATTGGGATTCGCGTTGATAGCTTTCGCTGTATGGCGGAAGAATTGTCTGTATTTAAATTCGTCAAAGTGATCTTACGCGGTACATTTTTTTCCTCGTTCTTTTTGAGCTGGTTTTTGCGAGTTTGTTCAGGAAACAAGGGTTTTCAGTTGACTATATTTTTTTACTTAATTTTCTTTTGGGTTCTTCTGAAAGGATTTGGTATTTTGGTAGCTGAATTGTCAGTGGTTTAAACTTTAAAGTATTTTTTTCGTTTCTCTTTTTGAGCCACCTGCAGCGTGTTTATGCAGAAAATTAGGGTTTGAAGCTGGAGTTGGTTTTTTTAAAAATAATTTGGGGGTCTTAGTTGGTTCTAGTTTATATTCGAAATTTGAGTCGATGAAAGGCTCTGATGCAGGCGGGAGTTCTGGTTTTAGAGGCGGTTTGATGCACTGTAGAACTAAATTGGTGCGGGAGAGTATGTTGAAGCTCTGCGATTGAGAACATTTTTGGTGAGTATTTTTTATCCATTGAACTTCGGTAATGCAGCTCGAGAATCAATGCTGAAGATTTAAAGCTAGGATTTAGCAAAATAGTAATACTTCAAAGGAATGTGTCGAATTATAGAGTTTTTAATTCTTAAATATCTGCAGGATGATTAGTTTTTAAGATTTGTGCAGGTTGAAATGTTAGGATGAGAAAAACAGCTTTTAGAAGCGAGGGGATTTTTATTTATTGAATGACCATTATAATGCCGGTCTCTTTATTATCTCCAGGACTACGCTTTTTGGAGTTCTCACAAACTACATTTTCTTTCAAAGAGTTTATTTTGGGGGTGAATTGGTTTTTCTCGATGCCTCTCTTCAAGAGGAAACCGTTTCCTCTTGCTGAGCCACCGGAAGACATTAAGCCCAATGATTTGGTGTTTCAGATTCGATTTACCAAGGAAATTTTCAAGGACTATCAGTATCCTTCAATCTTTGTTAACTGGTATAATGAATAAGGATATACTCAGTAGGTTTAAGTTTTATATGCACTTCATTATGGTAATATTTTTCTTTGTTTGCTAAATCTCGAGTGAGGTTATACTCAGTTGTGATAGGTTTAAATAGGCATAACAATGACTTTATTTCTCCATGCTAAATCTTAGGTAAGGTTATTCGCTGCCCTTAATTCTGTGCAGAGTAAGCTGCTTGGATCACATTTTTAAGATTTGTAAATACAGGTCAGGTTATAGGCTACCTTTAATGCTGTGTTGGACCACATTTGTAAAACAGGTCACACAGTAATTGTTCCACCATGTCCTTGCCACATGTCTGGTAGGCTTATGGGCTACCTAATTTTGGCAAGGGTGATTTGAACCTGTGTCATGCCCATACAGATGCCCCCTAGTACTATTACACCACAACTCCTTGGACTAAGGAATGGTAATAGTTACATTAAGGATGTTTTAGAACTGTGTTACCAGGAAACTTCCTAGCCCCCATACCCTGTACATTAAAAAAACTAATTTTTAACATTTATTGCTCCTAAACTTAATCTACCTACCCAAACTTCCTAAAGACACTTCCTAAAAGCTATATAATGACATATTTGGTCCATTCTAAATCACACTCTCTTTTCTCTTGCTAAATTCAGTTTTCATTAAACGAACATTTAGCATTGAGATTCGAGAATAGCAAAGAGACACCAAGGAGCAGCTAATCATGTATATATATGAAACATTGAAATTGTAACCATGTTGAATGATGAATCTTTAGAACTTAAATGAATACAAAATATTTTGAGTGCTTTATCAGTTATCTCTTATGGTCCATGGACTAAAATTTTGAAAATGAGTACTATATATATATAAATTTAATTTTTTTATAATACATTGTATGAATGTTTTCATAATGTTTCATACCCAAGGTTTTTTTGAAAATTGGCGTTTCCGTGTTTCGAACCCCTACCCGTACCTGTTTCCTGGCAACATAGTTTTAGGACTTAGAAATGTTATTATAAAATTGAATCTGAAGTTGAAAGTGGTTAATATTCAAAAATTATGACTTGGATTCTATATGTAACTTTGCTTCAGTAGATTTTATAGGTAAATAACAATTACCGTTTCAGTTTTAGTTTTTGCTCTAGTAAATCTTGAGCGAGGTTGTGGGTTGGGATAAGCTTTTTGCCACATTTTCAAGAATCTAAATCTGGGCCGCACTTTAAAATACCTATATTCCTTGTGGCACAAACTCGCCGAGTCGCCACATGTCCACTAGAACTTGGGTCATGTACTGGCTTATTGCTGGTTTCAATATTATTTTTATATTTTAATATTGTAATTTGTAATTTTTCATGTATCTTTCTTCCTTTGAATTGTATGTTGCCTATTGAACATGAAAGATCAGCAATTCTTTGGAAAAGCTGTTTTCATCTTACTAGATGTTACCATTGCTTTACGTTTGGCATGGGGTTGCATGTGGGTGCTTCAGGTCTAGTTCTCAGGTCTTGAGGCTGTGACTTTGAATCTGTGTTGTAAAATACTTTTCTTTAGGCCAGTGTAATTTTGTTGGAATGTTTGCTCTCCATGTAGAGTTTTGTTGCAACTTTAATTTCAACTCAGAGGATATTTGAAACGGATAAATCATTACCGCCAGAGAGTATGGGCGTGCAAAGTTACGGGAAAGACAAATTTAACTTATGAAGAGGCTCTTGTCTCAGAACGGTGCGCAACAGAGAAGGTTCAACAGTTTCCAAAGGAGTTGATTGGATTAGTTTTGCGAAACATCCAATTCAGTAAGTTTCTTGAAACCTTAATTTATAGTATTTGGTGAATCATGCATTTCAACTACGAGCAAGTTAAAGTTTAGTTGCAAACACTGAGCTATATGTCAGAAGCTGGATATATATGTGAACGAGATCGAGACTGATATGGGATGACTTTCAATGCCTTTTAGGTTACAGGACTTATCAAAATACATCTACTTGCTCAGAAATTGTACAAATTCGTGGCTAGTTCTAAAATAAAATATTCCAAGATATGTTTGACTGTCTTGATTCAAAGACTTCATTACCAAGTTGTGATTTGAATTTCTGACTGCAAATATCTGTGTTGTTTTGCTTATTATATTGTATAATGATTAAGTTGATGGAAATTTTTCATCTTCTACTCCATTTTACATCCCTTACAAATTCCCTATGACCAATGTGTTTTTAGTGGCCCCAGACTCTTGTTTCATAGCCTTGCTTTATGATTTAGTTCCTAGTCTTGCAATGATGATTTTGGCTGTGAGGTTAATTGCCTCATAGGCAGGTGTCCTTGTAATATACGATTAGTATACTTTTGTAACAGGGAGTTTTTATTCTAAATAATTTTATTTCTGTCTTAAATACTAACATTGATCAATCGTATTGGTTTAGATGTTTGATTTTAAGTTGTTAGCCTCTATTGTCGGTTTCTCATAGATTTTCTAATTTTTTAACCATTTACCTGCCACCTGCTAATGTTGCTCAGTCAGAAATAGGTGGAATTCAGTGATGAGAATTGGAGTTTTTATTTTTCTCACATTTAAATGGCAATTTGTGCATGTGTTAAGGTCATGCTGAATTTGTAATATTTGTGCCTTGCTGATAATGTCAAACCATGGCAAATTTTGGGCATTGCCGCATCACAATTTTTTACAGTTCGCTACAATTTTGTCATGCCAAATTAGTGGTTAACATCATACATATGGATTATTTTATTTATGCTGTGCCAATTTTTCATATTAATATTCTATTGATGAATATAAGAACTAGAAAATGTCTATTGCTGCTGCATAGCAACTGGAGTCTGCTTATTTGCTCACATTGTTTTAAATGATTATGGGTGATCTACTGGTGAAATCAAGCCTTTGCAGATGTTTTGCACTTTTAGGACATAATTGCTGAACTGTTTCATTATCAACTAATGTAGTCTTGAAACCTTTAATTGAACGAATGTTTAATGTCTGAAATCTAGGGCTTAAGAAGGTTGACTTGACCCAAATTAACTCAGTCCATCCTCTTGTGGAAATTTAACTCACTATTAGAATTGTCAATAATCTTGCCTTATCAAACTTTTGTTTTAAGACAGTCTTCTGAAATTATGACTGATCAGAATGGTTCTTTTTATTTAAACATTGTTTTGGTGTATGTTTTGCACTTCTAGGACATAGTTTCTGAACTGTTTCAGTATTAACTTATGTGGTCTTGATACTTTGAATAGAAGGTGTTTAATTTCTGGAATCTAGAGCTTGAGAGGGTTGACCCAAATAAAGTCAGTCCTAGTTAATTCTCTCGTGGAAATTTAGCTCACTGTTAGGATTGTCAATAATCTTACCTGATCTAACTTTGTGTTAAGACACTTTTCTGAAATTATGACCGATCAAAATGTTTTTTTTTTAATGTTTGCTTGATGTGGTTTAAATTGTTTTGCAGGCACACTGAGATTAAGGGATCTTGTTCCCACAATATCCCACAGTATCAAAGATGTTTATTTGGTAGGTGAAGAAGTCACAGGTAGAAAGGCAGACTCCTTGAGCCCTTGCAAGATTCTGAAGGTGATCCAGGAGATTGACGATGGGTATGGTATGTTTAATTATGAAGTTGGCTGGCTTGACAAAAATAAAGATGTAACTCATACATCTGTAGAAAGTGCAGAGGCTTTAGTACGAAAGAAGCCTCTTGTTACACGAGATGTCTTGAAGTCCTTTATCAGAGAATCAACCTGGTGCGGTACACCTTGTTGGGTTGTTCTTGATGAACTGGCAAAGAAGTACAGACTTCCGACTGATCCCCAGAGGATCTGAAGGATAAAATATTTAAGCAGGAGAAAAACCATGAGCCTCAGAGTGAAGGAAATAAAAGATCCTCTGTAAGTCATTTGTAGATATGTATGTCTTTTATAATATGGTTTATTGTCGTATACTTCTACACTTGTCTCACAGACTCAAGTTGATTATCCTCAGGTACAGAATATGGAAAATGCAGAGAATGGCGGCAAAAAGCGTAAAAAGAATGAAACAGAGGAAGGTACTTAGCATTCAGTCAAAGAACTTGCCTTTTTTTCCTTTTCTTTTATTATATCTGAAGCAATTTTTGCTCTGCAATTTGTCTTTACACTTCACAGTTCAAGAGCAACCGAAAGTAGAACCTATTCAGTATCCTATAGAGGATTCCTTGGTGCAGCCTGGTCCAGATGATCCTGTTTTTACAGAAAGGCCGCAACCTGCAACAGATTTTCTCATGCCAATGGATTGTGTAGGGGATCTTCTAATGGTCTGGGATTTCTGTACTTATTTTAGTAGAGCGCTTCATTTATGGCCTTTCTCCCTTGAGGATTTTGAGAAGGCCATTGATTACAAGGAAGGTGATTTAACTCTCTTGGCAGAGGCACATTGTGCTCTTCTACGAATTGTTTTAAACAACTCCAGTGCTTACGAGGATTTAATGCAGAAGAGAAAGACTAAGGTGCATGCCTTGGAAGCAGTAACAATCCCATGAAATCTTACATATTTTAATATCTGTGTTTGTTTTTAAATGTTTAATGTGTTGTAATAATGGTATGTTTTACGTCTTTAAAAGTATCTGATTTATTTTTATGCCGTATATCGGACACGGTGCAGTGGTCAATACAAAATTGGCAGGAACATCTTTGTGATTTTTGGAGGTAGAAAAAGTGGAAAAGCTTTCTAGTCATCTGGAAGAGATAAGGGGTGGTAATTATCGGGAACTTGATCCATGTGCAAAATTAGGCATTTTGCATGAGTTGGTTGACCGAGCTTTACCTTCGGATGTTATCAGAGGACAACTAGATGAATATATTGAAGAACGGCAGGCATTGGCAGCTACAAAAAGAGAGGAGGAGATGGAGGAATCTAGAAGAAGGAAAAAGAAGAGCAAGAAATACTCTTTCTTAAACAGCAAAATCCTGAGGGCAAAGAAGATCTAGATGGAAATGTTACACAAGATAACAGTGGTACAATGCAAACCTTGGATAGTTTAGATTCAGATGTTCCAAAATCTGCATCTACACAGAATGGATTTGCTTCTGAAAATGCTGTAATTAAGCCTCCAATAGCAAATGGCATTCAAAGTCTGGCAGAAAATAATTATGAAAACGGGTATGGAATTTATGTTGGTTTTTCATTTCTACCATGATTGCATTCATTGCTGAGTCTAGTGATTGATGCAAGTTTTGTAGCTCATCTATTGCTTTTTACAATCCATCTTGTTCAGTGATGGAAAACATTCTCTTGTGTCAACATCAAGACGAGCTGCATTACAGCAGAAGTTGGGTGCAAAAGCTGCTGAAGAAAGAGAGAGAGAAATGGAAAGAGAAATGGCCAGGCTTGAAGAGCAGAAGAAAAGAAAGGCAAAAGCTGAGATAATAAAGGAACAGAAACTTCGAGAGCAAAGGGCATTGGAGATGCAGAAGAGGGTAAGCATACAATCTTGACCCATCGAGTTCTTGGCGGCTTAAATCTGAATACATTCTATTCATTGTAAAATGCTTGATTATTATGTTTGGAATTTTTGATTAACCTAATGTTGTTGATTCTCAATAATAGAAAGAGCATTTGGAACGAGAAATAGAAAAACGCTTTATTCGGACCAATTCATTAGGGAAGGATAGAATCTACAACAGATATTGGTTTTTCCGTCGAGAGGGCAGGCTTTTTGTTGAAAGTGAAGATTCTTGTCAATGGGGCTACTACAGTGCAAAGGAAGAGGTAACCTTGAATGTGGTGTCTTGTACCTTGAATTTTCCATAATTTGTACATCATCATCTTAAGTTTTATTCCAATGGGATTATTTTGTCAGCTTGAGGCACTTATTGGCTCCCTGAATCCAAAGGGTGAGAGGGAGTGCACTTTACAAAGGCAACTAGAAAAGCATTATGCAGGCATAAGGTGGGGTTGTTATGGTTTGATCTGTAACTCTTGCTCAATGGATATGGTGGTTCTTTATACATAATTTTTTTAGTAACTTGGTTATGGTGGTTCTTTGTACATGTTTTTAGTAACCTGTTTAATTTGCGAGTTTTCTGTAGTAATGCAATGCAGAGACGATCAAAGGAAATTGCACAGAAGTTTGCGATAGAAGAAGCTGCTCTTCGAAGGTCTACTCGTGTTCGCTCACAATCTAAGGCAGCAGAAGCTGGATTCTTGACCTATGTTAATAAATTCCACTGCTAATTTAATTAGCCTTCCATATTCCTTTCACGGCATTGAATCTCTATTCAGTATACTGAGAGATTGATTCTAGTACCAAGATATGGGTTAGGGTCATTGCCAGACATGAAATATCACAAGGAGTCAGAAATGCCAGAGGTGAGGCCCGAGAATCAAAGTTTTGATAAGTTCTGTAAAACACTTACGGTATTTTTGTAAAATATCTTTAAGTAGAAATAATTTTTGCCTGCCCTGTTGTCAAAGACTTTTCCCTTTCTGCGGTCTTTGATTAAATTATTAATTTAAAGCCCATTTACTCAATGTTATTGCGTCAAATGAGAAACTTTAATGTCCAAGTGTTTTTATTGATTTGATATGCCAATTAAAGGTTTACACATTAATTTCCAGGGAGTCAAAAACGAGTTGTTTAAATAGGTCAAGAGGAGATTGTTTTTTGAGAATTTAGTCAGCTTTGTTTGATTTAATCTGAATAGAATGCTTTTTCAGATTTGTTTAACTGTCTGGGAAATAACCATAAGACATAATTTTCTATGCCTGGAGAAGTAAATCAAATTTGTCTTTGCTTCAAAGTATTTTGACATTTTTTTTTTTCTCAAACCAATTTTCTTCTGTCACAGAATGTACTTGGCCTAGTGTTCTGGTTAGAATTACCATTAGTCTAATCAGTGTGAAGTGACCTTTCAGATCACTCTGTTCCCACATGAGGGTATATTGATCATATGCAGAGCTTGACTAATCCCTAGACTGTTACTGGTTGGGCTGTATGGCAGGATTGTGAGTTTTGTGTAGCATGCAATGATGTGGCACAAAGAACAAAATGTTGCATAGGATCAATTTTTTTGTGAGAAAAGCTTTTGGATCAATTGTGCAATTTTGTAAATATTTAGATGAATTGGCAGACATTTTTATGCACAGATCAAATTTGTTGGGCTAGTCAAAATTTCAACGTGACGGGTATTTTTCAGCCAACCCTTCCACAATGAAAAATAAAAATAAAAATTAACACTTCATATGACGAGTAAATCAAAGTGTATCCGTGATAAAAATAAATAAAAAATTAAATGAGGGATTACATTTGAGTACAAAATATCATAAGGGTTTGTTGGCCACAATCAATTACAAGATACATTATACGATAAGTCTAAACCGCTATCTCAAGAGTCAATAAAATGTACATACTAGTTTACATGAATTGTGTCTATGAAATGTGTGATTGTTCCAAATAGGTAGAGGGACTTAAGAGGATGGCGAGACACTTGTGAATGGTAGCATTAATATTATGCATTGTAAGATGTTTATGATATGTAGTATTATTTTTATGGCATTTTACCTCTCATTTCTTCTAGCTATTGGTTTATGTTGTTGGTATCTAGGAGAAGTGTTAACACCGCTTCCACATAACTAACTAGTTTAACATCTTAGAATAATTATCCATGCAATTCCTTCCAGTTATAAGTAATTCTAAATCTTAGTTGACTCTATTAGTTAACAATAAATGGAAAAGGATTTATAGTTTTGGGGAACGTGACCAAACAAATAATGAAAGAAAGATATTTTTAGTCCTCAATAAAATAAAATAAAAATAGATAAAAATATATACGAAGCTGAGGAGTATATGGTAGTAACTATTGAATTTATTGGTATATAGGGGTATTTCAATGTTGTAGTGGCAATAAAAGAGGCGTGTAAGAGTAAACTAGACCTAGAAATGAGCATTATTTTTGGGAATTCAAATCCAATTGTTTTAAAGAAAGTATTACTAAGTATTTTTATATTTCTTACATTATAAATTTCATAAATATCTTATATTAACAAATTAGTATACAAAAATATTGAAATGTATAGATTCAGTCTAACAAACCTTGCAGATGAATCTTGTGCTTCAACAATCCTAGCTCTCGTCAAGTCCACCCCGTTCTCCTCCTTTCAAGTTTCAACTCTTATTTTTAGACCTATTTGAAGTTTCTCTGTAAAGCCAAGCTTATTTTTTCTTGGCATTGTATTTGTAGTAATAAAATTTAGTTAAGGGATTTTTATTTGGTACTTCTTAGCTGGTCATGTTGGTAGACTTTCATTTCAAAAACTTGAACCACTCAATTGCACATGTTTTATTGATGGACATTTGTTGCTTGAGTTTATCTAAATGGTTCTATCACATGATGAACTATATGAACCCCAAGGTAGTTGGTAAAATATTAGGCATATGATTAAAATAAATGTTGGTAAGGCAGTAATCTAAATTATTATTTTTGTTCCTAATTGATAGTGGTCTTGTGAGGCGTAATTTCGTGACATTGTCTCTGCACTAAGCTAACAAGTTGTAATCGAATCCTCCATAAAACATTTAATACTTTTGATTTCAGCAATAGTAGTAATTTTAACTTTTCAATCTTCAAATGTGAATTTATGTAGAAAATTATGGCACTATTTTTTATTACACTCTCAGTACTCTTTCTTGGGATTTAGTGATTGGCTATAATTTTAAATGTTGTTAGTTGATGAGTGGCATCAGACGTGGAAGGGCATTTTTAGAAACAACCATTCTTTTGCCATTTTTCATAAATATTTGCACTTCTACAGTGTCATTTGATATATATATTTATTTGAAGGATAATTTTTTTGTTACACTTCTTTGATGATTTATAACCCTATGAAGGGTTGAGATGGGTGTAGTTTTGAACCCTAATTGTATGCTCGATGTGTAAGGTTTTATCCACGATTATTTAATTATACTGATAGGTGTTCTTTCTTTGTCAACCCATGAGGGGTGCTTTGGTGGGGTGGACGGGGAGGGGTTGCTGTAATTTCTGTGCATAAATAATTAAACCAACATTAAATTTGATGTCCATTTGACTATTATAGGGTAGCTGAAACCTTATATTTGATGTCTATTTGTTCATGTGCTGTCCATTTGACAGTTATAGGCGATTTAAACTTTAATTTGATGTCCATTTATCATGTAATTTAAGAAAAAGTACTTTGAGAAATGGATTGAAAGTTTTTAACATTTTTGGCCATATTTTTTTGGGAAAAGTTTTTGTACCGTGATGCAAAGATCTAAAGAAATTTTGGATAAGGTAATGTAGTTATTAATCAATGTGCTATATGTAAAACCCAAGATTAGAGTCAACAAAACTCAAAATTAAAGTCTTGGAATTGATATTCATTGGTGTTTCTTGAAAGTTGAGCCTAGTTGTGTTAATAAGGTTTTTTCCATGATATTTTATAGGTATTGGTCATTTTTCTAGTCTAGGCTTACTTGATTTAAAAGTTTTTCATATATTAATATATTTTCATATATTTGAAATACATTTATATGAAAACGTCAAGAAATATCAATCTCAAAGCTCTTATTTTATATTTTTAACACACCATAATTATTAATAATTTCCATACTTACGTTCATGTTTTCTCATATAAGACCCTACTAAATTATATTTGCTCTCAATAAAATTTTATAATATACAATTTTTTTTTTTTTCACTATTTAAATTTAAAATAACACTACAAACTAAAAACATTTAACATTGAAAGTACATAAGCATTTAAATAAATGAAATTCAATATATGTAACTTATTCTTCTAATTCAAAAGACTTCAATTTTTATTTTATGATAATCGAAATATATTATTATATTAACCAAAAATTCACTATTTTTAATTTAGAAAATATGCAAACATGTTAACTTTACTTAAACTCAATACATCTAATCTATTTAATTAAATAAAAAAGTTTTTGTTCTTTTTATTTTGTAAGTTCTTTTTTTTTTTCATTTTTCTTCCTCCACCTTTTTGCTTTTGCTTTTTCTTCTTGTATTATTTGGTTGCATTTTTCATTTATATTTATGTTTAGTTTTTTCTATATACTTAGTCAGTTTTATTTTACAATTTTTTTGGGTTATTATAACAATCAAAAGTGAACACACTTATGACATTAAATGTTTTAACACCCTTAGGATGCTATTGTATAAGGAATATCTTTTGGTGTACAAAAGCTAGTCATAAAAAAAAGAGTGGACGGTATCACACCCCAATATAACATATTGGTTGTAGTTGAGTAAGACTAATCATTAACCTCATATGTAAGAGTATCCTTGTCTATAGAAAGTGTTACTTTCTGATTAAAAAGGGTGGAACAAATAAGTAACAATGCATATTAAAGTGCCAACAAGGCACAAAATACAATAGAGCAAATGCTAAGAAACCACAACAAAACATCGGGTAGTAGGAGTTATCACCCTAACCCTCTCAACCAAAGCCAAAATACTAGAGTGCAAGTATATGATCCCAACCATCAATCTCCTTTTCATTATCTTCATCTTTAACATCATATTGTATGGCAGGGGAAATAGCAAATGTTAGGTGAGGGAAGTTCCTTTGTGTAGTTTCCCTCCACCTAGTAGGGTATTATCAGGTGTGGCCACCACAACTACTACAATGTAAGATGTTCGTTACTAATCAACAAAAACACACAATTTTATTTAAAAATGTATCGGTTCAAATACAATTTAATTGTCAAGTCAATAAATTACGTAAACTGCAATGTAATAATTCATTGCTCACATGTTTTTAATCCTCTTTTCTTGTTTACTTAAAACAAGTAATTGCATCAAGCTCCATATGTATGCAATTACCATTTAATTAGATATAAAATTGATTATTTCTCATAAATAATATAAAAGAAAACCACTTCCTGATGTACATGTACGTTAATATTACAAATAAGAAGTTTTCACGCAAAAATTTCAATTTTCAATGCCTCAAAATAAGATTACATGATTCCAGTTTCCAAAGAACAATAAAATAGGACAAATAGCATATCCAACAGTAAAATACAATGAAAATAACCAATAATTATCTCCATAGTCTCCGTGTTTTGCATATAGAGTAGTACAACTGAGAAAGAATATCATTGAGACATTTTTATCTTTCAACAAGCAGCTTAGAAGGCCTCCCCCTTCACCAACTCAAAATCGGTAGTAGTTCTGTCCTTACACGAAGGGAGTATATAAGGGAATTCAACCATGTATCAGATCAGAGAACCACATGCATATAAATATAATGCTATAACTATACACAAATCAACAAAATGAACAAGGTACACCACTCTCAACTGGTTTTGAAAACATGCATCTCTAGGAAAGTATAAAACAAACAACGAAAACCACCATCACACTACTTTGAGCAAAGCATTCTAGACTATGCTGGTAGTTCGATATCTTAGAGTTTACACAAACACATGGGATATATATTTAATTCATACACAACTACCTCACAACATGACTACATATCATTACATGCTGACAAAAAGGGCAGAGATCTCTGTATGATCCCAACCTCGTCTCCAAGGTTTTAAAAAAATAGAACTAAAAGCTTTTCATTGATTTCATTTCACTTGCAGACTCAAAGGTATTCAAATTTCCTCTTTTTCTTTGTAAGGATTGAGTTAGAAATAATTTTCAAGAATTCTAACAAGAAGTTATCAATAACACACTATAAAAATCAATTCTGTCTCATTAAACTATTTCCTATTTTTGTAATATATGTTATCATTTGCTAAGTCTATGTTGTACAATATCTATGAGCCTGTGATGTTATAAACCATACATAAGGATCCATACGTCTCAAGCTAGACTTTGCAGATATGAAATTTTCTTACAAAATTGTGTAACATGGTTTGTGGTTACACATTCTACTTAAAACTTTATATAATAACGAGCTTCCTAATAGCCTCCTTAGAAATTGTTATGCTTGGAATATGCGATAAACCTAAGCTCGACTGTCCTCATCTGTGTTGGAGAAGCCACTTCAAAACCTAGATGTATGGATCATCCTAACCATGTTCTAAATATGTATGACAATCAATTTCCTTGCAATATAATATTTTGTATTATTCTTTATAATAAGTATTTTATCTTATTGTTTATAATTACGTCGAGAGGCGTTCCTCTAATGGCGATCGGGTTTGTAATGGAGTGAGTTGTTCACTTTTATTCTCGACATTAAATTTGACGTTCATTTGATCATCATGTGATAGTTCATCCATAAATTTTACTTCCACTGAAGTGTCACTTAAATAAATTTTTATTTCTTTTTTCTTGAAAATGTTAATAAAAAATATTAATATCTTGGCCATGAAGTAATGTTTGGGCCCTTTTTTCTTGAATAGATTTGTTTGAGACCAATAAAATTGTGTAGCTCATTGATTCTACTTGCCACAAATAAATGTGAAATTGGTAGATAATTTAATGAAGTTTTTAATTGAAGTGATATGTGAAAAATCTAATCTAAGAACCTTGAAATTGATATTTATTGATGTATTTCATATATATATATATATATATATATATATATATATATATATTTGTTATATTTTATTTACTTTTAATTGTTATTTTTGGTATACGTATACTACACTAGCAAGATAGATACGTGCTTTGAAATTGACAAATCTTGACATATTTTAGATAAATGTATTTAAGATATCTATAGTAATATTATATCATTTCAACTCTAAACTCATAAACTTTGGAACTTTTTATTTCCAAGATATAACCTTTTCACCAAATATTTTACCCTATTATAATCATTACCATATATTTTTACTATTGGACCGCCTTTATATTAATTAAAATAAAGAGAATTACATGAGCAGGGGAGACCGTAGAAAACTCACAGTCCCACAAAATGCCACAAAGGAAACAAAAAGCAATAGAAAATGCCACGAGGGCTACATCAAAACACCTAAAGGGCAAACAACGAGCGCAAGAGAAAAATCACAACGGCCGAAATCAAGCACATGCTGCAGCACCAAGAGGAGGGTCATCCCGAGGAGGGATAAACACTCCACTATTCGGCTCAACCGAGGGAGGATCAACTTGCCAACCATTGTGGTCCAGAAATTGCATCTGCAATGGAACCATAATTCACGATAATGGGGGAGAACCAACAATGTCCCTGCATGCCCGACGATGGAGAGCCCCATTGCAAAAAACTAGAACGACCTTCCCCCTCGGAGGTGGGCTCCATAAAGGTCTAGATGAGGACAAAGTCGAAGGGCGGCCTTGAGGAGAGGAAAAAGCGATGGTTGTGAGAGTGGTATTTATGATGCGGTCCGATATGCGATGGTTGTCGAGATGGAAATGGCCAAGGTGGCGGTGGCGGAGGATCCGACAGGGACTCGACTCATAGTGCCATGGTCAAAGGCAAAGGGAATGCCCAAATACTTGAATTACTTGCCACGACCAATCCATCTCTGAAGTAAGCTTAACCACCCAGGATATGTGAACAAATTTTTCGGTAACCCAAAGTCTTAGCCATTTGAATGTTGGATCCAGAGGCAAGAAAAAACATGTCAATACATTCAAAACCTTGGTGACATTCTCATGATTCAACAATAGTAAGGAATGAATCATCAACAAAGTGACCGCCAGATGAGTTGGGTCGTATGATCTAGAAGGAAAATCCCTTGAATGCGACCTTGAGCCGCTGGGTGCTTAATAAGATAACTCAAGGCGCCATCAACAAGAAAAAAAGGGTGGCGTAAGAGGGTACCCCTGTTTGATAGAACTGAAAAGGCCGATAGCAGTGGACTAATGGCCATTAATGGTAAGGTGAGCCGAAGCATTAGAAAATAGGGTGTTGAATGCCGAACGGAAGAATTCATCGAAGCCAAAGGCTTTAAGCATAGCCAAAATAAATGGCCATTCAATACGATCATAAGCCTTCTCGAAGTCAATTTTGAGAAATAAAGGCTTCTACAAAGAAACCCTAGCCCATTCCATGCCTTCCCACACATCGAGCAAACTATCAAGGATATATCGACCTTTAACAAAACCAATTTGTTTAGGATTTTTTTTTTGGGAAATAGATCAGCTATGCGAAGAGCCCAGGCTTTGGAATTTTTTTATAAGAAACATTTAGCAGGTGATGGGTCACCAATTATTCATCTACTTCGGATCACCAACTTTAGGGATGATCTTGATGTTGCCTTGATTGATGAAACTCCCAGGAATTACTTTGGAGAGCTTCATTAGAGACACGAAGCAGATTAGGTCCCACAAAAGACCAATCCTATTTGTAGAATTCGCAAGGGAAACCATCCATACCCGAAGATTTTTCATCAACTAAGCAAAACAAGGCAACATGGAGTTCCTCCAAGGTAAGAGGAGCTTTGTAGCGATTATGCTCCCGAGGGGAACACTTGATAGGCACCACATCAATATAGCCCTCTGAGGCGGAACTCACTCACTCGAAACCTCTTGAGCTTGAAAAACTAGATGGTAGTGCTCAACAAAAGCATTTGTGATCTCTGGTAGCTCTGTGAGCCGTTGATGAGAATCATAAATAGCTTTGATATGTTGATGAGCATGCTTGGCTCGGAGGGATTTGAAAAATATTTTAGAGGATTTATCTCCCACCTTAAGCCAATGCAGCCTTGATCGAATTTGAGCACCATGGGCTAAATGAGACTCGATGAGCTTGAGCTTGTGCCGGGTTTCGCTTCCCGAACACCTGGAGAGGAATATCAAAAGGATTGGCCTCAAATAAGAGTGAGATCCATCTGAATTCTTTGTGCAGAGCCAAATTGGATCGCTTATGGACTTGGGCCACCTGCTTTCCAAAATGGAAAAGAAACCTGGTGGTGTGCTGAATCGCCACTTCCCACCATAAAATCTAGCTGGAAAAAATGACAGACATGGCACCATATTCCAAACCTTGGCAATAAGTGGGACCACTCCGAGGTGATTCAATAGAGAAAAATTAAGATAGAATTGGTTAGTGGGAACCTTGAAGGCCCCCTCGCCAATCAACCTTATATGTAATCGAGTGGTGATCTTACAAGAGCACATAAGACCACACCCTAATAGTGGAGGAGCCATGCATGCCATAATTGAAAAAAGTATGCTATGAAATAAGTGCATGGTTAAGTCTCTTTAACATCCGATCATATCCTTCTCGAAGATTGGTCCAAGTATACCAAGCTTGGGCTCTAAATTCCTCGCCATTGCCTAAGCAATGTATTATATCCTTCTCGATCATATCCTACAAATTTTAAATAAATACCACGCCGCATGCTTGCTGACACACCATATCATAGGAGGGCACCGAATTTATCATCTAGATGCTCTATCATATTAAAGTCACCACACACTAGCTAATAAGTAAGAGGTAATTTATCACCTAACCATTTCCATAAAGTTGTTCTTTTGGAGCCATCATTAGGGGCATAAATATTAAGAATACCAAAATAAATATCATTAATAGCCATAATCACCCACATAGCCCAATTAGTAGGATCTTGACCCGAGGCAATGATTAAGGCTGAAAATTTCGGCGTAATGGAAATGCTAGCACCACCTTTACCATCAATGTGTTGCGTATGAAAATGCGTGAAATGGGGCAATGCAAGTTAGAGTATTTTGAAGTAAAAAACCAAAAATTTTAATTTCCTGTAAACAAATAATATCTAAATGTCAATATGCTAGCAAGCTAAACAAACATAATTTTTGAGATGAAATTCATGAAAAATCAGATATATCAAACTCCTTATGCCCATCCTCAAATCCATCCTTCAAGATGAGAATGGAAAAATTATTGGCAAGTGGAATCAGTCCAATTATCGAGAGATATCAAACTCCCTATGCTCGTCCTCAAATCCATCCTTCAAGCTGAGAATGGAAAAATTATTGGCAAGTGGAATCAGTCTGAATTAGGATGCTCGACTTGAATGGACTAGTGTTTGGCCCCATTATCCCCTCGCACGCTGTGGGACATCTCTCTCTGGTGGATTGCGAGAGCGTCGCAGAGGAAAAGAGGTTGAAGAAATATTACCAAAATTATCAGAGCTTGAAAGAAAAACCCGACTCTACGAGGGTTTGGAAGGAATGGAAACCGACAGTGAGGTGGCTTTGAGCCCGACTCATCCTTGGATGGAGGAGGGGAAGGAGAGGGGGTAGACAAAACCTCTTGAGTGGGTTTCACACCGAGCCCTTCTTATTCCCTACCATAGTCTAACCATCACAGAGGTCCATCCTTGGGCTTGGAAACCATGGGTTGTGGTATTGCTTAGCTTGAAACGAGCTAGCGGCGGAAAATAATGAATGCGGTGGTCCGTGGATTGAAAATAAAAACATGTGTCGGGAGGTTAAAATAAACCACCTTTTGAGAGATATGCAGGGACCCAACTTGAATATCTAGGTGGTCCTGCAGATCTTTCGCAAGGTCAACTTCGACATATACACACTTGTTAGGACGAGTGAAAAAAACTCTCTTGTTCATGGAAAATCACCCTGCTAATGGGTTTCACAATCTATGTAAAAAGACCAGAGATGAACAGGAAGACCCGGGAGTTCAATCCAAACAAAACTCTTAACAAAACTTGGCTGGTGGGGCTAAAATCTAGAGTCCACCGAGAAAGCACTAACACGGTATTCCCAAGTACCAACAAGCCGCCTTAAGAAGGATGGCTTGAAGCTGGGAAGGCTCACAAAAGGAGAACAAATAAAACCCCTTGGTGAGGTTACAAATACCAAACCAGGATACCGCTCAAATCCCAATGGTGTTTTTATCCAGATCTGAAGGTAGGATTTCGAGGGAATGCGGCCACAGAAATAAGCAATAAGGCAATTGTTTTGATACCATTTGACCACAAGGTCTAAAATTTCATAGGAAATAACAAAATTCAGGGAGGATTCTGAGTCCATACCTCATCGTAAACTTTCGAACAAACTTCCGTGCGCACTTTGGATCCATTTCCACCTTCAATTGTAAATGTCGTTGCAATGGAAGGAGAGGCAACCATTTAAAGGCAACTTTCCACCTTAGTGGTGGGAAAATAGTCAGGTTTCACTATGATAGGACCATCGAGATAACCCTAAGAAGGCTAAGGAGGCATAGTTCGCACGATGATCGTATGACAAGTGAATACATGAAAAAACCCTAAGCAGAGCCGAAGTCTCGAAATACATCACGAACAATACTAATAATTTATCATTACCATATTTTTACTACCCATTATTCAATCTATTTACTAAAATATATAAGAATACAATGTTGGAGAATGGCCAAGAGACACTCACAAAGTTCTCCAAATCAATAATAATTCAAGTTCCTAAAAGATAGACTTCTAGGGATAAGCTTTTAAAAATCAATTTTAAATAATTCATGTAATGTTTGATAAAAATATTTTTACATGGATTAAAGCACAAATTTCATTTCTTCATGGCCAAAATTTAAGACACTGCAAATTTGACATCCCAAAACAAATTTGTAGTTATTCAAAAAGAAATTTAGGATATCGATGTTAAATTAGTTATAGTCCATTATATAAATAATTAGGTATGACAATAAATCAAGTCCCGAAATAAGAGTTTAGGAATCAGAATAAATAAAAGAAGCATGATAGATATCAAACTTGTCAAAACCCTTTTAAAAGGTTAACCATTTTTAACATAACCAACGAGGTTTCAAAAGAATGATTGTAGTCTTATTTTCCCACTCAAAACCCTAGACACACTGACACATCACTCAGACAGATCTGAGTGCTCACTCAAAGTGCGCAAAGGTACCATGTCCCTCTTTATTATTGTCTTACTAGGGTGTTAGCATGCATGTTCATAATAACCAAATCTCAAGGTACATGCCCCACTCGTAACTATCGATTCATGAGATCAATTTGGAAACACACATAATAAGTAAACATACAGATCACATAAGGATTAATACCAGATTCACCATACAATAACCATAAGTAGAGACATCAACAATCAATATCCATCCATAATGATCCATTATATTAATTCATCACAAATCAATAACTAAATACATACATAATACCATCATAGAGTCACGTATGCAAAATACCAACAACGTAACTCTGTTATAATTCAACGATAATGCTCTCTAATCCATGCAAATCAACACACACACACACACACACACATAGGGGTGGGGACTTTCCCTTCACCGCCCATGCACTCTCAAAATAGTCTGCATGCTCAAAATATCCATATGCCAAGATAAAGATAGCTAAATCATGCAAGCTTCACCTGATAATAGATTATCTATAATTAACTCTAGATCTAATCCTATTATTAGCTTGAACTTTGCATGACTCTTGATCTTCCACATGTTCCAAAAATAGATTTGCGTATTCTCCAAGTCTTCTACCTTGATCCAATGCATGCTAAGTACTCCAACCTATTTTCAGCCTCGTATATGCAAAACGACTAAGTCCAAACTCTGTCTTTCCTGGGCGGGAATCGTCAGGGCACAACTATGTCAAATCTTCGCGCCCCTTCCTTCGTGCCACTATCAAAATGCACATCCGATACTTATGTAGTACTTCACCAGGCCAACATTACCCCACACTAATAGCATTTACCCCCTAGAAATGGGTACTCATACCTTATCTCTCAAAAGAATAAAGAATAAAGAAGTAAAGAATGTCTTCATAATGAAAGGATGTAAACATACTTCACCAATCTAGGCATTATTTTGTTGCAAGTAACAATAGCTCATGGTACTCATTCTTGATGTCTGCTTCCAACTCTTCCCAATCGCTAAGTCCCTTCTTTTCCTTAGTAGGAATGTCACCAAGCACAACATCCATTTCATCTAAAGTCATGTCTTCTCCCTTATGCTTCAACACCCTTAACACATTCACCAATCCTGACACCATGCCATCCATAACATCCATATGTCGCACCATCAACTTTCCCAATTCTTTGATCATGTCATCATGAGGGTCCCTGGCTACCTTAAGCGTGTCACACTTCTCTGCTAGTAACGCCAACCTCTCCTCATGCCCCAAAGTATCATTGTTCTTCACCACAAGGACTGCATTCTCCTCTTCTAATGTCCTTGTCTTAATAATATTCTCAGGCTCTTCACATATTTTCAATGCCAAATTTTCCATTTTCAATTTATCCTTCAAAGTATCAAGTATGACATCATATACATAACTATCTAGCGCACAATCTTTATGTTGGCTCTTTCTATCTCCGTGACAACAGTCTTCTATTTCTCTACAACTTATTCTACCTCACTTGACACATGCACGTACTCTCATCCAACATTAGTTGAACTAATGTACACAAGTAATGCAATGTAGATGGAAATATCTCAGACACCTTTTCTTCATACTGTGGCCTTTCCTGAAAAATTTCGTCGCCAATATTCTCTGCCATATCCAAAATGGCACGCACCTTCGCCTCTGCCCTCTCTTTTTCCTTTGTCAAGCACTGAATTTCCTCCTCTTTATCCTTCCTATCCTCCAACAATGTCCGAATCATAGCCGCTTTGTCAACATTCTTGCAAGCAACCTCTGCAGATATCTTTGTCAAAGCATTTCTTGCTTGCTCATCAGAGAATTGAGTTGGCTTGATGGTCACATGTCTGGAATGTGGAGCCTTCTTCATTATTCTCGAGGCACATGACTCTTCACATACATCAAATACAAGCTCATCCATGTGAGTTTGCATACTCCATGACAACTGTTTTTTCTAGTGCGCGTGTTCACCATCTCTAGGATCCATCAGCTCCCATCCATATAATTATTCTTTAGAAACAATGCTTTGTAACCTAACATATATAATATTTTTTGGTCATTGGTGTACCCAAGGTTTGTTGTCTACAACATCTCTTCATCTCTCTTCATACTAGTGTGCTTTCCCTGTATTTCTTTGTGTTTTAGCACCTTCCTTCTTCTCTTCTCTAATTTCTCCCTTTGGTCCACTAGTCGGTTGTTCAACACTATCTTCCTTCTCTGTATCTCCTCCAACATAACTTTCTTCTTCATGTTCATGTATAATTACATTGGGGACATCTAAATCAAACAATGGTTGCTCGCCGCCGATCTCTTCATCCTCTCAAACCTCAAGGCTAGGCGTTGAAACATCATCGTGCGCGGTCCCATGTGATGACTTCTCCTCATCACTATATTTTACAGGAACATACTTGCACCTTTTCTTTCTTTCTTCTTCAACCTTCTTTATGGGCATTACGCATGGTGATCTCCTCATAAGATGTGAAGTATTGGTGCCCACATCTGCACCCGTGCGTCTTCTACACAATTGCATCGTGCTATGATCAAGTCTATTACTACCTTTGTGTTCTCCCTCTTCTCACTCTAGGACATTCTCTAAGTCCGGCCTTTCTTGCCTTGGGGGTGTTTCTTCAAGTGACCTCTTCATTCCCACAGTTTGTTTACCTTTAGGAGGACCCGACAATGAACAAGTCCTCACCTGTAATAATTTTACCTTCTTTAAACCTCGGCCTAAGATACACATACACACACATGGGCTCAATCTTCCCTACAACCATGACCTTTGGAGTGATATCAATATTATCGACTCCATTGTTTCTACATATGCCTCCTTATTGGGGTAAACATATGTTTTGTGCAAAATATGGATATCTGCATCTACTTTATTGACATTAAATTATAACTTCCACGTGTTATGCATCCGATTCACTGAATCTCTAAAATAACGAGCAATAAATGCAAAGGGAAACTTACACCATGGGCTCTTCTCACCATGTCTTCATGAAAAAGTGGCCCAAGAAAAAGTGTTGATACACCACGAACTCTACCTGTCCTTCCAACACACCAGGCAACTCTCATAGTATGCGCCACTCTCCTTCAAGCACGTTACACATCCTCCTAAACCACTTCTCTTGGCGCTGTTTGTAAGTCTTAGAAATTGAGCCTTGGTAAGTAAACTTCACAAATTTCTTTGCCGGTGACTTGTCTTCTAGTGGGTACACCCACATCTTGTCTTTTAGCCCATTAGGAACACTAATTTCACTAAACACAATTAAAAGTAAGATTTCGCCCCAAATAATCTTCTCACCCTTATTATCCTGTATGCGCACCTCTTCCACTATACTCTCTGCAACATAGTTTGCGATGTTATAATACATCTTGTTTGTAATTTTGTGCGCTATGTAAATCCAACACTTGTTCACCTCCTTCAACCTCTCTGAGGCACCCCAATTGTAGCTAACCAGTTGTCTTTGATACCCTTGTAGCTAGATATTCTATATTTGTAACATTGAAATCTCAACCTCCTTTGTGATACTTAATGACGATAGTTGTTGCCTCTACTGCATCATCATCCAATAGATCACCCGTAATATCTTCATCGAGTCATGCACACTTGTAACTTTTCTAATCAAATTTGTTGTAATCCTCATTATTATCCCAACAAAGTAAAATAAATCTTTGTGCACACTCGACATGAGCCACTAGTACAGTCGATCTAGCTTGCCAAAGAATGACAATTTAAACAGCTACATAACCCCAACACTTTCCAACAACTTGTAGATTGAATTGTCCATTACTCTCTTCTCGCAATCCTCCCGTTTTTCCTTAAGATGGTATTTTCCTCTAAGTCCTTCACGGTTTTCTCAGTTTGATGGTTGAAATCACCGATCTTACAATTTTCCAACTGGGAAGTCCATGGCCTTCCTTCAATAATATTTTTAAGGTATAACATCTCTGCGAACCACTCTTGTGGTTCATCTTCTTTACAAGCTCCTTCACCACAACTCTCCTTAGTGCCATCATTCTATTTAACCAATGATATGCTTCAAAAATTGTAACTTTCCACTACCTTACCCTCGCACTCCTTGATATCTACTTATGCTTTAAACACCCCGTGCCCTAGTGTGCCCTAGCAGAAATGTCTATTTGAAATCCTAACCATGTGCAAACCTTCCTTCCTCACACACCCAACAAGCTCAAACACCCTTCCACATAGAGCTCTGTCAATGTTGTGTCTTGAACTCACCTAGTTTTCCATTCAATGAATCACTCTTTTACACTTCGCACTTTGTTGCACTTCTCACTTGATAACCCACAAATGCAAAGTAAGAAATAGGTTCACATTTTGCTCCTTTTATAGTGTTTTCTTTCAAAATTTATTCATTTTTCCACATTAATTACTCCTCAACTACCACCATACGTGGAATTAATTCCACACTTTGGATATTTTGCGCATTGCACTATATTCTTTTGCACCTTAGTCATAACCTTGTGGCGCGCCCACAACTTCTTGGCCACAAACTTCCTTTCATGTATTTCCATGCACCAAATTACCTATCCACTGTGCCTCATACCAAGTAGTTTCCCATGCTGCTACCTACCTCACGTTACACTGTGCATCCATCCATCTACGCGTGGTCTTCAATATGAGTAAATTTATTTAAAAATCTTCAATCCGAGCACATATAACCTTTTATCTACACATACCAATCAGTAACATAGCACTAATAACTTATTCTTTTTGATCCACCCCACACTAAAAGTATATGTGGTCCTCTACGCATGAATCCAATAGATAGTAATCAACTACGGGTGTGAAAGCTCGCTTATTACAACACAACACTTGAACTAAATTGACAAAGCATAACAATGATGAAAGGAAACACATATAAAGAAAATGCATCCAAGGTAAACCTAAAATAAATCGCAATACTGCCTTATTACAAACACCAAGAAGAATTATTTATAGTAGGGATTCAACTTACTCCCGTTGAAGTAACTAGGAAATAAAGTGCCATCCAACGTCTATAATTGGCAAACGCCTGATTCTAATATCTTTGTTACAACAAAGGGTCCCAACCAATAAAATTTCAACTTCCCAGGGTGGCATGCAAACTTTGAATCATATAGAAGAACCATCTTTCCAACCTCAAATTCCTTATTTTGAATATGTCTATCATGCCATGCCTTTTGCCTTGATTTTTCTATCTTCTGGCTCCATCAAGAAATAGTGCGCTACTCATATAATTTTATCAGTTTGTCTATGTATTCTTCAACAACTTGTTCATCATCCAATCCTCTCACATGCACAATACATAGGGATGGAAACATGAATTCCATAGAAATACAACCTCCACGCCAAACACCAATTGAAAGGGTGTGGCTTTATTCAATCTTTTGTAAGTAGTCCTATATGCCTAAAGTACAACAAAAATTTATCATCCAAGTCCTTTCTTCTAACATCAATTTTTTTGTCAACGTATACCCCGATATCTTGTTAAAAGCCTCGGAGTGTAGTCATACGTAGCATTTGTTGATGTAGGCATGGATCCCATAACAAAGTGTCGTAACTTTGTCGGAAGAATTCTAGTGGTATGTGGCGATTCAATATCTCGCAGTTTATTTGGTGTTGGTATTACTTGAGGCGTCGAGTCGACTAACAAGGATATGGGAATAGTGTGTATGCTTTGAGTGGGGCACGTTCTGCAATAGTAATTGTGTGTTCATTGGCCCCGACAAGGATTATGTGGATTTTTCTTCACTAGGCAATAAATCAGATGAAGAAATGGGTTTAATTTTCCTTATTGTGTTAATGGTGTGGATAAAATTAGCTTATGGTGATTCAGATGACAAGGGATGATTCAGGAAGGGTTGTTTGAATATATCAAGGTTTTGGTTTGGAGGCGCATTTGGATTATCTAAATGGAGGTCACCTTTATCAATCAAATCCTAAAGGATATTGTGAAAATTATGACATCTTTCTATGTCATGGCCATTTACTCGATGAAATTTACAATAATCATTATCACGGTACTAAATAGGCTTTGATATTGATATGTCAATAGGTTGAATGGGTGTAATGATATGATGTTAGAAGCGAGTAATTTGTCAAAAATACACTATAAGTTTCGTTATGGGTGTGTAACTACGTTGTTGACAAACTCGTTCAACAACAGGCTTTTATTTGGGAGAATATTTAACCACAACGACATTAGTAGTTGCTTTAGTTTTGTCTGGATTAGATGTTGGTTTATATGGGAACTCTACTTTTGGTTTCTTGGGCAAAGCTTCACCCGCCCATCTTCTAGAGCTCACAATTCCAACTTACGGGCCATGGTGAAGGCTTCATCGAAGGTATGGAATGATTGGATTTGTAAAGTGAATAGATTCTTGAATGAGAAGAATATGGTGGGGTATATCATGTTATGCATCAGATCTGGTTAAATGTTGAGTGAATAACCAGTCCTGAGAAGTGGTAGAGAACACTTGGCATGATCATATAAAAGGTTGAACTATCTTTCAAGATGTTAATCAAATGGAGAAGAAGAGGCATGTGCTATGAGTTCATAAATGGTCAGTATTATGTAAGAAAATCTATTTGACTATCATAATGCAGAATTAGGTGACATGAAGGAAGAAATATTTGTTGAAGGGTCAATATATCAGCTTCCCGGAGGTCCGGAAGATCATGGTATTGTCATAAAACCCTAGGAAACTTTTAGAGACACCAACAATGGATGAAAAGACTCCATTCAAATCAAAATGACTCCATCTTAATTAATATTCACTTGGAAGATCTAAAATCATGTCTCGGGAGGTAGAGTAGAAGTATTTGAAATTGTCTCACAGTGAATGAGGTATGAAACCTCACTTTCAAAATACAAAGCTCAGGTATGGTATTGCAAACCTCGGGGAAGAGTATTGGATCTTGAAAATGTTTCTAAGAGCTTATGTAGGAGAAATAAGCTCTCTTAGACTTCATGAAACCCTTCTTAGGTTTTGGTTGAACACATTGTTTTTCAAAGGCTATAAAACTTTGTGAAGCTCATTCAAGAAGGTAGAAGTGCTCGAGATTGTTAATTTTCTCTATGAAGTCTGATTTCACCCTCCAAGGTTAGTTGAGGTACTATGTGTCATGTCAATTGTGTGTCCTACTGTCTACGAGCTTGACAAGAGATGAGTTGAGATTTGAAGAACCCAAGAAATGAGAGGTTTATATTGACGGTTCTTGAACAAAAGTGAAGACATCATCACGTGGTCATTTAGATAACAATCATACATTATAGAGTTGTCTTAGTTGTCTTAATGGAGAGATTTACAATGAAGATGTTGACTAAACCATTGTAAGAGATATGTTGAGGAATAAAAAGGTTGTGTGGAAAATATGCATGTACAACACCGTGACAATCCAAATATAGGTATGGAAATAAGGATTCTTGCAAATAAGATAAAAAGAAGGTGTGACAAGAATGAAGGAGTTATAATAGAATGGTTGGATTATTTAAAAATGTAAAGACGGTCATTAGAGAGTCAAAACTCGTGTGTATAATATGATTTCTTTGATATCACAGTTTGAAAAAAATTAAGAGGTTAGTTAAGTCTTACAATCCAAAATGAAGGATTTAGAATTGACAAAGGATTATGGAGAAAAGATCTTGGCTTCTTACATTAATTTACTTGATGTGGTCATTATGTACTGAGAAATCATGCTCTTCAAGTTTGTGAAAACTAAAAGTGGACATCTCTGTGATTTACCAATTTACAAATATGTGTGTGAAATCACAATATTGATAGTGTGTGTCAGCTGATTTCATTCTTGAGGGATCTTGAGTTCTTAAGAAACCTTAAAGGAATATTAATGACTCGGGAGCTATGAATGTAGTAAAAGGAAAGTCACAATCTTCTTTAACCTCCTGTTACGGTCAGTCTTAGGGACTTGGATAGTGGGATAAGAAACTGGTGTAAAAGGAGAAGATATGATCTACCATGTAGGAGAGTTGTTGAATCAAATTGAATATTTAAGGCATACTCAAGTTGGGGATATAGATCAAATGAGCAAACATGGGACTGCTATGTCTCGACCAAAATGAAGAAGTAAACAAGAGTATGTATAAGAAAGGTTGAAATTAAGTAACTTTATCCAAGATTGTGAAGAAAATCATGAAGAAGACTAAGAGGAGTTAATGGAATATGAAGAAAGTGTTGGAAAATCCTATAAAATTTCATTAAACTCATTCTTGTTCTATGAACCTGACTATCTATGACTATGTATTGAGGAAAGTCAAAGAATTGCAAAAACAACAAGTCCAAGTAACTCACAACAAAGATGGAGACAAAATGGCAATTCAACAAGTGAGGGAGGGTTTTTAATAGTTTGAATAAGGAACTTAAGGTGTATAAAAGTGTGGAAAGTGGTTGAAGTCACCAAAGATACATGAAACCCTTAGTATGAACTCAAAACCCTATAAGCCTCAAGAGCACCAAAAGTGAAAATTGACAAGAAATAAGAAACAAGGGAAAGGAAGGTATAAGAAGGTATTGAAAAAGTTATAACAAGGTGTAAAAGATGATGCAAAGCTTGTAATAGTGAAAGAAAACTGAAACCCTAGTTATTGCTATAAAACCATAAGCTAAACCTAGAAAATAAGCAAAAAGAGTAAAAAATGAGTTGTGGGTGCTAGAGAAGGAATTGAGAAATAAAAATTGGAAAAAAGCAATATATCCTAAAAGGGTATCTAGAATTGTTTTTGGTTTTCTCTGAAAGTTTACAGATTCTCCCCAATTTCAAGATTTGTGCAAAAAGAGGGTTAATTGAGACCTAGATAAAAAACTACTAAAAGGAGCATAAATTTTTATAGAAAAGGAGTTGAGGTCTAAAAATTGGTATGCATATAAAATAGATAAATGGGTGTCTAAAATTTTATCAGTCAACATTTAAGGTGAAAATTTGGTGAGTTTTGTCAGAAAAAACACTTTTGCAGGGCTACAAGTCTAAATGGACTTCTACAAAGCAAATTGTTGAAAATGAATTAATGATTTTTCTTGAATAGTTTGTTCATGATGTTCGGATGGTTTTGAGCACCTGTTCAAGGTGAATTTGAGGTTTGGATTAGTGTTTCCACTTTCTTTGCATGTTTGAACAAAAATTGGCTACTTAGGTAAAATGATGATTCTTGGGTAAAGATGGTTGATTAGAGTGAACAATAGTCACTATAGGTCTAAGAGATATGCTCAAGACACAAGGAGATGTCCATGTCCTTCAAGATGATTTTTAAATGTTAAGAATGCTATAATGACAATGAATACTGGAAGTATGTTTCAGGATAGTGATGGAGATGTTGACACACCCATTTGTCTTGAGTTCAAGCTCGAGGCCAAATTTCCTTCAAAATCGGGAGACAGAGCTGGCATAATCTCACGGGGTAGAAAATGTTTTTCATAAATTGAATGAGCTTCGTAGTAGGTCAAAGATTGCCAAGAATGCACTAAAATTTTGCTTTAGGGAACTCAAATCGTAAATATGTCTACAATGAGTTTATATAATAATTATGCCTAGAATTGAGTTTTATTGAATGAGATAGACATATGGATGTGCTTTAAGGATGTTTTCACTCAAAATTCAGGTTTTTGGTAGGTGTATATGCCACAAATACATCTTCTCGGTGCGAAGAAAATATGAACTTCATGCATGATGCATATAAAAAAGAGTTAAGACAAGAGGAAGACCTTAAATTGAGAATTTGGTTGATGTTTAAAAAAAGAGCTCAAACAAGATGATGAAATAGAATACCATGAACTACAACCAGTTACTTTATCATTAATGCAAAAAGGGGGAGAAGAATCAAGATGTTTTTCCATCAATGACAAAGGGGGAGATTGTTGGTGAGTGAATGCTGAATTTTCATTGATGTAAGAGGAATATTAATGAAAAATCAGGATGCAAGAGATCGAGAAGGAGCTTGGAGTGAGATTGATAAGGCAAAACATATGAGAGGCTTAAGAACACTTGAGTAAGCATTGACTTCTTAAGAAAATAGGGACAATTACATGCCGAGTGGTGATGTGAGAGCATACCAGATGATTTAGACATTATAACACGCATATGGTGTAGAAACATGGTCATAAGGATGGATATAAGGGCACATGAGTGGAATTAGTAAGAAAAGCTCAGTTTAGGATGCCTGATCCCTAGGCCTAACTAGAAAAGTAACTTGGAAAGGTACAATGAAGGCTTGAGGATGATGGAGAAAAATGGTAAAGGTATAAAACATGTGATAGGACATGGTTAAGGGGATACAAGGTAAATAACAAGATAGTCATGGTAAGTTGCAGTGTAAACTATCACAAATTGGCCTATTTCAAGCACCCAAATTGATGGTATGAAGAAAAACAAGCCACAACCAGAAAGTGTAGGAATGATAAATGTGTAGGAACATTTCTAAAAGTCCTTAGGTGAATTATCAAGGCATAATTCAATAGTTAGAGGCATATTCAAGGTCATTGGTATGACTTCCTTTCAGTACAAGAAATTTTAGCTTGCCCAAATGAGACGATATTGGAAGTTTCAGAGTGAACCAGACAAAGTGGCCATTGGATATCATAGAGGAGGTATTGTTAAAGGTGTGATCTAAATTTGAGGACTCGAGGATGAGTTTTGTTCAAGATATTACATTTTTACAAAAACCGGGTCATGTGAGGTTTGGTAAACTAACACTCTAACTTATTAGCGGTCAAGAAAAATGTGAAGCCTTATTTGAATAAATCATAACAGAAAAATTTGAAGATGATTTGGATAAAAATATGTTTCAAAAAGTCTGAGGTAAAATGGATGAGAAATAAGAAAGTTCTATCCATTTTTGTGAAGTTGTCTAAGACCTTCCTCAAACCTAGTTAAATCGGTATAGAGAAATTTGTTTGGTTGAGCCTCCAAATGAACTTATTTTTCTGTTTATGAAATTTAGCATGTAGATAATTCATCGATCATATTTCCATGGAATTTTAAGCTCTTGAATCATGGTGGACCCCACAAGAAAACAATAATTTTGTGGAAAATTTAGTGTATAGGCAAAGTTTACAAAGTAAATCATGATAAATTTTATTGTGGAAGATATCATGGATGTGTAATTGGTGATAATGAAGTCATATGTGCCACTCCTTTAGAGAAATTTGATGGTATTTGTGCTCCTACCGGTTGAGAATGCTAGAATGCAAGACTAGCCTTGAAGGTACGAAGATTTTACATGATGAATTACCTCATGAAGTGAATGATTTTGGTTCTGAAAAACATGAATACATCCCATATAATCCTTGAGTGTGTTTTTTTGGTTTGATAAGGTTATTTCATGTACAAATTTGAATGGTCAAAACTTCCCTTTTGAGCTAGTGAAGAAGCTTGTTGCTATAGGTGAGTAGATGGAGTTTTTTTCAAACAAGGTATGTCTATGAATGCTTGCACATGTTTTTGTGATGTCCTTGAATTGATGAAAGTGATATTTGAGCTTGGAGAGCAATTTAAAGGTGGTTTGAACATGAGGATCCAAGACTGGTTTTTAAGCTCCTAGAGCACAATCGACCAATTTGAGAAAATGAAGTAAAATGTTGGTCCTTGCTATGTGTTTATAATTTATATCAATTATATGTGAAAGAGGACTTCAAGATATTTAGTTTTAGTTATTATAGGTATCTTGATGACAAGGTTTGATGTTCCAAGTAATCGAGTATTTCATGACTATTTTTTTGAGTATGCAAACACCATATGTCTAGCTGAAAAGAAGGATGAAATGCATACCTTCTTCCTTGATTTTATGAATTCCAATCATGGTATGATGAATTACACATCCTTTAATGTCATCTCTATGATTTTCAAAGCATGACATGATCTTAAACTTGCACAATTCAATGTTAAGGAAGCATCCACTATGACTGCAAATTCGGACCTCCATAAATGCAAGTTTGAAGCTCTAATGAAAGATGTAGAATAATTGGTGTGTTATGGAGGATATGAATATTTTTAAAACACACGAAGATTCATTGTAATGCGCCGACATGATTTTTCCACTTGGTGGATGGTCATGTCAGTTAGAAACAAAGACAACTTGCCAAAAGAAGAAGACAAGAGTTCTAACATGGTAATTACAAAACAGATGCCGAAGTCAGATTTCAGCTGCAGAAGAAATATCTTTAGTTGTGAAAAATTTAGGTTTATTTTAGTGATACACATGAATATTACAACATCCATGATAGGTGGGTTCAGATGTGTACTTCAAAATGATATTTTATTAGCTGCAATCATTGCTAAAAATTAGGTTTACATGATGTCATTTCGTCTTCCAATTCGAGTTGCTAAGTGAATGTTAATTGTTGCTTGTGTAACAAGAAATTAATGACTCTCAAGAAGTATTATTTGATGTGTTTTAAGGTCTGAGAGTGTATATGAGTTGGTTGTTGATGAATATGCAATTGTAGGTGCAACAAGGGTATGAAAATCAAGCATGTATCTTGCGTGTTAAAGAGTAAATATTTTGCAGCAGCTTATAAACATGAAAATGCAAATGTGTGAGAGGGTATGAAGAGAAAACCTTAAGTGATAACTTGTAGCTGATGAAGGAGTGTGAAAAGAGAAGAAGTTGAGCTGGAGAAGTGATCATAATCAATTGTAAGAAACAACACAAAATAAGTGATAAAAAATGTGCGTAAGTCTAAGTGACAACTTAGAAATTGGGTAATTGAATCTTCCTTGTAAGTTGAAGCTTACAGAAATTCAAAGTGTGACTAAATTTGGGAGTCGAATCTTCCATGTAAGTGTAAGATTTCTAAAGACCAAGTAGTTTCTTAGTTAAATTTTAGAGTTGCAGCTCTATGTTGATTTGATGTTCAACTTTGAAACCAATTATAACATCTACATGACATTCTTGTCTAATTTAGTTTCTTGTTTTTAGTGTGATTTTCTCCTTGAATGGTTTACCACTTTGTATAGTGTGTTCATGTGTGTTTGCTTCTCTCTCTCTCTCTCTCATGTTTGAATGTTATTTCTTTATCATGATTAAGGTTGTTTAACTTTGAATGGTTGAAGAGTCATAAATTATTTCAAAAGTTTGAACAGACACTAATTCACCCCCCTCTCAGTGTCCTAATTTCCAATAGAACACGGGTACTCTAGTGTTGTGGACCAAGTTTCATGTAAAAGTGAAGAGGATTTTTCAAGATAGTGTTAGAATGTGTGGTATATTTTGTATAATGTATACCCCGAGTATTGTATACCTCTTCCACGAGCGTTAGCAGGGGTCTGGGAGTATAGATATGATTTTTTTATCTATACATATATATGGGCGGTGTCATAATTCATGAATTATGGGGAACCGTTATGGGTGTTTAGTAGCCCATGGTTTTGGTACCCATTGTATTGTAATACTGCTTTGAAGGTTTCTTACTTTTTTTCTTACAAATAGCTGGAGATGCAGTAGGGTAAAGAAAAACTTGGAAGTACATTATTGTATTGTAAATGGTTAAGTTAATGCAATAAGGAGAGAAGTTACTGTGCTGGGTTTTTTCTCAAAAGGGTTTCCTAGGTTAAATCTTGTGTTTTTTCATTTGTTTTCTTTGATTATCTTGAATATTTTGTTCAGTATAGCTTCTTTATTATTTTATCAAATTGATTCTCTTCATTTGGTATTAGAGCTAGGTTTTAGATTTTATGTGAAGAGTTAGGGTTTCTAAAACTTGTGATAAACTTTTTTGAGTGGGAGCTTTGTGGGTGAATTTTTCAAGTAGAAGAAAATGACGGGAAGCACAAGGATTGAAATTGAAAAATTTAATGGCCAACATTTTGAGTTATGGAAGCTCAAGATGGAAGATCTTCTTGTGGATAGAGATTAGTGGACTCTTAAAAAACATATATATACTCTCGAAAAAATAAGGCTTCTCTCAAGTGGAGGGACTCAATTTTGGTGAGATATTTTCTCTTGTTGCTAAGTTACATTCTATTAGATTTCTTTTAGCTATTGTTGTTGCTTTCGATCTAGAAATAGAGCAGATGGATGTTAAGATAACATTTTTGCATGGTGATATTGAGGAGGAAATCTACATGACGCAACCAGAAAGCTTTAAGATCAAAGGAAAGGAAGATTTGGTGTGTAGGCTAAAAAATTCATTATATGGCTTGAAGCAATCACCAAGAATGTGGAACCAGAAATTTGATAGGTATGTGTTGAGACTTGGGCTCGAAAGAAGTAAAGTTGACCCCTGTGTTTATTTTAAACATGAAGGTGAATATTATGTTATCATTGTATTGTATGTTGATGACATGTTGTTAATTGGTAATAGTAAGAAATTGGTCAGTCATGTTAAATCTCAACTCTCATCTCATTTTGATATGAAGGATCTCGGTGTTGCAAAATTTATTTTGGGCATGGAAATAAAAAGAGATCGTGTAAATAGGAAATTAGTGTTAAATCAAAGAAAGTATCTTGAGGTGATATTGCAAAGGTTTCAAATGCATGAAAGTAAACATGTTAGTATTCCTTTTCCTGTTGGTCAAAATTTGTCTTTTGAACAATGTCCTAAAACTGAAGAAGAAATAGAGGACATGTCTCAGGTACCATATGCTAGTGCAGTTGGTAGTTTGATGTATGCAATGGTTTGTACTAGACCTGATATTGCACATGTAGTGGGAGTAGTGAGCAGATTCATGTCAAATCCTGGAAAGGAACATTGGACTGCGGTAAAGAGAATCTTCAGTACCTTGTGTGGGACATCTAATTATGCAATTTATTATCAGGGAAAACCTGATGAAAGTAAAACATTAGATCTACATGGTTTTGTGGATTCCGACTGGGGTGGAGACTTGGATATGCATAGGTCTACCAGTGGTTATGTGTTCAACTTGTTTGGTGGAGTGGTAAGTTGGATGAGTAAACATCAAGCAAGTGTTGTGATATCCACCACAGAGGCTGAGTACATGACAACTATTCATGCAAGTAAAGAAGTGGTTTGGCTTCGGTGATTGATATCCACTGTTGAGTTCACTCAAAATGCTTTTAGGATCGATTGTGACAGTCAAAGTGTAATTTGTATGGTAAAGAACCCTGAGTATCATTCAAGAATGAAACACATTGATGTTCAATACCATTTTGTAAGAGAAATGCTGGAGGAGAAGAAGATACTACTAAGGTGGACACAAAGGATAATGTTGCTAACTCTTTAAATAAGGTCAGGTGAGTCTTTGAGAAATTTTCTTGGTGCAAAAAATTGATGGGCTTGAATTCCCTGAGTTGCTTGACTATATGACAATTTAGCCCCCTTGCAAAGTATACAACAAGTGGGATAATGTTAGAATGTGTTGTATATTTTGTATATTGTATACCCAGGAGTATTGTACACCTCTTCCATGAGCATTTTGTAATCCCTATTTTTCCGGGAGTATAGATATGCTATTTTTATCTATACGTATATATGGGTGGTGTCATAATCCATGAATTATGGGGAACCGTTATGGGTGTTTATTAGCCCATGGTTTTGGTACCCATTGTATTGTAAAACTACTTTGACGGTTTCTTACTATTTTGCTTACAAATAGTTGGAGATGCAATAGGGTAAAGCAGAACTTGGAAGTACATTATTGTATTATAAACAATTAAGTTAATGCAATAAGGAGAGAAGTTACTATGCTAGGTTTTTTCTCGAAAGGGTTTCCCAGGTTAAATCTTGTGTTTTTTCATTTGTTTTCTTTGATTATCTTGAATATTTTGTTTAATATAGCTTATTTTTTATTAGTTTATCGATTGATTCTCTTGATTAGAAGGATTTTGGCTCTACCGAGCTCCTGAATGCACTCTCCCAGCTCGAGGGTCATCTTTGAAGAGTTCAAAGGTATGTAAAACATATTCATGGTACCAAAACCATTTCACCAAAGATAGAGTATTGAATCTAGAAAATTTTAAAGGTGGAACAAATTTAAATGATGTTTTAACCTTTGTGAACGATCCTGAACAATATACGTCACTCTAAACCCTACCAAAACCCTCATTATAGAGCAATAGGTAAAATATGAGTTGTTTGATCATGAAATGGCCCGAGTAATCTAAAATGATGATTTGAGAAGGTAAATAACTCCTAGAAAATTTTTGTAGTGGTGGATGTCATGTTCTAGGTCGCTTGTTTAAGGACAATTTGACCCTTATTTTGAAGCAAATTGGGTATACAACATAAATGGTAGAGTTGTAGATGAAAATATTAATGTGAAAACATGTATGGAAAGTTTCCTTGGAATCCATGAAATATCAAGGTGCGTTTTGTGTAAAATTTGAGTTAAATTTGTCAATCTATATCACCTACCGCTAAGGGCTAAACATGTCAAAAACTAGTTAATTGATTATGAGATAGTTTTGATGAAATGACATATTCTAAAGTGATATACGAGCATGTACATGTGGTATAGGTCTATTACAATTTTTTTCCAGTCCATGACATAATGAGATGAAGTGTTTTTGTGTTCTTGCATCGATGGCTCAAAACTACCATTATGGGAAAGTGAAAAGGTTTGTGGTCTAGGCATGAAAACTTGTTTTTATTCATTCAACCTATGTAGAAGAGTGTTTTTCATGGAGTAGAGGTTACTTTTTGAGTTCCTATGTAATAGTTTTACATGAAAGTGAGTGTTGACATGTTAGATGTAAGGTGAAGATAGACTGGTTTTGTATCCTAATAATCAGTTTGAGGTATTATTGAAAACCAAGCGTGTTTGACCTCTATGCTCTAAGATGAAGTGAGATATGAACCTGGTAGTTTTTCAAGACACAGATCCCTCCATAAATGTGAGCTTGAAGCCATGGATGTGTGGTTGAATGTATGATGCATCTTACTATGTGAATTCTAATGTTCCTTTATAGAAAGCTTGTTAGTGACCTGTCCAAATTAGTGTCTTTTTGACTAAATGAAGGTGGAAGGCTTGCCTCTTTGCATTTTAAGGTGATCTACATATCATATACTATCTTATCCAAGCCTTGAAAATTCTTGAAGCCTCATACATGAAGTTTTATGAAGCATTTATTTTATTGAGTTTCAAGTCCTCCATGACTATGTATAAGTAGCTGTGAAAGAGATTTGAAATTAGGTCCTCATGCTTTTACCTGATGATCTTAAAACTCATAGTGATGGTGTAAATCTCCCATAGATTCATTTCACCCCAAATGTAATGCAATTCTCAAAGTTATAAGACTTATAATATACACAAGTTCAAGACTACCATGTAATGCACTAGCACCTAGTTGTGCATGTAAGTTCAAATGATGTCTTGAAGATAAAATTGTAAGGAATGAAGAAAATCAAGAGGTTGTAGAGCTAGAGGAGGAGTATAGTAACGTGATAACCTACCAATAACACTTGTCATTCAGTTAATTTATCTACAATACAAATTTCCTACGTTGGAGAATAGGACAAAGCTTGCATAACCATTATAAGTCAGTAGGTACAGGGGTTAGTAAAGAATATTTGCAAGTGAAGTTAGAAGGTTAGGGAGTTCAAAGGCTTCCTTTGCTCATCATAGTTGTCAGGAGCATCTTGAAAGACCTTTTAAGAGTTGTACATGAAACTAACATCAAATTTGTATGCAGTGATTTCAAATGACAACTTTTATAGGTGGTGTAATCTCCCTTCCTCGTACAAGTTGAATAATTGGAAGGTGAAGAGTTATGTGGAAGTTGAAGTGAAAATGTTTTGAGAATGTTCCCCTTGAATATATAAACACCCTATTATATACTAGAGTTGGGTGTTGAAGAGAGAACATATGATGCATGAATACTAGTGAAATTAGGTGAAGGTGCATGAAGAAGTGAGATGAGAGTGTATGAGCTAATTTAGTGATCACAATTTGTTGATTAAGAAACTAGGTCAAGTAAGAGTGATCAAATTTTTCAATTCTAAGTAGGTGCCTAGAAGATTTGGGAGTATGAGTTTCCATGCAAGTTGTAGCTTCTAAAAGTTTCAAGTAGGTGCTTGATCAAATTTTGGAGTTAGTGCTTCAAGTTGAGTGGGTGCTCAACAAGTTTGAAATCTTTGTAATCTCTCATTGGAAAAATTGTCCAGCTTAGTGCATTGGTTTCAGTGGGTTTTTATCCCTTTAAGGGTTTCCCACATTAAATATTGTCTTCCTATGTGTTCCTTTGTTGATTGCATATGACTAATGTTTTTGTTTCTTCATAACAAAGTGAAAAAAATTCAATTATTTTTCTAATTTTTGAAGTAACACTAATTCACCCCCTCTTCGCTTAGATTTTCCAACATGTACCTATAACCTACAAAATATATATCTACCTACACATGTCCACAAACCACATCAAATACAATTAAAAAAATGCACAATGTGGAGTCGATCTGACCTTGATATCCACCAAGAGTGAACTTACTTGAGAATGTCAGCACTACATCTCAAACCCCATGTAGTTCTTATGTGTGTGTGTGTGTGTAGAAATGGTGCCCTATGATGCCCTTGTGCAAGTTACACAGTGATAGTGGGCTAGATATAGAATGTAGAAATGTATAACATGTGTGGATGGAATAAAATAGACTTCCCCCTCCTATGTAGTGTATGCAAAAAGATGCAACACTTGTCCTTGTATGGATGTTAGATGGATGCATTTTAAGTGCTCTAGTGCCTTTAGAATGCAAGCTTAGGTGATGATAGTAATGATTATTACATGCTCATTATTTTGAGAAGTAACTAAGTATATATATGATGACATTGTTTTAATTTCATAATTGACAAATGGAAGGCCAACCCATAAGTGAAAAAGATGCCTAAAAAATGTGACTAAAGTTTAAAAAGGGTCAGGTTTGCCCAGTATGCACATGAGCTCCTGGGCATTGATGTCCTAACTGGGTGCCAGTGTTTGTGGCCATGAAATATAAATTAGTCAAGTTCCTTCAGGGCTATAGGGTGTGTAAGACCAAAGATAAAGTAAGAAACAAAGAAAAGACGCCAAAGATAGTTGTCAACCACTAGTTTTATTGCTTATTAATCATATACACATTAGTATGATTTTTAGACCTAAAAATGTACCCAAGTGCATGATTTTATGTCTACATTTTCCCCCGCTTTATGTTTTTGAGTGAATACTTGATAACATATAGTAGATAAGAGATGCATAACTTATGATCATGTAGAGTGTAGGTGATATTATGCTTTGAGTGGACAAGTGAAGCGTAGAGTTATTTCACAAAGAAAGTGTGGAGACTAGGAAAGGGAAGTGGACCCTAGGGGTGAAGCGTGGGTGTTGTAGTGTGTACTTGTTGTGTCTTGCGTGAGTTGATTTTTGTAAGGATGAACCTGAAAAACAAGAGCAAGAAAGTAGTTAAAGTTTTGTATATGATAGATCGAGGAATGTGTGTATAAGTATGTAAAGAGTGTAAAAATGTGTAAAAAGGAAAGTGTGCACTTGATATGTAAGAGAGTAAAAGATAGAAAAGTGTCTTGTTGCTTGAAGTTGCTGATTTGATACTCGAAGGTGAGGTTTTTAAGTGATCTCACACCAAGATCAAATTTTTGGGCGATCTCATTCCAAGTGCGAGTGTTTTGGGCAATCTCACGCTAAGTGTGATTTTTTGGGAGATCTCATGAAAAATAGCAAGTGTTAGGGAGAGAGGTCTAGTTTTACTCCGCTTCCATGAATCGCCCAATAAGCACCACCGCAGATGGTACATTCCAATTTTTTTCGTTTGTTTCGATTAGTTTTAAATAGTTTCGATTGTACACATTGCAGGAGATAAAATGTATTCTGTGTCTAAAGGACATTTCCTGCTACTATATAACTGTTTTGTAAACTATTGTAGACTATGTTGTACTGAGAAAATGACCGTGTCTTCCCCCAAGACATTAGCACCTAGGGGAGGATAGGAACACCCAGGGATTAATGTTTGATACTGGGTGCTAGTGTCTACTTTATGTGTGAGGTCTAAGTTTGTTTCTGGACCATTCTCGTGACTCGTGTTCATGTTCGATTCTATAATGTGTTATGTTGTATTGTATCTTTGAGCTACTGTAGGGTTGATTTGTTCACCCAATGTATGCCCCCTCATTTGGGGTGCATGAGAAAATAGTAGGAGGATGTGGCCCAAAGGAGAGGACCTGATGTCAATCAGAAGTGGATACCTACATGGGGTAGGGGATTTGCTTAATAGAAACCAAAGCAAAGATGTAAACGATGTAGGCTAGTACAATTTTTAGTAGTAAAATTAGATAGCATGTAAAATAAGACAATGTAACAAGAAACTGTGCAAAAAAAGATATACAAAAAAATGAGTTTCAAACATGGGACATTGCTCACAATGTCACAAGACAATTAGGGATAAAGTGACAAAAATCATACAATGATCACACATGACATAGGTCATATCCCACAAAAATAAGCATACAATAGCAAACAAGATCAAGCAAAATTTATCTAATAACCATGGTGGCATATATTCCTACAAGGAAAATGCTACACATGAAGCACCCGTTAGCATGTTAGAAAGATAAATAGTATGTCAAAGCATGTATATGAAAAGAAAGTGTTAGTAAGAAGTAGTAAATGATGGAACAATAGAACCTTGTAGTGTGTGAGAGAAGTCAAGGTGGATGCCCCATGAGCCTTAGTGGGACTGGTAAAAGGTACAATGCCAAGCATCATTGCAACGTGTAAAAACATGTAAGATATCTGCATTCACCTCAAAATACCAAGTGAATGTGCATGTGTATATATATAAAATATGATGACATAATAAGATCCTTATAGCATGGAAAACAAATAGTAACATGTAAATAAAATAAGCTAGCTAGAGTAGATCCAACCAAGATATGCAAATGTTGTGGATGATTGTGATGGTGCAACATGCAAAATGTGAATATGGGAGGAACAACGTGCCCCCCAACGGATGTGTATGAGATGAGTTTCATTTATAATAACCATCAATAGTAAATAATGAACCATAAAATATGAGTGTGTCATCAAATAATGTGTGTATCATGTAAGAATAGATGCCAAAAAGATATTTTGTGAAGCATAAAGCGTGGAATGTGTGATGTGAGGTTCATTTCAGAAGTAGGCCCTCAACACTTGAGTATGAACATGTAACTAGAGTGTCATAGGGTAATGACAGTACAATGTGTGTACCAAAGGTGTAGGAGTTATAAGAAATAATCATCATGAAGCGCAAAGCGTGAAGTGTGCTAGTAGATATTAGAGATAAGTGATAGTGATAGAAGGGGTGAGAAGTACAATGTCCCCCTAAGTGTGCGAGTAATGGATATCTATGTGATGGGGTGAGAAAGAGCGTGCCATGAATCATAATAAATCATATGGTCGTCACAGTGGTAGGTAAGAGTAAGAGTAGGACCATGGTTGGATTGTGGGTCAACAGAAGGAAGGAGTTTTAAAGGGGTTGCTTAGTTGGAATGTGTAACATCATATAAGACTTGATAGGAGGAGGGGATGGAGGAAGTATTTTTAGAAGTGGTTGCTTAAGTTGGAATTGGTAATGTTGTAGAAGACTTGATAGGAGGAGGGGATGGAGGATGGATTTTGAGAGGAGGTTTATTAGTTGGAATGGGTTGGATAGGCAACTCTTGAATTACCAAAGAAGGAACATTAGTGATTATGGATTGATTCTCATTAGACATGGAAGGATCGGATTTAGGATCCCATTGGGATTTAGAAATTAGAGATGTCGAAAATTTTTGTGAAGCAAATGAGATAAAAATCTGATGCTCAAAGTGCTTAATTCTTCATTTTAAAGCATAGAAATCATTTTCATGATGTCCATTAATTATGTGATAATTGCAAAATGGGAGACCTATGTATTTGGAAAGCCAATAAGGAGGGTAACAATGAGTAGTTGGAAATTTTCTCAAATGGTGAGTCGGGATATCATGAAGAATATCATGTTGCTTAGCATTTAGATCAAACTTGAGAGGTGATGGTAGTGGTAAGATTTTGGGGTTCATTGATATGAGCACATGTAGAAGACATAGGATTAGGATGAGGTATAAAAGAAGAACTAGTATGGGCCTTAAGATATTAGATTTCAAATTTTAAGAGATGTAATCATGGTTACCATGGCTTGAAATTTGTCTTGAAAAGCATGGTGTAAAGCTTGAATTGATGCTAAGATGGGATGATTGGATGGAGTATTAGGACTGATATGGTCGTTAGATAGACGATTGAATATGACACTTACTTGTGTAGGTGGCGTATTGTGAGGGAGATACATAATCTCTAGGGATTTTCAGAGAACATCTTTGCAAGGTGGGTGCATTTGAAGAAATTTATGCAATGTGACTAGAGACTTATTAGGAGCCATAAAAAAGATTAGATAGAATAGGAAAAATAAGGATCCCAATGTTTGATCACAAGTGGGGTTTTCCAAATTTATTTAATTTAATTTGAATTAAATCTATATTGCAAAGTAACTATTATAATAAATAATGTATAAATGATAAAATACAGTAATGACACAAGCAAACAAGCATGTACAATATGAAACCCTAAGCAAGATGGAGAGATAGAAGGACTTAGTTGATTTCGAAGTAGTTGGAGGTGATCTAGGTAGGTAAAAGTGTTGAACAGGCTGGAAACAACATTGTTAATGCTCACTAAAATTTTTGGATTCAGAATAGCATAGGATAGGGGATGCCCATAGGAGGAAGATGTTATTGGGAGTCGATGACTGGATCTGAGCACTAGTGACTATGTAAAAGCTCAGAGAATATTTTCTTCTATGTCACAAGAGATTTTATGTTGACTCATATCTCTCACTTGATATTCGCTATTTAACCTGTCGAGGGTACTTGTAACTTGAAAAATAGATATCTACCTACACATGTCCGCAAATCACATTAAATTCAATAAAAAAAGATGTAGAATGTGGAGTGGGGATTGACCCCGATGGTCATTCGAAGATTGAAATTACTTGAGCACCGCACTATATCTCCTACCCAATGTAGTTCTTGTGTGTGTGTATATAAATGGTGCCCTAGGATGCCCTCGTGCAAGTTACACAATGTTAGCGGGCTAGATCTACAATGTAGAAATGTATAACAATAGAATAATATAGACTTCCCCCTCATATGCGGTGTATACGTATGATACAACCCTTGTCCTTTGCATGTATGTTAGATGGATGCATTTGAAGTGCTTTAGTGTCTTTGGAATGTAAAATTAGGTGACGATAGTTGATTTAACAAATATTAAATTTTACTAAACCCTATATATTTTAGAGTCACGTATGACAAATACACGTTAAAGTACATATTTGAAACAAAAAATAATCTAAAGAAATATGAAACCCTACGTCTAAGAGAGAGAGTAGAAGAATTAGCTTAGTTTGCAATTGATCCCAAAGTATTATGGACTACAAAAAAATGTGCAAGAGGAGGAGACTGTCACAACCACACTCAATTTTTTTGTAACTTTTGGATGAGCTTGACTTGCGGCACATGGATCGGGTCAGGGGCTCCTAGGCGCTAAATACTTTTGTTGGGCACCCATGATTGAGAAAATGATTAGAATCTGAATTTTCATGTGTCCCGAGGTTTTCTGGTTGTCCCATTTGATCGCTTGTATGTTGTTGGTTAATAGCATAATTTACCTATAACTTGCAAAAAAATGATGTCTTGTAAAATCCCAAACTACATCAAATCCTAAAAATAAAGATGAAAATGGGGAGTCGATCGACCCCGATGGTCACTCGAAGTAATGAACTTACGACCGAGCATTGCACTACATCTCATAATCCATGTAGTTTTTTTTTGTGTGTGTGTAGAAATCATGCCCTAGGAATCTCTTGTGTAAGATACACTTGATAGTGATCAATAGCTAGATGTAGCAATGTAATTAGATGTGTGGATGGAAAAATGAACTTCCCTTCCTATGTGTGTATGAAAAAAATGTATTCCCTTGTCCCTTGAATAAAGCTAGATGAATGCCTTGATGTTTGAAGAATGAATTTGGATGCAAATTTAGGTGGTGATAATATATGCTTAGATCTTGGTCCTTTATTTTGGTCACATAGCTTTATATTTATATGATTCCCTTGTTTTAGCTTCATAATTGACAACTAAAAGTCCGACCCATAAGAAAACAAGATTCCCAAAAGATAAAAGAGGCCCAACAGAGGAAAGTAAGATACAAAAAGGTCGGGGACACTCTAGAGGGGACGAGGGCACCAAGGCCCCGACATCCTGGGCAGGGTGATGCTATCCAAAGTCAAGAATGATAAAACAATGAAGATTAGACTGAGATGTGGGGTGTGCAAGACAAAAGAGGAAATTGGAAAGGTAGAAAAGAGGCCAAATATCGATGTCAATTACTAGTTTTCTTGCTTAGGAATCATATGAATAGTGGTATGTGATTAGGACTTAGAAGTATACCTATGTGCATGATTTTGTGTCTATATTTTCCCCCACTTTATGTTGTTGATTAAATAATCGATAACATAAAGTAGATAAGAGATGCGTTCTTGATAACCATGTAGATTGATGGAGAAAAGCATGCTAAAGAGATAAGAAAAAGCGCGGAGCGATAAAAATGAAGTGTGTGTTGGCTCCCAAAATAGCACCCCTCGGAGGTGAGTAGCTAACCTAAGTGGGTTGGATTTGAGAGAGTTCTGAACAATGAATTTTTTTTTGTCGTTGATAGCGAGAAATTTTTCAACACTTAACTCTATGACTCAAATCAAGGAGGTTATCGAAGACACCTTCACAAAGTGGATGAATTTACCTGTTACTTCTTGATCTTCTTGACCAAGGTGAGAGGACCTAGTTGGGGATCTAAACAAAGGAAAAAATATCAAGGCTTGGTTTCCTTCATGATTAGTGTAAATCAATTTAAAGCAAGTGCACCTACGTATATAATACTTCTCTCAAAAGAGTTGTCACTTGATTTATTGTAAGCATTTGAAAATCAAACACAGATCTAAACACAAATAATAACCAACTTCAGATATTGCACTTGCATGAAATTGTTTGGCCAAGGCTAATTTAAATTTGGCAGATTTTTGGCAAAGCTTACTGGTAATGGACAAATTTAAAGCTTAACTTTGCAGAATAAGCATATGTTTGGTTTGCAGGTATGATATGCTTAGTAGGTATGTAGATAACTTGGTTTTTTGTTATTTAATTGAGATTTGGAGGGGAAAGGGAAATTGCTTTTATGACCTTGGTATAATAGTGTTCCCATGGAAATAATCCATCCTTGAATACAATGCTTGAAAGGAACAATCAATTTGACATAGTCTCTGTGAAATAATATTTACATTCATTGATACTCAATGTGCACAAATGTCATCTATAGTCTTCACAATGCTAACCACAAATCATGGAGTTAGAGTTGAGATAAAGCACTTGTTGTCTTTATTTCATACACCCAAAATACCCTTAAGGGATTACAAAAGATATTCAAAAGTGATGTTGCCTTTAGGATTTTATAACTGAGCTGAACCACTCCAAAATATATATTTTTCAAGATTTCACACTTCATGCTTAGATTAGTGAAGACTAAACTAGAAATCAAGAAAACTTAGAAAATGGGAGGGTTTAGGGACCATTGCCGATGACAATGTGAACGGACGTAAATATGAACTCTACACTCGCAAGATTGATGATCTATACAAAAATAATACTAAGAAGGAAAATAGATCAATAGATATATTGAGGGTTTCCTAAGTTAGTCTCAAGAAGTATGATGTAGTGCCCACTTCCCTTTGACACATGTTTGATACTAATCATGATACTGCTGATTAGATTATGGACATAATTATGGACCTTATTATAGTATGTTGTTAAATGTTAGATCATGGATTATTGTTGACTTGATTCAGTTATGATGCATGATGATTATTAGAGACATTTTATATGTTGATGATGTTATACTATTGGACATGGTTATATGATGGATGTTGTTCGGATTTGTGATATTTGGATATTGTGAGTAGACCTAGAAATGGAAAATTATTGGATGATGATATAGTTGTTGATAAAACTATAAATGATATTGTTAGATTGCTTTGATGTTGTTGTGATTCATATATCTAGATGATTTTAGATTTTTAATTATATTTATATTATTTTGGATGTTCTGATATGGCCACGAGGCCAAAGGAGGTATTTGTATTTTTGCAAGTTAAAAATATCACAACAAACATCGGGGATTGAGACCAACCACATTGGAATTCTAGATGAATTCAACAAGGTCACCATGGCAACTAGTTTTGTTGTGTGTGTTTGTATTTTTGTTAGGGTTTCCCATGGGGGAATCACCTTTAAATGTGACCAAGGGATTTTATGTTTTTCTTTTATTTGGTCCCTTTTGTTTAATTTTTGCATGTGTTTTATGTGGTGCACTTACCCCTTTCATTATTTATTTAATGTGGTGTTAATATTGTGAGTAATCATATTGTTTAGTTAATTAATTAAAAGATGTCATAAGAATGTAATTAATAGAGTTGTTGGCCATGTTTTAAAGTGTGTAAGTAATGTGTAAGTGACCTTGTAAGTGATGTGTAAGTTAAATTTTGAGTGTGAAACACTCCACCTTCTTAGAAATTCGAATTTGTCCTTGGAGGCTAAATTTGGAGGCTTGTGGGACAAGTTAGACTTGTCCCATACCTCTTAAATTTACATACCAACCTTGCCTATGGTTGGAGGGTTAGATTTAGACCTTTTTATGCATTTTTACAAGTCAAGTTGAATGTTGTAATTGCACTTTTCTTACATAATTTAATTTTAGTCCTTATGGGGTATGGGCTTGTTTGAGTGTGTAAGTAAATCTGTCATATTATTCACCCACTTATTTATTATGCATTGGAGAATGAAGTTGAATTTTGGGGTTGGGGTTGAGGATGTGTGATGTGGCATCCTACATGGATCCACCTCATCCTCTTCTCTTCCCTCTTCTTTAAAATTTGAATTTCTTACCTTGTTTTGGGTTGCTTCACTTTTAGAGACTTCATTTTGGGTGAATTTTTCTTGTTGTTTTGGGAGCTCTTGCTTGGAGAAGTTTTGGAAGATTGTTGCATGCTTTTGCTTGGCTGTTTTAGATTGCTTGCATTGGGATAAAGCTTGCTGTTTTGGAACTTGGAACAACTCCATCATGGAGAGGTAGGAGCTTGGCTCTTGAAATGCTCTTCTTTTATATATGTAAATGTTCTTGTGTGAATGTTTTGGTGTATTTGTGGGCTGTTGGGTAGATGGCCTAGGAATGGTGTAGGAGAAGACTATGGGGTTATTTTGTGGGAGGCACAAGTGGTTTTAGGGAGGTATAAGGGTGGAGGGAGTTGGGATTTGGGTTCCACCTTACAAATAAATAGCTTGCATTTCTTTATTCATTATGGGGTGCCATAAGAGGTTGGGGAGACATAAGAAAATGTGAGGAATAAGGGGTACTTGGGGAGGCATAAGGGCATGACAGGTTTTGAAATGATATTCATATATATATATATATATATATATTTTGGTGGGTTGTCCTCAGGTGGTGATACCCATTTTCTCCTTTGGGAGGCATAAACAACATCCCCCATAGCTTCTTGCTCCTTTGGCTTGTTTGATGAAGCCTTTGTATTGTTTTTCATGTGTTAATGTAGTTGTAAACTACATTCTGTTTGGGACTGTGTTTCTTGTGAAAATACTACTTGTATGTTTGTGGAATCCTGTTGTTGCCATGAGATTGGATCACATCTTTTATTGCATTGTGGTTGGGGCTCGGGGCCAATGAAGAAGGATGGATTCTCCTCTTCATTGGATGTCTTGGTTGGGTGGAGAGCATTTCCTTTCCCCTACTCTTGTTGTGATCAAATTGGAAGAATGTGAAGAATGCATGTTGTTGTTCTGGAGCTGAGAAAAGATAGTTTGACAATCCCTTGTGGAATGAAATCTCATTGTAACCTTTCCCACTTGAAGTGGATGAACTTGTAAATGTTTGTATTGGGAAGATGTTGTACTAATTGCAAGTTGTATATTGAAATGTAAAAGAGTTATACTCTGTATTTTGTTTTGGAAAGAATGTGAAAGAAAGATACGTGTTTTTGTATGTTGCATTTTGAAACCAAATGGAAAGGAAGTTGTAAGAGTTCTTTTAAATTAATGGAAGTGGTTTTGTCTTGTCCATATGTTGTTATTCCATTGGAAATCTATGTTTAGCATTCACTATGAAATCCTTGTTTGAAAAGTGGTAAAGTGAAACACGTGAGAAGAAAATGTATTATTCTATTCTGTATATAATATATGTTTTGGAAGGAATAAAAGAAGAAAGGATTGTAATGTTGCATTTTGGAATCAATAAAGGATTGCATTACCTTTTTCAATTGCATTGTTGTATTGAATCTGATCATTTCAATGTATTGAAATCTCTTGTTTGAATGAAGTAAATGCGTATGAAGGAAAATGCATAACTCTATCTCTAAAATGTGTAAAGTTGGAAATCAGAATTGTATTTTGGCTTTTGAATGGATGGAATTAAATCAACTAATGTGTTAGATTGGAATTGGAACATATTCTAAATACTTGGAAGAAGAAAGTGGCAAATAGAACCATTAAAATTTGATCTTTGTTTTTGTAATTTCAAACTGACAATTATCAAAACAAAAAATGCACAGTTTGAACCTACAACAATAAAATAACAAATTAATTGATTAAATTGAAGTAGTAGGCCCTAAACAAACTCAATTAGACAAAAACACTTAGAGGAAATATTTCAAAACTTGGCAAAATTGGGCTCAAACCGTTTTGCAGTCATTTTGCTTTGTCAAGAAATGAAAATGTTCAAATTGCAAATCTATTAGACAAATTGAATCTTGAATCCTTCCTTAAATCCATATAAGAACATTTCCCCATGTCTAATTGACATGTTGAGAGAGGAAGAAGATCAAATTGAATAAATCTCACAAGTTAAAATTTACCAGTTCACTGTAAAATCCTGCAGGCCGTTTTCTTAAAATTTACCCCTTAAAATTTATCAAAATAAAAAATTAATGATCTCTGTACAAAGAGGACGTCGAGAGCTTTCCAGAAAGTCCTTGTTTTCCCAAAACTGATCTCTCTATCAAAAGTTATGGCCCTCTGAAGTTTTTCCTTCACTTGGCGTAAAAAAATTTGGGAAAAATTTCCTTGGCGGGCCTACGGGCCCGAATTTTTCCTTAGAGCTTAGGAAAATTTTTGGAATTTTTTCCAAATTTTCCCCACCGGCCCATAGCCAATTAGAGGCTTACCACGTGGCACCATGAGGTGTCAACGGTGGGATGGATCTCCTTTTACTTAGTGCTCCCAAAATTTTTGGGAAAAATTTTCAAATTTTCCCGCTTGCCCAATGACCAATCGTGATGCCACGTGGCATCACGAGGCATTACCAGTGGAACGAGTCCTTTTTCCTTTTTGTGCTTCAAAAATTTAGGGAAAATTTTCCATGTTTTCCTTGCCGCCCCTTCACCCAATCCGGAACTACCACGTGGCATCGCGAGGTGTCGGCGAGGCACGAGTCCTTGTTATCCTCTTATCCCTTCGGGCGTTAAGTGAATTTTCTCCCCGCCCCTCGATTTCCCCTGTGTTGGCTTAGGTGATGCCACATGTCCCTTGTGTCTTGTGGACTTGCGGGTGCCATGTTGGCTTTTTGCCCCGCACGGGAAACTTTCCCAACGTCTCCCCCGCCGCCCGCTCTCCCCGCGTTGGTTTGAGAAGCGCCACATGTCCCTTGTGGACTCGCAGACCCATGGGTGTGCATGTGAAAAGTTTGTTTTTCACCCTACATGGGAAATGATCCAAAAGTCTCCCCGCGGCCCACCAACCCGCCCTTTGGGCAAATTTTCACCCCTAGGCCTCGCAGCCCACTCTTGGGGAAAATTTTCACCCCAAGGCCCGCCAGCCCATAACTTGAGAAATATGAGGAGTTAGGAGGACTTATTTATATCAATGGAAAGGTGAGGAAATTTCCTATCTAATGGAAATGATTTAGGGAATTTTTGAATGCATTAAGTATGAGAAAAATCAAGTTGAAACTTTAAGCTTGTTAGAGAGTGGGTATGGTGATGATTTACCCTCTGAACCTAATTGAACCTTCTAACCCTAGATTTTGGACCTTATGACCTCTAATAATTGTCAATAAAAGAAAATTATGTTCTAGCAGATTTGAATGGTTTTGGAACTTGTTAGTGACAGTCGTTGCCTTGTAACCTGGTTGTAGACTCTTTTAAACAAAAAAAATTATTCCATAATTTTTCCTAACTAATCCTAGGTTGTTTCTTGGGTCTCAAGTGGGTTGTTTTTAGCGGGCGTTACACATGAGCTTTCGAGGATAGATGTCAGCCATCTTGTAGATAATATAATAGTGAAATCGATAATGGATCTGGAATATATATATAGTAAATATGAAGTAACAAAATACTTAAATGCAGATAAAGCAAGGAAACACAAATCTGATCTAAATGACAACACCATAAACCAAACTTGACAGGGTTGATGGTGACTCGAGACTTACGTAAAATAGTCGATTCGGACTCTACACCAAAGATGTGGGGATAATGGATTGGATAGTTAGAAGGGGGATCACGCGGACATTAGGATGATATGAGGGGAATGTTTGGTGTAATAAGAGCGCAAGAGTTCTGATATGATTTCAATCTTGTTCAAAGAGGGAGGGAAGGCTCTTATTTATAGCCTAAGGGTGAGATTGATTTGGGGTTTTTTGGGTAGTCATGATTTATAAAAGTAAACCTAATCAGTGAGTGGAGGATTAGATTTGAATATTAAATTCATAAGTGGATTTTCATGGATTAAATTTGAATATTAAATTCACAAGTGGAGGGATATGGATTATATTTGAATATTAAATTCATAAGTGGATGAATATGGATTAAATTCATAAGTGGATGAATATGGATTAAATTTGAATATTAAATTCATAAGTGGATGAATATGGATTAAATTCGAATATTAAATTCACAAGTGGAGTGACATGGATTAAATTCGAATATTAAATTCACCAGTGGAGTGACATGGATTAAATTTGAATATTAAATTCACAAGTGGATTGACATGGAGCATATTTAGCATGTAATGAGGATTAGGGATTTAAAAGGGATTAATTAATCAATTAACATTGATTAATTGGATATGTATTTTTGTGGGAAATATAATTAATTGAATTTAGGAGGGAAAAGGAATTTGAATGGGCAAGCTTGATGAAAGAGAGAAAATGTGGGGTTAAGGGGAGGAACGATACCAAAAATTGGTGTTTCAGAATATACACTATTCTCCAATGCTCACAGTAACTAGAAGAATACAACAACTAAAGAAGACATTTGCGTACTTAACAAATTAAAGAAAATGCAAGACATCAATAGAACTATATTGCCTCTTTCATTCATTCAAAGCATGAGAAACGTGAAAGTATAGCTTTGTCAAAATAGTCAAAATCTTATTCATGTAGGTTTTGGCTAGGGGACACAAAAAAATGCCCTCAAAACCTGTTAATGGATGTACAACGCAAACACCTTATCTCTTCCTTACAGAACTCAACACATACAAATGTTTTGCAAGAAACTAGAAACTAGAACCTAAAAATTTTAATCAAAAATTCAAAAACTACCCCTAATCCACCTCCTTGCACAAGATGGCAGATTACAATATATAGTAGAAAGAGAGAAAAGAGAGGGAAGAGATCAAATTTGATCTTGTCATTAATGAAGATCTATGTTTTCCCTGTAACATGGATTTTAAAACTTCAACCACTATCAATCATGCATTAAAATTTGAAAGACATCATGGGCACCTGTTAAACTCATCCCCCAATGTATTCTTTCTTGTAGAAGAAGGAAAGAAGCTAAATCATATCAGATTCTGAGTGGTTGAGCATTTAGATTTGCACATTAATGGCCTAAGCCATATTTTCCATTTTTCTCCCTCAAAATTCCATCAAAAATATGATTTTGATGATGCCAAAATGAAGAGCTTGAGAAGACATTTCCATTGATATAAATTTTGTTAGATTTAGAGTCGAGAATCGAAAGATATGGCCATTTGAATGTTTTCCTATTGGGATGCATATGATTTTGACATGTGGCAACCTCTGATTAGTTCGAGGATTTTCCTCTACCAACATGTGCTTACTTCACCTTTTTCACGTGTCTACCTTTCATTGGCTCGGGGTTTAGGATTTTTCTTCCTTGCTTTTCCTTCATTTTCCTTTGGCTTTATGAAATTCTATCGTATTAAGAAATACGGGCCAACAAGACTTTTCCACGTTCCTTCACATTTCTAGTTTGTCCTTAGACCTTGTCAGTCCTTTAGAAATGTGAGCCAATGAGAAGGCTCCACATTTCTTCACAATTTACCTTTTAACCAGCCCCTGATTGACCACTATGAAGTGTGAGCCAATAGAAAATCTCCACGCACTTCGCATGTTAGTCCTTTTGATTTCTTCCTTTGACATCCACGTGAAATATCAACCAATGAGGAAGCTCCACACCTTTATGCATTGTCAGACTCTTGATAGCCTCATCTGACAATTGTGAAGTGTGAGCTAATGAGAAAGCTCCATGTACTTCATAATGTCAGTCTTTCTTTTATCTTTTTTACGTGTTGTGAAAAACCCACCAATAAGAAAGTCCCACGCCTTTTGTAATGTCGGACCTTTTGAAGCTCTTGACCTGACAATTGTGATACATGAGCCAATAGAAAAGCTCCATGTTCCTCGGGTCTCTCAATATTCCTTCATTCGTGCTTGATTTTGATTGGCTCGTCCTTTGCATATGCAACCTTTCCATTTTCTCGGACTTAGAAAACTTTGGCTTAAAATGTTTTCCATGTATCTTACATTTAACCTCGCCGACTTTCTCGACCCGAAGCCTTTATAAATTTTTTTCCATTTGCGAATTGAAGTCCACCAAGGTTCATTGCATTAAAGAGAGCCAAAATTACGACATGTGCCCTATTTTTGGCCATTGATATTCTACCACTTGTCACCTTCAAAATCTGTCACATTTCTTTGACCTTGACCCTGTGAGATCCGGACCCAAAATATTATTCATTGTGGCCCATTTCTCGGACTTGAGGTTCATGGAGCCCAATTTATTTGACGAAAACCATAATCCTATGATGTGTCGTCTGTTGCATGCTCTTGAGCCTTCATAGATTCAGATTTTAGGAGTAGCTAGGACCATTTTGTGCTAATTGCAAGCTCTTATTGAAAGATACAAACATATTTTGACCATCCAAGCAATTCTCAAGCTTTTTCTTACATTAACCAGTTTACCAAATCGATCCCCGAAATTTCAACTAAATAGTCTCATTTATCTTGCTAAGGCACGAGATTCATCAAATTGAGGCTTCTCCTTGACTCAGACATGATATTTAAAGCATGAGGAACCATAAGAAACACACATAACTAGTTAAATATATGGGAAATATATGAAAAATACTAGCTCAATCAAAGGAAATGGATTAAGCACCAACAACTTGGAAGCTAAAGAAGAGGAAATGACACTAGGGGTGAAGCGTATGTGTCATGTCATGTTATACATGTTGTTTTTATTGATTACGCTTGTTGATGTCGGTCGCTTCTTGTTGCGTATTAAGGACGGACTTGCAAAAGAAGAGCAAAAGTGTTTTCAAAGTCACATGTTATGAAAACTTTGTAAAAGCATGTAAAAATGTGAAAAAGTAGTAAAAGGAACATGTGTACCGATTCATGATGAGATTAAAGGATAGCAAGTGTCCCAAATTCTATAAAAGAGTGGGTTTTGGGATATCTCATGCTAAGAGAGGGTTTTTAGGGAAATATCATGCCAATTATGTGTTTTTGGGTGATCTCATGCCAAGTATGAGTTTTTGGGTGATCTCACACCACGAAAGAAGAGTCTTGGGAAGAAAGGTATAGTGTTAGACTCCATCCCTATCTATTTCCTAAACTTATACACCACAAAGTAGATAGTGTGATCCCGATTTGTTCCGTGTTCAATCTAGTTTGATCCAAGTATAAAAAGGACATAATGCATTTTAATTGATGGAGGATTGTACCTATACTTTGAAAATTGTTCTATGACATGTTGAAAACTATGCTTTGATATGAGAAAGTGACTGTAATTGCCCTTGGTCATAGGCACCTAGGAAAGGTCAGGAGCACCCAAGCGCTAGTGTCTATATCTGGGCACTAGTGTTTGTGTTGAATTGAGGACCCAAGTCGAATGGGTAATTCTCAGTAATCGTAACTCAAGTTAGGCTCCTATATTGTGTAGGCCTGCATTAAAGCTATGATCTACTGTATGGGGTGACTGATTCACCCAATGTATGCCCCCTTGTTTGGGGTGCATACGATGTCACTAAGAGGATGCGGCCCAAAGGAGAGGACCGGATGTTGATCTGAAACTGATACCTTGCAGGGGGAGGGAATGTGCTTGGTAAAAACCAAGGCACATGCAAACAAGTGTGGCTAGAAAAATGTGTTAATGAAATCAAGACAAATACACATATAAAAGACAATGTGTAATCTAGCAAGAAAGAAGACAATGTAGACCATGAAAATTGTGTTTCAAACATGAGACATCACTCACAATGTCGCAATACAATTAGGGCCAAAGTCAAAAACATACACGAAATGATCAAGAAAGACATAGGGAAAAGCCCGCAAACAATGGAATACAATAAAAATAATGGCAAATAGAGAGTAACAAACAACCATGGTGGTAAATAGTTCCTACAAGGAAAATGATGCACATAAAGCACCCATTATCATGTTAAAAAGATAAAAATATGGCAATTCATGTATATATTGATAGTGTAGTGTGCTAGTAAAAATAGGAAGTTGTATAAAATGAAACAATATCACATAGAGTGTGTAAGAAATTTGATGCCCCTAGGAGCCTTAGTAGGACTGATAAGAGGTATAGTGCCAAGCATCCATGTTGGGTATAAATATTTTTATAAATTCTGCATTCACAACTAGAGAACAAGTGAACGCGTGTGTGTATATGATAAAAACAATGACACACTAGATATCTAGCTAACATAGGAAACAAAGTGCATATGTAAGTATAAGCAAGCAAGAATAACAACCAAGATATACAATATGTTGTGAATGAGTGAGATGGAATGATATGCAAAGTGAATGTGGTAGAAGCAGCATGCCTCCCGAGTGGATGTGTATGAGATGAGGTTCATTTATAAATTAACCCTCAACATTTAAGAATGAACCATAAAACAAGAGTGCGTCATCCGTAAAATGGTTTGAAATGGTGGGCTAGAAAGATAAATCAATGAAGTATAGAGTGCGAGAATTGTGAATGTGGTGAGGTTCATTTAAGATTTAGAACCTCTACCAAGTATGAACCATCAAACTAGAGTGCTTCATAGTGTGATGAATGTGATTTTATGTGTAATATCATTTAATATGTATTATGTTAAGTAGGTTCTTAAGTGGCTTACTTAGGAGAATGAAAAGGTGATATACACTACCCCTAAGCCTATCTATGATAACATAAGGACCGAGCTAGTTAGGTTTGAATTTTCCCTTTTAAGGAGATTTGGCATGTCTTTTTCTTATTTTATTTTAACACGAGATCACCCACATTGAAATCACGAGGATGAGTTTTGTGATTATATGTTTTTGCGATGTGAGATTGATATACTTGAAGATGCTCAAGAAGTTGAACTTGGTGATAGTCAAGAATTTTGATATCATGTAGGCGGTTTTCACGATATTCATTATCCTCTATGATGCCTTTGAGTGAGACCCATAATGATGGTATTTCTAGCTCCAATGGAATGATGGCCTCAGTATTGTAAACTAGGAGAATGGTGTATCATTGGTATGTGTATGTGTATGCACACTAGTGTGGTAAGCCCAAAGAGCATACAATATTTTACTATTCCAATCATCACCGCTAGTATCAACAGTCTTACGTAAGATTTTGACAATGGTTTTATTGGTGGCCTCTGCTTGGCCATTACCTTGTGGGTAATAAGGAGTAGAAAATTATTGTTTAATTTTGAATTTTATGCAAATCCTTTTAACATCCTTATTTTTGAAAGAAGATCCATTGTCAGTGATAATAGCAAAGGGAATGCTAAAGCATGTAATGATGTGAGTAGTGATGAAACAACAAATATCAAGACCAGATGATAATTTGTAGTGGTGTTGCTTCAACCCATTTGGTAAAATATTCTGTGGCAGTAATAATATACTTGTGGCCATCATCCGATTTAAGATTTATCATGCCAATAATATCAAAACCCCATAAAGAGAAGGGACATGATGGAGCAATCAAATGAAGGTCATATATAGGTGCATGGTGGATATTTCCATGTTTTTAGCATTTATCACAATGCTTAGCATATTCTAGGTAATCTTGCTCCATGGTAGGCCAATAGTATCCTTGACGTAGGAGCTTGAGTGACATAGCCTTGTTGGAGAAGTGGCCACCGCATGACTATAGTGTACCTAAGATATAATGGTTGGGATATTCGCGAGTCCTAGACATTGTAGAAAATAGTCATCAAATGATCGTTTATATAAATTTTCACCAATCATGACATATCGCATGGCTTCACGTCATGCAAGCGATGAGCCTCATGAGGTTGGAGGTCACCGGGAATAGTTTTTCAATAAATAAATTTGTATATTAGAGTGAACCATTCAAAATGGTCACTATTGCGTGTGATGGCACAAGCTTCGAGAGGTGAATGATCAGTAGAGGGTTGTCACAAGTTTCGAGATGAATGTGTATTGTTAATTGGTGATATCTTGAGGGATAAGTGATACCACACTAGCCATAACATTTGTATGATGATTATCTTTATAGGGGATGTCAGTGAGAGAGTAAGACTCAAATGTAGCTAAAAGGGCCTTAACAAGATTATTATATGGTACTAGATGTTCCTCTTTTGTATGATACATGTCATTTACTTGATTAATAATGAGTTGTAAATCACCATGTATGTGAATATTTTGAATAAGGAGATTTTGAGCAGTGGTGAGACCAAGGATGAGGGCTTCATACTCAACGATGTTATTGGTGTATGAAAATCCTAAATGGTATGCTAACGGGAGGTGATGACCATGTGGAATAATGAATACTATGTTGCCCCAATGCCAAAGTGGAAATGAGACCCATCGAAATACATGGTTTAAGTGTCGGTGTGTCAATGGTGTAAGTAGTGAAATCGTCTTGAAAATAATTAAAAATAGGTGATGTACCAAGTATAGGGGCCTTGGCTAGTTAATAAACAACGACTTGGCCTTTGATTTATTTTTTTAGGGAATGAATTTGAAGTCAAACTCTATAAGTAGCATGACCCATCGTGCAAGATGCCCCAAGAGATGTGTGTGAGACAAGAGGTATTGTAGAGGATCTACCTTGGTGATGATATGAACCTCATTGTTAAGAAGGTAGTGACACAATTTGTCTACCACAAAGATGAGGCCAAGGCATAATTTCTTGATGTAACTATAATTGCATTCATAAGAGAGTAAATTCCAACTAATGTAATATACAACCATCTCATGTTGAGAGTCATTGTGTTTCATGAAAAGTGATCCTAAAGCATGCCATGTGGTGGAAATGTATAATAAGAAAGGTCACTCAGCCATGGGAGGTACTAGGACATGTGGATTTAAGAGGTATGTTTTTATAGCATCAAATGCTCTTTGACAATGGTCATAACAGAAAAAATTAGTATTTTTTCCCATCAAGTTTGTGAATGGTTGGAATTTTGTGAGAAAGTTACACAATAAAATGGAGAATGGCCTAGATATTTCCTTGTAGCGAGTGTAATCGATGCAAATTATGAGGTGGAGACATGTCATTGCGAGATAATGCACCCAAGGAGCATGCTAGATGTAACTCCAAAAACACACTTCTTTGGATTTTTGTGTACTTTATAATGTCATAAATGTTTGAAGAGTGTGCAAAGATCTTGAACATTTGTAGAACGATGTTGTGATTTAGTAAGTATATCATCAACATGATCTTCAAGGATCTTATGAATATAATAATGAAAGATATGTGTCATTTTATTTTGGTAAGTGGCCCCAGTGTTTTTAAGGCCAAAGGGCATGATGGTGTAAAAAATGTCCCCTAAGGCGTAGTAAAAGAATTTTTTTCTTGATCTACTGGATTGATTATAACCAACAAATCCATCTATAAAAGAGTTGATATTGTATCCAACAAAGGAATCAATAATGGCATAAATGTGCGCTTATGGGAAACTATCCATCGACAAGAATTATTGAGATCAAGAAAATTGGTGTAACAAGGAACCTTACCATCTGGTTTCATAACCGACACAATATTAGACACCCACTTTGTATAATCCACATCATGAATACATCTAAAATCTAATAGTCGTCATATTTTTCTTTGACTAGGAGTGTAACCTTTGGATGCATTTTGTGAATTTTTTGTTGAACAGGTTTTTCATCGGGGTGAAGGAGGATGTTATGAACGACTACAGATGGATCAATACCATGCATATCACTATATTCCCATGTAAAGATGTCTGAAAAATTCATGAAATTTTTGAATATCATCTTTCTCGGCAGGTGTAAGAGAAGCGGATAACAAAACCATTTGTGGATTGGTAGCAGTACTAAGGTTATATTGAATAGTATCTTCATTTAGAAGAGTTGACCAGTCCTCTATGTATGGGTCAGTAGGAATGGTGTTAGGAGCATCGAATTTGCAGTAGGCGTATTGGATTCTCCAAAGTAGGTGGTAGCATTAAGAAGTGATGGAGAGTGTCTCTTGTGATGGAAAGATGGGAGGTGATCGTAAACCCCATGTATTATAGAAGATAACCATTAGTAGAAAAAATGTCCAAATTAGGCCAAGTAGAAGAAGTAGAGTCACTAATGAGTTCTGGATATACGAGAGGAAGTGAAAAATTATGTAGAACCATATGAGCCTCGAAAAAGATGTAGAGGGAAGATGATATCCTAGGCCAAGCTTGTTAGATTGAGTGGGGAGAGCCCATGGTTCTATGACTCCTTGACCATGCGCAGTCTAAACCATTACCAGAGAAACCATAACGAAGCAAATACTTATAACCAAGACCATATTTTGAGAAATATTGACTAGATGCAGAAGATCTAGGGGTATATGCGGAATGTTCAATAGAATTGTAATATGTGAAAGGTGATGGATCCAATAGGACATCATAGACAACTCCCTGATAAAGGAATTTAAGTCATGTATGAAGAGTGCAAGGAACCGATATTGGGGTTAAATGATATAACCGTGTTATACATATCTATATAAGATTAAAGCATACAAACAATAAACACATAATTTTACCAGAAGATAAAATACACAAGAGAAAGATAACACCAAATATAACGTGGTTCACCTAGTGTGGGCTACATCCACCAAGAAATGACCAATATATTATTCTCGGAGGATATATAATTGAAGATATGCAATATTCCACACCTTACACGATGTACAATACTTTTCCTCTCACAATCTTATCTCAGCTCTCTCCAAGAATTCCTTGTTACAATTCTTCCTTATTACCTTCTAACCATATTTTTCTAGCTTATATAAGCATATACAAACTTAGGGAACCATATCTATGTAATTACAACCATTAGATTACCTTTTAATCAAAGGTTAGATCTAATCCCGTGTTATAAATAAAAAATCCATGCATAGGTAACCGATCTTCGGTTGGTCTGCTAAGTGATCGACGTTGGTCGCCTAACCGATGTTGGTTACCGTGTAAACTTGAAAGTTGTAAAACATGTTATTTGTGAAGCAATTTAGATCCATAACTCAACAATCTCCCACTTAGAGATAAATTGTTGCATTGTGCTATAAAAATTCATCCTTGGATCCTTTTCCTTATCTTGTTTCTCCTCTTCAAGGCTCAAACTTGAAGACAAACAAAAGTGTAGTGAAGCTCCAACTTCTCGCTTTGCAGGGCTTTGTTAGTATATCCATAGGGTTCTCATTCGTATGAATTTTCTCCAACTTCAGCTTCCCATCCTCCAACATCATCGCGTCGTATGAAGTGATATCTCAACCGAATGTGTTTTGTTCTTTACCGAGATGAATCACACTTTGACTGCCACCGCACAATCTGCAATTCTCTTGCTCCCTTCTCAAATCTTCCATGAAATTTTTCATCCATGTCATCCCTTATCTAGCCTTTGTAGTCTGTAACATACTTGACCTCTGTAGTAGACAAGACCAAAACCTTTTGTAATCTTGAAATCCAACTAAATTTCATCCCACCTACCAGAAAACATATCAAGTGGTGCTCCTCTTGCCATCTAAATCTCCATCCATATCTAAATAAACATAGCCACATAAAGAAGTATCTGACCCTCCATATCATAACTACATGCCAGATGTCCCTCTCAAATACTTGAGAATCCATTGGACTGCTTTCCAATGCTCTTTACCTGGATAGGCCATAAATTTGCCCACAACTCCCATTATGTGTGTAATGTCTAGTCTGTACAAACCATAACATACATAAGATTCCAACTGCTGAAGCATATGGAACTCATGCCATGTACTTGACCTCCTCATGTGATGTAGGACACTGATCTTTTCTCAATTTGAAGTGTCTAGCCATAGGTGTACTAATAGGTTTTGAATTTTGCATATTAAACCTTTCCAACACCTTATTGATATAATATTCCTGAGACAAATACAATTTCCTGTTCTTCATGTCTTTGTGAATTTGCATGCCAAGGATTTTCTTTGAGCTCCCAAATCCTTCATTACGGATGTGTGAGCTAAATTTTCTTTAAGCTCACCAATGTCCTGTAGACTATATCCCGCAATAAGCATATCATCCACATATGGTAACAAAATAATATAGATACCATGTTCAAGCTTCTTGAAATAAATAAAATGGTTAGATTCACATCTCATATAACCATGCTCATGCATGAAACTATAAAACCTCATATACCATTGCATTAGATCTTGTTTTATCCCATACAAGTTCTTTTTCAACCTATACACAAGTTTCTCCTTACCTTAACTTCATACCGAAGTGGCTGTTGCATATAAATATATTCCTCCAAATCACCATGAGAGAAAGTCGTCTTAACATCAAGTTGTTCCAAATGTAGATATTCTGCTGCAACCAAACTTATAATAGTGCGAATGGAATTCATTTTAACTACATGAGAAAAAATCTCACCAAAATTAATACCTACTTTCTATGCAAATCCTTTTACCACAAGGCTTGCCTTATATCTTTTCTCGTCCACCCTCTTCTTCATTGATCTTGTAAACCCATTTATTCTACAAAGTTTCTCTTACTCACGCCGACAACTTGACTAAATCCCAAGTCGTTTCTATTTCAAGGAGCCCATCTCCTCATCCATGCCATGTTCCCACTTCTTGTGGGTATCCAACTACATTGCTTCTTCAAAAATTTCTAGTTCACCACTATCAATCAATAATAAATAAGATAAGGAAGGTGAAAATCTTTTTGGAGGTCTACTTACCCTTTGTGACCTTCTCAATGAGATTTGGGGTGCCAGAGGCTCAATCTGTGTATGCATTGCACATGTGTATCAATTTTTGATAGTGACCGACGCTAGTCACCTCCACCGATGGTGGTTCAACTAACGATCTCGGTTTGGATCCTCTGTAACCAACGCCAGTTCAAGTGACTGATGTTAGTCTGGGGTCAACCAATACTGGTTACTGTGTAGACATGTAGGTATCACTTTTAAATCCAAGAATGCATTTTCATCGACAAAATTTTCAACTGGTTCATCTTTGGGTACCAAAACCTGATCCTTGTACATTCTATTTTCACTCCATTCAATGTCATGACTCCTAACAATCTTAGAATCTTCTAAATCCCAAAATTAGAATCCAAAATCACCAGAGCCATAACCAATAAAATTACATCTCTTGGATTTAGCATCCAAATTCTTTCTATTTTCTTTATCAACATGCACAAAAGCTTCTGAACCAAATAATCTAAGAAAAGAAAGATCTACCTATTTTCTAGTCCAATATTCTTCTAGTATTCCACCATCTAGTGCACTTAAAGGCCACAATTAATTAAATAAACCGTTGTGTCTACTACTTCTTCCCAAAATTGCAAGGGTAATCCAACATGTATCCTCATGCTTCTTGCATGTTCCATGATTGTCTTGTTCATTCTTTCAGCAACACCATTCTCCTATGGTGTTCTAGGAACCGTTCTTTCTCTATATATTCCATTTACTAAACAATAATCATTGAAATCCTTATTGCAATACTCACCACCATTATCAGATCTAAGGAATTTTAACTTTGAATTTGATTCATTTTCCACAAGGGATTTCCATATTTTAAAAGTCTTAAAAACATCAAATTTATGTTTAATACAATAAACCCATACCTTTCTTGTGGCATCATCAATGAAAGTCACATAATATTGGGATCCACCATGAGAAGCTACCTAGATGGTCCCTACACATCCGAGTGTATAAGATCCAATTTTTGTTCTTTATTTTTTGCCCCAACCTTGAGAAATCTCATTGCCTTTCACTTTCCAAATATACAATGCTCACAAAAATCAAGATCTAAATATTTCAAATATGATAACTTACCATTTACCTTTAAGATATGCATTACTTTTTCACTCAAATGGCCTAGCCGGTTATGCCACATGCTTGCATCTCAATCAAGTAGATAACATAAAAAGGAATTAGTAACACAGTAGACAAATGCAATGTTCCTACCTTCTTGCCTCTTTACACAAAAAGGGCTCCTTGGTAAATTTCCAGAATCACCGTGAATGTTACCATGCATTCGATTCATGTAGTTGCCCTATATAAATTAGATTTCTCTTAAGGCTTGGCACATGCCTCACATCTTTCAATACCCATGTATTTCCATTATTTAATTTAAGATGAACTTTACCTTTACTAGTAATATTGCATGGTTCATCATCTCTTAAATAAACATGTCCAAAACTACCCTAAACATAATTTCTGAAATAACCCTTATTAGGAGTAGCATGTAAAGAAGCTCCAAAATCTAAAAACCATGAGTCTACTTTATTATCCAAGGAGAGAATAAGGGCATATTTAATTACCTCACTTGCAATGTTTGTCTCTTTACCTTTTTCTTTACCTTTATCTGGTAGATTCTCTTTGTTTTCCTTGAACCAACACTCCTTCTTTGCATGTCCTCTCTTTCCACAATTCCAACAGATTATATCTCTGACTGGATCTAGATCTTCCATTCTTTGACTTTGATTTCCCATTCTTCTTGCTCTTGATCTCTCCTTTGATCTTCCCCTACTTTCCATATTCAAAGCATTTCTAGATGATGATTCTCCCGTTTTTTCATGTGTATTTCTCTATTGAGAATTATACTAACCACATCATCAAAATTTAAAATATTACAAGTAGACGATGCATTACTAACAACTATTACCAAATTATCCCAACTATCTAGCAAAGAGCATAAAAATAAACGTGTTTTCACTTCATCATCAAACGGAATATTAATCAATTTTAATTGATTAATAATAGAAACGTAAATTATTCAAATGATTTGATACAGATCCACCTTCTTGCATTTTAGAATTAAATAATTTCTTCATCAAATAAAATTTATTTGAAGCACTTGGTTTTTCGTATAAATTAGCTAAAGATTTCATCAAATCTACCATGGTTGCTACTTCAGTAATATTAGAAGATACAAATGCTTTCATGCTCAATCTTATAGATCCCAGATCCTTTCTGTCAAAAATTTTATATTCTTCATCAATCATCTTTGTAGGCCTTGATTTCTCATCCAACAATAAATATAAATATCTCTGATACAGATAATATTCCACCTGCATCTTCCATAGCTGATAATTATGACCGTCAAATTTCTCCACTTTATATTTATTATCTTCTCGTGATTTTTGTGCTCCCAATCAATCGTAAAACCCTATGTGAGTAAATCCTGTCACAACACATAAAACCCTTAAGCAAAGTTCTAATGCTAGTTTTGGGGTTAAACCATATAACAATGTTTTGCGATCTATATCAAATTTAAGCATACAAATAATAAACACATAATTTAACTAGAAGATAAAATACACAACAAAAAGATGACACCGTATATAATGCGGTCGACACAAATGCAAGTGCTAAGTATACCAAGAAATGACCAATATATTATTCTACAGATATACAATCAAGATCTGTAATTTTCCACACCTTACACGATGTACAATACTTTTCCTTTCACAAGCTTATCTCAGCTCTCTCTAAGAATTCCTTGTTATAATTATTCCTTATTACCTTCTAACCCTATTTTTCTAGCTTATATAAGCATATACAAACTTAGGGCACCATAACTATGTAATCGCAACCATTAGAACACCTTAATCAAAGGTTAGATCTAATCCTACATTATAAATAAAAACTTCCACGCATAGGTAAATGATGCCGGTTGTTAGTGTAGGTTATTATTTATCCTTTTATTTATTTATCGTGATAATTCTTACACTTGTGTTAGCCCTACACTTGTTGGGTTAGCTTTCTTAGTGTGTACTAGTTGTGTGGAGTTAGCTTACTAGTTGTGTTGAGTTAGCTTCTCGCCTTATGTGGAGTTAGCTTACTAGTCTTTTAGACTTAACTTAACTACTAGTTGTAGTTAGTGGGAGTTCTTCACCACCGATTTAGGTAGTAGTTGCACTTCCCTCCTCTTATATGTACATCTTTCTTATTGAATAATTTTAGTCATTCTATCAGAATGTATTGAGCATTATGGATTATGATGGATTTCCATATATCGTATTTTAGCTCTTCTATTTTTGTGAATCTAATGTGGTGTGCTATTATCATTTGAGATCGTGGCTTGGAACAATTTTCTTATCATTCCTTTCATGGTATCAGAGCTATAGATGATGTAGACATCCATTCAGTAAGTTTTTCTTTGCAAGCAAGGGTTTATTTTTTCATGTATTCGAATTTGTTAGCAATTTTCTGTAGAGTGCATTTTTATGCAAAATGGAGTGCATAATTAGATTTGGAAGGTGCCAAAACCCTAGAATCGACTATAAACTCAACCATGTGTTGAGACAATCAAATCTGGGTGCATTCTTTTATCCATCGATATAAGTGTGTACCTTCTCGATGCATTATTTTACCCTCCGGTATTTCGGTTTTAGATGCAGTATTTTATCTACTAGACATAGATCTGTACCTTCTCTGGTGCATTCTTTTATCCATTGGATATAAGCGTGTACCTTCGATACATTCTTTTACCCTATGGGTATTTTGGTTTTGATGCGCCTTTTATCCACTGGACGCAGATCTGCACTTCTTGGTGAATTCTTTTTATCCGTTGGATATAAGCGTGTACCTTCTAGATGCATTATTTTACCCTCTAGATATTTCGATTTTGCATGCAATATTTTATCCACTGACGCAGATCTGTACCCTCTGGTTGCATTATTTTATCCATTGATATTAACGTGTACCCCAAATGCAATGATTTACCCTCTGGACATTTAGGTTTTGGGAGAATGCTTTTATCCTTTGGTCATAAGCATGTATCATGTGGATGCACTCTTTTATCCTTTGGACATTTGGGTGTCACGTGTACCTTTTAAAAAGATTAGCATTAAAATATTATTTTAATAGAAAACCTTGTAGAGCTCATAACTTTTGATCCGTAGCTCGGATTAAGGTGATCTTTTTTTGAAATTGTGTATTTTTTCAAGATCTACACATTGGTGACATTTTTATACACATATTTCAAATGTAAAAGGTATTGTTACTCATTGTAATATTTACATGCACTCAATTATAAAGTGCCAAATTTGGGAGGGTGTTGTGATCACTTGTGGACGCAATTTTGGTTGAGCCCGACGTCCTAAAATTTTAGGTATTGCATTCTTGTATCTATGGGTGTATACATTTATATCTCTCTTGTTTGTTGAGATATTTTGGATCTTTATTTTTGACACTTTTTTTTGACATGGTGGCGCTTTTTTTGTGGGGGAGCTATTCGGTGGAGCCCAAAGGTTAGTTTGTCACGTTGTTCGAGTAGTTGATTTTGGCAACTCATACAAATTTGTGGTATCACTCTACTCATTCAGAAGTATGGGAGGGTGTGGTGTTGATACTACTTCTTCGGGTTTCATGTCCTTGCCTTGTTACCTTAGATTTTATTGGATTATGGAACTCCTATTTATTTGGATCTCGTGTCCTTGCCTTGTTGCCTTGGTTGTTCTTGGATCGTGGCACACCTATTTGTAGTAGTTAATCAAATTATGTTTGGTGTTTTTTTGAATTTTTGACATCACTCCATTGATAGTCTCCTTGCATGGAGATATTCTGGTGAAGCCCAATGTTAGTTGTTTTTGAGTTATATGATCGAGTAGTGGATTCAGACCATAATGTGCACCACACTTCTTCAACATTGTACGAGTTTTTTGGAGCCGAGCTTATGAGGATATCTTGCAGCAGGATTTTTCTCTCTACTTTATTTATTACTTTGGTTTTAGGTACCTTGTGGTGTCTAATTTTCTCGCTTATTATACGTGGGTACCTCATCGGAGCCTTGTTGCTTGACCCACCTTCTTTTTCACCCACCTAAGCTATGCTTACGGGAGGGTGTTAGTGTAGGTTATTATTTATCCTTTTATTTATTTATCAAGATAATTCTTACACTTGTGTTAGCCCTACACTTGTTGGGTTAGCTTGCTTAGGTGTACTAGTTGTGTGGAGTTAGCTTACTAGTTGTGTTGAGTTAGCTTCTCGCTATGTGGTGTTAGCTTACTAGTCTTTTGGAGTTAACTTAACTACCAAAGGTTGTAGTTAGTGGGAGTTCTTCACCACCGATTTAGGTAATAGTTGCACTTCCCTCCTCTTATATGTATATCTTTCTTATTGAATAATTCAAGTCATTCTAGTGTAATGTATTGAGCATTATGGATTATGATGGATTTCCATATATCGTATTTTAGCTCTTCTATTTTTGTGAATCTAATATGGTGTGCTATTATCATTTGAGATCGTGGCTTGGAACATTTTTCTTATCGTTCTTTTCACCGGTTACCCAAACCGATATTAGTTGGTCTCGCTAAGTGACCGATGTTAGGTAGCAAAAAATGACGCCGATTCTGTGTAAACCTGCAAATTGTATAACATGCTATTTGTGAAGCAATTCAGCTCCACAAGTCAACAAACAAATGTATGACATGATCCAAGGTCGCAAAAGAATAATATTATAATTAATATTGTTGGGAATTATGTGGCATGGAATGGGTAGTGTACATGGCCCAATGGTAATGTTCAATGAGGGTGATAAGACTTTCTAAGACATGCTTGGGTTTATTGTTAAATCCACAAATAGAAGCAATCGAAGGAGCCAAAGAGGCCTCAAAGAGGCCAAGTTGGTGGAGAAATGTGATATTACAAATATTAATCCCCGATCCATTATCTACTAAGGCATGTTTAACCCCAACATTATTGATGAAAACATGAATATAAAGGGGGATCATGCTCTAACATGGCTTGAGAAGGAAACTCATCTGATGTGAAAGTAATGTGGTCTTCATTAAGAGATAGAGTTGAAGTAAACTTATGATACACATATTTAAGTGAAGTATGAGGAGGAATATAAGTATTAGCTAAATAAGATATGAGTTTATTGATACAATTAGGATGATCCTGCAAAAAGGCATAGATGGAAACATCCATGGGGGAAGAATTTTCAAATATTGAATCGAGAAGAAGAAAGAAATATCTGAGAGTATTAGAAAGACAAGTTCACCAAATGATTTAAAAATATTAAATTAAGCTAAACCCTAGATATTTCGTAGTCACCTATGATAAATACACGCTAAATTAAAGATTTGATACAAGAAATAAGCTAAAGAAATATGAAACCCTAGGTGCAAAAGAGAGAGTAGAAGAACTAGCTTATTTCACAATTGATTCCAAAGTATTCTAGATTGGAAAATAAATGAACAGGAGGAGGAGATTGTCGTAACCACACTCGTAAAATTCTCAGTAACTTTTGGATGATCCTAGACAGGGTCGTGGGTGCCAGGTGCTGAGACCTCTCTACCGGGTGTCTGTGACTACAAAAATGGTCAAATTATGATTTTTCCCGTCATGAGGTTATTATTGGTTGTCACCTTTGATCTCATGTATGTTGTTGGTTGATCACATACTTCATTTGGGTAAGTGCACCAAGTTGGGGGCCAAAAAGGGGTTTTAAGTGGACACTTTTTCTGAAAAATAAAGAATCTTCAACTTATATGAGTTATTTGAAATAGTTACACTCGAAATTAGAAGATGTTGTAAGAACATGAATCGTAGCATTTTGAGTCTAGTTTCTAAGCTCCTAAATTTTATTGAAAATGGTTAAGTTTAAGTGGGTCAAATAACTAAAATACCAATAAGTGCTCATGTTTTTGTTAAAAACATAATAGATTGACTTTCCTGCCCCCACCATTTTTTGAGCACCATTTAGTATTTTTGAAAACCCTTTGGTAGAAAGATAGCTAGGAGCATCTAGTTTGGGCTCCATTTTTTATAGATTTTTAGCGAGTAATTTTTTTAATGATTTTTCTAGTACAAAAATTGTAAATTTTGAAAAATAATGGAGCTCTGACAATGCCCCCCTAACTACCTCAAAAATATCAGAAATTAGATTTTTTTCAAAAGTGCCTTAAAAATATAGGGGTAGTCATCAAGCCTAGTGAAGGGTATGATGTGATTTCCAAACAACTTGAAATGCATACATATTTAGAGTTCATAACACAAATTTACAAATATCTCTATCGTTATAAATGGAAGCCAAGTAATGGTGTCTCCTTGTATCCAAGGATCGAGGACTACTGGGGTATGTGGTAGGATTGGAAATTTAGGAATCATCGAGTGTCTGAATTATAATGTCATTACATTTGGAGAAACATTCTCAAACATTGGAGTAATGCATCTTGGAAAATAAATTGAGCCTTAGAAATCCTCACAAATGATTAGTCTAGGTCATAAACCCTAAAACTTAAACCCTAAACCGTGATCCATAAACATTAAACCCTAAACCCCGAACTCGTGACTTGAACCCTAAACCCGTAACCCCGATCCCTAAACCCTAAACTATAAACCCTAAACCCTAAAACCAAAACAATAAACCCTAAACCCTGAACACTAAATCATGAACCCTTAACGCTTAACCCTACACCCTAATCCTTAAAACTTGAGCCCCGAGCCCTAAACCTTAAACCCTAAATCCAGATCCCCGATCTCTAAACCCTAAACCTTAAAATTGTAACTTCGAACCCTGAACCCTAAGCCATAAAACCTAAACCATGAACCATGAACCCTAAACCCTAAGCCCTAAGCCCTAAGCCCTAAGCCTTAATCCTCGAACCCTATACCCGATCCCTAATCCCTAAACCCTAAACCATGTACCCTAAGCCCTAAACTCTAAACCCTAAACCTAGAGCCCTAAATCATAAACCCTAAAACTTAAGCCGTAAATGTTAAACCATGAACCCTAAACCCTAAACCTTAAACCCTAAATACTAAATGTTAAATCCTAAACCCTAAACTCTAATCCCTAAGCCCTAAACCCTAAACCCCGATCCCTAAACCATTAACCATGATCCCTAAACCCTAACCCTAACCCTAAAACCTAAACCTTAAACCCTAAACCTGAACCATAAATCCTAAACCATTAACCCCGAACTCAAACCTAAACCCTAAACCCTAAACACTAAACCTTAAACCCCGAACCATGAGCCCTAAAACCTAAACCCTAAACCCAAAACTCTAAGCCCAAAACCTAAACCCTAAACTCTCAACCCTAAACCCTAAACCCTTATACCTAAACCCTAAACACTGAACCATGAGCCCTAAACCCTAAACCCTAAACCTTGAGCCCTAAACCCTAAACCCTTAACTCGAGCCCTAAAAACTAAAACATAAAACCCAAACCATAAACACCGAATTCCTAAACCCTAAACCTTAAACCTTAAACTCTAAATCCTATATCCCGAACCCTCAAACCTTAACCTCGAGCCATACACCCTAAACTCTAAACCCTAAACATTGATCCCTAAACCCTAAAACCTAAACCATGAGGTCTTAAACACTAAAACCTAAACCGTGAGTCCTAAATCCCGAACCTTGAGGACTATACCCTAAACCATAAACCCTAAATCATAAACCTTGACCCAAAGGAAAGTTCTAATAAGATCATTTAATGTGTTTTAGTGTGTAGGGAATAGTGTCTAAGGTGATCGATCAACTCATTTAGTTTTGATGAGAGACTACTTCCTCCGAAGGCCTAAAAAGGCCATTTTTGGCCATTCTTAGAGCTAATTGAACACCCTTTAGAAGTTTTTAGAGAAAATATAAAGCATCTGAGGGTGATTTTAGAGATAATTGAATATGTCTAAGTAAATTTAGGAAATTTTAGGAAATAAAAATCTCATTCAGAGCAATCTGTTTAAGACCGAGTTTTCAAGTGTAGGGAATGAAAGCTAAAACGGTAAAATTTGACTTCTCTGGATGATTCCAGGAGTTCTGGAAAGACTTAGGATGAAAAAAATAGGAATTGGAAGGATATTATAATACTCTATAAGGTGGAATAATCAACATTGATTCAAGGCTTAAATATTTCTTTAGGTACTGCAAAACTCTTCAACTGCCCCTCTAAGTTCAAAATGAAATAGGACCTAAATTTTGAGTTACAGCAGAATTAGATTTTTAGAATAGTTTAATTGATCATAAAATGTGATTTGTAGTGTTTCAGTGAAGTATGGAGGTCAATAACATGTAACTCATACTCAAATTTCATTCAAGGATTCATCCCCTATACAGAGGAGTAAACCCATTTCCATGAGGAACAACTTGAGAAAAAAGTGTCCATGTACGATAAAAATGCTTACACCTAGGTTTCATCTTAGTAAATGAATTAAATTATGAAGGATTCATCATATTTAAAGGTGAAATGTGGAGCTTAAGGAGTAATTTGAGGATCATCATATACTGACTCTGACATTGTACCCAAATCTCTCCAAAGAAAAAGCTAAAATGAGTTAGTCATGCTACCGAGGTATCCAAAACCATCATGTGTGAAGTATTAAGGCATCATATATCTCCATGAGATGTATATATGAGCAAAGAAACATATGAGAATATTGAATTTGATTCTATGAAAGGATGATTTTAGAGACAGGAAAGGTGAAGGGATGATCTTTATGTGGAGCACCCTGTTTTTAAGAATGAGCAATCATTCGAGTTCACTTGATGTAACTCACTTGGTGCTATTCCTAAAAATCATTCAACACCTAGTAGTGTTAACAAACCTTAAGGACAAGGCACATTATAATCACCTCATTTTTTTCCATAGGATAGGAATCCCATTTAGGAAGAAATCCTCTATCTATAAAGTGAGGATCTCATTTTAGTAAGTAAACAAGCATCATAGAGCTGATTCGTGGTCACTAAAGTGAATTATGGACCAAATTTCAAAATTGGTACCAATTTAAGCAGTGGTAGTGCCAAAATCCAATCCAGAAGGTCAAAAACCTATGATATGACTATATGTTTTCCCAAAACAAAGACCAACTACAATATATGGCCTAAAAGTTTTAGGTCATTGCTGAAATTTTGAAAATGAGTAAGTACTGACTAGATTAGATTTTGAAAAACTATCTTCTAGATTATAATTGTCAAAGCTACAAGACCACTTCCATTAGGTGCAGAGTGACCCTAACTTCTTATATTTACTAAAATAAATTTAAAGTATAAGATTTCTTTTATTATTTCTTTATCCTTAACTTCTAATAAGAAGTTAAGGATAAAGAAATAATAATAAAAATTTATACTTTAAATGTATTTTAGTAAATATGGCTTGTCCAGACCTCCTAAACTTCAAATAGCTTAAAACGCATACACATTTTATTGTACTATAAACATGTTTGCGTTATAGTGCATACACATTTTAGGTTCATGAATTACCAAACAAAAGGAAACATAACGCAACCACATTACCGCAAAATGTGATCACATTTTTCTCATTTTCACTTTCTTGTCCTCTTTTTGGCCCCCTAACTTGGTGCACTTACCCACCGAACTTGAAAAACAAATGATATCCTATAAAACCCCAAACTACATCAAATCCTAAAAAATAAAGATGCAAATGGGGAGTCACTTGACTCCCGCGGTCACCCGATAGAGTGAAATTACAACCGATCACTGCACTACATATCAAATTCCATGTAGTTATTTTGTGTGTTTGTAGAAATCATGACCTAGGAAGATCTTGTGCAAGATGCACTTGATAGCGAGAAATAGCTAGATGTATCAATGTAAGTAGATGTGTGAATGGAAAAATGAACTTCCCATCCTATGTATGTAGAAAATACATTCCTTTTCCCCGTAATGAAGCTAGATGAATGCCTTGATGTTCTTAGAGTGCCTTTGGATGCAACCTTAGGTGGTGATAATATATGCTTAGAGCTTGGTTTTTATTTTGGTCACATAGCTTTGTATTTATATGATTCCCTTGTTTGAATTTCATAATTGACAACTAAAAGGTCGACCCATAAGAAAAAAAAAGATGCCCAAAAGATAAAAGAGGCCCAAAAGAGGTGAGTAAGATATAAAGAGGTCGAGGGCACCAAAAGGGGACGAGGGCGCCTAGGTACCGCATCCTCACCGGGCGCCGTGTCAAGAGTCAAGAAATATAAAGCAATGAAGATACGATTGTGTTTTTGGGTGTGTAAGACCAAAGAGGAAACCAGACAGATAGAAAAAGAGGACAACAAGAGATGTCAATTACTAGTTTTATTGCTTAATAATCATATGAATAGTGGTATTTGATTAGGACTTGGAAATGTACCTAAGTGTGTGATTTTGTGTGAAAAATAGTAACACTTAGTGTTTGGTCCTTATTTTTGAGAAGTAACTAAGTATATATATGATTCCTTTGTTTGAATTTCATAATTAACAATTGGAAGGCTGACCCATAAGTGAAAAAGATGCCCAAAAATAAAAGAGGCCCAAAAAGAGCAAGTAAAGGTAAGAAAGGGTTAAGAGCTCCCAATATGGATAGGAGTGCATGGCTATTGATATCCTAACTATGAACCAAAGTCTACAGCCATCAAAGATAAATCACCAAGTTCTCACATGGTCAGTAGGGTGTGTAAGACCAAAGAGAAAGTAAGAAATAAAGAAAAGAGGCCAAAGATAGTTGTCAACTACTAATTTTATAGCTTAGGAATCATATACACATTAGTATAATTTATGGACCTAGAAATGTACCCAAGTGCATGATTTTGTGTCCGAAGTTACCTTCCATGTGGTATTATATGACCATACTCGCTTCAAGTATTTGTTACAACCAATTCTTCCTCGAGATATCCATTATCTTGGTTAGAATGTTTTCCATCTCCCAATTTGTCACTTCCACTTGACTAGTTACCTCGTGAGTGGTTAGATAAACATTTTTTATGATTAATATAGTACAATTTTGTAAATGAGTTTATTACATTGGACATGAATTGTGGTCCTTGGTATGATACAATGGATATTGGTGCTCCAAAGCTTTGAAGAATGCTTTCATATAGAAATTCACCTACCTTTTCATCACGTTCATATTCGACAGATACCATCTCATCCCACTTTATAACATAATCAATGCACACTAGAATATACTATTTTACTTTAGATGGTATATCAATGGGTTCAATGAAGTCCAACCCCATTTTTCAAAATGTTTAAGAATTATTTAGGGTTGGAGAGGATTTTCATTTGATAGTGTTGACTTTCCTATCCTCTGACACTTATCACATTGCCATACATACCTTTTAACATATTTATGCAATGAAGGCCAGTAATATCCAGTGCCCAATACCTTATGAATGGTTTTTTGACCGAGTATTTTCCTCCCGAAGGTTCATTGTGACAAGCCTAGAGTATGTCATATATTTCACTATTGTCCACACACACGGGTAACACAAAATCGTGTCCACATTTAAACAACATTCTTTCAAACCATTTAAACATTGAACTTTGTCTAATTAATTGTTTCTTTTATTTAGTTGTAAAGGTGGATGGAAATTTCCCATTGGATAAATAATTATCCATATTAGTGAACCATGGGGATTATCTTGAAACTAAAAATAGATGCTCATCTGGAAAATCATCCACTACCGGTTCAAGTTCACCTGGAGCAGTGAATCTTGATAAGAAATCATAAACAACATTAATTTTTCTAGGTTTGTCAACAATATTCACATTGAATTATTGTAGCAATAATAGTTCCACCTAAAAACCCTACCCTAAACCAATGGTCTATTCATCAAATATTTAATAGCAACATGGTCTATATGTATAGTGACCTCATATCCTATGATGTAATGATGGAACATATTGATACCACAAATGACAATGAGGAATTATTTATTAATAGTGGTGTAATTGTTTCAATTAGGGGATATTTTTATTGACGTAATAAATTTCATCCACACATTCTCCTTCTTTTTGTTGACCAAGAACAACACATACAAATTCATTAGAGGCATCTATTTGTATGTGAAATGACAATTTCAAGTTTGATCCTCTTAAAATGGGGGTGGTCGTGATTAATATTTAATAGTTTCAAAACCCTATTGGAAATCCTTTTTCCATACAAATTTAGTGTCCTTAGTAGGAGAACATGGGTGAAGATTTCTTACTAAAATATTCTATAAATCTTCTATAATAACCCGCATGTCCTAGAGAGATTCATACTTTTTTTGGATTTTGGGTGGAGGAAGTTGGATAATAACCTTGAATTTGTTAGGGTCCAATTTTATGCCTTATGTAAAAATGTGATTACCAAGGACTACTCCTTACTCTATCATAATGAGACACTTCTCATGATTAAGAGATAACTGATGTTTTTCACATCTAGTGAGGACCCTGTCTAAGTTTTCCAATGCTTGTTTAAAAGAGCTTACACAAACAATAAAATAATCCATGAAGACCTCAACACAGTCATGTGTATTGTCAAAAAATTTTGGCAGCATAAATTTTTAGAAGGTGGCTGGTGTGATGCATAAATAGAAAGGTAAAATATTATACACAATTTTTCCTTAGGGACAAGTAATAGTGGTTTTATCCCGATTTTCAGGGGCCACCATAACTTGATTATAACCACTAAATTTATCCAAGAAAAAGAGGTATTTTTATCAATAAAATTTATCTAAAACTTGGTCAATAAAGGGAAGAGGTAAATAATCTCTATAAGTTGATTTGTTTAGTTTCATATAGTCCACACAAACCCTCCATTTACCATTTTTCTTAGGTACGATAACCAATGGAGAAACCCAAAGTGACTATATGAAATTAGATAAATAAATCCTACCTGTAACAAATTTCCAATCTCATATTTGACAATATCTCTAAGGCCATATATTATTCTTCGTTGTGGTTTTCTTACTAGTTTTGAATCACCGATATAAATATAATGAGTGAAAAATTTGGGGTGAATACCTTTCATATCACTATAATCCCATGCAAAAGCATGGGATTATGAACATAATAGATAGAATATGTCGATTCATCAAAATATGACAACCAACTATCAAATTTCAATGGATTCCTTAGAAAAGTTGGGAGTTGCTTAATATCAAGGTACAACGAACTATTTATATCATATTCTTGTAATAAAAAAATTAAAGGGCACACACAGGGAAGAAATCTATGGATATTTATCATGTTTTGGAAAAGGGATTCATCAATGTCAATGTTTTGTGTGAAAGGGAAAATTTAAGATGATGAAATATTAGATAAAATATCTTCTTCTCCATTATCAATTTTTTAGAGATTGTATTCATTAGTGTAAAACTCCTCCGCCTCCTTTGAATTTTCTTGTAGAATAAAAATTTCTAGAGAAGAAGTAGTTTCTTCAAAGTGTCACTTGTGTCATCAATCCATAGTTAATTGCACGAGGTGGAGGATGGCTATGTATGTGGGTATAGGGAAATTTTATTTGCATCCATTAGAGATGATTATTTCTCCTAACCTATAGTTAATTAGGGTAGTGGTAGTGGCCAGCCAAAGTCAGCCCATAATTAAGGGATACCCAATTTTATGGCTACTTCTTTTGATAAACATGAATTCTACTAAGTATTCCCATGATTTAATATTAATTGTGATATCCTTAATGGTTACTTTTGGTTTAGCTATGGACTAATCAACCAACTTAAGAACTATAAAAGTTAGTTGCATATTAGGCAAAGCCAAAGTCGACAATGTGTCAAAGGTCATAAAATTGATGGTAGTGCCTAGATCAATAAAAACATTGGGTATACTTACACTTTCAATGGAGACTGCTCCCATGGGACTTCCCGGATTACCATATTGAGGAGGGAAAAGTTATCCTATCAAGACATCGGCCAATTTTCCATCAATCAAGAGTTTTAGGTTGATGTTTCTTCCTCCTTGAGGTCCTAATACATAAATCCTTAATAGATCTATTTAACTTAGAAATATCCTGAATATATTTCAACATGGGGATTCTAATACTCGCTTCCTTAATAATTGAATAATATCGACTGAGAGACCTTCCTCTATAAAAGGGATATCTTTTCAATGATCCTTTTGGGGAATGGAATTGATGTTAGAGTAGAAGGTATATCATGAGGGGCTGGTCATATATTGGGTCTTGTCCTTCCTCCCCATTATTTGGGATTTAAAAATGGCAAGAGAAGAAGGTTTATAATTAACCTTCCCTAGGTGAATAAATATACCATCACAATTAATGGAACTAAAATCAGATGATTTATCTATCTCAATCATGTATGTAGGGTTCGTTGGTCTATTTTTCTTTGGGTTAGCAATGGGTTGAGTAGGGAGTTGTGTTTGAATAGGTTTTTATGATTGATTTTGTGGGTTAACATTGAGAGGTTTGGTCAATAAGGATTGTTTTTTTATATCTTGAGTTATTTTTGGTTTTGAAATTGGTTATTCATTCCCGTTGAGGGTACCATTGTTATTAATATTGTGGTTGAGCCTATTGGAATTGAGGTTGAGCCCAAGGTTAGCATAGGTAACCTAGCTGAATATTCCAAGTTTGTGGATTCCACTCTTATGGAATTAACAATATCCAAGGTTGACAAAGGGGCCATGAGGTGTTCCATTGATTAGGAAACTGTTGAGGTCTTGGAACAAAGTGTTGAGAAATATGGGTTGGTGGAAAGGTGTATCCTTACCTCTGCCTAAGATAGTTAAGTTTTTGTTCCTATTGAGATTTTTTCTTTAACTAATTTTTGAGTAGTGGTAGTAATTAAGATTGATCAATTGTACGATTTAAATCACAAATAAGGAAAATAGCAATTTTATCAAGAAGGAAATCTCTAATTCCATGCTTATCTCAACATCTTGGACAATATATGGATAGTGATTCAATCATTTTAGTTTTTTTTTCTCGAGATCCATAGTGGTGTTGAGTTGTGCACGAGATATATGTCTTCAAGTTCGCTAGCTCTTCCCTAAGTCTACTTATCTCACCATTTCCATGTTTGTCTTTATTTTTGCAAAGGTTAGGTCATGTTTTATAATAATTCCTATAGAGGTAAATGATATCCCAAAACTCAAGTTTATTCATGTCTCCTTTAGCCATCAAGTTAAAGGCTTCTTGTACTTCCTCATCAAGGCCTCTAAAAATATTGTTTTTCTGAGGGCAAAGTTTACTCTCTTGTTGTATCTTTGGTGAATAAAAAGGAACAATCCAAATAATCTTTGAGGTTTTCATCTTCCTTTTGCCTTATCCTAAAATTTTCTTCCTTATGATCTATAACCCTACATTAGTCTTGGTATTTTTCAAGGAATGTTGTTTCCATTTGTTTCCAAGAATGAATAGAGTCAAGAGCCAATCCCATGAACCAATGCATTGATCAATCCTTTAATGGTGAGGGAGATATTTTTTAAATTGTTGGTTGTGTAGTCATAAGTCTGACACAATACCTTAAAATCAAATAGAAATTGGATAGGATCTTCTTAGACTATGTCATTGGAGGTAGGTAGATGAGAAGGGGATATATTTTTCATGGGGGCCAGTTTATTGTGGTCTAGGAATTTAATATATGTGGAGGTTTGTTTTTGTGCCCGATAACCCCTTTATTCCTCATGAGGAACATTATTCACTTTGTGCATTACTTCTCCCATGTATCCTCTTGGTTCAGTTTGTTCCACTATTGGATTTTGGGGGATATGTTTAGGTTATATTTGTATGGTTTTATTTTATAAATCTACCTCTTATGTCTCTAGGTTGAAACATAAAGTACTACTACAAGAATGTCAAGCTAAGGTGTCCCTAACTTCATGTTTATATGATTATCCTTTTTCACTAACTCCAATAGTGCATAAAGAGACTTGTCGTCATAAACAAGTTCTTTATTCATCATTAGGGGAGTAAGGAATACTAATTCTTGAATGGAAAATTACATGATATTACTACAACAAATTTGTTAGTACTTCATTCTTCAATGACACCTAAGGAAAATTCCCCAACAACGGTGCAAAAAGTGATGGATTTAATTTATTCTCTCACTTAAGTTACATTATTCGCCAATCCAGGGCGGTGTCCATGGCTATATGCAATGAAGAAAAAGTGGGACGATCTTTATTTACCATTTTAATGCAAAATTTAAATGCAAACTATAAATTTTACATGAATTTATTTCCTATTGCTAAAAACAAAATGGAATGAAAGAGAAGAAAAATATCAACCGTTAAATAAATTTGTTGTAGAATAAAATAAATCTAAGTTATGCAAACACATTTAATCCTACACAAAATAATTTTAAAAGGAAATTAACTAAACTGAAAGGGAATAATCAATCTAACAAAAACAACATTAAAATTTCCTTCTCTTCGAGGAGGAGTGGCCATTTATCCTACCCTCTAATCTGAAGTGGATCTTCAAACTTGAGTCCTTAACAATTTTTTCTCAAAAGTGTTCTATTGTTTTATCAAAAACCATGTTATTACAAATGACTATATCAAAAAAATAAAATATGAACTTAAAAACTATCTACTTTGAAGACCAATATCTTATAATGTTCAAACAAGAACATTCTCCACAAAAAATGCATCATGCACTTTATGGTGGAGGTTGGATATTTAATACAATAGTTTTGCATGTAAATATATTAAATAGTTCTTAACTACATTTTGCTCCATAAAACATGGTGAATATTTATAGGAAGGAAGTATGTGTGGGGATTTGACCAGCTCCATCGCCTGATGTAAGCTATGTGGAGTCTTATTCGGAGTTGATTATTTCAACAGAGACAAAGAGAGGGACAAAATATTTGGTTAATGGTATTTTCTATGATTATGCCCTTGGTATTCCAAATTTAGCTAAGCATGAGGTAGACCACTTGAGCACCTAGGAATGTCACATGATATAATAGTGCCATAGATTTCTCTTTTTACCACATACACTCAATTCGTCACTGTCTCTTTTAGAGTACTACGCCACATGGATTCCGTTGTTGGCTAGCTATGTTAGTCCATCCATCTACTTGAAAAAAATCCCCTTGATTTCTCATGTTTCTTACTCCTGTTTACACAATGTGATCCTTATAATACCAATTTTTTTAAAATATTAGAAACAAATAAAAACATATACACAAAAATAATTATCCATATACATACTCAATAAATATTCCTTTAATCAAGTAAGAAGCTTCAATTTATAATCAAGATTTTATAATTTTATGCACAATAAAGGGAAAGCATGTGACAAAATAGGCATGGAATGAGGGTATTTATAGTCTCATCACTTGGTTATGAATATCTTTTGTGTTTGCTAGCTATTCTCCTTAAAGAAAAATTGTTTCGTTCCTTTGTTGCAAATCTTGCCGTATCATTGTTATAAAGACTTGTATTTCTTTGTTAGAAAATCCTACAAACCTCATAACATTTTCAAAATGTCAATTTTAGTAGCTTGGACAACTGTTTGTCCTCACCAATATAGCAAAGATTAGTTATGGGTAGTTTGACAATGCTCGTTACGCCTAGAATTTAGAAAAATAGTTGTTAGGATAAAAACAATTGTTATTTAATATTGACTCCTTTTAGGTGACACCTCATAACCAAGGTTGTTAATGGTTATTGAGTTGTCTTAATCTCAGCCGTTCATTTGTATTAATCTCGGCCGTTGATTTTCAACGAGAGTAGTATATAAGGGGGTCATTGGGTCATTTGTAATAAGGAAGTTTTTAGAGAAACTTGCAGTGTTAGCAAGTAGTCTTGCAGTGTTAGCAAGGGCGCAGTGATAGCGTTGGAGATAGCAGTGGAGGAATATCAGCAGGAGGATTAGGAGATTGTCGGAGCTCGCCATAAGAAAGAGGCAAGCGATTTGTTGGGTATTTTTTATGTGTTTGTATTTGTGAAGTTACAGTTGTGTTATTTTCCAATATTTGTTGATCAAATAATCTTACAAGATAGGAGGTTAATAATCAGTAACTGTAATAGATTTTTCACATGGTATCAGAGCTAAGTTTGGGTAGAAGAGATTTACCCTAGGTGAAAGAAAGTGAGGGTTTATAAAACCTAGTTTAACCTCTTCAAAATTATTATTATTATTTTCTTTTAAGATGGCCTCAACAGGTTTAAGAGATCAGGACAGATTGGATGGAGCCTCGAATTTTGGTGTCTGGAAAGCCAAAATTTCTCTATTGCTGGAAGAGAATGGTATCAAGGAATATGTGACCACTGTTGTACCTGTACCTACAGATGCAACACAACTCTTAGCATATAAGAAGGAAGATGCCAAGGTGAGGAGGTTGATTCTTGACGGTGTCAAGGATCATATTGTTCCGCATATTGCAGAGTTAGATACAGCGAAGACGATGTGGGATGCCATTATGAATTTGTACCGGAAGCTGATTCTCAGAGAAAAGTTGAGGAATACCCAGATGAATAAGGGAGAAGACATCACAAGTTACCTCACCAAACTTAGACTTGTCAAGGATGAATTGGCAGCTGTTGGAGACAAACCAAATGATGACGAGCTAGTGAGAATAGCCCTAAATGGGTTTACTAAGCAGTGGGATGTCTTTGTTCAAGTCATCAATGGACGAGACACCGTATTGAGTTGGGATTGACTATGGAGTGATTTCACTCAGGAGGAGCTTAGACTAAGTCTTGTCAATGGAGCCAACAATAAGAGTCAGAAAAGTGAGGTGGAATAGGAAAATGTTGCCCTAGCGGGTAAAGGGAAAGCAAAGAAGGGGTCTAGTAAAGGATCAAATTCACAAGGTGAAAAGAAGAAGAAAGATTCTTCGAAGATCAAGTGCTATGGCTGTCACGAGTTTGGCCACTATGTCAGTGATTTCCCAGAAAGGAAGAAGAATGAAAAGAAAGGCAAGAAGCAAGTTGTGGCTTCAGCAAGTGCAGATGAGCTCTCTAGTAGAATGGAAGATGAGTTTGCACTCATAACATGTATGGTTAGCTCAACCTCACAGAGTGTTTGGTACATAGATAGTGGGGCGTCATATCATATGACAGGAGTTAGAGAATACTTCTCCAGTTATAAGGAAGAGAGCACCAGAATCCAGATCTCTATGGGGAACATGTCCAAACTCAACTCAGTTGGGAAAGGGACTGTTCAGTTTCAGAGGGAGAGTGGTAAGATGATTCTCCTTCATGATGTGTTACATGTTCCAGGCTTAGGGATGAATTTGATTTATGTATCTGTCCTTCAGGACAAAGGGTACAATGTACTCTTTAGAGGGGCACATGTGTTGATCAAGCACAAGGATTGGAAATCACCCATAGCTATTGGAGTTAGGAGCGGTCGGCTTTATAGGCTGCAGTTTGATATTCCTAAGGCATTCATGAGCAACAATAATCTTAGAGATCAGAGAGAGCTATGGCATAGAAGGATGGGACATATCCATCATGGAGCCCTTAAATTACTTCATGAGACAGTGACAGGTGTTCCTGAGGTGAGCACAGAGCACGATGATGTATGTAAGGGATGCGTGTTAGGGAATTTTGCTAAAGCATCTTTTCCAATGAGTGACACCAGATCCAAGGGTGTTCTTGATCTAGTACATTCAGATGTATGTGGACCAATGTCGATGAAGTCTCTCAGAGGGTATGAGTACTTTGTTACTTTTATTGATGATTTCTCCAGGAAGACATGGATATACTTCTTGAAGACCAAGGATGAGGTTTTCAGTCGCTTCCAAGAGTTCAAAGCTCTTGTGGAGAATTTGATAGGAAGGAAGATAAAAGTTCTTGATCGACAATGGAGGCGAGTACAAAAGCAATGAGTTCCAGGAGTTCTGTACCAGAGAAGGAATCAAGAGAGAGTGGTCTATTCTTTGCAATCCAAAACAAAATGGAGTTCAGCGAGAGGAATAATCGGTCTATAACGGAGGCATCAAGGGCTATGTTGCATGACCAGGATATACCCCAGTTATCTCAGGGGCGTAGAGGCATGCAAAGTGCACAACAAGATATACATACATAATAGAGTTCCACATAAGGTACTAGGGAAGATGACACCGAGAGGAAGCATTCACCGGAAGAAGCCGATGTCGGTCACTTTAGGATCTTTGGGAGTTTGGCATATTGTCACACTCCTAAGGATACATGTCCCAAGTTAGATCGGATCATGCGGAGAAAGGGTACTTTTGTGGGGTATAGTGAAACCTCAAAGGCATATCGGATATTCATTCCAGGACTAGGGGAATTATTTATCGACGTGATGTCAAGTTCATGGAGGACAAGGCATTTAGAAGGTCTAGAGATTTTCCAAGAGATGATCGAGTGAGAAGCCAACAAAAGCTCCAAGGATCACCCTATTGAGTCAAGGGCAGCAAAGCTCGAGAGTACAGCTTACTAGTACAAGCATAGACTCGGGAGGAGAGAGTTTTCAAAGTATGGAGAAACAGTGCAAGAAGAGATGCATCAAGAAGACATGGAGGTTGATATTTCATCCTCTACGGTTGGTAGTAAGAACCGTGAGGTTCAAAAGACATAGAAGAATACTCAGAGTTAGTGAGTACTCCTAGGAGGAGTAATAGACAACGAAAACCACCAGCCGAGGTATGATGACTATGTTGCATTAGTTAGTATGTTGGTAGATAGTGAACCTTATAAATATCGGAGGCTCGCACAACATCAAGTGTGGCAAGAAGCAATGGTTGAGGAGTATACTTCAATTATGCAGAATGATGTGTGGGAGGTAGTGCCTAGACCAACAGATAGGGCAGTGGTTGGATCACGCTGGATCTATAAGATCAAGCACGGTGCAGATGGTAGCATCGAGAAATATAAGGCAAGGTTCATGGCAAAGGGGTTCTCTCAGAAAGAGGGAATAGACTATGAGGAGACATTTACTCCAGTTTCCAGGTATACTTCTATACGAGCTGTAATCTCAATTTTAGCACGATGGGATGGCAGATCCATCAAATGGATGTCAAGACAACGTTTCTTAATGGTGAGTTGAAAGAGGAGGTATACATAGAACAACCAAGGCTTTGAGCACTCAAAGAAAGAGACCCACATGTGTAGATTGAAGAAAGTGTTGTATGGGCTCAAGCAAGATCCCAGAGCATGGTATGAGCGAATTGATAGTTACTTGTAGGAAATGGGCTTTGTTAAGAGTGAGGTAGATGCTAATCTCTACTACTTAGTAGTTGGAGGTGAGATTCTCATTCTTTTCCTATATGTAGATGACTTGTTTCTTACAGGTTCACTGGGGCTCATAGAAGAATGCAAGAGGGATCTTGCAACGGAGTTTGAGATGAAGGATTTGGGACTTATGCACTACTTTCTAGGCACATGGAGGTATGGCAGAAAGATGGAGAGATTTTCCTTGGGCAAGGGAAATATTGCATGGAATTATTGAAAAGGTTCAGGATGGAATATTGCAAAGCCATGTCTACACCCATGATCATGAATTGGAGGAAGGTAGACACATCCAGGGAGAAGGATGTAGACCCCACCTTTTACAGGAAGTTGATTGGTTCTCTCATGTATTTGGTCAATACCAGGCCAGATATAGCTTTTGCAGTTAACTCTCTTAGTCACTTCATGGTTGAGCCAAAGAGAGTGCATTGACTCAGGTGGCAAAGCATGTGCTACGTTATTTGCGAGGTACAATCAAGTATGGAATTAGATATGCTCGAGGTGAAGGAATCAGGTTGATGGGCTATACTGACGCAGATTGGGCAGGTAGTAGTACAACAGAAGAGGAGCACTTGTGGTGTTGTTTCATCACCGATCAAAAGTTGTATCTTGGTTCGGTAGGAAGCGTAAGTCCTGTGCTCTCGAGTTCAAGATAGTTAGAGTACATAACAACTAGCTGAAACATGTGAAGCTATATGGCTTTGGAAGTTGCTAGTAGCTTTGTTTGGTCAGAAGGTTGAGACTACGGTGATACACTGGGACAATCAGAGTTGCATCAAGTTGACCAAGAATCCAAGAGTTTTTCATGATAGGTCAAAACATATAGACATCAAGTATCACTTCATCGAGATTGTGTACAACGCGGGTTGTTAAGCTACGATTTGTACCTATAGATCAACAGTAGCAGACATTCGACAAAGGCATTGGGAAGGCAAAATTCATCTTATTCGGAGAGATGTTGGGTGTCATGCGAAACAACTTCCTCACTAAGAGGGAGTGTTAATTTTAGTAGCTTGACAACCGCTTTGTCCTCACCCGAATATAACATTAGTTATGGGTAGTTTGGAAAGTTATGATTTTGGTCACCTAACCCTCTCATTAATTAATAATAAACAAATTACAAACTAAAACTGCTTGCTCGCCTAGAATTTAGAAAAATAGTTGTTAGGATAAAAACAATTGTTATTTAATATTGACTCCTTTTAGGTGACACCTCATAATCAAGGTTGTTAATGGTTATTGAGTTGTCTTAATATCACCGCTCATTTGTATTAATCTCGCCGTTGATTTTCAACGAGAGTAGTATATAAGGGGTCATTGGGTCATTTGTAATAAGGAAGTTTTTAGAGAAACTTGCAGTGTTAGCAAGTAGTCTTGCAGTTGTTAGCAAAGGCGCGATGATAGCGTTGGAGATAGCAAAGTGGAGGAATATCAGCAGGAGGATTAGGAGATTGTCGAGCTCGCCAAGAAGAGGCAAGCAAAGATTTGTTGGATATTTTTATGTGTTTGTAGTTGTGAAGTTACTGATTGTGTTATTTTCCAATATTTGTTGATTAAATAATCTTACAAGATAGGAGGTTAATAATCGTAATTGTAATAGATTTTTCACACAAAAACATCACTTCATCTTATTCATCTTCTTCTACATAAGAAGTATGCATTATAGCCATGTATGTTTAGGGAAAAACAATAATACTCATCCATAATTAATAAATCTTTGTGTTTGTAAAAAATCCATTTAAACTATGTCATCACACATATTGAAATGATCATGTTATTTTGATTTTGTCTGTTTGGTAAAAAACAATCCAATCAATGTGAAATCAAGTATTCTATATGTTCTTGTATATTGGTAATTTTTTTAATTTTCTCATAAAAATACCCCAATCCTTGCACTAAGCGGTATAAGTAAATCACTTTATGCACCTAATGCATACAAATTTTTACCAAAATATACGAATGTTTATCCTTTTAAAAATTCAATTTGGAATAAAGTGTTTTATATATACACATATAAGATTTTAGAGCTACTATGATGTCACCCCTATTTAACCAAGAAAAATTATTTATATTAATTTATTATTTTATCACAAAGCAATCCCTCATTCAAGCAATTTAGATATATAGAATTAATGCTTTTTAGATGCATATTGTAAGGGATTTTAAAAAAAAATTAAGACAACTAAAAGAAAAGAAGAGTTCCATAAAATCACTAAAATTATGTATAACTAATCAATTATTATGATGATACAAGAATCAATTTTAATATGACATCACTTTTATTAACATAAAAATTATAATATATTATTATGTTATTAAAAAAACATATTGTTATGCTTAAAAGTAAATGTTTATACAATTATTAATACTAGGTAAGAGTATTAAAATTTAGGAAACCGCTTGAAACTAATAAAGATGTCGATGTAAAGTATATAAGGTTATAATGGGTAGAAAGAATGACATGGAAAACATGTAAGAAAATGGTTATGAAAGGGGACATAGTTAAATTTTGGACTCGTTTATTTGAAATTACGAATTTCTTAACTTTTATTAATTAATAGGAGGGTCATTTTTATTGCAGATTATTTTATCATATAAAATATAAATTATTTTAAAGAATATAATATTATGATTTAATTTATAATTTCATAAAAATTAAGAATTTAAGTAATTTAAAAAACTTGTTAAATGGATATGTGTTTGAGTTTTTTAAAGATAAATAATTAGACGTGAGGTTAGACAGAGAACCAACAATGATGAATGTGATGTTAGTATGAAGTGTATTTGTATTATGCCATCATTTTCAATAGTATTAAAATTATGACATGTATTATTTTTAATGGTTGCAAAAAAATGTTTGATATATAAATCGGGCATATTTGACTATAATAATGTCTAATTTTTAGATTTTTTTCTTAAAATAGATTTTATTAATGGAAAATAAAAAATGTATATTTATAATAGTACCATTTCTTTTATGATATCATTTATATTCTTATAAAGATCTGAATGTCACAAAATAAATACATTTTCCATGAACATAAAACTAGCAATCGCATGTGCACAATGCAATGTGAACGCCAAACGGTATATGTTATTTAATTTAGAGGGTTAGTTATTACTTTTGAAGTTGATGTTGATAAGGGGTGTGATTGATTTTGTAAGTGTAGAAATATAGATGAAGCATTACATTTAAATATTCTATCTCTACATTTCAATTTTTTACAAATTCGTACATATACATTTACAAATTTTATATCATGAGTGGTAGTGTTTTGTGGACTATTTTATTTGAACTAAACATGAACACATGAAGACTTCCGTACATTGAGGTGCACAGAAAAGGCTATGAGAGCTTTGGATTTGAGGGCTACTTTTCAAAGGTCCGCATTGTAGTAATGGAGAAATGGTAAGCGATTCAGTTTGTTATTATGTATTGGGGTCTTGCCTGGTGTTTCTTAGCCCATTATGATGATAGATCTGCTAGGTTTTGTAAGGGCTTGCAATTCTATCCGGTAATCTTTGATATTTGTTTGCCATGCAGAAGCCTTGCCAATTGGGTACAATCCTCCTCTTTTTTTTCGGGTCTTTAGGCTTCGTTATTTTAGATCTATTCATTGTTATTGATGGAAAGATTTAATTTTCTCTACTTCCATAAAGGGCCAGGTTCGCTTCTAGGATTCGGGTAGAGTCCAACCCAGTCTGACAGATTATGTAGGCATCTCCTTCAATTTCTATGCACGTTTTCTCATCTCTTTTCTTTCTTCAGTGCTCAGGAGTAATCTTACAGATTTCTCCACCTTCACTTGACAAGGAATCTCTTCTCTGTGAAGGAAATACCTTGGAACCATCTTAGATCGTTGGTTACAACTATTGTTGTTATTCATCCGTTAAGTTACAATTGTGGTTCATTTTTCAAGTATTCACAGATGAATGAATGCCAACTTCTTAACATTTTCAATTGTCTTAAATGACATTTTGAGCCCTTTTTAATGAAAATCAAGCTTATTGCTATGCATTATAAGGTATTTGGTGGCTACATTTTTAGTTATATTTTGTTTAGTTACAAAATTTCTACGTTGTGAGCACCAATTAGTTACTTTCTTTTATTTCTTGTAGGTCTTTGACATTCTGGGAGGGGATATGTTTGCAGTAACTATATTGTAACTCCCTTCTGCTTAATATAATGATGGACACACACATATTAAAGTGTGTCATGCCTTCCCGTATCTCTTCATTTTCTCAAATCTTCTAACAATTTTTTAGTAGTATATATGCATACATAGATGTCTTTGTTGTCTATGGATGGTTTTAACATAAGGAAACACCATCTTTTGGTTCTGGTAGAAAAGAACCAAAAGAGGGTGTTTCCTTGAAAATTGGCACAGTGATAGGTGGTGATATAAGAGAATGTACACAGGGACTTATGTACAAAAATACAATGTAGCAATAATTATTTTGCATCAATTTTTATTACTATATATGCATATGTAGATGTTTGTGTTGTCTATAGATTGTTTTACATACTTGGTATATAAAAATGCATAGATAGAATTAGTTCACACCTTTCATGGAAAAGAAACCCGCACATCAATCCCCATATTGAGAGAACCAAGAGCACCACATGTTAGTGTTTAAGCTAAAAACAAGTCATTAAAAGAATCTTCCTTCCACTTAAACATCACCAAGAACATTAATGGATTCTTGCAAAACCATGAATAATTATTCAGAAAGGAGCTAGCATAAATTAAAAAGCACTACACATGAATACATTTGATACCCCTTGAATGGCACTGCCGCTTTGGATTCAAGAAGTGTTCAGTAAAGTAGTAGTGGAGGTGCTATCAAAGTAGAGGGTAGTATTTACGACGGGTTGTTTTGGTTGAGTGATATTAGTCTTGAATCCTCCTTTCTTCTTGCTCCAAGTGTTGATACGTGTGCCCATAACTCCAGAGGACATGTGCAGAGGTTTAAGTGTAGCATCTATTAGTGCATTCAAGTATGACCTATTGTTACATATTTTAAGAATGTGATCCATAAATATTCAAATGTTGCATTAAAAATAGACTTAAACAAGCTTTTTGTTCATTAAACTTGCACATTATATACATAATTCCAAAGCTTGCCATCAAACTGAGTACAACCAGGTTCCAAAGTAAGAAACTAATTTAATTTTTTATATTTTTAATTGAGTGTAGAGCAAGTAAGAAACTAATTTAGAAGCGAACCCTCTGCGAACCCTAAATGGTTAAGAGAAGCCACGACGGCCATGGAGGTAAGAAAAATGGCGGAGACAATGCTGGCAGATGCGCACAGGCAGAACAATCACGAACCCTCAATCAATCCTTCCATGGCGCACAGACAGAACAAGTCCTTTCGTGGATTGATCAGGCATTTTGTGACGCTAAGGCGGCTTCTTCGGCTCCCAACCCTGCTAGTTCCTCTCATGGGGACGGATCTCATCTGACACCTTTACAGAAGGCACGATCTCCCTGTGCTGATCACTTTGCTGCTAATGGTGATTGCAACAGTGGTAGAACTGTAGGCGGCGGGTCTCCAATGCAACCTCTGAACCGCTCTTCTTCAGTGGATTTACACCCAAAGCTCACTACTGACAGGCTGTCCTGATACCAGGGTTGATGCGAATCATGTCCTGAATAATAACTCAAACAGATCGACTACATTTAAAGATATTTTACAGGGTAGGAGTCTCGCACAAGGGATGAGTCCCATCACACCTTTGACCCCTGTGGTTACTAACCCTAGCGTTTCATTTGGGGATGAAGTCCTCGATTCAGAATGTTTCTACCTAGAGCATGCCCTGATCGGGAGATTCAACTGGGCTCTGGCCAAACCTAGCTACCCTTCATGACTGGATTACAAAGCACTGGATCCCGATTCTATCTAGTAAGTTAGATCTTTATCCATGTGTGAAAGGTACATTTATTGTTGTTTTTCCTCAATTAGGGATAAGGAAGTCATAGCTAAAAAACTCTGGGCTTTGCAATCCCACTACCTGGTTTTGAAACCCTGGTTCCCATCTTTTAACCCAATCACTGAATCCTTTGCCTGCAAACCAGTCTGGATTAGACTGCCCCATTTACCGCTCCAATTCTGGGACCGTACTTGTCTAACTGCTATTGGAAATACTTTGGGTCATACCCTTTTCATTGACCCCCAAACCACTGATTTCACGCACACAACTTTGCTAGAATCCTTGTTGAGCTTGACACATCCAAAAATCTCCCTGCTAATATAGAGCTTATAGTCCAAAATAGAACTTGGACACAATCATTAGATTATGAAGGCTTGCCCTTTAGGTGCAGAAAGTGTTTTGCTACTGGACACACTGCTGATGTTTGCGGAATGGAAAAGAGAAAAAATGGAAAAAACAACTGGTGGAAAAATGCCCTCCCTGAACACCTGATTTTCGAAGCCAAAGAGGAGTCAAATACAGATACTGAAGATGATTTTGTCCTGGAAACCCCTCTTTCGGAAATTCCAGTTGTTGAATGCGCCAAAGAATCTCATTCCGTTGGTGACAAAAAGGAAGATACAAAAGAAGATAATGAATCCGCTGTCCCAGTTGGATCTATGGAGGATAAGGAAAATACGCCTCCTCTTTTTAATCCTCTAATTGCGGAGGCTTCTACAGGCTGGATAACGGTGCGTAAAAATAAAAAACTGTTCTCCAAGAATACCGCTTCTCCGCCTTGCTAGTTTCTCAATGCTGCTCGGCTGCTCATCAATGCTTCACTTTCTTTGTCGAGCAACAGCTGTTTGGTCGCTGTAAACCAGTTGTTTTTATGTTGATTTGTTGTTGGTCTTGGGTTTTATTCTGTGCAGGTTTTTTCCTGCTTTTGTTCTTGTTCTTGTTCGTTGGGCCTTATTTGTTCACATCTGGCTTTTTGAGCCTTCTTGTATAAGGGTATAGTCCCTTTCAAAAAACTATTTGCCCTTAATAAAAAAAAGAAACTAATTTACAACTCTATGCACCTCAAACAAGATTCTAAAAGTTATTCTAAAAATTGGACATAACAGTTATCGTTAACAATTTTTTCACACACACATTTATAACCAAATACAACCACCAAAATAAGTTCAAAAATAATTTCTTGAGTAAAACCTGCCATGAAAACATTTGAAAACCCTTATTGAGGTCCCTTGCGCATTATCGTATAAGTGATTGCTGACATGCTACTTCCAAATAAATTCCACGACCCCTTCACTAAATCATATATAACCACTTCCCTACAAATATTATCATTCGTGTGCAAAAAATGCAATCCCCCACTCCAACAAATTCCAAAACAGGAAAGCTTCATGATTCTAAACCCAAAAAACGCAACTGAGATAAACTAATCCTTGCAATCTCTTTCCAATAATATAACACCTCGTCATCTTCTTGAGGAGACTGTTGAAGACCCCAAATAATTACAAGCTTGGGACGAATCATACTATTCCGATGGTCATCACCATCTCTGTAGTTACGTTCGTAGACCATCCCTGTTAGCAGGACTCCTGACCGACATGCAACCAATTTGTAAATTATGGTATTCTTCGCTATGTCTGGGAAATCTACCAGAGGAGGATGTTTTTTATTTTTGTTTTTATTTTGTAGGTCATAAACCATAAAATTGTCTTCAGGTTCATGCATCCTATTGAGAGAGAGAGAATTCTTTCTATTACATGCGCTGGTAATTCTGAGCAATCTTTGCCCATTTCTACTTCGCCTTTGCTCTCTCTTCAAGAGATTAGAGACTAGCTTTAAATAAAATGAAACAATACTATAATTAGTGCACTGTATTCTTTTTAAAGCTTTTATTTTTCCAAGCTTTACGCTAGTTTTTATTTTAATTATAAGAATATAAAATAATCTTTTCCCATCTCTACTTTAACTTTTACTCTCTCTTCAATACCTGTCCACTTTGAATTGCAACCATAGATAAAGAGCTTTAAATAAAAACAAACAATGCTATTATTACCGCATACTAATAATCATCGAAGCTTTACTCAAAAACTTTAATTTTAAGCGTCTTTAAATTATTTAAAAACATGCAACTGTCGGCCGACATCTAGACACCCGTCACATTGTTGCACGAACCACTTTCAAAACTCCTATTGTCAGAAAATTCATTACACCTAGCACGACAGATATTTTCTGTGGATGAAACATAAACCTACGTCAATTCATTTAAAGATGAAAAAAGTAGATCGAAAACATACCGACACTGCATGAAGTGGGGGGATCCTTCTGAAGATCCTTCAACTCCTTGAGAATATGCTTAGAACCATCGATCATGCACTCTCCTCTCCCTTCTTCGCAGACAATAGCACCGGGAGATCCACTAAAAATAAACACCCGGATATCCTTTAATAATAAATACAATGAAGGGGAAGGGGAAAGGAAGGCCAAACCAAGATCGTACCATGCCCGACAAATAAAAGACGAAAGGGCATCTCACCTGGTGAAAACGAAGAAACAACGGAAGATGAAGATGAAGACGAATAGTGGAGACCTGCTCCAATGATTCAACCCTCCTGCTTTGCATAGTACATACTCGACACAATTAAAAAACAACAAACCAACAACATGCAAAAACAGAAAAATAAAATTGTTAGAAAAGTAAAAAGTAAAATTGTTAAAAATAACAAAACTAGATTGGTAAAAAATAGCAAAACCGTCATTTAGGCTGTCAAATTTGACACAGTCCCATGAATGTCCACAAAGCTATTTCCCATAGGGGTAACGCCTTCGGCATAATTAAGTTATCATTCTAAATAATTGTGTTTACAATTCTAGAATACACAATACATATAATTATATATTTGACAGTTTGTTTCGAATACTTTATTTATTTTTAAATCTATATGAAACATTTTATGCACTAAAATAAATTAAAAAGCACATATTAAATATCTTGAGAAGCGATTTCTGGAAATTTATAATAAGAAAATGTTTTTAAGCTTGCAATTATGTACGAGTCTTGTTATAAAGGATGGTTTTTAATATTGTAACCCTATATAAGAGCAATCAATTTGGAAATCAATCAACGTCCATGTGAAAGGGAGTAGTGCATTGTAATATGATTTCTATTCTAATAATAGAAATAGTATATTATTATTATTATTTTCCCAAACTTTCAAAAATTTGTTACAAAGATAGTTTTTCATTTTTAAAGATCACAGGAAGTAAACAAAATTCTTCACAGGTAATTATCAAAGCAAACTAAATTTATTATGACATCAATTATATTTATATGTTGCTACAAAAGTTCTGTAAGATATCGGTGGCTTAAAATTGTAAGGCATGTTTAGAAGCTTCGATAAAATGGGATACTTTGACAGACAAATGAGGGAGGCGGAACACTCATCCTCAACAAATTGTTAAACAAAAAAATGATATAAATGTGAGGATACTATGTAAAATAAACATGCAATTAAATAAAATATACATTACATAATAAGTTCTTGATTATATTTTGAGCAACACAATCCACCGTGATTTCATTTCACATGTTTCCTCGACCTTTTTCTTGTTAAACATAAGGTTGTTGATTTGGTAACATTTATAGAAATAAATAATATTTAAAGTTTAATTTGTAGAATAAATAAGGACACTGAGAAATAAATCACCAAATTTCAAACATGAGTTACAGGGTAGCAAAAGCTTAAAAATAATATTATTGTTTTGAAAATAGAAACACTAAATTAATTGCTTATTTGTTAGCCATTTTGTGCATGATTTATGTGAAGTGAATATAGATTTTTTTAATATAGAAAATTTAAACTTAGCCAACATGATTTTTTTGCTCTAATTATTATTTATATTTTTATTGAAATAAAATATAACATTTATAAAAATTAAGTTAGCATAAAATTTGTATGACGTGTGATTTTTCACTTGGCTCTTCGAATGAAAATTTAACACATTTTCTTTCTTTTTAGTAGTCATAGGTAAATTAAAATTACATTTTTCTTTTAAAGTATAATGTTTTAATCACCCTTCTATGACAAATTAAAATACGTTTGAAGGGTATTGACAACTTCAAATTTGATCCCTAGATGTAAAAATTGGTTTTACATAAATATGAACTCGAGTGATTTTTTATATTTTTTTCCAAAATATCTAAATCCAAATATGTATATTAGACAGCGAGATGAAGCAAATCTAAAATCGACATAAACACAATACCGTATTATGTTTTTTTCCCAACTTTACCGAATGTTCTACCCGATTTAGTAATTTTGTTCCCATGTTATTGAGCTACAATAATCTCGCTCACTCATCTAGAAAATAATATCTTTTTTAGAATTTTAATTTGACCACAACACCATGAAAAACCATAAAAATGGAGGATCAATGGGGACCTTTGTTATTTTTTTTATTATGATCAAGCTCCTAGGCTTATGAACAATATTGGAAACAATTCTATCCACTCTAATATGAGTTTCCCAAGCCTTGTCACTTTCAATTCAGCGCCAACAATCTAATATTTAATGCAACAAGTAAATGGTACATGCTCTTCTCTAAATGCTTGAATTTTCTTTTTGTAGGTAGATGCTCTTGAAACAAAATTAAAAGCATCGCTTTTATTTTAAATTATATATATAAAACAAAATTTTATTTATAATATATTAAAATTATGTAAATGTTTCATGATATTATCAATATAAAAGTGCACTTTCAATCAAAAATTACGTAGATGTAGAAAGTGGTTTCACATTAAAATGCACTTGAGCAATTTTCATATATTTTATTTCCAAAATATCTAAATTCGAATATTTTGGTTTAAAAGAGAGAGTTTTACATAAATGCATAGCTATATTCAAAAAATCCAACATAAACTTAATATTGTATTACATTTTTTTGCAACTTTTAGTGAAAGTCGTATTTGAGTTAATAATTTTGTTCCACTATTATTGAGATCTAATAATCTTTCTCACTTTACTTGAATTCATGGTGGATCATCTAGAAACTCCTCTCTTTCTTTAGAATTTAAATTTGACTGCAACAACATGAAAAATCATAAAAAGAAAGAGAGTAGGGACCTTTGTTGTTTCTTTAATATGATCAAGCTCTTAGGATTATAAACAATATTAAAAATAACATACAATGTACATTGTTTTTAAACAAGTAGCCAACTTAGGCCTCAAAATTGACAGACTTTGAGCCATTTTTTGTTATTTTAGTTGTATATTACTGGTGAAAAAAATTAGTAGCTTAAAGAATGATATGCTGAAAACATATAAAATCATATAACTTTTTAAATGGTCCTCTATAAATATATGAAAATATACAAATCTATACAAAAATATCATAAAAATAAATATAGAAAAATTGGAATTTACAGTCACATAAAATAGCTATGCCGTCAACAAATTTTTATTTGACAGGCAGAGATAATTTGAAATTTCAGTCACTCTAGTGTAAGCTACCAATGCGCAGATAATCAAGTTTCAAATACATCGATTACATAAGACGGAGATAGAGAAAATCCACGTGGAAAACCTGAAGATAAAATCAAACTGTTAAAAAAGAGAAATGAGACCAATCCACGATTTGAAAGAAAAATTTAACTGTGCAAATCAGGAACTGAAGTTCCAAAAATGGAAATGGAATTACAAATGCATGGAAAACATAAGGAAATTTATAATAAGAAAATGTTTTTTTAACTTGCAATTATTTAGAAGTCTTGTTATAAAGGATGTTTTTGAATATTGTAACCCCAGATAAGAGCAGGGCAATTAACCTTCTAATCAATTTGGAAATCAATCAACGTCCATGTGAAAGGGAGCAGTGCATTGTAATAGTATATTTTTCTTATTATTTTCCCAAACTTTCAAAAAATTGTTACAAAGATCATTTTTCATTTTTAAGATCACAGGAAGTAAACAAAATTCTTCACAGGTTATCAAAGCAAACTAACTTTATTATGACATCGCCTATATTTATATGTTGCTACAAAAGTTCTGTAAGATGTCGGTGGCTTAACATTAGAAGGCATTTTTAGAAGCTTCAATAAAATGGGATACTTTGACAGACAAATGAGGGAGGCGGAACACTCATCCTCAACAAATCGTTAAATCAAGATCATTGCTCTGATTTAAAAAAATAGATTCTGAATACAATAAGGTGAAAAACCCATTAATGGCGAAGAAAAATTGGATCAACCCATGAGCTACATTTCACAGCAGTTCCATATTTGTGCAAAACCCATTAATGGCGAACAAAAATTGGATCAACCCACAAAATGCTCAACACAGCAGTTCCATATAATTTGTTCTCCACAGGAAATGTTCAAGACATGAGTTGCCCTATTTCAATAAAGAATGGCAACTGTACTAAATTATCCAAGAATAGCAAGAATTTGTTGGTAATATACAACAGGGTAAAAACCCATTAAAAATTGGATCAGCGGTTCCATATTTGTTGTCCACTGGAAATGCTCAAGACATGAGTTGCCCTAGATTTCAATAAAGAATGGTAACTGTACTAAATTACACAGAGAGAGATCTGTTGAGGAAGGGGTGGTTGAGAAGCTGGGAGGCCGTCCATCTCCTGCTAACTTCCTTCTGCAAACAAGAATCTATGAAACTCTGGAATTCTGGCGATGCAGTTGGCGGTAAAGATGGTAAATCCTCTACACAAATGGTGAACATGAGCGTAGCCCAATCCGGATTCTGTCCTGGTGGTAGAAATGGAAAATGACCCATGTAGCATTCCAGCAGTGTAACTCCCAAACTCCAAATGTCTCCTGCATATAAACCATCACCATCACTACCATTTCCGCCATAGCTGCCATCTGGGTCCAATCTCTCAGGGCTCATATAAGCACATGTTCCAACATATGAATTGTAGTCCGCATTATTATAATCCTGCCTTGATACAATCCTGCTCACCCCAAAGTCTGCAATCTTTACTTGCAGAGAATTTCTATTAATCAAGAGGTTCGAGGGTTTAATGTCTCTGTGTACTATCTTTTCATGGTGAAGGTATTTCAAGCCCTGCAACACCTGTTCGGCAATCTTGGCCAGGATGGGCTCACTCGAATGATTCTTTTGCTTTGCGAAATTGGCAAGAGAGCCTCCATCCATGTATTCCAGCAAGAAACTCATGTTTCCGCCATCGACAAAGAAACTCTCGCATTTCACAACATATGGGAATGAATCTTTTTCAGTATCCGGGCCTCTGTGTGAATCTGTTTAGTGAGCTGGGACGCCTCATCCCTGAGACGAACTACTTTGAGAGCATAGAAAGAGGAGGAGCTGCGGTGAAGGACTTTGTAGACAATCCCTGGCTACCCTGTCCGAGAATGCCCACCTTTTCAAATTCAGACAGCTGTCTTTGAGTGTCTAGTCTTTCGGCCATGATCAGAACAGGCGGAAGCAGGGGAGTCTCTTTGGAATGGAAATTTCAGTCTTCAACATAAACCTTTTCTTTGCACTCATCGCCGCCATTGCTATCGTACTGAACAAATCAAGCTCTTCGTGTTTATATTAATCTAAATTTAGATGCAGACCAAGTGAATATTAAACACATTTCATTCAGTTCGTCGATCCGCTCTAAATTTATACACGCATTAAAATTAATATGAAAATTGCAGTTATAAATAGACACAGAAATAAAAATAAATCTTAATTATAAAGAATGGCGCTTAACTTTCTTCGACAAAAATAAGAGCGTCGCTGTCTCTTATAAATTATCCGCATAAAACAAAATTGCTATTTAATTTGGTCTGTTGCTCCACTCTAATACGAGTGCCCCAACCCCTATCACACAATATTAGAAACAACATACTATGTACATTGTAGTTAAACAAGTAGTCCACTCTAATGCAAGTGCCCCAAGCATGATCACTTTCAATCCAAAACCAAGACTCTAATTAATGCAACAAGTAAGTGGTACATGTTCTTCTCTAAATGATTGAATTTGTTTTTTCCGAGTGGATGCTATTGAAACAAATGATTTTCCTTCTTTTCATATGACTTTCTATATCTTACTCATTCTCATACTCATGTATTTATAGACTAATTAAATTCAAATAAGTTCCTTATAAACATGCAAACAATGATCTTATCGACATACATGCCAATATGTAATAAAAAGGAAGATAAATGTAAACAAATACAAGCTAGGACCATGTAGCAGATAACTAGTCTCGTAACAAAATAAGGTGTCTACATAATGCCCCACTTTTATATGCATGTTTACACATGTACATATCAAGTAGAACAATTAAGTTAATACAAAGAAGCTACTTTGATTAATTAGACACACATTGACAGCTTTCAAAGTCAATATCAAACTAATTATGGGATGAAAGCCTACATAAAAGAGAGATCCCCCAAATTCTATAGTGGAGCATTGAGATGATTAACACACTAACATCTACACTAATGTTTCCAAAAACATGAAATCTTTCAACTCCTACAAACATAGAGTAGATATGTACTTGAGAAAATAAATTTCCATCGATATTTGTATCAATTAATTGATGAAGAATAGGAAAGGAGAATAAGAATCAATACACATGATAGTGATGAAGTTTGTAAAGATGCCCCTACAAAATTCAAACATTAGAATGTGTTTGATCTTTCCATGCAAGCATGCAATTATATCTCTCTATGTATATTTTCATAATTGTGTGTACACGATTGTGTGGGTGTAAAGGTGTGTGCAAGAGAGGTGCGCTATATACATCTTGAACAAAAAACTACATGATTTTTTTGATGTGGGAAAGTAAAGGAGTATCATATAGGTCTATAGTATTACGATAAAATAAGTGGAATATAGAGATCAAGTTGAACAATTAAGTTGATATAGAGAAGCTAATTTGATTAATTAGAAACACATTTGAAAGTTTTCAAAGTCAATATCAAAATAATTATGGGATGAAAGCCTACATGAAAGAGAGATCCCCAAATTCTATCATGGAGCATTGAGATGATTCACACACTAACATCTACACTAATGTTTCCAAAAACATGAAATATTTGAGATCTTACAAACATAGGGTAAGTATGTACTCAAGAAAATAAGTTTCCATTGATATTTGTATCAATTAATTGATAAAATATAGAAAAGGAGAATAGGAATCAATACACATGATATTGATGAAGTTTGTAAAGATGCCCCTACAAAATTCAAACATTAGAATATGTTTGATATTTCTATGCAAGCATGCAATTATATCCCTCTATGCATATTTGCATACATATGTTTAGACAGATTATGTGGGTGTAAAGGTGTGTGTCATGATTATAACAAGAGAGGTGTGCTTTATACATGTTGAACAAAAATCACCTGATTGTTTCGATGTGGGAAAGTAAAGGAGTATTATTTAGGTCTATAGTATTAAGATAAAATAAGTGGAATATACATATGAAGTAGAACAATTAAGTTGATATACATAAGCTACTTTGATTAATTAGAAACACATTGAAAGTTTTCAAATTCAATATCAAAACAATTATGGGGTGAAAGTCTACATGAAAGAGAGATCCCCTTAATTCTATAGTGGAGCATTGAGATGATTCATGCACTAACATCTACACTAATGTTTCCAAAGACCTTGACCACTGCAAAAACTATGAACTATTCTATGAAGGTGGAAGAGAGATATGAAAATAAAACATGAAATTGATATGGAATTGAACGATGGAAATGACGGATGGATAGATCGATTGAAGAAGAATATGAGAAAGGAGGAAGTTCGATAGAAGAAGAGGATGTTGATGGATGTCCGATGAAAATCCCGGCCCCGGTAATATCCAAATCGTGCTAAATATTGAAGAACCAGAGTCAAATTATGAGGATGAGGAATTTAGGAAAAATCTCCATGTGACCCCAATAGGCTCAAGGTAATTTGGATTTCGGGAAGGTTTTCATTACAGTAATTATATTTTTGAACCTTTTAGTTTCAGAAATCATGAAGAAATTATCAATCATGAATTGGAGGAAAAGCGATGGAACAAAGTTCTTTCAAGAAAATTTTAAAAATCTTCTCTCTCGGAGATGATTGCCCTCCTACCGGTGGGGATCTTTTTAAAATCCTTAATAAAAGAATCAATATGTCTATACATTCAAGGAAATTTACTTCACTAATAAGACATCAATATAAAACATAAATTTCTATAAAACACCATGGGAAACAACATAAATTTCTAGGAAACATCATAAAAACCTTTTCTTTGCATCGATCACATACATTGTTATCATATTGATCACAAATATTTTCTAGTTCTTGCGGTGCCAATGAAGGGAACAAATAAACCTATTGATGTTTATATATAAATGATGTTCGTGTTATCCAATTTTGTCCCTTAGGAAAAATTGGACAACGAGGGCTTATTGTGCTTTAGGACTAAGTAGGAGGTTTCATGAAGCATTCTAGGATATTTAGGAAGTTTCAAGTTTTACTTAAAATATTCTTCTGCTTTTCGAGTTTTGGAAGCTCGTGGTCCGATAAGGTATGAGAAGATTACCCTGATGCAGACTCACATTCATCAACTTAGGAAAAAATGATAAAAATGATAAACCATGTTTAATTGGGTCTTGTTGTATCTTTTCTCTTCTCTGGTTTGAGAGGAAGCCCAAAGAATTCAAAATCAAGGAAAGATTAATTTTAAAGGGATCAAATGGCATTTGAGTGTGAAATAGCTCGCTGAGCTGCTCATTGAGCCGCTCATTGAGTAGCTTAGTGAGCTCGTAATGCATTGAAAAGTTTACACCAAATAGCTCAGTTAAGCTAAATGGAATTGATGAATAGAGCTCGGAGAGTAAGCAAGTCGATTTAATGAGAAGGGATCTAGCTCAAGGGCCAACCAGGCCATTTCTAACACTCGACAAAGGAAAATTAACAAAATAAAGCCATGTTAGTTGGAGGCCGAGTGAGTTGCTCGAGGTCACGCTTGAGTGAGGAGATCAATGTGTTGTGATAGAAGAACATTTGAGCGGAAAGCTCCTGCGAATTGCACTTATTGAGCTTGGAATATAACAATGAGTGATTTAATGTGGAATTCTATGATAGGAGCTCGAACGTAGCCGAGCCAGCGTTGAATGGAAGCTTCAAGAAGTCATGTTGGTGATTCTACAGTGAGAAGTTCAGAATGTATGTCAACAAAGTTGTGGAAGAGAAGTTGGATCCTAGCCAGTGGTTTACGTTGCAGATATGACTCATCAGAGGAATTCAAGAACTCAACAAATTGGCTTAGCGTGTAGGAGATCACATCTAGCTCAGGGCTTGACAAATAAGATGAGGCCGATTAAACGTTATAGGTAATAGCTCGGTCGTCAAGTGAATGGTAACTCGGGGATTTCATGGTGCCTCGATCGAGTCATCGATAGTCGAGCTCATGTAGAAAATTAACTCGACCAGTATCGAAAATAAATGACTCGGTGTGCCCATTGCGAGTCATGGAGACATACACAAAACCATGCACAGGTCGAATAGGCAAGTGGATACTAGTAGACATAACTTGGCATCGTGACTTGTTAAAATCAACGTGGATGTTAAGCCATGACGGAAGAAAAAGAATGTGAAATGATAGGGTAGGATCGAGGTGTTGATGCGGTGAATCGGTGACTAATTGAGCTAGATATCACGATGAGGGAGCTTGAGGCTCATTCAGGAAATGGCTTAATCAAGCCAAAGAAGGATGAGTTTAGATTTAGGAGCTCGTGTGGCCAAGTCGTAGGAGTGGTCACGTTTAGAAGAATTAAAATGTGGCTCGAAGGATATTGTGGTGACTCTCTTATGGGATCAAGTCAAGTGGCTCAGGGATCGAGATCGGAATATGGCCACACAACAAAATGGAGCTCGATTGGCCCACAAGTCGGTGATGGCATAGTCGAGTTAATTAGAAAGAAAAACATAGGATACTAAATCAGTTTGTTGAGCCATCGAATGACCAAGTCCATTGAAGGAAGAGTTTGGGTCAAGCTTCATTGTAGTTCGACAGGTTCGGGAAAAGCGAAGTGCATACTGATTTTGGGTACCCAGGATGAGAGTTCACGAATGGGTGGATAGGTAATTCACGTGGCATCGAGGTGAGGTAGTTTGAAAGTAAGCTCATCACGAAAATGATCTCGAGTTGATCTAGAAGCCAAGGTGTCTTGTTGTTTACAAACTCGGTCAAACGTGGGAAAGCTTGAAGGAACTGTCGAGTTTAATTCATGAGACAAGGTGTTTGGAGGGAGGTCAGCCACAAAATTTACATGATAGGCTTGTATGCAGATACAAGAACTCGATCAAATCGTGAAGGACTCATATCAGGGAAACAAGAAGAAATCGTATTTAAAAGAGGAGGATTTTCAGAGCTTGGGCATTTCGGTGCTGAGTTAGCAAACATTCAAAGACAAGCTCGAAACCTAAAACTCCAAAACTCAAAAATTTTGGAGTTTCAGATTTTCAGGATTATGAGATTTTAAGGTAGTCCGAGCTCGCGCTTTGCTTGGAGTTTCTGTTTCCAAAGTTTGAAAAGGTAAGCTCGATTGAACTCCTAACTCCGAAGTGAGTTGCGTTGTTTGGAGATATTGGGTTCGGGTTTTGGGAGACAAGTCTTCAAAGTTGAGGTGTTGTCACACTTCGGAATGCACACCGAGACAAGAATGGTCTTCCGATTCCAATTGACTTGGTTGACGTGTAGTGGTGGTAGTTTAGGGGAAGAACCGAGCTTACCCGTTAGTGTAGACACCCTAAAAATACATATATATTCTATGACACTAATTAGAATTAATTAAATTAATTCTATCTCATTGTAGTACACCCCTTTGGAATTAATTAAATTAATTTCATCTTTCAAATACTCCTCTTTAGAATTAATTAATATTAATTCTATTACCTAAGCTATATTCCTACCCATTGGAATTAAATAATTTAATTCTAACATGCCTTTGGAATTAATTACATTAATTCCTACACCCTCCTAGATAATATAATTAAACATTTATTTATTTAAATAGTTAATTATCTCTTCACAATTAAATTAATTTAATTATACCATTCTCTTGGACTTAATTAAATTAATTCCTAACACCTTCTAGCCAATATAATTAAACATTTATTTATTTAAATGGTTAGTTATCTCCTCACAATTAAATACTAATTAAATTTAGTTATTTAATTCTACCTATTTAAGTTAATGACCACTTGGACTCCACATTCTTATCCTAGCTAACTGTACTTCTAGAATCCTAGAAAGGCGGGGCAATTGAATTGTAGGTACAACCACCTTCCCGATGCAACTTCCGTAATTAATTCATTTATTGCCCCTAAATGCCACGGCACTCCGCAAATTCCTCCAATGTTATTTTTAGCATGAGCATTCAACCATGTTTAACTAATTTACAACTACTTCTGCCTCTATAAATTGCATGCTTACTCTCTTACAAATCATCTTGGATTTAAGTACAATCACTCTACTAAATTTCCAAGCCAAAGTATTTGTGTTTGTAGCATTTGCACTCATATTTGGAGAATATTCAAGAGCACCCACATTCATTTGCAAGGTTCCACAGACAAAGTCTCCACAACCTTACTAAGGTTTGCACCGAATGATTACGAGAGGTTTGCATTATTATTTTCTTATCTTTCATTTCTTGAGCAGAAATCTCCTTAAACACGAGACCAAGTATTCACTAGTTGAAAAGGCTTATTTAGCGGTTTCTTATACTTTTGGTAAGTTGCGACACTATCTACCGAATCATACCACCAAGCTAATTTCAAGGGTTGATCCTCTTAAGTATCTACTTTCGAGACCATCATAAAATGACGAATGTCTAGCCGGATTGCACTATTTAGCGAATTTAATATTGACATTGTCAATCAAAAAGCTATCAAAGGTCAAGCACTAGCAGATTAACTGTCTGCAATTGTGTTCAATGAAAAGTTGCAAAAGCCATGGACACGGGGTAAGAATCTCTAAAGAAATCCCAAAGGCTTTTAACAAACTAGTCAGTGGACCATCAGATAAGAAATAAACAAGGATTCATCACTTTGCATGCATTAAACTTGAAACAAACAAACAACCTAACATATTTAGTAATTATATATTCTTGAAAACTTTAAAAATGAACCTAGTAAGGATTCTAAGCAATCAGTTTGTGATTATGAGAATGGGAGCTCACCATTAATGGCTTCAAGGCCAATGGTTCTTCCCATTTACTCAATGCTTGGTGTGTAGTGCAATGGAAAAAGTAATAGCTCAATAAAAGAAATGAAATAAGCTTTAAACCCTAAGCAAAATGCTATAGTTTATGTTAGGAAGAAGGAGAGTTCTTGGAAATGAGAGGGGGTAGTGGGCTATTTATAGTTTTCTATTTGGGAAAGTGGGGGAATTTTGGTGCATATGGGACTAAAAGGGAGTCAACAAGTTGATTAGTGAGTCAAAGTAATATTTGAATAGGTTTAGAAGAGGTTAATCATGGTTAGGACTAGTTAAACTAGTTTAGGCTAGTTAATCCTGTTTAGAGAGGAATTAGGGTTTTGAGAGAGTTTTGAGAGGTCTAATCAATCCAATGAAATGGATTGATAGTCTAGAAAGCTAGTAGAAGTAGTCTAAAGGGAATGAGAAGATGGATTAGTCAATAAGAGGTTATATATATTTGGTGAACAAAAAGAGAACAAGAAAGAAAAGTGTGAAGAGAAGATGAGAAAACAACAAGAAAAGGGGATATTTAGGTATCCAAAAACGGTGCTTACATAAACAATTTGTAATCATCACTTTTCTTAGAATCCTCATCATCGGTCCTTATTAAAATGTGAGAATACGACGAAAGCGTAAAATGACATGAAAATCCATGATACAAACAAATGTCCCTTGCTAAAACAACTACTCCATGCAACATACAAACATGCAATACAATACTAGAAGTAAACAAACTCACTTAACAGGGAAATAAGTACAATCAAACACACTTAAACTAACGACGCTTAAGATGGTTGCACAAATATTTTGTTATCGAGTTGCAATCCCAAATGTTTTAATAAATGAAGAGGGTTTAAAATGATACCCCTAAGAAATTTGTATATGCAAGGGAAAGGATGGAGGACACTTGGGTCCAATAGAAAATCAATGTGCACGCATTTAAAACAATACCAGGCAACTGATAGTGCCCTAGAGTATAAGCGAAGTAAGCAGCATATATTTTGTAAATGATTGTAGAGTTAGGTGATCCACGAGTCGTTGTTTCAAAACATGTGAAAACATCAACAATAAATGAGATGAGTGTCATGTGAGAGACACATATTTCAGTTGCAAATGAGCTTTTACCGATTTTAGTCCATTTTCAAAGTGTTTACGATTTTTTGGATTTTTGGATGATTTTATATTTTTTTAATTTTTGATTGGTTAGAGGAATTTAGGAAATGGAAGGTCACCTAAAATAACACAAATATTCCCCAAGGCAAAGAGAACGGGCATCGAGTGGCAATAAAATGCCCCGACAAGAAGAAATATTGGTTAGAATAATTATTTAAAAATAATCATGGCACTAGATAAAAATAGAAGACAAGAAGCACTGGACATATTTTAAATATGCCCCATGAAGAAGAGATAAGATCTAGGTGGAAAATAGTGCCCAAGGATGATTTAGATGATATCATATGTGTTGTACATGAGATATTTTGGTAGATTCTAGCACTTGGGATGATATTAGATGATATTGGTGCGGGTGAAACAAATTTGTGATCATGCGCAACCCCTCTTGCCCCCTCGATGACACTATATGTGATGATTAGCTTAGTATACACTCATGATGTAAAAATTAGTATTTTTTTGTATATATGATGTATCAAATGATGCTATATATGTGATAAATGATAGATGGTAAATGTTATAACAAAAAAATGTGTAGTAAACATACACACAAGAAAAAGGTTAAAAAACTAAACAAATATACAACCAAAACTATACAAACTGATAACTAAAAGTAATTTAATTACTACCTTGATTTTGTGGGACAACATTGATATATTTTCTGATGTTTTTGGGTTATCTAGAAATATATGTTTTCGAGGCTCTTGTTCACATTGTTTCCGAGGTTTTCCTAGGAAAATGTTACATCGTTGGTGTAGTCTTTTCCCTAGAAGATTTTCTAAATGTTTAGATTTTTGTGTATCTTTTTATGAATGATTTTTATTTTCTAAGATCACGTTCAAAGCAATGTACAAGTAAAAAGAAGCATGGATTCCCCAGTGTGATGTGGGAATATACAAAGGGAAGAATGACACACACATATGTACGAGAAAGTGGAATGTGAAGGTGCCTCAAGTGTTAGATGAAAATATTCAAAGGTACATCCTTCATACATATATAAGAGTAAATAAGCCATATCATGGCTCGGTGAAGATGGATTCGGTAGGGTTCCTAGACCTAGCAAAGGAAGTTATTTCTAGAAATTGGTGAGGGTTATGGTCTGGAATATCAAAAGAATGCACAGTTCTTCTTACAGGATATACCAAATCGGACTATGTTGGATCTGTCGATGACAGAAATAAAATTTAGGATATCTTTTTCATCTCGATTTGGACCCATCTCATGGATTAACAAGAAGAAAATTTGCGTTTCTCTCTCATCCAATGAGGTAGAGTATCACACCACAAAAGGAGTTGTGTGTGAATTGAATTAGCTACATCGTAGTTTTGTTGATATGGAGATTCTGAAGAAAAACTACATATCCTTCATTGCAACAATCAGGGTGTGTTGAAGCTTGTAAAGAATCCAGTTTTCCATGAACGAAAAGTCAAATTGAAGTCGAATGTCATTACATTCAAGAACAAGTCTTGAGCCACAACATCCAAATCTAGTACCACCCAAAAATTCTCCAAGTAGTTGATATACTCACCAAGTCTCTTAACAAGGTGAAATTTGAGTTGTTTTGGGGTACATTTGTAAAAACAATGTAATGAGGGGGGAATGTTATAATAATTGTATTACATTGATCTTCCACCTATCGGTTCACATTTCACATTACTTTTGGGACATTTGGTCTACTTACACATTGTTGCATGTATATATGCATCTGCTTGGTCATCAATCAATATCAAATAAACTTTTATTCTCTTCTTTCCTTTGTAATCAATAATAAAAATTGTGTCATTGAAAAACATGGTTCACAAACACAGATGGTTGAAAAACACATCATTCTTTTCAACCAACTTTACTTTTGAACCATGTTTTTAATGTTATTTTTTATATTGAACCTATATTGACCTTACACGGATTTATTTGAGAATTGAAAAGTAATGGGCATAAAGGGCTTGTAATATTTATACTAGTAAGTAATTAAATTGGCTAGTTGAAAAATACACTATGTTTTTCAACCAATTTTTTTCTTTGACTATTTGATGCGGTTAAATATTCTTTGTAATATTTTTACTTTGAAGCATTTAGGGAATTGGGTCTTGAAGTTAACATCTTTTTATAACTCACATGGAACTCTTACAAGCTATTATTGCAAATCTCTTTCCAAAAGTACTCAAAGTGTTTCTAAATCTTCTCAAATCAGTTGCACATCATCTAGAGTTGTCCCCTGATATAATTTTAAATCATGCAAAAAAATCAAAGAGTCTAGCTTCCTCCATTTCCAAGCATGGAGAGGAAATAGAGATTTATTTTAACAAGAGAAACATAAGATTGATTGAAATGGGGAAAATTATACAAGCATGTAGAGGTCATTTCCAAGCATGTATAGGTCATAGAGACGTGTCTGCACTGCAAGAAATTTGATGCTAGTAAAACGTGCTTATGATTTATTGAAATGGTGAAAAATATACCAAAAGGAACCTAATGTTTACTAATGGTCCAAGTGTTTTAAAAGGCGCCAATGTTGTTTCCACATGTGTGGTACAAAAATTATGTTCCTACATAAGAAGAAGATCTTGCTTTTGTGAAAATATAGAAATGAAATTCAAGAATAAAACCTCTGAAATGGCGTTAAAATCCAATAAAGGGAATTATAAGTAATTCACCAAGGTCATTGGAAAAAATTTGCAGTGAAAGGGACTCGGGATGTGACTTAGTTTAATTTTCACTTTAACTTGGCAACAACATTTAATACTTGTGGTATACATATGCATATTTTAGCATAGATATAGATAAATTCGAGTAGATTTTAGTGGAATTTTTTTGCTAAATTCATAAATATTCTTATTTTTAAAATTTTTATTTGGTCAAAATTTAGGTGTAGAGATAGGATTGGATTATCTAAATTTTTTAGATTCAAATTATTTTTAAGGGTTGGTTTACCTAACATTTACATTAATAATAGATTTTTTAAATATAATTTGTCATTAATGTGAAATTAAAATTTGTAAAATCCATCTCTCTCTATATATATTGATCATTATAAATATATAATTTTCTATATCATGTACACATCAAATTTTATTTGCAATTATTTTGTCCACCTAGGCCCTAAAATATAAACCCTAAACCCTAAATCCTAGGCCCTAAAACTAAATCCTAAACCCTAAACCTTGAGCCCTTAGCCCTAAACCTTAAACCATGATCCCTAAACCTTAAAACCTAAACCATAAACCCTAAACCCTAAACCCTAAACCCTATGCCTTAAACCCTAAACCTAAAAAATTCATCTGAGACCTTTACAAGTCCCATAGAGGTGTATTTTGGTGGTAATGGCCCTCCTGTTTCACTCCCTCAACTTTTTCCTTTCTCTCTCCATCACACTCAGCTTCATCATTCTTCCTCTACGTCCATGCACACTGCTCTCAATATAAATATAAGATATGTCTTTACAACATAAAATTTAGGACAAGACCTATTAACAAAAGTAGAAAGAACAATGACCGCGCATCAATACCAACAAAGGAGTTCGTACTATTATTATGGTTAGATGAGGGTCAACTCTTGAGGGTCATATTCATATTCAGTGTATCACTGTCAAAGAGGGAAACTCCTTGTCAAATTGGTTATTCAATATGACGTGGAAGATGAGCAAATAAAATTAAAGCTGGAGAATTAGATTTCATGGGTAATTAGTACTAAGTATTAACAAGACTAATATGGCTTTTGAATTCCTACTATCGTAATCACTGTACCTTGAAAAATAAAAATTTGACATTTCTACTTAGTAACAAGAACTCGTAACTTTCGTACTAATCGATTAGGAGGGCATGATAATATTAAGACCATATTTCCTAGTCTCGTACCTAGAAACATTAGTAATTATGCTTGTACAAAATAAACATAGCAATAAGGGAATGGCTAAGAACACACACGGGTTATCATTCGCCTAGTAAATCTTTCTTGTTTAGTTCTGAATGGGAGTCAACTAGCCTACAACTTAATGACCTTCCATTTATTGATAATTCATTCTATGATAAACTCGTGGATGCTTTCAAAAGTTCCTTAAAAAATATAGGGGTAGTCATAAAGCCTAGTGAAGGGTGTGATGTGATTTCCAAACAACTTGAAATGCATACATATTTAGAGGTCATAAAATGAATTTACAAATGTCTCTATCATTATTAATAGAAGCCAAGTAACGCTGTCTCCTTGTATCCAAGTATTGAGGACTATTAGGGTCTATGGTAGGATTGGACATTTAGGAATCATTGAGTGTATGAATCAAATTTCATTGTATATGGAGAAATAATCTCAAACATTGGAGTAGTGCATCTTGGAAATTAAATTAAACCTTATAAATCCTCTCAAAGTGTCATTCTAAGTCCTAAACCCTAAACCATGAGCCCTAAAACCTAAACCCTGATCCCTAAACACTAAACCCTAAACCATAAAATTTGTGACCTAAACCTTAAACCCTTAACCCCGAGACCTGAACCCTAAACTATAAACCCTAAAACCTAAAACCAAAATAATAAACCCTAAGCCCGAACACTAAACCCAGAACCTTAAACCTTTAACCCTAAATCCTAAACCCTAAACCTTAAATCATGATCCTTGAGCCCTATACCTTAACCCTAAATCAAGAGCCTTGAGCTCTAAACCCTAAACCTTAAAACCGTAACTTCGAACCCCGAACCCTAAGCCATAAACCTTGAACCATGAACTCGAAACCCTAAGCACTAAACCCTAAACCCTAATCCTTGAACCCTACACCCTTATCCCTTATCCCCGATCCCTAAACCCTAAACCATGTACCCTAAGCCCTAAACCTAGAGCACTAAATCATAAAGCCTAAACCTTAAGCCCTAAATTGAATGTTTAAGTAAATTTAGGAAAGTTTAGGAAATACAAATCTCATTCAAGAGTAATCCGTTTAAGACAGGGTTTTCAGGTGCAGGGAATGAAATCTAAAACGTTAAAAGTTGACTTCTCTGGATGATTCTAGGAGTTTTGGAAATACTTGGGATGAAAAAATAGGCATTGGAAGGATATTATAATACTCTATAAGGTGGAATAATCAACATTGATTCAAGGCTTAAATATTTCTTTAGGTATTGCAAAACTCTTCAGCTTTGCCCCTCTAAGTTCAAAATGAAATAGGACCTAAATTTTGAGTCAAGTAAGCAAAATTAGATTTTTAGAATAGTTTCATTGATCATAAAATGTGATTTTTAGTGTTTTAGTGAAGTATGGAGGTCAATAACATGTAACTCATACTCAAATTTCATTCAAGGATTCATCCCCTATCTAGAGGAGGAAACCCATTTCCATGAGGAACAACTTGAGAAAAAAGGTGTCCATGTACCATAAGCATGCTTACACCCAGGTTTCATCTTAGTAAATAAATTTAATTGTGAAGGATTCATTATATTTAAAGGTGAAATTTGGAGCTCAAGGAGTGACTTGATGATCATCATATCCTGACTCGACATTGTACCCAAATCTCTCCAAAGAATAAGCTAAAATGAGTTAGTCATGCCATTGAGGTATCTAGGACCATCATGTGTGAAGTATTAAGGCATCATATATCTCCATGAGATACATATGAGAAAAGACACATATGATAATATTGAATTTGGTTCTATGAAAGGATGATTTTAGAGCCAAGAAATGTGAAGGGATGATATTTATATGGAGCACCCTATTTCTAAGAATGAACAATCATTTGAGTTCACTTGATGCAATTCACTAGGTACTATTCCTAAAAACTCATTCAACACCTAGTAGTGTTATCAAAACTTAAGGATGAGGCACATAACAATCACCTCATTTTTTCCATAGGACAAGAATCCCATTTAGGAAGTAGTCCTCTATCTATAAAGTGAGGATCTCATTTTAGTAAGTAAACAAGCATCATAGAGCTGATTCGTGGTCACTAAAGTGAATTATGGATCAAATTTGAAAACGGTACCAATTTAAACAGGGGTAGGACCAAAATCCAATCTAGAAGGTCAAAAAACCTATAATACGGCTATATGTTTTCCCAAAATAAATACCAATTACAATATATGGCCTCTCGCGGTTTTATCCATATCCATCTAGTTCTCTTGTTTTCCTATTATTTGCAAATGCGCGAAATAGTGCAGTTTGAGTCGCAGTGTAAGTCTGCGAGAAGCTATATTTTGCAAATGGTAGCTCATGGGATCAAACCATCTAGGCCAACATGTTTGGATTACTTTGTGAACACTAGTGGAGTATTCTTTTTGGTTCCCTACACTCCTCATGCTTTCGGGCTACCTCGTCCGGGCGTAGTCCCTTAAGAGCCATGAGGCCCAAACACGCTATATCTTCGACGGGTGATTTATCAGACTCCAAGAAACCTAGAGACGTCTCATCAGATATGAGACCTCCAAATTAGGCCCTCAATGAAATCCTCTCGTGGTTTTATCCATCTCCATTCAGCCTTCTCTTGTTGTCCTATTGTTTACGAAGGCGTGAAATATTGCGCCTTAGTCAATATAGGGCTGCCAGACGCTATAGTTTGCAAACAGAAGCTTATGGGACCAAACCAACTATGCCAACACATCGGGTGACCTGGTGAATGCTAATGTAGGCTTTTTTGGTTTCCTACGCTCTCGTACTTTCGGCTACCTCGTTTGGGCGTAGTCTCTTAAGAGCCCTGAGACCAAAACATGTTATATCTTCGACATGTGATTTCTCGGACACCGTGGCACTTGGATTTGTCTTGTTAGATCCGTAACCTCCATGTTGAAGTCCTATAAAAAATCCTCTCCCAGTTTTCTCCATCTCCATTTAGTTCTCTCGTTGTCCTATTGTTTGTAAACACGCGAAATATTATAGTCTAAGTCAGTGTACGACTTCCAGATGCTATAGTTTGCAAACGGAAGCTCGTGGGACCGAACCAACTACGCCAACACGTCAGGGTGGCTAGGTGAACACTAGTGGAGGATTTTTTTGGTTCCCTATGTTCCCCGTGCTTTTGGGCTACCTCGTTTGGGTGTAGTCCCTTAAGAGCCCTAAGGCCAAAACACGCTATATCTTCGACGGGTGATTTCTGACTCTGTGGAACTTAGAGATGTCTCGTCAGATCCGAGACCTCCATGTTAAGGACCTATACAAAATAATATGACATTTTTATCCATATCCATTTGGTTATCTCGGTGTCCTATTGTTTGCGAAAGGCACGAAATCTGCAGATCACGAGTCAAACAGAGGTCGCACGACGCTATAGTTTGCAAATAGAATCTTCTGGGACCAAACCAACTATGCCAACATGTTAGGGTGGCTAGGTGAACGCTAGTGGAGGTTTTTTTGGTTCCCTACACTACCCATGCTTTCGGGCTACCTCGTTCGGCATAGTCCCTTAAGATCCCTGAGGCCAAAACACGCTATATCTTCGACGGGTGATTTCTCGGACTCATGGCACCTAGAGACGTCTCTTTAGATCCGAGACCTCTATGTTGATGCCCTATATGAAATCCTCCCTTGGTTTTCTCCATCTCTATTTGGTTCTCTTGCTGTCCTATTGTTTGCAAAGACACGAAATACTACAATGCGAGTCGGTGTAGGGTCGCCGATGTTATAGTTTGCAGACGGAAGCTTGTGGGATTGAACCAACTATGCCAATATGTCGGGTTGGCCAGGTGAACACTAGTGGAGGATTTTTTTTGGTTCCCTATGCTCCCCGTGCTTTCGGTCTACCGCGTTTGGGAGTAGTCCCTTAACACCCCGAGGCCAAAACACGTTATATATTTGACGGCGACTTATTAGACTCCGTGGCACCTAGAGACATCTCGTTAGATCCGAGACCTCCATGTTGAATCCCTCTACGAAAGCCTCTCTCGGTTTTCTCCATATCCATTTGGTTCTCTCGCTATCCTATTGTTTGCAAACGCATGAAATACGGAAGTCCGAGTTAGTGTCATTTAACGCTGGACACTATAGTTTACAAACGGAAGCTCGTGGGACCAGACCAACAATGCCAACACGTCGGGGTGTCCAGGTGAACACTAGTGGAGGATTTTTTTTGGTTCTTTATGCTTCCTGTGCTTTCGAGCTACCTCGTTGGGGCGTAGTACCTTAAGAGCCCTGAGCCCAAAAAGAGCTATATCTTTGATGGGTGATTTCTCAGACTCTGTGGCACCTAGAGATGTCTCGTCAAATCTGAAACCTCCATGTTGAAGCCCTCTATGAAAGTCTCTCCCATTTTTCTCCATCTCCATTTGGTTCTCTCGTTGTTCTATTGTTTGCAATCATGCAAAATACATCAACTCCGAGTCGGTTTGGGGGCTCCCGACAATGTAGATTATAAACGGAATCTCATGGGACCGACCAACTACACCAACACGTTGGGGTGGCCAGTTGAAAGCTAGTGGAGGCTTTGTTTTGGTTCCCTACGCTACATGTGCTTTTAGGCTACCTCGTCCCAAGCGTAGTCCCTTAAGAGCCTTCAATGACTAGATTGGCTTAAGAATAAATTTCTTAGGGGTATGTCTATCAATCACCTAGTAAATATTTCTTGTTTAGTTCTCGGATGGCGGTCAAATTAGCCTACGACTTAGTGACCTTCCATTCATTGATAATTTATGCTATGATAAACCCATGGATGCTTTGCCTTCAAAAGGATAAGGGTGGTCATCAAGCCTAGTGAAGGGTGTGATGTGATTTCCAAATATCTTGAAATGCCTACATATTTAAAGGTAATAACACGAATTAGACAGATTAGACAATCAAGAATCATTAAGTGTCCGAATCGAATGTTATTGCATCTAGAGACATTCTCAAGCATTGGAGTAATGTATATGGAGAGACATTCTAAAAATATAAACGGAATTTGAAAGGCATCAAATTGTGATGACTCTCGGGTGTTTTAACAGGGAGAGAAGATGAAGAAGCATAGAAGAATGTAGTAAGTGCATGATAAGATAGAACCAAGATACAAAGAGACCATGAGCAAGAAGAAGCACAAGTAAGGTAAATACAAATATACACATTGATAAATTGAATGAATAATTACACAAAGTAGGTAACTCTTTATATACATACATTATATAAATATTGATTTCCAAAGTTTGATGCATATTATACATTGAAAATTCTAAATACATATACATCACCAATAAATGAAAAAATAATCCATAATGTCTTAAATATTGTCAAGTGCACATCATATTAGTTTCATGTGAAAATAATATCAGAAATGTAAGGTCTCATACAAAATTATCAAGTTACAAATAGTATTTTAATGTGCATAATTAATACAAAACTGCCCAAATAGGTTATATACCATCAAGTTCAAATGCCATATAAAGGCGCACATACAATGCCATGCACATAGGCATACCAAAAAAATATTATGTGTAGACACCTGTAGTTTGATCAATGCACTATTATTCCTAATATTGCACTACCTATTCTTCCCCTTGCAAATTTACGACACACACCGTTAGTTAGACCTATCTAACTCCCTTCTTACGACATCTTTTTGGTCATATTTCCTCTTGTAAACCACTTAAACAGGTTGTCATAGCCTCATTATGACTACATTAGCTTCTTATTCCCTTCTAGTTTGCTTCTATTAGCTCCTTGGACTATCAATCCATTTCATTGGATTGATTAGACCTTCCGAACCCTTCCAAAACCCTAATTCCTCTCTAAACAAGATTAATTAGTCTAACCTAGGTTAATTACCCTAAACCTAGTCAAATCCTACTTTGACTTACTAATTAACTTGTTGACTCCCTTTTTAGTCCCACATGCACCCAAAAGCCTCCCATTTTCCAAATGAAAACTATAAATAGGGCTATACCCCCTCCCTCATTTCCTAAGAATTCTCTCTTCTTCCTAGCACAGATTATAGTATTTTGTTTAGGCTTTAGATTGTATTTCATTTTCTTCCATTGAGTTAGTAGCATTTGCTTTTATATTTTATAGCACAAATATGGAGTAAAAGGGAAGATACATTGGCCTCAAGCCATTAATGGGGAGATATCTTTCTCTTATACACATAATTGAATGCTTAGATCCTCTTAGGTTCATTATTTTAAGCTTTCAAAGAATAGAGGTTAGTTTCATTTTCTTAGTTTGCTTGTTTACTTCAAATTAATGTATGCAAAGAAGAAAACCTTGCTCATTTCTTATCAGATGGTCCATTGATTAGTTTGCTAAAAGCCTTTGGGGTTTCTTTAGAGATTCTTACCCCAAATCCATGGCTTTTGCAACTTTTCATTGAACACATTTGGCACACCTGGTGGGACACTTAGTCCATCCTCCATTAATGGAGTCACTTTGAAGCTTTTGTTTTAGTTTCTAATTATTTCTTAGTTTTAATCTTTCTAGGATAGTTTCAAGCTTTTAGATTAGTTTTTCAAAGTTTTTTAGATTAGTTCAAGTTTTTGATTTCACTAAGCTTTTTGTATTAATGGCTAAAAATCAGGTTTCTTAACTAGTTTAGCTAGGATTGTCTTGCTTTTGTGCTCTTTGCAGGATCGAAGGAGGTAAAGTGCTGCCAAATTGAACCAAATTGATGAAATTTTGACATTTTTGAGATTTTGTTTGAAAAATCCCATGTTTTTTTAACCACCTATAGGGAAGGGTGTGCATACACCTTTTTCTAGCGTAGGCACCACTGACTATCATTTTTTGACAGAGGCATGTAGGTACACTAATCCTGGCACACATACACTAATCCTGCACACATACACTAATCTTGGCACACATACACTAATAGTGGTGTAGGTACACTAATAGTGGTGTAGGTACACTAACAGTGGCGTAGGTACACTAATTGTGGCACACATGCCCAAACCTTAGCGCAAACATCATTAGCAATTTTTCGAGGCCATAAATTTTGCTCCCGAGCTCGAAACGACTCCGTTTTTGTTGCGTTGGAAAGGTATTGAAGAGAAATACATAATGGAATCATAAAATTAGGATTTTGACTTACAAAAATTTATGGTTTACATTATTAGGTAACTAGTCATTTTCTAATGTATCTTAAAGTCTAAAAAATTATTTTCTTGACTATTCTAACACTTTGAAAGGTTTTGTGACACTAATCAGTTGGTTACAGGGTTTTGTTTTGTTATTTCAACTTGCATAGCTTAAGTGTTTTCATTTCTTAGCTTGAATAAAGCTTGTAAAGTGTGTATGCTCTCTCCTCGCACCTTTTTGGCAATCTTGGAGATCAAAAACACTTGTTCAAACTTTATGTCATACTTTAAAAACACTTTTTCTATGATGCTAAAAAAGTAAAATAGATTTCCATACGATTTGTCTTAGTGGAATTTTCACATTGCGTATGCTCTTCCTTCGCGCCTTTTTGGCAATCTTAGGAATCAAAAGCAAAGTGTAAATTCTCTTTCTTAAGTTTACAAATGGAAAACTACTAAAACTTGTTGTATACAGGACCCAACGCTTGTAGAAGAAAGACGTCCAAAACGAAAAACTTCTAATACACGTTTTCTTGCAGGTTGCCAAATGGTGTGCTACTTAAAACCACATTAAGTTAAGCAAGATAAAAAACACACCATATTCGTAATATCATTGTATTAAAGTTTTGTAAAAGGGTACACCCCTATCCACTCAATGAACATAACCCCTTCTCGCACAATGCCTTAAGCTATAACAACGGGGGTGGTACTAGGAACCCAAAAGTAGTCCATCGCTGTGTAACCTCGTGGATGAAACAGGAAGTGATCCGCATACCCACTTGACTAGTACGCCTTGTGAGTTAGAGTTACAAGTTGTCCGTATCGTGACCCTATTAAGAGTACACGATGGATGCATTTATTGCCCACTGTACTTGAAGGGGGCAAAGACAAGATACTCCTAAGATAGTTGAGGGGACTATTTTGGTAAATCATGTCTGCTCTTAGACAAATTTTTAACACCTAGTTGAGAGAACTTATTAAGGAGGCCATTCTATCTTAGAGCCCACTTTACTAGTCCATTGTTGTGTCAAGCCATCACAAAGTGACAACTCATTTGGGATCTAAACCTTGTTCTTTCAAACAAGGCAAGGAAACCTTGTTAGTTTGATCTAAGTGTTTTTCACCACGAAACTAAACTACGTCCCACTTTCACTTAGTTTTATTCTTGTCTTCAGACGAGGCAAAACTCTGCCCAAGTGGTGCTTGGTTTATTTTCATCTTTTGATCTATACCCTTGCATTCTCACCACCCATTTTTTGGGGTGAGAAAGGTGCATACCTTGCGCATTTTTATCAGAGATAGTGCTCGCCACTTTTTTGTCCATTTACGCCCATCCATGTTTGTGGATGGGTTGTTAAACGTCTAAAGTGCATAGGTACATTTTTCGTATCTTTGATAAAATTCCTTCCATCTTGATTTCAAGATCATCTTCACCACTTTGTGAGTCTGGTTCATCTTTCGTCTCTTCTTGAGTTGATAGTTTTGTTTGCATCCTAGACGCACAATCTTGGTACTTACATCGTATTCTCATTTTTGAGAAAATGGTATAAGTCCCTTTATTACACGGTTACCTTTTCTCACATAATTAAAAACTCCTTGTTATAATTATCACTTGGTTTCAGTTTCGATGTCATCTAAGTCTTCTTGAAAAGTGTCGATAACACCTTATATGTATCATAATAAGGTCGTCATGGTACTAACACCTTGCTTGCTCGGTTAATGTATCATGGTGACGTTGTTACACTATATCTATTTGTGAATTCCATTTTTCAGAAGGTTTGGATTTCATCGAATTTCAAACTAGTTTTAAGTATACCTTGTCGAGGGATTACGACAACATCATGTCAGTACTTAGGCCTTGTTAGAGTTCTAACTCGACCTACATATTGATACAATATTGTTACTATCTATTTTTAGGGCATAGGCTTGGTAACAACAAATTGAGTGATCATTACATTTAGGTGTGCATATGAGTGTTCCTTGATAAAAACAACTGCATAACACTGCATCTAGGATACACTGTAGTATAGTTCAAACATCACCTTGAGCGGCTTGCAAAAACCATACACTTAGGGGTCACACTAGCTACACACAAATGCCTACTAGTAATGCCTAAAATCATAAAAATGGAAACTAAATCAAATGAGCATGATATAGGAGAAAACCCTTTCGAAACCTTCCCATTTAGCGGCAATAATTTAGCACCTCTCTTTTCTCAAGTCAAAGATATAGAGCTATTAATTGATCATAGTGGAGAAGAGTCAGACTCTTTCAAGAACAACAAAGGTTAGACCTAAATAGATTTGATGAACTCCTATATTATAATAAAGATCAAGTACTCGCAAGAGTCTTAGCATTAGGAGCTAAACTTCTGCAAGAGTGTGAAGAAGAAACAAAGGTCATTAACCCTAACCTAGGAGAATGAAGATTCATCTTAGACATAGATAACCCTTTTGATGTGGGATACGCTTCCACTTCTAGGAAACATAAGACCGTTGTCGAAGGAGAACCATCATGAAAACCTCACTATAAAGCTTCATGTAAAGTGAAAATTGAGCATAAAGCTTCCCCTCCTCTGAAATTTGATGAAGAAGAGGACCCCCTGGTTGAGGAGGAGATCCTCCAAAAACGATCTTGAAGTTGAGCTTAAACTAGCAAACCTAGCCTCTTCAAGAAGAAACATGTACAAAGACAAAGACAAAAACAAACTTAGTGAGTTTTAATTTGATCCACACACAGACTATACCTTTAAGGCGACTCAGGTACAAAGACCAATGTCACCTAGTAAGGAAAAACTCATTCAGGAAGAGTTAAAATCTATGAAAGATACACTTACTACATTACAAAAGGGAAATGTAGGCCAAAATAAGAAATATTCGTATGAAGAACTATGCCCTTACCCATTTGATAAGGACATGTTACAACACCTTTCCTAAAACACTTTCTCGTTCCCAAGTTTGATAAGTATAAGTGCAAAAGTGATCCTATTGATCATATAAAAACTTTTACGTGGCTTATTAAGAGGTCGCATATAACGATAATTTCTTAATACGAATTTTTCCTCACACCTAGGAGCCGTGGGATTGGAATGGTTCTTATAAAGCATACCCAAGGGCTTTGTCGACACTAAAATTTTCCTCCATAATTTCTATTTCATTAATGTATGTATTAGGAATAGGATGTTGTTAAGTATAATTAGTAGTAGCGTACGATAGAAGATAACGGCGCCACAAGCGGTGTCGCCAATAATGTGGAGTATGGTAACAGTCAAAAGTACAATAGGAATGTTGTAAAAAGTAAATATTTGTCGTAAGTGGTCCGGTAATATTAAAATGTCAAAGTTTGGGTAATTAGAGAAGTAGGGTCTACGTGTATAGGAATTAGAAATATTATATTGGTAATAAGGACAAGGAGTGAGGTCATAAATATTTTGTGTATTTTATTTGTAAAAAGTCTAAAAATGTGGAACCCATGTAAAATGATAAGGTTTATCTTATCTTAGAAGATAAGCTTACATGTACATATAAGAGTTAACGTATGGAATATGATTTGTCGAGGGATTTCTTATCCTATCTTAGAGATAAGATGGATAAGCTCTGGAAGTTCTATAAATAGAGAGGCCACCCCCTCATTTAGCATAGAAAGAAGTAGTGAGAAATATTGTAGGAAGTGTGCAAGGAAGCCATCGGTTTAAAGGTGTCTTGAAGAAGCCATCAAGAGGTGTAATTGTAAATTTTCTCCCATAGTCTTGTTAAAGTACCTCATGGGTGAGATTGTAACAATTTCATGTTAATATTATAATTTACTTTGATATTTCAGATTTTTCATCATTCCATCTTATCATAGTCGATGGTATTTTTGTGTTATGTTGTTGTTTTGTTTCCAGATTACATCCACCAAACTAAAGGTCATGCATTAGTAAATAATCATAAAGACGAGGAGTTCCCTGAAGAATTATCATAGTGCCGGATTGGTGATAACAGCTCCATTACAATGTGGCCCACATTAGCAGAGAGAAATTTGAAAGGAATGACTCTATAATATGGAAAGTGACATCACAATGAATGATTTATGCAATACAAAACAAAAACCCAATGAGACATTTGCAGGATTTTTACAATGATGGCGTGGGTTAGCCAGTCGTTTTCCTTGTGCATTACTAGAAAAATAGTTAGTGAGCATATTTGTTCCTAACTTAAACCTTGACATAGCCTTTTAATTACAAATGCATTTCAGCTCAAACTTTGAAGAAATTATAGAGAAAGGCGGTCAAATTGAGAAAGCGCTCATTGCCAAGGGAACACTTAAACCTATCACCAAAAACAAACATGAAGCCAAATCCACAAAAAAACCTAAATTCTTCAATAAGAATAAACATGTTGTTGGTGATGGAATTACAGACTCCAAGAGAGTACAAGCCATACAGACAGGCCCACTTTTAAAGCTTTCACAAGGACCTCATCCCAAAAGCACCTACAAAACATACGTTTTACATCCGTAATAGAGTCCTTATCTACCATCCTAAACCAATTGGATGATGCAAAAATGGTGGAATATCCAACTACAATAGTACCATACCCAGAGGGTGCTCCAAAACTGGTTTGGTTCAAATATCATGAATATTGCGATTGTCACTGTGTTAAAGGACACAAAATAGATAGGTGTTTGAGACTCGCACCATTATATATAAGACCTCATCGAGGAAGGAAAGATCGTTGTCGATTGTCCCCCTGAGTCTGGGAAAGGTCCAAATGAAAAAATGGGTATTTCAGCAAGGAACCTTTTTGTAACCATGCGGATAAAAAGAAAAGGAAACCATATACCCGTAGTTTGATCAATGCACTATTTGTAACATCCCCATTTTAAAACACCAGAACAAGGGAATTTTTTTTTTTTTTTTTTTTTTTATATAACGTTCTCTGTTATGAATTATAAAATTCAAACACACGTTCAAGATTTAATAATTGTTCTCTGCCCAAAACACACAGTTTGGATCATACAATTTCTTTTAAAAACGAATGTTCCCTGTTCACATATTTACAATATGGAACACACATTCAATGCCATTCAATCTCATAACAGATTCTATATGCTACTGTAAATGACTCGATGAACTGCCGATCTTCCATTTTCATGGCTTGAAGTTTCAACGATCCTTCATTTCATGACTCCTAGCAACAACCGATCCTTCATGTACATGACTCGCAACAACCGATCCTTCATGTTTGTTTATGCATAGTATATTTTATATACTTGTTCTCATAACCTTCCCTACATTATCGAAGTGATCCATTTAAGAAGCCTATCATCCAATATCTCATATCGATATTCATCTGACATCCTGCATCTTAAATTAAGTGATAAGGACAACGCAACCAACAATTGCGATACTTTGGCCAAAGATTTTCACATGCTTTGCATGATCATATTCCTGAATGTGATACACATCTACGGAATACGTCCTTCACTTCACTTCACCTGTTATCTAGAATGGTCTTTCCTGGTTCCTACCACTCCTCATCGTTTAAGTTCCGTTTTAAACTTTCGATTCCAGCCAATAATATGAGCGGGTATAGGAAGGCACTCCAGGTAACTAAAGATACGCAGACATACGGTGTCGTTACCCCACGACTCCATGTGTCTGATTATCTTTAGTATTCCGGAGTCACTCCGTATACCAAATCATACCCTATCTCCACCCCAGCTAAGATCTACACTTTCAGCCTAAGTATTCTCAATGTTTTAATTCGGGAGGGCATTGCTATATGTCAGCTGCAACATTGTGTCGTCATGAAGACCCCGTCTTCATGAAGACACCTTGCTGTAGCTGGCGTATGCCAATGTCCTGCAGAATTCTCCCAACGAGAATACACATCCTGCCCAAGTGACTTAGCCACGAGTTAATAGTTTAAGCAATTTTCAGCGTCCACGCTGATCCCTTGATCCTCGTTTCCGTTGCAGTTGTATATAACTAAAAGGGACTAAACTGTCCATTAGTTCGTTATGTATCGTCTCCTTCGTATCGAAGAGCTACATTTCCTTACTTGGTTTATTTCTTAATCATTAGATTAAGCAGTTTGCATCGACGGACATAATAAGTTTAACCTATTAAACTTAACCAAGATGTTTCCAACTGCAACTTATTTCAGAATATTAACTTATTAGACGTCATTCAAACGAGGTCTAAACTTCAAGAAATGAACTCATTTGTTTCCCCTTAACGTTATATAGTTAAGGATCATTAGTTATGGATATATGTATCCTATATCCTTTAATCTGAATTTTTATCAAACGGGATCAATGATGGAGTTCGAAAACGAAGTTCGAATACTCCAAATTTAAATTGATATTCCTTAGCTCCTAAGCTAATCCTGAATACCCTCTGATTATAAAATCATATTCTTCTTAATCCTTTTAAATGTCAATTCAAAATTCATCTTTACCCAAGTATGAATTAATTGCATTGTTCAACTTAAAAGTTGTATTTAAGTAAGAATAGATATCAGTTTCAATTCAGCATCCATCCAAGGACTACGAAACAATTCCAAATCAAGAATTAACATCTTATTCCCAATTTATATAACAATATCAAACTGATATAATTATTGAAAATATCACACTTGTAACTGTATTCAATATTTCAAGTCATAATTTGTACATTTGCCAATCCAACTGATTGGGTGTAGTTTATACAAAGCATCCATACAACTCATGGACAGAAGAATATATTTTCTTCGTTCACAATTCCTCAAAGAGGAATAAAAGCAACAGTTACAATTTAATTTACATTTAATCAAGAGGCATTAGAAAACAGCCAAGCCTTCATTCTAATCAAATTCCATCTGCAAAATGAATTGCACGGATCAGTTCAATGAACTGAGCACATTAAGCACTTATCCTTAAAATAAGATGCTTCAACTAACTGTTTCAATAAAAGAACCCTGCTTTTATGAAACAACAACAAAACATCAATCTCGAAAAGCACAAAAGAGAGATCAGCATAACCACTAACTATCAAAATATCATCACAACCAGCCAAGGAACTGCTGTCCCGTTTCCACATAATCATTGCAAGTATCAATTTACAAAATTTGTAAAGTTAGGAATTCAAGTAGCTTGCTGCCTATACAGCATACAGTTATCTTTTCCACGCCTTTCATTAATAACAAATGCAAAGGATGAAACTAACTGAATATAAATCCATTACTTCCCTTTCCGTTCATGAAGCACATTAAGTTTTAAAGCATTCAAGTACAAACAAGAAAGCGAACAGCAATGCATATAGTAGCTCTCATCTAAGCACCATAAAATTCTTCATTCACGAATTCCAGGTTCCTAACGGAATGAAAGAAGAAAGATCATCTTTCTAAAACATTAATTCATATCTCTATCTCTTTCCACATGACTGTCCTAACAGTGGAATCCAGACGAAAGACAAATCAATATAACAGTTCAGAGTGAAACTTACAAAATCCACTCGGAATTCACTTTCTGGCAGCAAGAATAATTTCATTTATTTCCAGTTCATATGAATGCCAAACAGGTTAGTAAGACATTATATTTATCGTGGAGCAAGCCATATCAATATGTATACTAGGTATTTGCTATACTAGAAGATTCCTTACTTCTTACACTGTATAGCTAACCAACAACAAATTTGCAACCACGCAAGTATATATATTCATATAATCTTTTATACCTCTGAACACATATAGTTCTTAATAACAAATGGTACATGGCTGTTACCTACAGCAAGACCGAGTCTTAGACACTATAATTCCAATGTCACTTTCAGAGTCCCAAATAGCAAAAAGAGAAGAATTCATTCTCTACTATTTCATTAAGAACAATCATTGTTTTCAGAATGAAGTAAAAACATTCAATCACGTTTTTCTAAGCAAGACAACTCAACTTAGACAGATAACAACGTAAACGTTCTCATTGATAAGCATCTCACATAGCCAGTACAGCTGCAATCCAACAAGCTACACAAGCAATGAACATTCCAGCCAAATTTGCATTCTCAAGATAGTAAAAACAAAATAATATCAGAAGGTCAAACTTCGACTGCTAGACGCAATGGGGTCATCCTTCATTACAGCAAGAAGAAATTATAATCATTCATTGCACAGAATACAAAACTAGTTTATAATTGCGTCAATAGTCTGATTAAGAAGACCGAACAGTATCAAGAAAACACAATAAAACCATCCTATTTTCACAGCAAGGAGAAAATATAATCCATCAATAACTTCAAGGAAAAAGCTACTTTTCCTATTTTCACGGATACCAAAACGTAATTGCTCATTTCCTATACAAGAAAAGGCACAGCCATGGAAATGTTGCTAATACTTGAATTCAATTCGAGTCCAATTACTCGTAGAGAACCCGAATGCCACTTTCATCAGAATCCAAGACAGTAGAAGGAAGAGAATCTATTTCCTTTAAAAATTTCAATATGAAACAACTTCAACAACCATCGCTTCTTTCATTCCAGTTCATCAGCAAAAGAACTTATGGTTTCAAAGAGAAACAACTCAATTAACACGTACAGACCCGTGATACATATGACAATTTTTCCCAATACTGTTAAACAACCAGCACAACAGGAAAGCATTTCATTCAAGAAATACAAGGACAGCTGAACTCAGCGACCAATAACAGTATTTTGTATCATTTCCAAAATGACAACAAGATTCAACGTAACCCAAATTACAAAGCAATATATGCGATCGTATTTCCATTTCCTCTTTTCTTGCAAAGACAGCCCACATACACAAGAAAGAAACGATTACACTAAATGGAAAACCTTTACACCATAAGGAACGAATACACACTGTTCTCCACTTTCAAACAACACGAACAAAGAAGGAATTATATCTATTTCAAACACCATACTGTCAACAAACCAGCACGTCGTGGAAGTGTTTCCAACCAATCAAATGCAAGGACGGATTAACCACAACAGCAAGGGGACGACTGTACCCCATTATTTCCAAAAATGACAGCAAGAAAGGGAGGAAACCCGAATCATAGCAACATAACATGACTGAAATTCCATTTTTCTCTTCACATGTAATAGCAGTTCCAAGCACAACATCAAGGAGAACGATTACATCATAAGAAAAAGTTTAAACAGCCTGTCCACTCCATACCACATGTACAGAGGAAGAAAATGTTTATTTCTTTCTACAACACTGTCAGCAACCACAACGGTAATTCCTATTCCAACCAAATTTAAGCAACAACAAATCAAGGCCGAGCAACCAGAGCCGTTTCATATCATTTTCCAAGGAAAAGAAGGCAAGAATCAACAAATCCATTTCCAAATCAACTCAAAAACAATCAAACAATCCCAACCCAAGAGCAGGGTTGTTTTAATGAAACATTTAAATCAAGCAAAGATTTTAAAGAGAAGGGCTTAACGTGCCTGTATTCTCTCTTCCAAAATTCGAAGAAAACGTTGTTTGCCGCGTTTTTCTTCCACAACGGCAACACAATATTCCCAGCACTTTCTTCCTTCTTCTGGCTGATCAACGGCCTCAAAACTTCCAAGAAAATGCCAAATGCAAGAGCTGGTTCGACCGAACCAGACCAAAGAAACCAAATGCAGAGCAACTTTACAAAAGGCTCGAACCAACAAAATGAAAACCAATTTTTCCTCATGCTGTTTCCAAGGCAAGCTGGTCGCGAGGACCAAGAACCATTAATGCAATAAAGGCTCGCCCTTTTTCCTTATTTTCTACGCCACCTCCACTTGGGTTGGCAAGTCTCCAATTTTCAAATTTTTTTCCATGCAAATGAATTTAGCCAAGCTTCCAAATGGATACCTCTATTTCCTACCTGCCCCGCCAAAACTGGCGCCGTCCCCGAAGGGACAGTTCATAAATGCCAATGAATGCCTCCTATCCATCCTTATCCTTTTCTTCCCAAGGGTCTGCGTACCCCTTTTGCTTAGGATTAGTTTTAGGTTATATAACTCATTCGACCTAGGTCTTAGTTAGACCTTAGGTTTTTGGATTTAGATTTATTTTTCCCCCTTTTTTTTTTATAATTTAAAAATCCACTAGGATAGTAGTGTAGGATGTATGTTAGGTCTTAGGGTTAGTTTAGGTTTAATTCACACTAACCACTAACACTAACAACTTCCTTCCAGCCCCTTGCTAACATCCACGTTAACGCAGAGCAGGACGTTCCGTCCTTCCGATTACATGCCAAGGCCACCCGTGTCCAGGCGTTTCTCGCCCCACGAGGTCCCGAATTCGACAGTACAGGGTTCAAGAATCGAACCCCTGTCGTTGGCATTTTCGTGCTAGCTATTCACACCTGTAATCAGACGCTGCACGCTTATAATAATCCTAGTCCAGTTCAAGTGTGAATTAACATAGAAAACACAAGAGGACCTCAGCATACTTGAATCAATGGAATTGATTCGGGTATGTCATTAATCAAAGACAAGAGCAAGCAATTATACGACAATGTCATGCCGTCACATCAAGAAACGTACAAGTACAATATTTGCTGTCCATGCAATAAGCCACGATGCAAGAATCCAAATTAAGAACACATTCTCTTAAGATCAAAACATATCTTAACATGTTTGCTTTCATTTCAAGAGCTATAATAGTATGTAAAACATTCACCAAGTTAACATACAAAATCAGAGTGTTACACTATTATTCCTAATATTGCACTACCTATTCTTCCCCTTGCAAATTGATAGCACACCGCCAGTTAGACCTATCTAACTCCCTTCTTATGACATCTTTTTGGTCGTATTTCCTCTTGTAAACCACTTAAACAGGTTGTCATAGCCTTGTTATGACTACATTAGCTTATTATTCCCTTCTATTTTGCTTCTATTAGTTCTTGGACTATCAATCCATTTCATTGGATTGATTAGACTTCCGAACCCTTCCAAAACCCTAATTCCTCTCTAAACGAGATTAATTAGTCTAACCTAGGTTAATTACCCTAAACCTAGTCAAATCCTACTTTGACTTACTAATTAACTTGTTGACTCCCTTTTTAGTCCCACATGCACCCAAAAGCCTCCCATTTTCCAAATGGAAAACTATAAATAGGGCTATACCCCCTCCCTCATTTCCTAAGAATTCTCTCTTCTTCCTAGACAAATTATAGTATTTTGTTTAGGCTTTAGATTGTATTTCATCTTCTTCCATTGAGTTAGTAGCATTTGCTTTTGTATTTTATAGCACAAATATGAAGTAAAAGGGAAGATCCATTGGCCTTAAAGCCATTAATGGGGAGATCTTTTTCTCGTAAACACATAAACTCGAATGCTTAGATCCTCTTAGGTTCATTATTTCAAGCTTTAAAAGAATAGAGGTTAGTTTCATTTGCTTAGTTTGCTTGTTTACTTCAAATTAATGTATGCGAAGAAAAAAACCTTGCTCATTTCTTATCAGATGGTCCATTGATTAGCTTGCTAAAAGCCTTTAGGGTTTCTTTAGAGATTCTTACCCCAAATCCATGGCTTTTGTAACTTTTCATTAAACACATCATGTAAGACATATTTATTTCCTACTCATCAAAATCTATGCCTCTCTTGCCCTTACTCAAGAAGGCCCTCCCTTAGACAAAGATGGATATCTATGAGATGACTTTGGATCATCTAAACCCATGCTTCGAGTCCTCTTCCGTTGAATACTTGCCTGTAAATGTAAACAATGTTTTTTTGTCAAAACTTAATTTATATTGTTTTCAACATGTATTTAAGACCATGCTATAATGAAAGTATTTACACAAATACACAAACTTACCGCAAGTCAAGTTGTCGATCACGCCAAATTTGCATCTCACGCTTAGATGAGTCATCGGGAGCTCGTGTAGTACGAACGGGGGTATAAAGACGACGACATGGAGGAGTCCATGCTCTCGAAGTCAAAATGGAGGGGGTTGAAGTTCCCTACATACACATAAGATCAAAAAATCTAAAATCAGAATTAGTGAAAATAGAACTAAGTACATGTATGTACATAATGAGTATATTTTAACTAATTTTATCAATAAAGAACTATTGTTTTTACCACGCCACGCCCGTGAATCAAATAAATGGGGGTCGCTTTACCCGTCACAGTAACTCCTGCATATACACAATGAAGGACATTATTAACATAATTTAATAATTCTACAATGAAAGACATTACTAACATGTAATTTAACATAATATGAATTACACGAGAAATTTAACAAAATTTACGTGTTGTTTGAATACCTCAGAGTGAGTCATAATACAGATGAAATTAGCGGCAACACCTTTATCTACTTGTCACGAGAGATGGTGGGGTGTCTAGTGAAGTCAACATCTTTATCAAATATGTATATCACGTGAGTTAGATGGACATACAAGAACACACACACACGTAAATATATATATATATAGACACACACACATGTATTTGAAAATTTTACATAATTAATATTATAAATTACCTCTATGAATGTATGTATATGCATGGTGCTCGCCACCTGTGGTCAGAATGAAGATGCACCTCCCGCACGTTATAATATCAATGCATATACATGTACAAATACAATTATTTCAAAAATTTAACATATATAAGTAAATCAAGTACTCTAAATTTTTTGTAACACACATAACAAAACATAACAAATTTACTGCGCAAAGGTGACGCCGATGAATGTCATCCAAATGTCTCACTCAAAAGGACATCTGACATAGTGAAATTATTGTGTGTACCCCTAGCACTAGGTGCACCAAAATCAGTATGCATGAAAGTATCGTCCTCCTCGGGCCCCAAACATATGCTACCACATGATGAGCAAAGATGTGGCCTCATGCTAGTACTCACCGAGGGAATAATCATGGTACCTCTCATGCGAGCATTTGGCTCGAAATCTCCCTCGTATGTCAAACAAGGGTCGTAGATAGCCCCACTCGAAGCATGTGGAGTGTATCAATCTCTACTATCTCCTTCATTGCTTGAGGGAAAATCTTAGGGTGAGGGGGATTCTATGTGGGGAATCTACCCTACTGAATAGGTGCATGTTGTGCACCTAGTCGATCCTATGCAGATCCTTTTCCTTGGCCCTAGAAATCTCGGAATCAAAATAATTTGGGATCTCGTTGAGGATAAACTTGCAATAGAGTTTACTCAGAAAGTATAGTGGCACCTCATTGTTATTAGAAGGTGTAAAATCAAACACCATCCACCATCGGTCCCAAAAATTATTTTTAATCAAATTATTATTGCACCAATGGATGGGAAATTGTTTACATGACAATAGAACAGAAAATTAGTGCAAGGGTCTATGAATAAGGCACATATGAGGTCTTTTGAAATTTCTTTTTTCTTTACATCCACATATGAAAATTTGTTGGAATAATAAACCCTATAACCCTCTCTATAAGTTGTCCAATGATCAATTTGCCCCATTTTCGTGTCAACTTGAACAAGTAATGCCTCCAATGTGTTTGCAAGAGAGGTGTGGTGGGGGTTTGTAGATTGTGAATCCCTCATTGTTTTGATTAAATCCTCAATTTTAATTTTGTTTTCAACTATGTGGGCTGCTAAATCTTCTTGACTACCCGGGATGTTGAGAAATTGTGGGAGTGTCGGGAGGGATGACATGAATAGTAGGGTTTGGTTGTGGTTGATTCCCTCGACCTCTAACTGTAATAATAAAAATATGTATTCAATTCAAATTTTAATCTATAATTATCATATTTCAATGCAATTTTGAGAAAATAATTGTGCTTACCTCTTCTCCATGGCACCATCGTCGATTTGAATCTTCTCGGAAATCCAGAAATTATTATCATTTGAGCTTGAGATCTAGTTGAATGAAAAAATGCAAGGGCAGGTTAAGCTCTAAAACTTGCATTTGAGGGAGATAAAATGATAGAGGCTTTGGGCCTCTTTTTTTTTTTTTAGAGTAGGCATAATGCGTACACATTATAACGTGTACGCATTACATAATGTGTATGTGTTACATAACGCGTACGCATTATGCCTCGGTAAATCCCAAACCTGATAATTTAAAATGCGATCACGTTATAATAGAATGCGTACGTGTTTTTCTTTTTTTTTTCGAGTTTTTGTCCACTTTTTGGCCCCCCAACTTCGTGCACTTACCCCTTATTAAGTATCTACTTTTGAGACCACTCATAACAGGCAAATTTCTAACTAGATTACACTACTCGAGTGAATTTAATATTGAAATTTTCATTCAAAAAGCTATCAAAGGTCAAGTATCGGTAGATCAACCGTCTGCAATGTGTTCAATGAAAAGTTACAAAAGCCATGGACATGGGGTAAGAATATCTAAAGAAACCCTAAAGGCTTTTAACAAATTAGTCGGTTGACCATCGATAAGAAATAAACAAGGATTCATAACTTTGCATGCATTAAACTTGAAAGAAACAAGAAAACTAATCATATTTTGTAATTACGTATTCTTGAAAGCTTTAAAAATGAACCTAGGAAGGATTCTAAGAAACCAGCTTGTGATTATGAGAATGGAAGCTCAACATTAATGGCTTCAAGGCTAATGGTTCTTACCATTTACTCAATGCTTGGTGTGTAGTGCAATGGAAAAAGAAATAGCTCAATAAAAGAAATGAAATAAGCTCTAAACCCTAAGCAAAATGCTATAGTTTATGTTAGGAAGAAGGAGAGTTCTTGGAAATGAGAGGGTGGTAGTAGGATATTTATAGTTTTATATTTGTAAAAGTGGGGGAATTTTGGTGCATGTGGGACTAAAAGGGAGTCAACAAGATGATTAGCGAGTCAAAGTAATATTTGAATCGGTTTAGAAAAGGTTAATCATGGTTAGGACTAGTTAAACTAGGTTAGGCTAGTTAATCTTGTTTAGAGAGGAATTAGGGTTTTGAGAGAGTTTTGAGAGGTCTAATCAATCCAATGAAATGGATTGATAGTCTAGGAAGATAGTAGAAGTAGTCTAGAAGGGAATGAGAAGATGGTTTAGTCAATAAGAGGCTATATTATCTTGCTTAATTTATTTACAAGAGGAATACAACCAAAAGAGTGTCGTAAGAGGGGAGTTAGTTCTAAATGATAGTATGTCTTAAATTTGTGAGGAGTGAGAATAGATAGTGAAATATTAAGAATAATAGTGCTTTGATCAAACTATAGGTGTCTATATTTTCCCTCTTTGGGGTGAGGTAAGCTACGTCACTTACAAGAAAGTAGACAAACATAAGCAAATGAAATTTTTGAAGGGGAAGAAGAAAAATTAGTTAGCTAAAGGGATGCACCCTCGAGTGTCGATGGGGTGATGGAAGAACTCAATCGATGATTAAAAAGAGAACATAAGAAAGAAAAGTGTGAAGAGAAGATGAGAAAACAACAAGAAAAGGGGATATTGAGCTATCCACAAACCAATGCTTACATAAATAATTTATAATCATCATTTTTCTTAAAATCCTCATCATCGGCCCTTATTAAAATGAGAGCATACGAAGGAAGCGTAAATGACATAAAAATTCAAGATACAAACAAATGTCCCTTGCTAAAATAACAACTCCATGCAACATACAAACATGCAATGCAATACGAGAAGTAAACAAACTCACTTAACAGGGAAATAAGTACAATCACACACACTTAAACCAACAACTCTTAAGACGATTGCACAAATATTTTGTTATTGAGATGCGATCCCAAATGTTTTGATAAACGAAAAGGGTTTAAAATGATACCCTAAGAAATTTTTATATGCAAGGGAAAGGATGGAGGACACTTGGGTCCAATGGAAAAGCAATGTGCATGATTTAAAATAGTACTGTGCAACCGATAAAGGTGCCCTAGAGTAAAAATGAAGTAAGCAGCGATTATGTAAATAATTTTAGAGTTAGGTGATCCGTAAGTCGTTGTTTCAAAATAGGTGAAAACGTCAACAAGATATGAGATGAGTGTCCTGTGAGAGACACATATCTCAACCAAATGATATTTTTACCAATTTTAGTCCATTTTCGAAGTGTTTAGGATATTTTTGGATGATTTTATATTTTTAAATGTTTGATCACCAAAGGAATTTAGGAAATCAAGGTCCGCTAAAATCACGTGAAAATTTCCCAAGGAAAAGAGAATGGGCGTCAAAAATAAAATGCCCCGAAAGAAGAAAACGGGCCAACAATAATTATTCAAAAATAATCATGCATGCGCTAGATAAAAATAGAAGACAAGAAGCACCTAGACATATTTTAAAGATGCCCCAAGGTGAAGAGGTGAGTGCTAGGTAGAAAATAGTGCCCAAGGATGATTTAGATGATATCATGTGTTGTACATGAGATATTTTGGTAGATGCTATCACTTGGGATGATATTAGATGATATTAGTGTGGGGAGATAGATTTGTGATCATAGAAACCCCTCTTGCCCCCATTAATGATACCATATGTGATGATTATCTTAGTATACACTCATGATGTAAAACTTAGCATTTTTGTATATATGATGTATCGATGATGCTATATGTGATAAATGATAGATGTGATAACAAACAAATGTGCAATAAATGAACACACAAGCAAAATGTTAAAAACTAAACAAATATACAACCAAAACTTTACAAACTGATAACTAAAAGTAATTTAATCACTACCTTGATTTTGTGGTACAACACTGATATATTTTCTCGATGTTTTTGGGTTATCTAGAAAGATATGTTTACAAGGCTACTGTTCACATTGTTTTCGAGGTTTTCCTAAGACAATGTTACTACGTTGGTGTATTTTTTTCCTAGAAGGAAGATTTTCTGAATGTTTAGATTTTTGTGTATCTTTTTCTGAATGTTTTTGTATTTTCTAAGGTCATGTTCTGAAAGTAATGTACAAGGAAAAAGAAGCATGGATGCCCCCAACGTGATGTGGGAATATACAAAGGGTAGAATGCCACACACATATGTATGAGAAAGTGGAATGTGAAGGTGCCTCTCTGTGTTAGATGAAAATATTCAAAGGTACATCCTTCATGCAGATATAAGAGTAAATAAGCTAGATCACGGCTCGACAAAGATGGATTTGGTAGGGTTCTTAGACCTAGCAATGGAAGTTATTTCTAGAAAGTGGTGAGGATTATGGTTTGGAATATCAAAAGAACTCATATTTATTCTTACAGAATATACCGACTTAAAATGTTGATCTGTCGATGACAGAAATAAAATTTAGGATATCTTTTTCATCTCAGATTTGGACCCATCTCATGGATTAACAAGAAGATTTTTTTTGTTTCTCTCTCATCCACTGAGGTAGAGTATCACACCACAAAAGGAGTTGTGCACGTGGAGTGATTTGGCTACATCATATTTTTGTTGATATGGAGATTCCTAAAGGAAAACTTCATATCCTTCAAAGGTAACAATCGCTGTGTGTTGAAGCTTGTAAAGAATCTAGTTTTCCATGAACGAAAAAATCACATTGAGGTTGAATGTCATTACATTCAAGAAAAATTATTGAACCACCACATCTAATCTCTAGTACTACCCAAAAATTCTCAAGTAGTTGATATACTCACCAAGTCTCTTGGCAAGGTGAAATTTGAGTTGTTTTGGGGTACATTTGTAAAAACAATGTAATAAGGGGGAAATGTTATAATAACTATATTACATTGATCTTCCACCCGTTGGTTCACATTTCACATTCCTTTGGGGGCATTTGGTCTACTTACACATTGTTGTATGTATATATGCATCCGCTTGGTCATCAATCAATATCAAATAAACTTTTATTTTCTTCTTTCCTTTATAATCAATAATAAAATTGTCATTGAAAAACATGGTTCATAAACACAGATGGTTGAAAAACACATCATTCTTTTCACCAAATTTACTTTTGAACCGGGTTTTTAATATGATTTTTTATTGAACCTATATTGACCTTACATGGATTTATTTGAGAATTGAAAAGTAATGGGCATAAAGGGCTTATAATATTTATACTAGTAATTAATTAAATTTCCTAGTTGAAAAAAACACTATGTTTTTCAACCATTTTTTTCTTTGACTATTTGATCGTGGTTAAATATTATTTGTAATATTTTTACCTGAAGCTTTTAGGGAATTGGGTCTTGAAGTTAACATATTTTTATAACTCACATGGAGCTCTTACAAGCTATTATTTCAAATATATTTCCAAAAGCACTCAAAGTGTTCCTAAATATTCTCAAATTAGTTGCACATTATCTAGAGTTGTCCTAATATAAGTTTAAATCATGAAAAAAAAATCAAAGATTCTAGCTTCCTCCATTTCCAAGCATGGAGAGGAAATGGAGATTTGTTTTAACAAGAGAAACATAAGATTGATTGAAATGGGGAAAATTATACAAGCATGTAGAGGTCATTTCCAAGCATGTATAGGTCATAGAGACGTGTCTACAAGAAATTTGATGCTAGTAAAACGTGCTTATGATTTATTGAAATGGTGAAAAATATACCAAAAGGAACCTAATGTTTACTAATAGTCCAAGTGTTTTAAAAGGCGTCGGTGTTGTTTCCACATGTGTGGTACAAAAATTATGTTCCTACATAAGAAGAAGATCTCACTTTTGTGAAAATATAGAAATGAAAGTCAAGAATAGAACTGTGAAATGGCTTTAAAATCCAATAAAGGGAATTGGAAGTAATTCACCAAGGTTGTTGGAAATAATTTACAAAGAAAGGGATTCAAGATGTGACTTAGTTTAATTTTCACTTTAACTTGGCATCAACATTTAATACTTGTGCTATACATATGCATATTTTAGCATAGATATAGATGAATTCGAGTTGAATTTAGTGGTAAAAATTTGATAAATTCATAAATATTCTGATTTTTAATATTTGTATTTGGTCAAAATTTAGGTGTAGAGATAGGATTGGATTATGTAAATTTTTAGATTCAAATTATATTTAGGGGTTGGTTTTCCTAACATTTACATTAATAATAGATTTTAAAAAAATTAAATTATCATTAATGTGAAATTAAAATTTGTAAAATCCATCTCTCTCTCTCTCTCTATATATATTGATCATTATAAATTTATAATTTTGTATATAAAGTACGAGATCAAATTTTCTTTTCAATTATTTTTTCCACCTAGGCCCTAAACTATAAACCCTAAAACCTAAATAGTAGGCCTTAAACCTTAATCCTAAACCCTAAACCTTGAGCCCTAAACACTAAACCCTAAACCATGTTCCCTAAACCCTAAAACCTAAACCATAAACCCTAAACCGTAAACCGTATGCTCTAAATGCTAAACTTTAAACATTCATATGAGACCTTTACAGGTGCCGTGGAGGTGTATTTTGGTGGTAATGGCCCTCTGTTTCATTCCCTCAACTTTTTCCTTTCTCTCTCCATCAAACTCGTGGTCTTCATTCTTCCTCTATGTCCACGCACACCGCTTCTCAATATAAATATAAGATATGTCTTTACAATAGAAAATTTAGAACATGATCTATTAACAAAAGTAGAACGAACAATGAATGCTTATCAATATCAATAAAGGATTTCATACCGGTATTATGGTCTGGATAAGGGCCAACTCATGAGGATCATATTCATATTCGGTGTATTGCCATCAAAGAGGGAAGCTCCCCTGTTAAATCAGTTATTCAGTATGATGTGGAAGATGAGCAAATAAAATGAAAGCTAGAGAATTATATTTCATGGGTAATTAGTACTAAGTATCAACAAGACTAATATGGCTTTTGAATTCCTATCAACGTAATCACTGTACCTTGAAAATTAAAACTTTTGCATTGCTACTTAGTAACAAGAACTCGTAACTTCCATACTACTCAACTAGGAGGGCATGACAATATTAGGACCATATTTCCTATTCTTGTTCCTAGCACATCAAGAATTCTCGCTTGTAAAAATAAGCATAACAACAAGGGAATGGCTAAGAACACACAAAGGTTATCAATTGCCTTGTAAATCTTTCTTGTTTAGTTTTGAATGGGATTCAGCTGGCCTATGGCTTGGTGACATTCCATTCATTAATAATTCCTTCTATGATAAACTCGTGGATGCTTTCAAAAGTGCCTTCAAAAGTATAAGTGTATTCATCAAGCCTACTGAAAGGTGTGATGTGATTTCCAAAAAAATTGAAATGAATACATATTTAGAGGTCATAACATGAATTTACAAATATATCTATCGTTATAAATGGAAGCCAAGTAACGGTTTCTCCTTGTATCCATGGATCGAGGACTACTGGGGTATGTGATAGGATTGGACAATTAGGAATCATTAAGTGTCGAATCGAATTTTGTTGCATCCGGAGAAACATTCTCAAACATTGAGTAATACATCTTGGAAAATAAATGAAACCTTAGAAATCCTCTCAAAGTGTCATTTTAAGTCATAAACCCTAAACCCTAAACCATAATCCCTAAACACTAAACCCTAAACCTTGAACCCTAAACCTTTAACCCTAAGCACTAAACCCTAAACTATAAATCCTAGACCCTAAAACCAAAATAATAAAGCATAAGCCCTAAAACTAAATCCTGAACCTTAAACCTTAAAACCCAAACCTTAAATCCCGAGCATTGAGCCCTATACCTTAAACCCTAAATCAAGAGCCCCGAGCTCTAAATGATAAACCTTAAAACCGTAAATTTAAACCCCTAACTCTAAGCCATAAACCTTGAACCATGAACCCTAAACCCTAAGCCCTAAACCCTAAACCCTAAACTCTAAGCCTTGAACCCTACACCTTGATCCATGATCCCTAAACCCTAAACCATGTACCCTAAGCCCTAAACCCTAAACCCTAAACCTTGAGCCCTAAATCATAAACCCTAAACCTTAAGCCCTAAATGCTAAACCCTGAAACCTAAACCATAAACCTTAAACTCTAAATACTAAATGTTAAATCCTAAACCCTAAATCCTAAACCTTGGACACTAAACCTTTAACCTCGATCCCTAAACCTTAACCATAACCCCTAAACCCTAAACCCTAAACCTTAAACCTAAACCATAAATATTAAATCATTAACCCTGAACCTTGAACCTTGAACCCTAAACCCTAAATCCTAAACCCTAAACCAAAAACACTAAACCTTAAACCTTGAACCATGAGCCCTAAAACCTAAATCCTAAACCCTAAAATTTGAGCCCAAAACCTAAAACCTAAACTCTCAACCCTAAAATCTTAGCCCTAAAACCTAAACCCTAAACCCTGAGCCCTAAACCCTAAACCCTAAAACCTGAACCCTAAGCCCTAAGCCCTAAAAACTAAATCATAAAATCTAAACCATAAACATTGAATCCCTAAACCTTAAACCCTAAATCCTAAACCCTAAACTATGAAACCTAAACCTTGAACCCTAAACCCTAAATCCTAAATCCTAAATCCTAAACCATCAACCCTTAACCATGAGCCATAAACCCTAAAATCTAAACCCAAAACCCTAAACCGTGAACTGTGAACCCAAAACCCTAAACCGTGAACTGTGAACTGTGAACCCTAAACCTTGAGCCCTAAACCATAAAACCTAAACCATGAGGTCATAAACACTAAACCCTAAACCTTGAGGCCTAAACCCTAAACCCTAAATCATAAACCATGACCCAAAGGAAAGTCCTAATAATATCATTTAGTGTGTTTTAGTGTGTAGGGAATAGTGTCTAAGGTGATCGATCAACTCATTTAGTTTTGATGAGAGACTACTTCCTCCGAAGGCCTAAAAAGGCCATGTTTGGCCATTCTGTAGCTAATTGAACACCCTTAAGAAGTTTTAGAGAAAATATAAAGTATCTGAGGGTGATTTTAGAGAGAATTGAAGATGTCTAAGTAAATTTAGGAAAGTTTAGGAAATAAAAGTCTCATTCAGGAGTAATATGTTTAAGACTGGGTTTTTAGGTGCAGGAATGAAAGCTAAAACGTTAAAAGTTGACTTCTCTGGATGATTCTAAGAGTTTTGGAAAGAATTAGGATGAAAAATAGGAATTGGAAGGATATTATAACACTTTATAAGGTTGAATAACCAACATTGATTCAAGGCTTAAATATTTTTATAGGTACTGCAAAACTCTTCAACTGCCCCTCTAATTTCAAAATGAAATAGGACCTAAATTTTAAGTTATAGGCATAATTAGATTTTTAGAATAGTTTCGTTGATCATAAAATGTGATTTTTAGTGTTTCAGTTAAGTATGCATGTCAAGAACATGTAACTCATACTCAAATTTCATTCAAGGATTCATCCCCTATTTAGAGGAGGAAATCCATTTCCATGAGGAAAAACTTGAGAAAAAGGTGTCCATGTATGATAAACATGCTTACACCCGTGTTTCATCTCGGTGAATAAATTGAATTGTGAAGGATTCATCATATTTAAAGGTGAAATGTGGAGCTCAAGGAGTGACTTAATGATCATCATATCTTGACTTTGTCATTTATACCCAAATCTCTCTAAAGAATAAGCTAAAATGAGTTAGTCATGCTACCGAGGTATCCAAAACCATCATGTGTGAAGTATTAAGGCATCATCTATCTCCATGAGATGTACATATAAGCAAAGAAACCTATGATAATATTGAATTTTATTATATGAAAGGATGATTTTAGAGCCGTGAAAGGTGAAGGGACGATCTTTATATGGAACACCCTATTTATAAGAATGAACAATCATTTGAGTTCACTTGATGCAATTCACTTGGAACTATTCCTAAAAAATCATTCAACACCTAGTAGTGTTATCAAACCTTAAGGAAAAGGCACATTACAATCACCTTATTTTTTTCCATAGGACAGAATCCCATTTAGGGAGCAATCCTCTATCTATAAAGTGAGGATCTCATTTTAGTAAGTAAACAAGCATCATAAAGTCGATTCGTGGTCACTAAAGTGAATTATGGACCAAATTTCAAAATTGGTACCAATTTAAGCAGTGGTACGGCCAAAATCCAATCCAGAAGGTCAAAAACCTATAATACAACTATATTTTTTGACAAAATCAAAACCAACTACAATATATGGCCGAAAGTTTTAGATCATTGATGAAATTTTGAAAATGAGTAAAGTACTGACTAGATTAGATTTTGAAAAACTATCTTCTAGATTATAATTGTCAGAGCTATGACCACTTCCATCAGGTGCAGAGTGACCCTAAATTTTTATATTTACTAAAATAAATTTAAAGTATAATATTTATTTTATTATTTCTTTATCCTTAACTTCTAATAAAAAGTTAAGGATAAGGAAATAATAAAATAAATCTTATACTTTAAATGTATTTTAGTAAATATGGCTCCTTTAGGCCCTCCTAAACTTCAAATATATCAAAATGTATACGTGTTTTATTGTACTAGAAATGTGTCTCGTGTTATAACATGTATGCATTATAGGTTCATGAATTACCAAACCAAATAAACCATAACGTGATCGCGTTACTTACAAAATGTGATCGCTTTTTCACATTTTCACTTTCTTGTCCTCTTTTTCCCCCTAACTTGGTGCACTTACCCACCCGAACCCTGCAAAACAAATGATATCCTATAAAACCATAAAATACATCAAATCTTAAAAATAAAGATGCAAATGGGGAGTCGATTGACCCCTACAGTAATCCCGATAGAGTGAACTTATGACCGATCATTGCACAACATCTCGATTCAATGTATTTCTTGTGTTAGTGTGTAGAAAGCATGCCCTAGAAATTTCTTGTGAAAGATTCACTTGATAGCGAGAAATAGCTAGATGAATCAACGTAAGTAGATGTGTGAATGGAAAAATGAATTTCCCCTCCCATGCGTGTATGCAAAAATGCATTCCTTTGTCCCTTGAATGAAGCTAGCTTAATGCATTGATGTTATTAGAATGCCTTTTGATGCAAGCCTAGGTGGTGATAATATATGCTTAGAGCTTGGTATTTTATTTTGGTCACATAGCTTTGTATTTATATGATTCCCTTGTTTGAGTTTCATAATTGTCAACTAAAGGTCGACCCATAAGAAAACAAGATGCCCAAAAGATGAAAGAGGTCCAAAAGAGGCGAGTAAGGTACAAAGAGGTCGAGGGATCCCAAAGGGGATGAGGCGCCAGGGTACTAGCATCCTAACCGGGCACCGGTGTCAAGAGTTAATAAATATAAAGAAATGAAGATAAGATTGTGTTGTGGGGTGTGTAAAACCAAAGAGGAAACCAGACAGATAGAAAAGGAGGACAAAGATAGATGTCAATTACTAGTTTTATTTCTTAGGAATCATATAGATTGTGGCATTTAATTAGGACCTAGAAGTGTACCTAAGTGCGTGATTTTGTGTGTACAATAGTTACACTTAGTGTTTGGTCCTTATTTTTGAGAAGTAACTAAGTATATATATGATTCCTTTGTTTGAATTTCGTAATTAACAACCTGGACCGACCCATAAGTGAAAAAGATGCCCAAAAAAATAAAAAATGCTCAAAAAGAGTGAGTAAAGGTAAGAAAGGGTCGATCACCCAATATGGACATGAGTGCATGGCTATTTATATCCTAACTATGTACCAGTTGTCTCGTGGCCATGAAAGATAAATTAGTCAAGTTCTGTGATGGTTGTAGGGTGTTTAAGACCAAAGAGAAAGTAAGAAACAAAGAAAAGAGGCCAAAGTGATAGTTGTCGACCACTAATTTTATAGCTTAGGAATCATATACACATTAGTATAATTTCTGGACCTAGAAATGTACCCAAGTGCGTGATTTTGTGTTTAAAGTTGCCTTCCATGTGGTATTATATGACCATACTTTTTCAAGTATTCACATAACCAATTCTTCCTCGAGATATCCATTATCTTGGTTAGAATGTTTTCCATCTCCCGATTTGTCACTTCCACTTGACTAGTTACTTGAGAGTGGTAAGGGAAACATTTTTAATGATTAATCTAGTACAATTTTGTAAATGATTTTATTTCATTAGACATGAATTATGGGCCTTGGTATGATACAATGGATATTAGTGCTCCAAACCTCTAAAGTATCCTTTCATATAGAAATTCAACTACATTTTCATCATGTTCATATTGGAGATACCATCTCATCCCACTTTATAATATAATCAATGCACACTAGAATATAGTATTTTCCTTTAGATGGTAGATCAATGGGTTCAACAAAGTCCAACCCCATTTTTCAAAATGTTCAAGAATTATTTGGGGTTGGAGAGGCTTTTCATTTGATAGTGTTGGCTTTCCCATCCACTGAAACTTATCACACCGCCATACATACCTTTTAACATCTTTATACAATGAAGGCCAAGAATATCCAAAGGCCCAATACCTTATGGATGGTTCTTTGGACTGAGTAGTTCCTCTTAAAGGTTCATCATGACAAGCCTAGAGCATGTCATATATTTCACTATTATCTACACACCTGGTAACACAAAATCAAGCCCACATTTAAACAACATTCCTTCAAACCATTTCAACATTGAGCTTTGTATTATTAATTGTTTCTTTTGTTTGGTTGTAAATTTGGATGGAAATTTCCCATTGGATAAATAATTATCCATATTAGCAAACAATGTGGATTGTCTTGAAACTACAAATAGATTCTCATCTAGAAAATCATCCACTATAGGTTCAAGTTCACCTGGAGCAATAATCTCGATAAGAAATCATAAAAACATTAAATTTTCTAGGTTTGTCAACAATATTCGCATTGAATTCTTGTAGCAATAATAGTTCCACCTAAAAACCTACCCTAAACCAATGGTTTGTTCATCATATATTTAATAACAACATTGTTTTTATGTATAGTGACCTCATATCCCTTGATGTAATGATGGAACATATTGATACTACAAATGACAATGAGGAATTATTTCTTAATAGTGGTTTAATTGTTTCAATTTGGGGGATTTTAATTGATGTAACAAATTTCATCCATACATTTTCCTTTTTTTTTACCAAGAATAACACATACATATTCATTAGAGGCATATGTTTGTATGTGAAATGACAATTTCAAGTTTGATCCTCTTAAAATGGGGGTGGTTGTGATTAATATTTAATGGTTTAAAAATCCTATTGGCAATCCTTTTTCCATACAAATTTAGCATCCTTAGTAGGGAGAATATGGGTGAGGCTTTTTACTAAGACATTCTATAAATCTTTTATAATAACCCACATGTCCTAGAAAGATAAAGCAATGAAGATAATATTGTGTTGTGGGGTGTGTAAGACCAAAGAGGAAACCAGAAAGATAGAAAAATGCCAAATATAGATGTCAATTACTAGTTTTATTGCTTAGGAATCATATGAATAGTGGTATGTGATTAAGACCTATAAGTGTACCTAAGTGCGTGATTTTGTGTGTACAATAGTAATACTTAGTGTTTGGTCCTTATTTTTGAAGTAACTAAGTATATATATGACTCCTTTGTTTGAATTGTGTAATTAACAACTGGTAGGCCAACCCATAAGTGAAAAAAATACCCAAAAAATAAAAAAGGCCCAAAAAGAGTGAGTAAAGGTAAGAAAGGGTTAGGAACACCCAATATGGACTGGAGTGCTTGGTCATTTGATATCCTAACTGGGCACCGGTCTCGTGGCCATGAAAGATAAATTAGTAAAGTTTTTTCATGGTTGTAGGGTGTGTAAGACCAAAGAGAAAGTAAGAAACAAAGGAAAGAGGCCAAGGTGATAGTTGCCAACCACTAATTTTCTAGCTTAGGAATCATATACACATTATTATGATTTCTAGACCTAGAAATGTACCCAAGTTCGTGATTTTGTGTCTATAATTACCTTCCATGTGGTATTATAAGACCATAATAATTCAAGTATTCACATAACCAATTCTTCCTCGAGATATCCATTATCTTGGTTAGAATGTTTTCCATCTCTCGATTTGTTACTTCTACCCGACTAGTTACCTCGAGTGGTAAGGGAAACATTTTTATGATTAATCTAGTACAATTTTGTAAATGATTTTATAACATTGGACATGAATTATGGGCCTTGGTATGATACAATGGATGTTAGTGCCCCAATCCTCAAGAATCCTTTCATATAGAAATTCAACTACCTTTTCATCACGTTCATATTGAGAGATACCATCTCATCCCACTTTATAATATAATCAATGCACACTAGAATATAGTATTTTCCTTTAGATGGTAGATCAATGGGTTCAACGAAGTCCAACCCCATTTTTCAAAATGTTCAAGAATTATTTGGGGTTGAGAGGCTTTTCATTTGATAGTGTTGGCTTTCCCATCCACCGACACTTATCACACCGCCATACATACCTTTTAACATATTTATGCAACGAAGGCCGATAATATCCAATGCCCAATACCTTATGGATGGTTCTTTGGACTGAGTAGTTCCCTCTTGAAGGTTCATCATGACAAGCCTAGAGCATGTCATATATTTCACTGTTTTCCACACACATGGGTAACACAAAATCAGCCCACATTTAAACAACATTCCTTCAAACCATTTCAACATTGAGCTTTGTATTATTAATTGTTTATTTTGTTTAGCTGTAAATTTGGATGGAAATTTCCCATTGGATAAATAATTATCCATATTAGCAAACCATGTGGATTGTCTTGAAACTAAAAATAGATTCTCATCTAGAAAATCATCCACTACAAAGAGTTCAAGTTCACCTAGAGCGGTCAATCTCGATAAGAAATCATAAAAAAACATTAAATTTTCTAGGTTTGTCAACAATATTCACATTGAATTCTTGTAGCAATAATAGTTCCACCTAAAAACCCTACCCTAAACCAATGGTTTGTTCATCAAATATTTAATAGCAACATTGTTTGTATGTATAGTGACCTCATATCTTGTGATGTAATGATGGAACATATTAATACCACAAATGAAAATGAGGAATTATTTCTTAATAGTGGTGTAATTGTTTCAATTGGGGGATATTTTTATTGATGTAATAAATTTCATCCATATATTCTCCTTCTTTTTGTTGACCAATAACAACACATATATATTCATTAGAGGCATCTGTTTGTATGTGAAATGACAATTTCAAGTTTGATCCTCTTAAAATGGGGGTGGTTGTGATTAATATTTAATGGTTTAAAAATCCTATTGAAATATTTTTTCCATACAAATTTAGCGTCCTCAAGTAGGGAGAACATGGGTGAGGCTTTTTACTAAAACATTCTATAAATCTTCTATAATAACCCACATATCCTAGAAATATTCATACTTTTGTTTGGATTTTGGGTGGAGGAAGTTGGAAAATAACCTTGAATTTGTTAGGGTCCACTTTTATGCCTTATGTAAAAATGTGGTTGCCAAAGACTACTCCTTACTCTATCATAATGAGACACTTCTCGTGATTAAGAGATAACCGATGTTTTTCACATCCGGTGAGGACCCCGTCTAAGTTTTCCAAAACTTATTTAAAAGAGATCCCATAAACAATAAAATCATCCATATATACCTCAACACATTCATGGGTATTTTCAACAAATATTGTCAGCATTTTTCTTTAGAAGGTGGATGGGGTGATGCATAAACAGAAGGTAAAACACTATACACAAATTTTCCTTAAGGATAAGTAAAAGTGGTTTTATCCCGATCTTCGGGGCCACCATAATTTTATTATAGCCACTAAATTTTTCCATGAAATAGACTTATTTTTATCAATAAAATTTATCTAAAACTTGGTCAATAAAGGGAAGAGGGAAATAATCTCTATAAGTTGATTTATTTAGTTCCATATAGTCCACACAAACCCTCAATTCACCATTTTTCTTAGGTATGATAACCAATGAAGAAACCCACCGACTATATGAAATTAGATAAATAAATCCTGCACGTAACAACTTTCAAATCTCAATTTTGACAACATCTCTAAGGCAAGATATTATTCTTCGTTGTGGTTTTCTTACTAGTTTTGAATCATTGATATAAATGTAACGAGTGAAAATGTTGGGGTGAATACCTTTCATATCATTGTACTCCCATGAAAAAGCATTGAGTATGAACATAATAGATAGAGTATGTTAGATTCATCAAAATATGACAACCAACTATAAAATTTCAATGGATTCTTTATAAAAATAGGGGTTTCTTAATATCGGGGTGCAACGAATCTGTTTATATCATATTCTCGTAATAAAAATTTAAAGGGCACACATGGGGAAGAAATCTATGGATATTTATCATGTTTTGGAAGGGGGATTCATCAATGTCAATGTTTTGTGTGAAAGGGAAAATTTAAGATGATGAAATATTAGATAAAATATTTTATTCCCCATTATCAATATTTTAGAGATTGTATTCATTAGTGTAAAACTCCTCTCGCTTCATTTGAATTTTCCTGTCTGCATAAAAATTTCTAGAGAAGAAGCAATTTCTTCGATGTCACTTCGTCATCAATCCATAGTTGATTGCACGAGGTGGAGGATGGTTATGCATGTGGGTATAGGGAAATTTTATTTGCATTTTGTCCATTAGAAATGGTTATTTCTCCTAACCTATAGTTAATTAGTGCAACGGTAGTGGCCAAGCAAAATCAACCTGCATTAAGGGATACCCAATTTTATGGTTCCTTATCTTGATAACCACGAAGTCTACTAAGTATTCCAATGATTTAATATTAATTGTGATATCCTTGATGATTACTTTTGGTTTAGCTATGGACTAATCAACCAATTAAAGGACTATAAAAGTTAGTTGCATATTAGGAAAATCCAAAGTCAACAATGTGTCAGAGGTCATAACATTGATGCCAGTGCCGAGATCAAGAAAAACATTTGGTATTCTTACACTTCGCCAAAGGATACTGTTACCATGGGACTTCATGGATCACCATATTGAGGAGGGAGAAGTTATCCTATCAAGACATTGGCCAATTTTCCATCAATCAAGAGTTTTAGGTTGATGTTGTTAGGAATAATATTAGATATTGTGAACATTATTATGAGTGTGGAAATAACTAATATAGTGTAATGTAATACAACTATTTATGAGTTGTTAACTCATGTAAATAGTTGTAACTAGATAATGTTTGTTGTGAGAAAATAATGGGATTGAGAGTTTGAGTGAGATATTGTGGGGATTAGGAGAGATATGTGGGATGAGTGTTGACTCCTAGAATCAAGGAGATCAAACTCTATATATGTAATCTTCCTCTATGTATTTTATATCCCGGATGAATCAATAATGATGTGTTGTTTTTAGTTATTCTGCTGTTATTTCTTATTAAAACTCCTGCATTTTATAACATTGGTATCAGAGCAGGTTGGTCAAGTGAGATGATGTAATTGAAGTACAACATGGAGATATTCATTACCACTTGATTCATTGCTTCCTGGTGCAGAATATCGCTATTATCAGGTCTGATTTATGACCTCTATGGAGTACATTTAATATAGGTCAGTTTCTGTTTATTTAGCTTCATCGTATATGTCTTTTTACACACGGTTCATGTTTAGTCATGTGTTATAGAGTTATGTGATTGCATTGGCTTATTTGTCAAATGGCCTACGTATTCCATTCACATTTGTATAATTTCAGAAATGGTTCTACATTGACCTAGACGTATACATACAAGTTTAGATTTATGAGATATATTCATCTATATATGGCTTCTTTCTATTCAACCTCATTCGGATCTATTCAAATCTGCCCATATTTGATAGCTTTACCACTTTGTAGTCCCCTGTGCATGTTTGCTTTCCTAATTTATTTTACCTTTCACGTGGTTTTTTCTTTTTGTTCTTTTAAAACATGGTTTTAGTTATGGATAGTGGTATTTATTTTTAAAATTTAAGTTTTGTTTTGTTTACTTTTGATTTTATGTTTTGATCTTTAATTATTTTTTCAAATTATCACGTGGTTCTAAGAAATTACTTTTGTTTAATAAGTCACCGGTTATGTGTTCAAGTATTATAAAGTTTTAATTTTTTTATTGTTTTATTATGTTTTGTGAGTCCCATCAAGTCAAGTGAAGTTATTTTAGATTGTTTTGTTTTTACGTCAAAATTTCGGTTGAAATTGAAATTTGATTATTAATCATATGTCATGTTATAAATAATGTATTTTATCATATTTTTATTTTTGTTGTCTTTTTTTAACAATACAAAGTGTCACCATTATTTTTAAATATGTGTGTGATGTACGTTTAGAGTCATTGTGAAGTGTTATTATTTTAATATTGTGGTGTCAAAAGTCTCAAAAAAAAATTCCTTATGGACGCATTTTTGGTGGTAACCGACGTCCATTAATGTAAATTGAGATACAATTTAAAAATTGTTGAGTAAGTAAAGCAACATTAGCGATGGAGGCAGGAGGCAACGGAGGAAGGAGGACAACCAGCGTCCTCTCGCCAGCCACAAGTGACGGGGCCGCATAATGAGTTTGTGGCATATTTTCAGTTGTGTGTTTCATTGTTTGTAATAAGAACAGATGTCACATTCCTGTTCAGAGTTGTATTTCCTTTTATAACCTCCTGATGTAAATATGTTGTAGTAGAAAGATAAAAGCACAAGAAAAAGCAGCATCATGTTTTTCTTGAAGAGGATGAACAGAGGTTCATGAGCAGGGGCTCGTACCTAGGACAGAGGTCCATTATTGTCGAACAGGGGTTCGTATTGATGAACAGAGGTTCATGAACAGGGTTCTTACCTTGGACTGAGGTCCATATGTGTACCAAGATCATGAGCAAACAGGGGTGTGCAAGCTGCAGAGAAAGTGTAACTATTCTTTTCTACATTGTTCACATTAGGGGAGTGTATGTGTGGAAATAATAATGTTAACAATAGGGGAGTGAATGTTAGGAATAATATTAGATATTGTGAACATTATTATGAGTGTGGAAATAAATAATATAGTGTAATGTAATACAACTATTTATGAGTTGTTAACTCATGTAAATAGTTGTAACTAGATAATGTTTGTTGTGAGAAAATAATGGGATTGAGAGTTTGAGTGAGATATTGTGGGGATTAGGAGAGATATGTGGGATGAGTGTTGACTCCTAGAATCAAGGAGATCAAACTCTATATATGTAATCTTCCTCTATGTATTTTATATCCCGGATGAATCAACAATGATGTGTTGTTTTTAATTATTCTCACTGTTATTTCTTATTAAAACTCCCGCATTTTATAACAGTATGTTTCTTCCTCCTTGGGGTCCTAATACATAACTCCTTAATAGATCTATTTAACTTAGAAATATCATGAATATCTTGCAACATGGGGATTCTAATACTCAATTTCCTTAATCATTGAATAATATCGACTTTGAGAGACCTTCCTCTACAAAAGGATATCTTTTTCAATGATCCTTTTGGGAATGGAATTGATGTTGGAGTTCAATGATCATGAGGGGCTGGTCATATTTTGGGTCTTGTCCTTCCTCCCCATTATTTGGGATTTTAAAAATGGCAAGACAAGAAGTTTTAGAATTAACCTTTTCGGATGAATAAATATACTATCACAATTAATGGAACCGAGATCGAGATGATTTCTCTATCTCAACCATGTATGTAGGGTTCCTTGGCCTATTTTTCTTTGGGTTAGCTATGGGTTGAGTAGGGAGTTGTGTTTGAATAGGTTTTTATGATTGATTTTGTGGGTTAACACTGAGAGGTATGATAAATAGGGTTTGTTTTTTTATCTTGAGTTTTTTTTTGGTTTTGAAATTGGTTATTCATTCCCTATTGAGGGTACCATTCTTATTAATATTATGGTTGAGCCTGATGGAATTGAGGTTGAGCCCAAGGTTAGCATAGGTAACCTAGCTAAATATTCCAAGTTTGTGGAGTCCACTCTTATGGAATTAGCAATATCCAAGGTTGAGAAAGGGGCCACGAGGTGTTCCATTGATTAGGAAACCATTGAGGTCTTGGAACAAAGTGTTGAGAAACATGGGTTGGTGGAAAGTTGTCTCCTTACCTCTGCCTAAGATAGTTAAGTTTTTTTCCTATTGAGATTTTTTCTTTAACTGATTTTTGAGTAGTGGTAGTAATTAACATTGACTAATTATACGATTTAAATCACAAATAAGGAAAATATCCATTTTATTAAGAGGAAAAAATCTAATTCCATGCTTATCTCAACATCTTGGATAGTGATTCAATCATTTTAGCATTTTTTTCTTGAGATTCGTAGTGGTGTTGAGTTGTACCAAGATATATGTCTTCAAGTTAGCTAGCTCTTCCTAAGTCATCTTATCTCACCATTCCCGTTTTTTCTTTATTTTTGCAAAGGTTAGGTCACATTTTCTAATAATTCCTATAGAGGCCTGTAAATGATATCCCCAAACTCAAAGTTATTCATGTCTCCTTTATCCATCAAGTTAAAGGCTTCTTGTACTTCCTCATCAAGTCCTCTCAAAATATCATTTTACGGAGGTCAAAATTTACTCCGTGTTGTATCTTTAGTGAATAAAAAGGAACAATCCAAATAATATTTGAGGTTTTCATCTTCCTTTTTCCTTATCCTAAAAATGTCTTCCTTATGATCGATAACCCTACATTAGTCTTGGTATTTTTCAAGGAATGTTGTTTCCATTTGTTCCCAAGAATGGATAGAGTCAAGAGCCAACCCCATGAACCAATGCATTAATCAATCCTTTAATGGTGAGGGAGATAAAAAAATTTTATTGTTGGTTTTGTAGTCATAAGTCGACATAATACCTTAAAATCAAATATAAATTGGACAAGATATTCTAAGACTATGTCACTTTGAAGGTAGGTAGATGAGAAGGGGATATATTTTTCATGGGGGACAGCTTTATTGGGGTCCGTGGACTTTAGTATATGTGGAGGTTTGTTTTTTGTTCGATAACCCCTTTATTTCTCATGAGGGACATTATTCACTTTATGCGTTACGTATCCCATATATCCTCTTGGTTCAGTTTGTTCCACTATTGGATTTTTGGGGGATATGTTTTGGTTATGATTTTTATGTTTTTATTTTATAAATCTACCTCTTATGTCTCTAGGTTGAAACATAAATTACTACTACAAGAATGTCAAGCTAAGGTGTCCCTAACTTCATGTTTATATGATTATCATATTCTACTTACTCCAAGAGTAGTGCATAAAGAGACTTGTCATCCCAAACAAGTTCTTTATTCATCATTAGGGGAGTAAGGAATACTAATTCTTGAATGGAAAATTAGATGATATTACTAAAAATTTGTTAGTACTTCACTCTTCAACGACACCTAAGGAAAATTCCCTAGCAAGAATGGTGTAAAAACGTGATGGCTTTCATTTATTCTCTCACTTAAATTACATTATTCTTCCAATCCAGGGTGGTGTCCATGGCTATATGCAATGAAGACAAAGTGGGGCAAAGCTTGATATACCATTTTAATGCAAACTATAATTTTTACATGAATTTATTTCCTATTTCTAAAAACAAAATGGAATGAAAGAGAAGAATAATATCAATCGTTAAATAAATTTGTTATAGAATAAAATAAATCTAAGTTACGCAAACACATTTATTCCGACACAAAATAATTTTAACATGAAATTAACTAAACTGAAAGAGAATAATCAATCTAACAAAAACAATAGTAAAATTTCCTTCTCTTCGAGGAGAAGTGGCCATTTATCCTACTCTCCAACTGGAGTGGATTGCCAAACTTGAGTCCTTAACAATTTTTTTCAAAAGCATTCCATTGTTTTATAAAAACTGTTATTACAATTATATCAAAAAAATAAAATATGAACTTAAAAACTCTCCTTTGAATACCAATATCTTATAATGCTCAAACAAGAACATTCTCCACAAAAATCCATCATGCATTTTATGGTGGAGGTTGGATATTTATTACAATAGTCTTGCATGTAAATATATTAAATAATTCTTAACTACATTTTGCTCCATAAAACATGGTGAATATTTATAGGAAGGAAGTATGTGTGGGGATTTGACCAGCTCCATCGCTTGATGTAAGCTATGTGGAGTCTTATTCAGAGTTGATTATTTCAACAGAGACAAAGAGAGGGACGGAGTATTTGGTTAATGGTATTTTATATGATTATGTCCTTGGTATTCCGAATTCAACTAAGCATGAGGTAGACCACTTGAGCACCTAGGAATGTCACATGATATAATAGTGCCGTAGAGTTATCTTTTTACCACCTACACTCAATTCGTCACTAGCTCTTTTAGAATTGTACGCTACATGGATTCCGTTGTCGGATGGCTATGTTAGTCCATCCATCTACTAAAGTAAAAAAATCCCCTTAATTTCTCTTGTTTCTTACTCCTATTTACACAATGCAATCCTTATAATACCAAAATTGTCAAAATATTAGAAATAAATAAAAATATATACACAAAAATAATTATCCATATACATACTCAAGAAATATTCCTTTAATCAAGTAAGAAGCTTCAATTTATAATCGAGCTTGTATAATTTTATGCACAAAATAGGAAAAACGAGGTTACAAAGTAGGCATGGAATGAGGATATTTAGAGTCTCATCACTTGGTTATGAATATCTTTTGTGTTTGCTAGCTATTCACCTTAAAGAAAAATTGTTTCCTTCCTTTGTTGCAAATCTTGTCGTATCATTGTTATAACAACTTGTATTTATTCGTTTGAAAATCCTTAAAACCTCATAACATTGTGTAAAAATAATCACTTCATCTTATTCATCTTCTTCTACATAAGAAGTATGAATTAGAACCATGTATGTTTAGGGAAGAACAATAATGCTCATCCATAATTAATAAATCTTTGTGTTTGTAGAAAATCCATTTAAACTATGTTATCACGTATATTGAAACAATCATGTTATTTTGATTTTGCATGTTTGGGAAAAAACAATCCAATCAATGTGAAATCAAGTATTCTATATGTTCTTGTATATTGGTAATGTTTTTAATTTTCTCATAAAAATACCCCCAATGATAAAATCATTTCAAATGTAATGGCCTTAATGCAAAAAGTGATAAGGTTGGGATCTCACCCTCGAAACTAGGTAGAATGAATACCCCTCAATCCTCGACACTAAGCGGTAGAAGTAAATCACTTTATTCACCCAATCCATACAATTTTTACCAAATGATAAAGATGTTTATCCTTAAAAAAATTCAATTTTGTATAAAGTGTTTTATCTATATACATATAAGATTTTAGAGCTATTGTGATATCACCCCTATTTAACTAAGAAAAAATATTTATATTGATTTATTATTTTATCACAAAGCAATCCCTCATACAAGCAATTTTGATATATAGAAAAAATGAAGACAACTAAAGGAAAAGAAGAGGTCCATAAAATCAATAAAATTATGTATAACTAATCAATAGAAGAATCAATTTTAATATGACATCACTTTTATTAACATAAAAATTATAATATATTGTTATTTTATTAAAAAAATTGTTATGTTAAAAGTAAATGCTTATACAATTATTAATACTAGGTAAGAGAATTATAATTTAGAAAAATGCTTGAAACTTATAAAGATGCCGATGTAAAGTATAGAAGGTTATAATGGGTGAAAGTGTAACGCACCAAAAATACCAACACAAGGACAACACAGTGAAATACAGGATAATTTTTTTTTGACTTGCTTTGACACAACACGACACCACATGTCGTCACAAGGTTACAACCAACACTAGGAACCACTTGTTATGGGGGAGACCACAAGGTCAGCACGGAAACGTTCACACCTATCAAGGACAATGTACTCTTCTTTTGACAAGACCACATGGAAGTCCAAAACACATGACACACTCACAGCTAGGGCATCCCATGAGAAATTTCTTGTTAAATTTTCTTGTTTACTAAAGTGTCTCTTAATTCTTAACTTACGTTCTTATAAAATTTCATGTAATGATTCACGCAACTCTTTTCACAAGGGAGAACTTCTTTCTTTTCAACTGTTGACTAAATAGCTTAAGGCCAAGCTTTCTAAACTAGGATCATCAATTTTATGTCCAAATCTTTCTTATTCATTTGATTTTAGAACATTTTCCATTTCTTACAAGGTTAATTAATCTTACTCAAGCCACTAACACATGTTCCACAACTTTATTGCACAGGTGAAGGCATAAGCTCCGATTGAGTGAAAAGTACCTCTTAGGGTTCATAACAATAGCCTTCTTGTTTAAGGATTAAATTTTGACCTTGCTTAAGAAATATCACCATGAATCAAGGCAAGGGTTAACAGAATAGGATCACAAAATTTAGCTTCAGGGTCACATTGTTTACTATCAGTCTTTTATTGAGGTTAAGGGTTTATCAAGATTGGTTAAATGCTCCATCTAGACTTTACTTAATTAAGTTTGACAAAGGAGGACATTTCAAACGATAGAGAGATATTTAAGGTTTTATTAATCAATTTCCTTCCTACTTATTAAATCCTATCATCTTCTAAAATCTAACCATTGCTTTCACCATGAGGTCATTTAAGATTTCACCATAAAAGGATAATGTTTATTAGCTTGGCTCGAATAATAAAAAAACAATAATAAGTTATCATATTTCGTTACAAAAGATAGTTCCCTCTTGATTGTTCCAGGTCTCAAAGGTTATCCAGTAGATCACATCTACATAATATGTTCATATATATAAATTTTTAGTTTAACTTTTATCAGGATTATCCAGCTCACTTTATAGTGCTTACAAACTCATTGCTACTAAGTCTTAGGAGGATTTACAACTCAACATTTTAACTCAAGAGCAAAGTTTAACAGTACTCGTTTGCGGAAACAAAACAAGGTTATATCAATTCATTCCAACATGATGCACAAATCAAAGGGACATACTATCTCTATTGAACCAAGACTAGGGAGCAAGAGAGTAATAACATGGGACCTGCCCGCTACTATACTAAGGGTTAAAAATTCACTAGAATATCCCATAACCAAGCAGTAATCAAAATTTCATCTTTCACATGATAACCAAACAAGCCAAAGTTTCAACAGTTACAACAACGAATACTCTACAATACATCTACTAGACTCGACCCTTCTTCTAAAATGTCCAAAGGCCCTTTCCAAATTTTATAACATAATACACATTCGTACAAAGGAACAATATAACCAAGATTGATGCAATAATCTACAAGTCTTTCCATCATCTAACCACGTAAGCCATCTGCAACAAATTTTCTACAAGAGTCAGTTCACGAGAACTGAGCAAGATAAGGCTACACAAAACCTCCATAACTATTATCTAACAATATCATGAAAAGAAGCACTTTATTACAAGAATTTGGGTCAAACCTCTAAACACTATGAACACATCAAGTTATAATAAGGTTTATAACATGTCAACCAAAGAAGGAGAAGACCTTGTACTTCAGTTAGGAGCAAATGCAACGAAAGTAACAATCATATGAGAATGGCCCTTGGCCCTATAAGGAGAAAACAAACAATCTAGCAAAAACAGTGTCCCCATCAAGTAAGTAATTAAACAATAATTACAAAATTGAGAATTGATCTATATACCAGTCATCTAGAAATTTATCAAAGGAACCAAACGCATAGGCTAAAATAATATTTTTCCAAGAGAACAAGAGTTGATCGGCCCAAGAGAGGAGAAACACGGGTTTCAGAATTTAACACAAAGAGCCATGTATAAATGAGTTTCAAACCGGAAATCAAATAGAGTAAACACACAACATAAGTTTCAAGCGAAGGCATAGTATACTAGTTTTGACCATTAACTACAAATAGATTTACCAATCATCCAGGAAGGGTCAAAGTCTTACAAAGCTAAAGTAGAATGCGAGAGAAAGAAGGGGTTCCGTCACACAAGAGTATACAATAATGTCATCAACAAATTTTATAACACTAAGGATTTGCAAACCTCCACTACAATACTAATGTTTGGTTAATTTAAAATAAATTACACATATCCCAAAACAACCAAATTTTACGGCAACCCTTGGTAACGCAGTCAACCGTCGCACAAATAGATACAAACATAATTTCTAAGTGACTTTATCAAAACAAAACCTTCCGCTATGAATTCATAAGATTATCACACGAAAGCTGAGTTTTTCCCGAAGGTCAATCACATTTAAGGAAATCTCCATCACAAACTATTACAGTAATTACGTGCATAAAAACTGACCAATATTAATTAATAGCGTTAACATTACAAGGGAGAAAATAATGCCAGTTAGGAAAAACAGAAGAGCGCCATCAGTAATAATTCACAGAGGGCGATTGGACCAAAACTATTCTAGTGTCAACGAGGTACCAGATTCGCACAAAGAGCCCGAGCTTAGTTGATCCGTAAGGCTAGTTATGGTTCTAGTTGCTAGGGATGGTCAGGGTACTTCCTGAGGATGGCCTTAAAAGTCTAGAAACAAGATGAAAGATAGTATAAGAGTCTACACTCGCGAGGCGGAAAACACACTGCACACAACCTTTTCATTCAAAAAGTTTAATACCGAAACTCAAGCTGGTTAGCCCCAAGCCTTGATCACACAATCCTACAACCTTTCTTTCTCGATGCCAAAAGGTTATCAAAGGGACTTGCGAAGGAGCTAACAAAATGTCATAAGGCAACTTGGGTGCTAGGGAGGAGCTTCACAGTTATCGTAACTTACTTCCATGATATCGAAAATACTAGTTAATCAACATGGCAACTTGCAACTCAATCGCAGAGAATAATTAATACATAAACAAACAAACGAAGGTCTATCATTCGAGTAAGAGAAACATAACATTCAAAGGAGAGGGCACACATCCTTTCAACCCACATTCTGTCAACGATAAAAGCTAAAACAAGAAGACACAAGCAAAAAGGGAAATCTCCCATCATGACATCCAACTGACAAATCAATGCAAGGAAAAGTGGTTCGATTTCACAATATTTTTAAATAAAATAACAGTGGAAAAGTGTAGAAATATCTTGCCTGTTTCTCCAAACTTCAACAGTCGTACTGAGACTCCACACGAGCCAGCATAAAACAATAGCATGAGACAAGGATGTGAGTACTGCTGCTGGCGATGTCAAAGGGCCAAATGTGATAACTGGATAGACAGATGGGGCAGAAAAATTTAACAGTTGAGTCCTTTCGCAAATCCACCTCACACCGCCTCGTAGTACGCTTCTGCACTGGAAACAACTCGAGGAGATTGTCTTCCATCTTCCCTCGCTTCAGCAGTCCTATGAGGTCATCAAGACTGTTATCAACCAAGTATTCCTTGAAAAAGTCTGTGATGAATAAAAGCACGATGCCCTTGGCCACAAGACAACCCAATTAATCCAGAGAAAAAGACCATACAGAATGACAAAGTTGGAGAAAAGAAATATCAAGAGACGCTCTCCTCGTAGTCTCCTAGCATTGGATTTACTGCAGGGTTTTTCTCACATTTCTTGCTCTGCCTAAGTAGCTTTCCACTTCCTTCAAGCAGTACTCTCCTGCTTTTCCCAATCTCCACCTACTCTTCTTCTTGCTTTTCATCCCAGAGATGCATACCATACGTCAGATTTGAAGAAGTAAATAGCACAGTCCAGTCCTCTTAACACTCAGAAAAGAATACTTTTTGAAAGTGAAAATAAAGTCTGATTCCTTCTTATCGCTGCAAGTTCCATATGATGCACCTTGATATAGTGCAAATGTGCAGCCCATTGCTTACTGACACTGTACCGCTTCACTTAAGAACACCAATAATCTCCATAAGAACATTGCAGAGATCTCCCGTGCCTGTGGGTGTGATCTGTCACCTACACAAAAGCATGCACCATTTTATTGCCTGCCAATATAGTGACTCGTTGAAGATGCTCATATAATTGCAAAGCAAAATGTGCTTCATGAATATTCTGATATGAAACAGATCCACGCCTATGGGATTCTCTCCCATGAGTTACATCGAACAACAAGAAGGTCTCAACAGAGAATCTCTGTAATAAATTTCATCGGGTCTCCTGGTACACTCACACTGTCACTTAATCGATTTTGATAAAAACTATCTTGAAGGAGAGTCCCGAACTTGAAGCTGCAGTCGACACTGAACGGATAACATCATAGTTGGACAACCTGCTTGTTGGAGGCGCTCCCGAAGGCTTCCACTATACTGTAATGTGCCTGCAGCCAGGCTGGAAATAGCGGCAGGTCTCTGCTATGGATCCCCAACAAGAACACATCCCCCAGCGCCCAGGAAGAGGAGGAAACATGCCCACTGCTCTTGCTGGTAGCTGTGCGCGGCCAGGAGAAGGGAAACAGGCCTCCGTTTCACCCGAACGCCTCAGGAAACAACAAGGAAAATCCATCTAGTCTCCTCACGCGGCCAGACCGAAAGAAAACCGTGGGCAAACCAAACAATCCTCCTTGTTCACGCGGCCAAAACATTTCAAACGGAGCAGGTAGCACGGGCGCAAGGAAAATGCAAGTCAATGGAATTAAAGGAGGTGGGGCGGCTGGCAGAGGAGGTAGGTGGGAAGAAAGGATCCGATGCCCAGCTGGGCATTACAGAATCTCATTTCATCAATAATAATATATTCAAAATATATGTCCTTTCGTTTATGAATATATCTCTTTTATTAATATATGAAGAAAGGATAAATCTTATCTTATGAATGGATTCTCTTTCCCATGAATATAATTCATCTTCTATTATTATAAATCTTTCAAAGCCGATGTTACACCTTTACAACCGTATTTCTTTTCATAATGATTAGCTTAGGCTTATTTAGTCTCATAACTACCAATTACTGTGTATTTACCCATATACCATAATATATATGAACTACATTATATACCAAATAGACCTCCATATATGTCATATAGGTATCTCGATATGTCAAAATGTGAATGGATATATATATATATCTTGGATATGTATTTTAACTAACAATGTTCTAATAATACATCATTACAGTCCATCTAATCCAACACAAGGCTTACACTAATTTCTCCTTATTTCTATCTATATACACACATCATTAGCATTGTATATTTTGTAATCTCACACCATGTATGAACACTTATCTCATGCATATTTTGAACACTTATCTCATGTATGAACACCATTGTATATTTTTTTATGGGCATTACGAAAAGAATGCCGTGGAAAACATGTTTTATACCAACGCTTTTAATTAAGAAAATGGTTATGAAAAGGGACATATTTAAATTTTGGACTCGTTTATTTGAAATTACAAATTCCTTTAAATTAAGGAATATGTTATTTATTAATTAATAGGAGGGTCATTTTTATTGCAATATTATTTTATCATAATAAAATATAAATTATTTTAAAGAATATAATATTATGATTCAATGTAGAATTTCATAAAAATTAAAGTAATTTAAAATTTTTGTTACATGGATATGTGTTCGAGTTTTTAAAGATAAATAATTAGATGATAGGTTAAACAAAACCAACAATGATGAAGAGTGATGTTAGTATGAAGTGTATTTATATTATGTCATCATTTTTAATAGTATTAAAATGATTATATATATTATTTTTAATGGTTGCAAAAAAATGTTTGATTTATAAATCAGACATATTTGATAATAATAATGTTTAATTTTTAGATTTGTTTTCTTAAAATAGATTTTATTAATGGAAAATAAAAATGTATATTTATAATAGTACCATTTCTTTTATGATATCTTTTATATTCTTATAAAGATTTAAATGTCACAAAATAAATACACTTTCCATGAATATGAAATTAAGTTATTATTCTAAATAATTTTGTTTGGAGTTCTAGAATACACAATAGATATAATTATATATTTGGTAATTTGTTTCAAATACTTTATTTATTTTTAAATCTATATGAAACATTTTATGCACTAAAATAAATTAAAAAGCACATATTAAATATCTTGAGAACTGATTTCAATTATGAGAAGAAAATGTTTATAAACTTGCAATTATAAAGGATGTTTTTTTTAATATTGTAACCCCAGATAAGAGTAGGGCAATTAACCTTCCAATCAATTAGGAAATCAATCAACGTCCATGTGAAAGGGAGCAGTGCATTGTAATATGATTTCTATTCTAATAATAGAAATAGTATACTATTATTATTATTTTCCCAAACTTTCAAAAAATTGTTATAAAGATAATTTTTCATTTTTTAAGATCACAGGAAGTAAACAAAATTCTTCACAGTTTATCAAAGAAAACTAAATTTATTATGACATTAACTATATTTATATGTTGCTACAAAAGTTCTGTAAGATGTCAGTGGCTTAAAATTGTAAGGAATTTTTAGAAGTTTCAATAAAATGGGATACTTTGACAGACAAATGAGGGAGGCAGAACACTCATCCTCAACAAATCGTTAAACAAAAAAATGATATAAATGTGAGGATACTATGTAAAATAAACATGCAATTAAATAAATTATACATTACATAATAAGTTGTTGATTATATTTTGAGAAACACAACCCACCGTGATTTCATTTCACATGTTTCCTCCTTTTTCTTGTTAAGCATAAGGTTGTTGATTTGGTAACATTCATAGAAATAAGTAATATTTAAGTTTAATTTGTAGAATAAATAAGGACACTTTGAGAAATAAATCACCAAATTTCAAACATGAGTTACAGTAGCAAAAGCTTAAAAATAATATTATTGTTTTGAAAATAGAAACACTAAATTAATTGCTTATTTGTTAGCCATTTTGTGCATGATTTATGTGAAGTGAATGTAGATTTTTTTAATATAGAAAATTTAAACTTAGCCAACATGATTTTTTGCTCTAATTATTATTTATATTTTTATAGAAATAAAATATAACATTTATAAAAATTAAGTTAGCATAAAATTTGTATGACATGTGTTTTTTCACTTGGCTCTTCAAATGAAAATTTAACATATTTGCTTTTTAGTAGTGACAAATAAATAAAAATTACAATTTTCTTTTGAAGTATAACGTTTTAATCACCCTTCTATGACAAATTAAAATACGTTTGAAGGGTTATGACAACTTCAAATTTGATCCCTAGATGTAAAATTTGGTTTTACATAAATATGCACTCTTTTTATATTTTTTCCAAAATATCTAAATTCAAATATGTATATTAGACGATGAGATGAAGCGAATCTAAAAAATCGACATAAACACAATATGTGTATTATGTTTTTTTCCCAACTTTTACTTGAATGTTCTACTTGATTTAGTAATTTTGTTCCCATGTTATTGAGCTGCAATAATCTCGCTCACTCATCTAGAAAATAATCTCTTTCTTTAGAATTTTAATTTGACCACAACACCATGAAAAACCATAAAAATAGAGGGTTAATGGGGACCTTTGTTATTTTTCTTTTATTATGATCAAGCTCCTAGGCTTATGAACAATATTGGAAACAATTAGTCCACTCTAATGGGAGTGTCCCAAGCCTTGTCACTTCCAATTCAGCACCAACACTCTAATTAATGCAACAAGTAAATAGTACATGCTCTTCTCTAAATGGTTGAATTTGGTCTTTTCGGAGGTAGATGCTCTTGAAACAAAATTAAAAGCATCACTTTTATTTTAAATTATATATATATATATATATATATATAACAAAATTTTATTTATAATATATTAAAATTATGTAAATGTTTCATGATATTGTCAATATAAAAGTGCACTTTCAATCAAAAATTACGTAGATGTAGAGAGTGGTTTCACATTAAAATGCACTTGAGTGTTTTTCATATATTTTATTTCCAAAATATCTAAATTTGAATATTTTGGTTTAAAAGAGAGAGTTTTACATAAATGTATAGTTATATTCACTTTTATTTTACTTAAAAGATTAGTGTCATTAGAAGTAAATTGTGTAACTGAGGATTAGATAACGAGATGAAGCAAATTCAAAAAATCTAACATAAACTTAATATTGTATTACATTTTTTTGCAACTTTTAGTGAAAGTCGTATTTGAGTTAATAATTTTGTTCCACCATTATTGAGATCTAATAATCTTTCTCACTTTATCTGGATTCATGGTGGATCATCTAGAAACTACTCTCTTTCTTTAGAATTTACATTTGACTGCAACAACATGAAAAATCATAAAAAGAAAGAGAGTAAGGACCTTTGTTATTTCTTTACTATGATCAAGCTCTTAGGATTATAAACAATATTAAAAATAACATACAATGTACATTGTTTTTAAACAAGTAGCCAACTTAGGCCTCTAAATTGACAGACTTTCGGCCATTTTTTGTTATTTTAGTTGTATATTACTGGTGAAAAAATTAGTAGCTTAAAGAATGATATGCTGAAAATATATAAAATCATATAACTTTTTAAATGGTCCCTATAAATATATGAGAATATACAAATCTATCCAACAAAATCATAAAAAAATAAGTATATAAAAATTGGAATTTACAGTTACATAAAATAGCTATGCTGTCAACAAATTTTTATTTGACAGGCAGAGATAATTTGAAATTTCAGCCCTGATTCGCAGAAAATCAGGTTTCAAATACATCGATTACAGAAGACGGAGATGGAGAAAATCCACGTGGAAAACCAGACCAAGGAAAAGAGGAAGATAAAATCAAACTGTTAAAAAGAGAAAGGAGACCCAGGCCCCAAAAAATGGAAATGGAATTACAAATGCATGGAAAACATAAGGAAATTTATAATAAGAAAATGTTTTTAACTTGCAATTATTTAGAAGAAATCAATGAACGTCCATGTGAAAGGGAGCAGTGCATTGTAATAGTATATTTTTATTATTATTTTCCCAAACTTTCAAAAAATTGTTACAAAGATCATTTCTTATTTTTAAGATCACAGGAAGTAAACAAAATTCTTCACAGGTTATCAAAGCAAACTAAATTTATTATGACATCGCTTATATTTATATGTTGCTAGAAAAGTTCTGTAAGATGTCGGTGGCTTAAAATTGTAAGGCATTTTTAGAACCTTCAATAAAATGGGATACTTTGACAGACAAATGAGGGAGGCGGAACACTCATCCTCAACAAATCGTTAAATCAAGATCATTGCTCTGATTTAAAAAAAAGATTCTGAATACAATAATGTTAGAAACCCATTAATAGCGAAGAAAAATTGGATTAACCCATGAGCTACATTTCACAGCAGTTCCATATTTGTGCAAAACCCATTAATGGCGAACAAAAATTGGATCAACCCATGAAATGCTCAAGACAACAGTTCCATATTTGTTCTCCACAGGAAATGCTCAAGACATGAGTTGCCCTATTTCAATAAAGAATGGCAACTGTACTAAATTATCCAAGAATAGCAAGAATTTGTTGGTAATATACAACAGGGTAAAAAACCCATTAAAAATTGGATCAGCGGTTCCATATTTGTTGTCCACTGGAAATGCTCAAGAATTGAGTTGCCCTAGATTTCAATAAAGAATGGTAACTGTACTAAATTACACAGAGAGAGATCCGTTGATGAAGGGATGGTCGAGAAGCTGGGAGGCCGTCCATCTCCTGCTAACTTCCTTCTGCAAACAAGAATTTATGAAACTCTGGAATTGGGGCGATGCAGTTGGCGGTAAAGATGGTAAATCCTCTATACAAATGGCGAACATGAGGGCAGCCCAATCCGGATTCTGTCCTGGTGGTAGGAATGGAAAATGACCCATGTAGCATTCCAGCATTGTAACTCCCAAACTCCAAATGTCTCCTGCATATAAACCATCACCATCACTACCATTTCCGCCATAGCTGCCATCTGGGTCCAATCTCTCAGGGCTCATATAAGCACATGTTCCAACATATGAATTGTAGTCCGCATTATTATAATCCTGCCTTGATACAATCCTGCTCACCCCAAAGTCTGCAATCTTTACTTGCAGAGAATTTCTATTAATCAAGAGGTTCGAGGGTTTAATGTCTCTGTGTACTATCTTTTCATGGTGAAGGTATTTCAAGCCCTGCAACACCTGTTCGGCAATCTTGGCCAGGATGGGCTCACTCGAATGATTCTTTTGCTTTGCAAATTGGCAAGAGAGCCTCCATCCATGTATTCCAGCAAGAAACTCATGTTTCCGCCATCGACAAAGAAACTCTCGCATTTCACAACATATGGGGAATGAATCTTTTTCAGTATCCGGGCCTCTGTGTGAATCTGTTTAGTGAGCTGGGACGCCTCATCCCTGAGACGAACTACTTTGAGAGCATAGAAAGAGGAGGAGCTGCGGTGAAGGACTTTGTACACAACCCCCTCGCTACCCTGTCCCAGAATTCCCACCTTTTCAAATTCCGACAGCTGTCTTTGAGTGTCTAGTCTTTCGGCCATGATCAGAACAGGCGGAAGCAGGCGAGGTCTTTTTGGAATGGAAATTTCAGTTTGAAGCTGCTTCAACAAAAACCTCTTCTTTGCACTGATCACAGCCATTGCTATCGTACTGAACAAATCAAGCTCTTCGTGTTTATATTAATCTAAATTTAGATGCAGACCAAGTGAATATTAAACACATTTCATTCAGTTCGTCGATCCGCTCTAAATTTATAAACGCATTAAAATTAATATGAAAATTGCAGTTATAAATAGACACAGAAATAAAAATAAATCTTAATTATAGTTCACTCTAATGCAAGTGCCCCAAGCAGGATCACTTTCAATCCAAAACCAAGACTTTAAATAATGCAACAAGTAAGTGGTACATGTTCTTCTCTAAATGATTGAATTTGTTTTCTCTGAGTGGATGCTATTGAAACAAATGATTTTCCTTCTTTTCATATGACTTTCTATATCTTACTCATTCTCATACTCGTGTATTTATAGACTAATTAAATTCAAATAAGTTCCTTATAAACATGCAAACAATGATCTTATCGACATACATGCCAATATGTAATAAAAAGGAAGATAAATGTAAGCAAATACAAGCTATGACCATGTAGCAGATAACTAGTCTCATAACAAAATAAGGTGTCTACATAATGCCCCACTTTTATATGCATGTTTACACACGTACATATCAAGTAGAACAATTAAGTTAATACAAAGAAGCTACTTTGATTAATTAGAAACACATTGACAATTTTCAAAGTCAATATCAAACTAATTATGGGATGAAAGCCTACATAAAAGAAAGATCCCCAAATTCTATAGTGGAGCATTGAGATGATTCACACACTAACATCTACACTAATGTTTCCAAAAACATGAAATCTTTGAACTCCTACAAACATAGAATAGATATGTACTCAAGAAAATAAGTTTCCATCGATATTTGTATCAATTAATTGATGAAGAATAGGAAAGGAGAATAAGAATCAATACACATGATAGTGATGAAGTTTGTAAAGATGCCCTACAAAATTCAAACATTAGAATGTGTTTGATCTTTCTATGCAAGCATGCAATTATATTTCTCTATGTATATTTTCATAATTGTGTGTACACAAGCAGGTTGTGTGGGTGTAAAGGTTTGTGCAAGAGAGGTGTGCTATATACATCTTGAACAAAAAACTACATGATTTTTTTGATGTGGGAAAGTAAAGGAGTATCATATAGGTCTATAGTATTACGATAAAATAAGTGGAATATAGAGATCAAGTTGAACAATTAAGTTGATATAGAGAAGCTAATTTGATTAATTAGAAACACATTGAAAGTTTTCAAAGTCAATATCAAAATAATTATGGGATGAAAGCCTACATGAAAGAGAGATCCCCAAATTCTATCGTGGAGCATTGAGATGATTCACACACTAACATCTACACTAATGTTTCCAAAAACATGAAATATTTGAGATCTTACAAACATAGGGTAAGTATGTACTCAAGAAAATAAGTTTCCATCAAGATATTTGTATCAATTAATTGATAAAATATAGAAAAGGAGAATAGGAATCAATACACACGATATTGATGAAGTTTGTAAAGATGCCCCTCCAAAATTCAAACATTAGAATATGTTTGATATTTCTATGCAAGCATGCAATTATATCCCTCTATGCATATTTGCATACATACGTTTGGACGCTTATGTGGGTGTAAAGGTGTGTGTCATGATTATAACAAGAGAGGTGTGCTTTATACATGTTGAACAAAAAACCACATGATTGTTTCGATGTGGGAAAGTAAAGGAGTATTATATAGGTCTATAGTATTAAGATAAAATAAGTGGAATATACATATGAAGTAGAACAATTAAGTTGATATACGAAGCTACTTTGATTAATTAGTAACACATTGAAAGTTTTCAAATTCAATATCAAAATAATTATGGGATGAAAGTCTACATGAAAGAGAGATCCCCTGAATTCTATAGTGGAGCATTGAGATGATTCACGCACTAACATCTACACTAATGTTTCCAAAGACCTTGACCACTACACAAAATATGAACTATTCTATGAAGGTGGAAGAGAGATATGAAAATAAAAAATGAAAGTGATACGGAATTGAACAATGGAAATGACATGGATAGATCGATTGAAGAAGAATATGAGAAAGGAGGAAGTTCGATAGAAGAAGAGGATGTTGATGGATGTCTGATTGAAATCCCGGCCCGGGTAATATCCAAATCGTCTAAATATTGAAGAACCAGAGTCAAATTATGAGGACGTGGAATTTAGGAAAAATCTCCATGTGACCCCAATAGGCTCAAGGTATTGGATTTCTAGGAAGGTTTTCATTACAGTAATTATATTTTTGAAACTTTTAGTTTCAGAAATCATGAAGAACTTATCAATCATGAATTGGAGGAAAAGGGATGGAACAAAGTTCTTTCAAGAAAATTTAAAAATCTTCTCTCTCGGAGATGATTGCCCTCCTACTAGCGGAGATCTTTTTTTAAATCCTTAATAAAAGAATCAATATGTCTATACATTCAAGGACATTTACTTCACTAATAAGACATCAATATAAAACATAAATTTCTATAAAACACCATGGGAAACAACATAAATTTCTAGGAAACATCATGTAAAAACCTTTTCTTTGCATTGATCACATACATTGTTATCGTCTTGATCGAAATATTTTCTAGTTCTTGCGGTACCAATGAAGGAAACAAATAAACCTATTGATGTTTATATATAAATGATGTTCTGTTATCCAATTTTGTCCCTTAGGAAAAAATTGGACGACGGGGCTTATTGTGCTTTAGGACTAAGTAGGGGTTTCATTAAGCATTCTAGGATATTTAGGAAAGTTTCAAGTTTTACTTAAACTATTCTTTTGTTTTCTGAGTTTTGGAAGCTCGTGGTCTGATAAGGGTGAGAAGATTGCCACTGACAAACTCACATTTGTCAATTTAGGAAAAAATGATAAACCATGTTTAATTGGGTCTTGTTATATCTTTTCTCTTCTTTGGTTTGAGAGGAAGCCCAAAGAATTCAAAATCAAGGAAAGATTAATTTTAAAGGGATCAAATGGCATTTGAGTGTGAAATAGCTCATTGAGTGCTCATCGAAGCAACATTAGTGAGCTCGTAATGCATTGAAAAGTTTACACCAAATAGCTCGGTCGAGTTAAATGGAATTGATGAATGGAGCTTGTGGAGAGTAAGCAAGTCGATTTAATGAGAAGGGATCGAGCTCAAGGGCCAACCAGGGGCATTTCCAGCCTTTTCAACAAAGGAAAATTAACAAAATCAAGCCATGTTAGTTGGAGGCCGAGCGAGTTGCTCGAGGTCACGCTTGAGTGAGGAGATCAATGTGTTGAGATAGAAGAATAGTTGATGCAGGAGATGGATGTTAAGTCATGACGGAAGACAAAAGAATGTGAAATGACAGGGGGTAGGATCAAGGTGTTGATGTAGTGAATCGGTGACTAATTGAGCCGGATATCACGATAAGGGAGCTTGAGGCTCATTCGAAAATGGCTTAATCAAGCCAAAGAAGGATGAGTTTAGATTTAGGAGCTCGTGTGGCCAAGTCGTAGGAGTGGTCACATTTGGAAGACTCAAAATGTGGCTCGAAGGATATTATGGTGACTCTCTTATGGGATCAGGTCAAGTGGCTCAGATTGAGATCGAATATGGCCACACAACAAAATGCAGCTCAGATCGGCTCGCAAGTTGGTGATGGCATAGTCGAGTTAATTGGAAAGAAAAATATAAGATACTAAATCGGTTTGTTGAGCCATGGAATGAAAAATTCCACTGAAGGAAGAGTTTGGGTCGAGCTCAATTGTAGCTCGGCGAGTTCGGGAAAAGCCAAGTGCATATAGATTTGGGGTACCCAGATGAGAGTTGACGAATGGGTGGATAGGTAATTCACGTGGCATCGAGGTGAGGTAGTTTGAAAGTAATCTCATCACAGTAAAATGATCTATGTTGATCTAAAAGCCAAGGTGTCTTGTTGTTTACAAACTTTGTCAAACGTGGGAAAGCTTGAAGGAACTGTTGAGTTTAATTCACGAGACAAGGTGTTTGGAGGAGGTCACCACAAAATTTACATGATAGGCTTGTATGCGAGATACAAGAACTCGATCAAATCGTGAAGGACTCATATCGGGAAACAAGAAGAAATCGTATTTCAAAGAGGAGGATTTTCAGAGCTCGGGCATTTCGGTGCCAAGTTAGCAAAAATTCGAAGACAAGCCCGAAACACTGAAACTCCAAAACTCCAAAATTTTGGAGTTTCAGATTTTTGGGTTTATGAGATTTTAAGGTAGTCTGAGCTCGGCGTGTGCGAGGAGTTTCTGTTTCCAAAGTTTGAAAAGGTAAGCTCGATTGAACTATTAACTCCGAAGTGAGTTGCGGTGTTCGGAGATATTGGGTTCGGGTTTTTGGGAGACAAGTCTTTGAAGTTGAGGTGTTGTCACACTTTAGGGAATGCACACCGAGATAAGAATGGTCTTCCGATTCCGATTGACTTGGTTGATGTGTAGTGGTGGAAGTTTAGGGAAGAACCGAGCTTACCCATTAGTGTAGACACCCTAAAAATACATACATATTCTATCACACTAATTAGAATTAATTAAATTAATTCCTACACCCTCCTAGCTAATATAATTAAACATTTATTTATTTAAATAGTTAATTATCTCTTCACAATTAAACTAATTTAATTATACCATTCTCTTGGACTTAATTAAATTAATTCCTAACACCTTCTAGCTAATATAATTAAAAATTTATTTATTTAAATGGTTAATTATCTCCTCACAATTAAATACTAATTAAATTTAGTTATTTAATTCTACCTATTTAAGTTAACAGACCACTTGGACTCCACATTCTTATCCTAGCTAACTGCACTTCTAGAATCCTAGAAAGGTGGGGTCAATTGAATTGTAGGTACAACCACCTTCCCTAATGCAACTTCTGCAATTAATTCATTTATTGCCCCTAAATGCCCCGGCACTACTGTAACTTCCTCCAATGTTATTTTTAGCATGAGCATTCAACCATGTTTAACTAATTATTCAACTACTTCTGCCTCTATAAATTACAGGCTTACTCTCTTACAAATCCTCTTGGATTTAAGTACAATCACTCTGCTAAATTTCCAAGCCAAGGTATATGTGTCTGTAGCATTTTGCACTCATATTTGGAGAATATTCAAGAGCACCCACATTCATTTGCAAGGTTCCACAGACAAAGTCTCCACAACCTTACTAAGGTTTGCCGAAGGATTATAGGGAGGTTTGCATTATTATTTTCTTATCTTTCATTTCTTGAGTAGAAATCTACTTAAACACAAGACCAAGTATTCACAGTTGAAAAGGCTTGTTTAGCGGTTTCTTATACTTTTGGTAAGCTGCGACACTATCTACGAATCATACCACCAAGCTAATTTCAAGGGTTGATCCTCTTAAGTATCTACTTTCGAGACTAGTCATAACAAGACGAATGTCTAGCTGGATTACACTAATTAGTGAATTTAATATTGAAATTGTCAATCAAAAAGCTATCAAAGGTCAAGCACTAGCAGATCAACTGTCTACATTTGTGTTCAATGAAAATTTGTAAAAGCCATGGACATGGGGTAAGAATCTCTAAAGAAACCCCAAAGGCTTTTAACAAACTAGTCAATGGACCATTAGATAAGAAATAAACAAGGATTCATCACTTTGCATGCATTAAACTTGAAAGAAACAAGCAACCTAACATATTTAGTAATTATGTATTCTTGAAAGCTTTAAAAATGAACCTAGTAAGGATTTTAAGCAATCAGTTTGTGATTATAAGAATGGGAGCTCACCATTAATGGCTTCAAGGCCAATGGTTCTTCCCATTTACTCAATGCTTGGTGTGTAGTGCAATGGAAAAGTAATAGCTCAATAAAAGAAATGAAATAAGCTCTAAACCCTAAGTAAAATGCTATAGTTTATGTTAGGAAGAAGAAGAGTTCTTGGAAACGAGAGGGGGTAGTGGGCTATTTATAGTTTTCTATTTGGGAAAGTGGGGGATTTTGGTGCATATGGAACTAAAAGGAGTCAACAAGTTGATTAGTGAGTCAAAGTAATATTTGACTAGGTTTAGAAGAGATTAATCATGGTTAGGACTAGTTAAACTAGGCTAGGCAAGCTAATCTGTTTAGAGAGGAATTAGGGCTTTGAGAGAGTTTTGAGAGGTCTAATCAATCCAATGAAATGGATTGATAGTCTAGGAAGCTAGTATAAAGTAGTCTAAAGGGAATGAGAAGATGGTTTAGTCAATAAGAGGTTATATATATTTGGTGAAGATTAAACACATTTCATTCGGTTCGTCGATCCGCTCTAAATATATACACACATTAAAATTAATATGAAAATTGCAGATTATAAATAGACACAGAAATAAAAATAAATCTTAATTATAAATAATGGCGGTTAACTATATTTGAAAAAAATAAAAGTGTCGTTGTCTCTTTTAAATTATCCGCATACACCAAAATTGCTATTTATTATATATTAAAATTACATAGATGTGAAAAGTGGTTTTACATTAAGTTGAACATACAGATCAAGTAGAACAATTAAGTTGATATAGAGAAGCTACTTTGATTAATTAGAAACACATTGAAAGTTTTCAAATTTAATATCAAAATAATTATGGGATGAAAGTCTACATGAAAGAGAGATCCCCCGAATTCTATAGTGGAACATTGAGATGATTCACGCACTAACATTTACACTAATGTTTCCAAATACCTTGACCACTATGCAAACTATGAACTATTCTCTCAAGGTGGAAGAGAAAGATGAAAATAAAAATGAAACGATATGGAATCGAACGATGGAAATGGCAACATTGATAGATCGATTGAAGAAGAATATGAGAAAGGAGGAAATTTGATAGAAGAAGAGGATGTTGATGGAGGTCCGATTGAAATCTTGGCCCAAGGTAATATCAAAATAATGCTAAATATTGAAGAACCGAGTCAACTTATGAGGACGAGGAATTTAGGGAAAAATCTCCATGTGACCCCAATAGGATCAAGGTCACTGGATTTCTAGGAAGGTTTTCATTACGGTAATTATATTTTTAAAACTTCCAGCTTGAAATCATGAAGAACTTATTGATCATGAACTGTAGGAAAAGGGATGAAACAAAATTCTTTCAAGAAAATTGAAAAGATCTTCTCTCTCGAGAGATGATTTCCCTCCTACTTGGTGGGGATCTTTTTAAAATCCTTAATAAAAGAATCAATATGTCTCAGTACATTCAGGGGACATTTATCTCACTAATAAGACATCACTATAAAAATGAATTTCTATAAAACACCATAGGAAACAACATAAATTTATAGGAAACACCATAAAACCTTTTCTTTGCATTGCTCACATCCATTGCTAGCGTCATCGATCACAAATATTTTCTAGTCCTTGCAATGCCGATGAAGGAACAAATAAACTGTTGATGTTTATATAAAAATGATGTTCTGTTATCTAATTTTGTCCCTTAGGGAAAAATTGGACAACAAGGGCTTATTGTGCTTTAGGACTAAGCGGGGGTTTCATGAAGTGTTCTAGGACATTTAGGGAAGTTTTTCCTTAAACCATTCTTCTGTTTTATGAGTTTTGGAAGCTCGTGGTCTAATAAGGGTGAGAAGATTGCCCTAACATACTCACATTCGTCAACTCGGGCAAAAAAAATGATAAAAAATGATAAACAATGTTTAATTGGTTCTTGTTATATCTTTGCTCTTCTCTAGTTTTAGAGGAAGCCCAAAGAATTCAAAATCGGGAAAGATTAATTTTAAAGGGATCAAATGGCATTTGAGCTATGAAATAGCTTGCCGAGCTTCTCATCAAGCAACTTGGTGAGATCGTAATGAATCAAAAAAGTTATCCCAAGTACCTCGGTCGAGCTAAATGGAACTGATGAATGGAACTTGTGGAGAGTAAGCGTGTCAATTTAATGAGAAGGAATCAAACTCAAGGGCCAACCAGACCATTTCCAACACTCAACAAAGGAAAATCAATTAACTCAAGCCATGTTATTTGGAGGTGAGTGAGGTTCTCAAGATCGCGCTTGAACGAGGAGATCAATGTGTTGAGATAGAAGAAAAGTTGAAAAGTGAGCTCATGCGAATCGAGATTATTGAGCTTGGAATATAATAAAAATGATTTAATGTGGAATTCTGTATAGGAACTCAAACGTATCTCGAGCCGGTGTTCAATGGAAGCTTCGAGGAGTCATGTTGGTGAGTCTACAAGTGAGAAGTTCGAATGTAAGTCAACTAAGTCATGGTAGAGAAGTTGGATCCTAGCCGGTGGTTTATGTTACGAGATATGACTCATCGAGAGGACTTCGAGAACTCAACAAATTGGCTTAGCATGTAGGAGATCACATCTAGCTCGGGGCACGGAAAATAAGATGAGATCGATCAAACGTTACAGTAATAGCTCGGTTGTCGAGTGAATGGTAACTTGGGGATTTCATGGTGCCTGATCAAGTCGTCGATAGTCATAGATCATGTAGAAAATTAACTCGACTAGGGGTATCATAGGAGCTCGAAAAGTATATGACTTGGTGTGTCCATTACGAGTCATGGAGACATACACGAAACCATGCACGCAGTCGACTAGGCAAGTGGACACCGTAGAGATAGCTTGGCATCATGACACGTCAAACTCAACATGGATGCTAAGCTATGATGGCAGAAAAAAGAATGTGAAACGATGGGGTAGACTCGAGGTGTTGATGTGGTGAATCGGTGAAGGCTCGAGCCGAGAGATCACGGTGAGGGAGCTTGAGGCTCATTCAAGAAATGGCTTAATCAAGCTAAAGAGTGATGTTTAGGGAAGTTTCGATATTTACTTAGACTATTCTTCCGTTTTCCGAGTTTTAGAAGCTTGTCATTCGATTAGGGTGAGAAGATCGCCTAGTAGACTCACATTCGTCAACTCAGGAAAAATTGATGAAAAATGATAAACCATGTTTACTTGGGTCTTGTTGTATCTTTGCTACTCTCTAGTTTGAGAGGAAGTCCAAAGAATTCAAAATCGGGAAAGATTAATTTTAAAGGGATCAAATGGCATTTGAGCTATGAAATAGCTCACCAAGATGCTCATCAAGCAGCTTGGTGAGCTCGTAATGCATTGAAAATTTTACCCCAAATAGCTCAGTCGAGCTAAATGGAATTGATGAATGGAGCTCATGGAGAGTAAGCAAGTCGATTTAATGAGAAGGAATTGAGCTCGGGGGCCAACCAGCCATTTCTAGCACTTGACAAAGGAAAATCAATAAACTCAAGCCATGTTAGTTGGAGGTCGAGCGAGTTGCTCAAGGTCACGCTTGAGTGAAGAGATCGAGTGTGTTGAGATAGAAGAACAATTGAGCAGAGCTCATGTGAATTACATTTATTGAGCTTGGAATATAACAATGAGTGAGTTAATGTGGAATTCCATGATAGGAGCTCGAATGTAGTCAAGACAGCGTTGAATGGAAGCTTCAAGGAGTCATGTTGGTGAGTCTACAGTGAGAAGTTTAGAATGTAAGTCAAAAAGTCATGAGAGAGAAGTTGGATCCTAGTCGGTGGTTTACGTTGCAGATATGACTCATCGGAGGAATTTGAGAACTCAACAAATAATCTTAGCGTGTAGGAGATCACATCTAGCTCGGGGCCTAGAAAATAAGATGAGCTCGGTGAAACGTTATAGGTAATAGCTCGGCCGTCTAGTGAATGGTAACTCGGGGATTTCATGGTGCTTGATCGAGTTGTCAATAGTCGAGCTCATGCAGAAATTAACTCGACCAAGGGTATCATGGGAGCTTGGCAATTATATGACTCGGTGTGCCCAATGTGAGTCATGGAGACATATGCAAAACCATGTACAGGTCGACTAGGTGAGTGGATACCCATAGAGATAGCTTGGTATCATGACTTGTCAAACTCAATGTGGATGCTAAGCCATGATGGAAGACAAAAGAATGTGAAATGACGGGGTAGGCTTGAGGTCTTGATGCAATGAATTAGTGAATTCTTGAGCCGAGAGATCACGATGAGGGAGCTTAAGGCTCATTCAGGAAATGGCTCAATCAAGCCAAAGAAGGATGAGTTTAGATTTAGGAGCTCAGGTGGCCAAGTCGTAGGAGTGGTCACATTTGGAAGACTCAAAATGTGGCTTGAAGGATATTGTGGTGACTCTGTTATGGGATCGGTTCGAGTGGCTCAAAATTGAGCTCGAATACGACCACACAATAGAATGGAGCTTGATTGGCTCGCAAGTCGATGATGACATAGTCAAGTTAATTGGAAAGAAAAACATATGAGACTAGATCGGTTTGTTGAGCCATGGAATGACCAAGTTTGTTGAAGGAATATTTTGGGTCAAGCTCCATTGTAGCTCGGTAGGTTCAAGAAAAGCCAAGTGTATATAGATTTGGGGTACCCAGATGAGATTTCACGAATGGGTGGATAGGTAATTCACGTGGCTCGAGGTGAGGTAGTTTGTAAGTAAGCTCATCACGGTAAAATGATCCAAGTTGATCTAGAAGCCAAGGTGTCTTGTTGTTTACAAACTCGGTCGAACATGGGAAAGCTTGAAGGAACTATCGAGTTTAATTCACAAGATGAGGTGTTTGGAGGGAGGTTAGCTGCAAAATTTACATGATAGGATTATATGCAAATAGAAGAACTCAATCGAATCATGAAAACTCATATTAGGGAAATAATAAGAAATCGTATTTCAAAGAGGAGGCTTTTCGGAGTTTGGGCATTTTGGTGCCGAGTTAGCAAAAATTCAAGAAAATCTTAACCCAAAACTCAAATTTTGGAGTTTCAGATTTTGGTATTATGAGGTTTTAAGGTAGTCGAGCTCAAAGCATGTGTGGGGAATTTCTATTGCCAAAGTTTGAAAAGGTAAGATCGATCGAACTCCAAACTCCGAAGTGAGTCGCGGTGTTTGGAGATATTGGGTTCGCGTTTTTAGAGACAGTCTTGAGTTGAGGTGTTGTTAGACTTCACGGAATGCATAGTGAGATAGGAATGGTGTTACGATTCCGATTGAATTGGTTGACGTGTAGTGGGGTTAGTTTAGGGGAAGAACTGAGCTTACCCAAGTGTAGACACCTTAAAAATATATACATATTCTATCACACTAATTAGAATTAATTAAATTAATTCTATCTCACCATAATACACCCCTTTGGAATTAATTAAATTAATTTCATCATTCAAATACTCCCCTTTAGAATTAATTAAAATTAATTCTATTACCTAAGCTATATTCCTACCCATTGGAATTAAATAATTTAATTCTAACATGCCTTTGGAATTAATTAAATTAATTCCTACACCCTCCTAGCTAATATAATTAAACATTTATTTATTTAAATGGTTAATTATCTCCTCATAATTAAATTAATTTAATTATACCATTCTCTTGGAATTAATTAAATTAATTCCTAACACCTTCTAGCTAATATAATTAAACATTTATTTATTTAAATGGTTAATTATCTCCTCACAATTAAATAATAATTAAATTTAGTTATTTAATTCCACCTATTTAAGTTAATAGCCACTTGGACTCCACATCCTTATCCTAGCTAACTGCACTTCTAGAATCCTAGAAAGGTGGGGGTAATTGAATTCCAGGTACAACCACCTTCCCTGATGCAACTTCTGCAATAAATTCATTTATTGCCCCCTAAATGCCCCTAACACTCACCAGTAACTTCCTCTAATGTTATTTTTAGCATGAGCATTCAACTGTGTTTAACTAATTTTCAACTACTTATGCCTCTATAAATTACAGACTTACTCTCTTAGAAATCCTCTTGGATTTAAGTACAATCACTCTGCTAAATTTCCAAGCCAAGTTATATGTGTTTATACCATTTTTCTCTCATATTTGGAGAATATTCAAGAGTACCCACATTCATTTGCAAGGTTCCACAGACAAATTCTCCACAACCTTACTAAGGTTTTCTCTGAAGGATTACAAGGAGGTTTGCATTATTATTTGCTTATCTTTCATTACTTGAGCAGAACTCTCCTTAAACATGAGACCAAGTATTCGTAGGTTGAAAAGGCTTGTTTAGCGGTTTCTTATACTTTTGGTAAGTTGTGACACTATCTACTAAATCATACCACCAAGCTAATTTCAAGGGTTGATCCTCTTAAGTATCTACTTTTGAGACCACCATAACAGGACGAATGTCTAGGCTGGATTGCACTATTTAGTGAGTTTAATATTGAAATTGTCAATCAAAAAGCTATCAAAGGTCAAGCAATTGGTAGATCAACTTTCAGTTGCGGCTATGTTCAATGAAAAGTTTCAAAAGCCATGGACATGGGGTAAGAATCTCTAAAGAAACCCAAAAGGATTTTAACAAACTTGTCATTGGACCATAAGATATGAAATAAACAAGGATTCATCACTTTACATAAATTAAACTTGAAAGAAACAAGCAACCTAATCATATTGAGTAATTCTCTATTCTTAAAAGGTTTCAAAATGAACCTAGGAAGGATTCTAAGCAATCGGTTTGTGATTATGAGAATGGAAGCTCACCATTAATGGCTTTAAGGCCAATGGTTCTTCCCATTTACTCAATCATTGGTGTGTAGTGCAGTGAAAAGGCAATAACTCAATAAAAAAATGAAATAAGCTCTAAACCCTAAGCAAAATGCAATAGTTTATGTTAGGAAGAAGAAGAGTTCTTAGAAATGAGAGGGAGTTGTGGGCTATTTATAGTTTTCTATTTTGGAAAGTGGGGGATTTTGGTGCATGTGGGATTAAAAGGGAGTCACCAAGTTGATTAGTTAATCAAAGTAAGATTTCAGTAGGTTTAGAAGAGGTTAATCATGGTTAGGACTAGTTAAACTAGGTTAGGCTAGTTAATCATGTTTAGAGAGGAATTAGGGTTTTGAGAGAGTTTTGAGAGGTCTAATCAATCCAATGAAATGGATTGATAGTCTAGAAGCTAGTAGAAATAGTTTAGAAGGGAATGAGAAGATGGTTTAGTCAATAAGAGGTTATATTAGCCTGGCTTAATTGATTTACAAGAGGAATACAACCAAAAGAGTGTCATAAGAGGGGAGTTAGATAGGTCTAACTGACGGTATGTCGTCAATTTGTGAGGAGTGAGAATAGTTAGTGTAATATTAAGAATAATAGTGCTTTGATCAAACTACAAGTGTCTACATTTTCCCCTCTTTGGGGTGACGTAAGCTACGTCACTTCAAAGAAAGTAGACAAACATAAGAAAATGAATTTTTTTGAAGGGGTAGAAGAAACATTAGTTAGCTAAAGGGATGCCCCTTGAGTGTTGATGGGGTGATGGAAGAACTCAATTGATGATTGAAAAGAGAATAGAAGAAAGAAAAGTGTGAAGAAAAGATGATAAAACAACAAGAAAAGGGGATATTGAGCTATCCACAAACCAATGCTTACATAAGCAGATTGTAATCATTATTTTTCTTAGAATCCTCATCATCGGTCCTTATTAAAATGTGATCATATGAAGGAAACGTAAAATGACATGAAAATCCAAGATACAAACAAACGTCCCTTGCTAAAAAAACTCCATGCAACATACAAACATGCAATGCAATACGAGAAGTAAACAAACTCACTTAATAGGGAAATAAGTACAATCACACACACTTAAACCAACAACGCTTAAGGTAGTTGCACAAATATTTTGTTATCAAGTTACAATCCCAAATATTTTGATAAATGGTAAGGGTTTAAAATGATACCGCTAAGAAATTTGTATATGCATGGGAAAGGATGGAGGACACTTGGGTCCAATGGAAAAGCAATGTGCATGATGAAAATAGTACTAGGCAACTGATAGTGCCCCAGAGTACAGACAAAGTAAGCAGCGTATCTTTTGTAAATGATTGTAGAGTTAGGTGATCCGTAAGTCGTTGTTTTAAAACATATGAAAACATCAACAAGATACGAGATGAGTGCCATGTGAGAGACACATATTTTAGCTGCAAATGAGCTTTTTACCAATTTTAGTCCATTTTCAAGTGTTTACGATTTTGTTTGGATTTTTGGATGATTTTTTTATTTTTAAATTTTTGATTAGTCAGAGGAATTTAGGAAATTGAAGGTCACCTAAAATCACGTGAAAATTCCCCAAGGCAAAGAGAACGGGCGTCAGGTGGCAATAAAATTCCCGGTGAGAAGACAAATAGACCAACAATAATTATTTTAAAATAATCATGGTGTTAGATAAAAATAGAAGACAAGAAGCACCTAGACATATTTTAAAGATGCTCCAAGGTGAAGAGATAAGTGCTAGGTGGAAAATAGTGCCTAGGATTATTTAGATGATATCATATGTGTTGTACATGAGATATTTTGGTATATGCTAGCACTTGGGATGATATTAGATGATATTGGTGCGGGGGCTAGATTTGTGATCATGTGCAACCCTCTTGCCCCCAATGATGATACCATATGTGATGATTAGCTTAGTATACACTCATGATGTAAAACTTAGTATTTTTGTATATATGATGTATCAGATGATGCTATATGTGATAAATGATAAATGGTAGATGTGATAACAAAAAAATGTGCAGTAAACAAACACACAAGAAAAAGGTTAAAAAAACTAAACAAATATACAACCAAAACTATACAAACTCACAACTAAAATTAATTTAATCATTACCTTGATTTTGCGAGACAACATTGATATATTTTCTGATGTTTTTGGGTTATCTAGAAAGATATGTTTTCAAGGCTCTTGTTCACATTGTTTCCGAGGTTTTCCTAAGACAATGTTACAACGTTGGTGTAGTTTTGTCCCTAGAAGGGAGATTTTCTGAATGTTTAGATTTTTGTGTATCTTTTTCTGAATGTTTTTGTATTTTCTAAGGTCATGTTCTGAAAGCAATGTACAAGGACAAAGAAGCGTGGATGCCCCTAGTGTGATGTGGGAATATACAAAGGGAAAATGCCATGCACATATGTACGAGAAAGTGGAATGTGAAGGTGTCTCCAGTGTTAGATGAAAATATTCAAAGGCACATCCTTCATGCATATATAAGAGTAAATAAGCCAGATCACGGCTCGACGAAGATGGATTCTGGTAGGGTTCTTAGACCTAGAAAAGGAAGTTATTTCTAGAAAGCGGTGAGGGTTATGGTCCTGGAAAATCAAAAGAACTCACGCTTATTCTTACAAGGATATATCAACTTAGACTATGTTGGATCTGCGATGACATGAAATAAAATTTAGGATATCTTTTTCATCTCAGATCTGGACCCATCTCATGGATTAACAAGAATAAAAATTTGATTTCTTTCTCATCCACTGAGGTAGAGTATCGCACCACAAAATGTTTTGTGTGAAGTGATTTGCTACGTTGTATTTTGGTTGATATGGAGATTCCTAAAGAAAAAATATATATCCTTCATTGCAATAATTAGGGTGTGTTGAAGCTTGTAAAGAATCCAGTTTTCCATGAATGAAAAAATTGAATTTAGGTTAAATGTCAATACATTCAAGAACAAGTCTTGAGCCACCACATCCAAATTTCTAGTATCACCCAAAAAATTCTCAAGTAGCTGATATACTCACCAAGTCTCTTAACAAGGTGAAATTTGAGTTGTTTCGGGGTACATTTTTAAAAACAATGTAATGAGGGGGAATGTTATAATAATCGTATTACATTGATCTTCCACCCGTCGGATCACATTTCACATTCCTTTGGGGACATTTAGTCTACTTACACATTGTTGCATGTATATATGCATCTACTTGGTCATCAATCAATATCAAATAAACTTTTATTCTCTTCTTTCCTTTGTAATCATTAATAAAAATTGTGCCATTGAAAAACATGGTTCCCAAACACAAACGGTTGAAAAACACATCATTGTTTTCAACCAACTTTACTTTTGAACCATGTTTTTAATGTTATTTTTATATTGAACCCATATTGACCTTACATGGATTTATTTGAGAATTGAAAAGTAATGGGCATAAAGGGCTTGTAATATTTATACTAGTAAGTAATTAAATTGGCTAGTTGAAAAATACAACGCTTTTTCAACCATTTTTTTCTTTGACTATTTGATCGTGGTTAAATATACTTTGTAATATTTTTACTTTGAAGCTTTTAGGGAATTGGGTCTTGAAGTCAACATCTTTTTATAACTCACATGGAACACTTACAAGCTATTATTGCAAATCTCTTTCCAAAAGTACTCAAATTGTTCCTAAATCTTCTCAAATCGAGTTGCACATCATCTAGAGTTGTCCTAATATAAGTTTAAATCATGCAAAAAAATCAAAGAGTCTAGCTTCCTCCATTTCCAAGCATGGAGAGGAAATAGAGATTTGTTTTAACAAGAGAAACATAAGATTGATTGAAATGGGGAAAATTATACAAGCATGTAGAGGTTGTTTCCAAGCATGTAGTGGTCATAGAGACGTGTCTACAAGAAATTTTATGGTAGTAAAATGTGTTTAGGGTTTATTGAAATGGGGAAAGATATACCAAAAGGAACCTAATGTGTACTAATGGTCCAAGTGTTTTAAAAGGCACCAATGTTATTTCCACATGTGTGGTACAAAAATTATGTTCCTACATAAGAAGAAGATCTAGCTTTTGTGAAAATACATAAATGAAAGCCAAGAATAGAACCTGCGAAATGGTGTTAAAATCCAATAAAGGGAATTGGAATTAATTCACCAAGGTTGTTCGTGTTTATATATAAATGATGTTGATCCTAATTAATCTAAATTTAGATGCAGACCAAGTGATATATTTGGTGAAGATTAAACACATTTCATTCAGTTTGGCGATCCACTCTAAATATAGACACGCATTAAAATTAATATAAAAATTACAGTTATAAATAGACACAAAACTAAAAATAAATCTTAATTATAAAGAATGGCGCTTAACTATCTTCGACAAAAATAAAAGTGTCATCGTATCTTTTAAATTATCCGCATAAAACAAAATGACTATTTATTATATATTAAAATTACATAGATGTGAATAGTGGTTTTACATTAAAATGCAGGTGAGCGATTTTCATATATTTTGTTTCCAAGAAATTCGAATATTTTCATTCCAAAATGGAGTTTTACCGAAATAAGTACCTTTTTAGAAAATTGATTAATTTTCTTTTATTAGAAATAACTTGTAAAACCCAAACAAGAGATGGAACAAATCCAAAAAATTCACCATAAACACAAAGATTGTATTAGTTTTTTTTTTGGTGCTATCATTGAGCTCTAATAATCTTTCTCACTTTATTTGAATTCATAGTGGATTATCTAGAAAACGTATCTTGCTCTAGAATTTTAATTTGACAAAAACACCATGAAAAATCATAAAAATAGAGAGTTAGTGGGGATCTTTGTTATTTCTTTATTATGATCAAGCTCCACTCTAATACAAGTGCCCCAAGCCTTATCACGCAATATTAGAAACAACATACTATGTACATTGTAGTTAAATAAGTAATCCACTCTAATGCAACCGCCCCAAGTAGGTTCACTTTCAATCCAAACCCAAGACTCTAATTAATGCAACAAGTAAGTGGTACATATTATTCTCTAAATGATTGAATTTAGTTTTCGTGAGTGGATGTTATTGAAACAAATGAAATTCCTTCTTTTCATATGAATTTCTATATCTTACTCATTTTCATACATGTGCTAATTCACTCATGTATTTATAGACTAATTAAATTCAAATAAGCTCCTTATAAATTACATGCAAAATAATGATCTTATCGACATACATGCCAACATCCAATAAAAAGGAAGATCAGAAAAGAAGGAACATGTACCAATAAAAGACTAATATGGTCCATTACAAGATAAATGTAAGAAAATACAAGTTAGAACCATGTAGTAGATAACTAGTCTCGTAACAAAATAAGGTGTCTACATAATGCCCCACTTTTATATGCATGTTTACACATGTATATATCAAGTAGAACAATTAAGGCTGATAAATGGAAGCTACTTTGATTAACTAGAAACACATTGACAATTTTAAAAGTCAATATCAAAATAATTATGGAATGAAAGCCTACATGAAAGAGAGATCCCCAAATTCTATAGTGGAGCATTGAGATGATTCACGCACTAACATCTACACTAATGTTTCCAAAAACATGAAATCTTTAAGCTCCTACAAACATAGGGTAGATATGTACACGAGAAAGTAAGTTTCCATCGATATTATATCAATTAATTGATGACATATAGAGAAGGAGAATAGGAATCAATACACATGATAGTGATGAAGTTTGTAAAGATGCCCTACAAAATTCAAACATTAGAATGTGTTTGATATTTCTATTGAAGCATGCAATTATATCCCTCTATGTATATTTTCATAATTTTGTGTACACATTTGTGTGGGTGTAAAGGTGTGTGTCACAATTATAACAAGAGAGGTGTTCTCTATACATCTTGAACAAAAAACCACATGATTGTTTTGATGTGGGAAAGTAAAGGAGTATTATATAGGTCTATAGTATTACGATAAAATAAGTGGAATATACAGATCAAGTAGAATAATTAAGTTGATATAGAGAAGTTAATTTGATTAATTAGAAACACATTGAAAGTTTTCAAAGTCAATATCAAAATAATTATGGGATGAAAGCCTACATGAAAGAGAGATCCCCAAATTCTATCATGGAGCATTGAGATGATTCACACACTAACATCTACACTAATGTTTCCAAAAATATGAAATATTTGAGATCTTACAAACATAGGGTAGATATGTACTCATGAAAATAAGTTTCCATTGATATTTGTATCAATTAATTGATGAAATATAGAAAAGGAGAATAGGAATCAATACACATGATATAAGATGAAGTTTGTAAATATGCCCCTACAAAATTCAAACTTTAGAATGTGTTTGATTTTTCTATGCAAACATGCGATTATATCCCTCTATGTATATTTGCATACTTGTGTTTAGATATTTATGTGGGTGTAAAAGTGTGTGTCATGATTATAACAAGAGAGGTGTGCTCTATACATCTTGAACAAAAAACCACATGATTGTTTTGATCTGGGAAAGTAAAGGAGTATTATATAGGTCTATAGTATTACGATAAAATATGTGGAATATATAGATCAAGTAGAACAAGTAAGTTGATATAGAGAAGCTAATTTGATTAATTAGAAACACATTGAAAGTTTTCAAATTCAATATCAAAATAATTATGGGATGAAACCCTACATGAAAGAGATATCCCCCAAATTCTATAGTGGAGCATTGAGATGATTCAAGCACTAACATCTACACTAATGTTTCCAAAAACATGAAATCTTTGAGCTCTTACAAACATAGGGTAGATATGTACTCAAAAAAATAAGTTTCCATTGATATTTGTATAAATTAATTGATGAAATATAGAAAAGGAGAATAGGAATCAATACACATGATATTGATGAAGTTTTTAAATATGCCCCTACAAAATTCAAATATTAGAATGTATTTGATCTTTCTATGCAAGAATGTAGTTATATCCCTCTATGTATATTTGCATACTTGTGTTTAGACAGATTATGTGAGTGTAAACATGTGTCATAATTATAACAAGAGAGGTTTTCTCTATACATCTTGAACAAAAAACCACATGATTGTTTTGATGTGGGAAAGTAAAGGAGTATTATATAGGTCTATAGTATTAAGATAAAATAAGTGGAATATACAAATCAAGTAGAAAGATTAAGTTGATATAAAGAAGCTAATTTGATTAATTAGAAACACATTGAAATTTTTCAATGTTAATATCAAAATAATTATGGGATGAAATCCTACATGAAAGAGAGATCCCCCAAATTCTATAGTGGAGAATTGAGATGATTCACGCACTAACATCTACACTAATGTTTCCAAAACATGAAATCTTTGATCTCTTACAAACATAGGGTAGATACATACTCAAGAAAATATGTTTCCATTGATATTTTAATCAATTAATTGGTGAAATATAGAAAATGAGAATAGGAATCAATACACATGATATTGATGAAGTTTGTAAAGATGCCCCTACAAAATTCAAACATTAGAATGTGTTTGATATTTTTATGAAAGCATGCAATTATATCCCTCTATGTATATTTGCATACTTGTGTTTATACGATTATGTGGGTGTAAATGTATGTGCCATGATTATAACAAGAGAGGTGTGCTTTATACATGTTGAACAAAAAACCACATGATTGTTTCGATTTGGGAAAGTAAAGGAGTATTATATAGGTTTATAGTATTAAGATAAAATAAGTGGAATATAAATATGAAGTAGAAAAATTAAGTTGATATACATAAGCTACTTTGATTAATTAGAAACACATTGAATTTTTCAAATTCAATATCAAAACAATTATGAGATGAAAGTCTACATGAAAGAGATCCCCCAAACTTTATAGTGGACCGGTGAGATGATTCATGCACTAACATCTACACTAATGTTTCCAAAGACCTTGACCACTGCGCAAAATATGATCTACTCTATGAAGGTGGAAGAGAAATATGAAAATAAAAATGAAATTGATCTGGAATCGAACAATGGAAATTACAACATGGATAGAAGAAGAGGATGTTGATGGAGGTCCGATTGAAATCCCAACCCCGGGTAATATCGAAATCGTGCTAAATATTGAAGAACAAAAGTCAAATTATGAGGACAAGAAATTTAGGGAAAAATCTCCATGTGACCCCAATAGGCTCATGGTACTAGATTTCTGGGGAAGGTTTTCATTACAATAATCATATTTTCAAAATTTTCGCTTTGAGAATCATGAAGAACTTATCAATCATGAACTCGAGGAAAAGGGATGGAACAAAGTTCTTTCAAGAAAATTGAAAATATCTTCTCTCTTAGAGATGATTTCCCTCCTACTAGTGGGGGAACCTTTTTAAATCCTTAATAAAAGAATCAATATGTCTATATATTCATGGAAATTTATCTCACTAATAAGACATCGTATAAAACATAAATTTCTATAAAACACCATAGAAACAACATAAATTTCTAGGAAACACCATAAAAACCTTTTCTTTACACCGATCACATCCCTTGCTATTGTATTGATCACATATATTTTCTAGTCCCAACAAAGGCCGATGAAGGGAACAAATAAACCCGTTGATGTTTATATATAAATGATGTTCTATTATCCAATTTTGTCCCTTAGGGAAAAATTGGACAACAGGGATTATTGTGCTTTAGGACTAAGTAGGGGTTTCAAGAAGAGTTCTAGGATGTTTAGGAGGTTTCGAGATTTCCTTAGACTATTCTTCTATTTTACGAGTTTTGGAAGCTCATCGTCCGATTAGGGTGAGAAGATCACCCCTGGCACTCACATTCAATCAACTTGGGCAAAAATGATCAAAAATGATAAACCATGTTTAATTGGGTCTTGTTGTATCTTTACTACTCTCTGGTTTGAGAGGAAGCCCAAATAATTCAAAATTAGGAAATATTAATTTTAAAGGGATCAAATGGCATTTGAGCTATGAAATAGCTCGCCAAATTGCTCATCGAGCTCATAATGCATTGAAATTTTTACCCCAAATAGCTCAATGAGCTAAATGAAATTGATGACTGGATCTCATGGAGAGTAAGTGAGTCGATTTAATGAGAAGGAATTGATCTCGGGGCCAACTAAGCCATTTCTAGCACTCGACAAAGGAAAATCAACAAACTCGTGCCATGTTAGTTAGAGGTCGAGCGAGTTGCTCAAGGTCACGCTTGAGCGAGGAGATCAATGTGTTGAGATAGAAGAATAGTTGAATGGTGAACTCACAAAAATTGGGCTTATTGAGCTTGAAATATAAAAATGAGTGAGTTAATTTGGAATTCCACGATAGGAGCTCAAATGTATCCAAACCAAAGTGTTGATTGGAAGCTTTGAGGAGTAATGCTGATGATTCTACATGTTAGAAGTTCATAATGTAATTCAACGAAGTCATGGCAGAGAAGTTGATCCTAGCCGGGGGTTTATGATACAAATATAAATCATCGAGGAATTTGAGAACTCAATGAATTGGCTTAGCATGGAGGAGATCACATCGAGCTCGGGTCCTGAAAAATAAGATGAGTTTGGTCAAATGTTACATGTAATATTCACCGTTGAGTGAATTGTAACTTGGGGATTTCATGGTGCTGATCGAGTCGTTGATAGTCGAGAGATCATGTGGAAAATTAACTCAACCATGGGTATCATAGAAGCTCAAAAAGTATATGACTCAGGTGTGCTATTATAATTCATGGAGACATACACAAAACCATGCACGGAGTCGACCGGTGTGAGTGGATACTTGTAGAGATAGTTTGGCACAATGACTCACAACTCAACATGGATGCTAAACCATGACAATAGAAAAAATAATGTGAAATGATGGAGTAGGCTTGAGGTGTTGATGCGGTGAATTAGTGAGGGAGCTTGAGGCTCATTCAGGGGATGGCATAATTAAGCCAAAGAAGGATGAGTTTAAATTTAGAAGCTCATGTGGCCAAGTCATATGAGGGGTCACGATTGTAAGACTCAAAACATGGCTCGAAGGATATTGTGATGACTCTCTTATGGGATCAGGTTGAGTGGCTTAAGATCAAACTTAGAATATGACCACATAACAAAATGGAGCTCACTCACCCGCAAATTGGTGATGTAAGATTCGAGTTAATTGGAAATCAAAACATAGGAGACTAGCTCGGTTTTTGAGCCATGGAATGACCAAGTTCGTTGAAGGAATAGTTTGGGTCAAGCTCCATTGTAGCTTAGAAGGCTCGGGAAAAGCCAAATACATATAGATTCAGGGTACCCAGATGATAGTTCACGAATGAGTGGATAGGTAATTCATGTGGCTGCGGGTGAGGTAGTATGCAAGAAATCTTGTTACAATAAAATGATTTGAGTTGATCCGGAAGCCAAGGTGTCTTGTTGTTTACAAACTCAAATGAACGTGAGAAAGCTCGAAGGAACTGTTGAGTTTAATTCATGAGACGAGGTGTTTGGAGGGAGGTTAGCCACAAAATTTACATGATAGGATTCTAGGAACATAGAATAAATCAATCAACTTGTGAAGGACTCACATCAGGGAAACATGAAGAAATCAGACTTTGGAGAGGAGTCTTTCTAAAGTTCGGGAATTTAGGTGCCGAGTTAGCAAAAATTCAAAGACAAGCCCGAAACCCGAAACTCTGAAATTTCGAAGTTTTAGATTTTTAGGATTATGAGGTTTTAAGTTAGTCAGAGCTCATCATGCGTGGGGAGTCTCTATTTCCAAAGTTCTAAAAGGTAAGCACGATTGATCTCTGAAACCTGAAGTGAGACACGGTGTTCAGAGATATTGGGTTCACATTTTTGGGAGATGGGTCTTCAGAGTTGAGGTGTTGTCAGACTTTACGGAATGAATAGTGAGATATGAATGGTATTCCACCTTCGATTGACTTGGTTGACATGTAGTGGCATCGCTTTAGGGAAGAAACGACTCGACCGGTTAGTTGTTAAAGTATGAAAGGTCCTCCAATGCGTGTAAAGAGGGTGTCTTTAGTGGAATGGCTCACGAATTAGGAGAACCCATAATTCAATGAGAAGTATGGCCTGCGTGTTGGGGCGTGCATCAAGCACGAGCTATGTGGAGCTTACCAAAGTAAATACGTGGCCGAGACAACAAATGAACCCATGATGTGAAGCATTGAAGAACTTGCTGCAAAGGTAAGTAAATAGCATGAGGACACGTGGATGAGCTCATTTGAGCTAAGCAAATAAAAAGGATCTCACCAAAGAATTCATGGGACAATCCAAGAATAAAAAGTGAATGGCTTAGATATCAAAGTGAAGAGATTGATTAGTGATGAAAGCAGATATCTAGCTAGCCACTGCAAGTGGGTCATGCAAGCCATTAATCAAACCACTTCAATATACCCCCAAATGCAAGTCCAACCTATGGGTCCTACAAACAACAAGGAAAAACCTCATAAAATATTAAGATATTATTTTGATTAAATGGTGGAGGAAATTCAAATTTTGATCTTATGAGAGCATCATGGGGAATTATCAGAGAACTGATGGAGCACGGACTACCAGGGTGCCCAAAATGCAACCTACACTAAAATTAGTATAACTTCCTCCCAAGTTGTTCGTTTTTAAAAAAATTTAGTCATTAGAATTGAGAGAGTGAGAGCTACGCTATGGAATCATAAAAAGATGGAAATTTGGAATTTTCATATTCCAAAATTCTAGGTTTCCTCATTCCATGATAGTTCCTTGAAAGGTGGAGTTGCAATTAATGAGGCAAGCATGGTTGACCTGTTCTGCTACATTCTTGCCTAGAATTTAGGATTTCTCCTTCCGTCTCTCTCACACATCTCAAGAAATGATATAAAATTTACAAAGGGGTGCTTAATAAAAATTTAGAAAATTTTTCAATCTTCCCCTCTCTTCACAAGCTAAGTGTTGTGAATTTATAGGCTTTCAAGCCTTTCTTCTCAAAAATTGTAATGAAAACTTCTGCCTTTCCCTGCTGTAATGATGCACTGTGCAAGTGCTTGGAATAATGAAATTATGTTTTGTGGCTAATTATTTATCCTTGCATTAATTTTTTTGTTTCCTTTTTCCTTTCTCATGTTTTTAGGTGCATTGTGCAACCTTAGTGCCTTTTGAAGTTTTAGAGGTTATTTTGCATATTAAGGAATGAAACACTATATATAAATTGATTCTCGTGATGTATCTTCGTCCTTCTCATGATCATCTTTCTTCATTGGAAAAATGGGAATTTTTCTAGTAACACCTTTCTTGGTACATAACCACTTCTAATGGTTTTATTTCTTGCAAATATCTCTCCCTAATCCCCTTTAAATATTAGTAGAGGTCTAGGTAGTTGTTTTTATTGCATTAGGAGTAATGTAGTGCTTAGTTTAGGAAGAGTAAGATGACCTTATTCAGAATTTCACCTCAATCCTACATGTCCCACAACTTGAGAGGTGATCCTATGTTACCCAATCACACCGAATGTCCCATTTGAACTCAAGCCATTTGGGGGGTGCGGTGATTTGGCGATAAAATTTTTGGCATGCCCGGTGGGATAGTAGGTGAAAGCTCTACCTTTCATAGGTATCCAATTGTAATATCTTAGCCACCATGCTACCAACACTAATAGTTTTTGGTACACCTGGTGGGACCACAAGTTTCATATCTTTCATAGGTGTGTGTATTTGTGTTCACTTTATTTTGATTAAGTTATTGTGCTCGTAATGAAATCGAAGCCTTAGGAGGTATATCCAAGTACATTTGGCGACTCCATTGGTCTAAGTAACCCACTCTCTGAGTTGCATACTTGTCTTTTTCCACCCATTTCCATTCATTTTCCTTCCACATCTTTCCATTTTTCTCTCCCATTCATGAAGTTGTGCAATCATGGCTTCATTCCTACAGTGGAATTCCCACTTGCAATAGCAATACCAATTCAACATTCCTTTAAGCTTGCAAAATCCATCTTCAAATTATTATAGTTCACCTCCAGTTCAATATTATGATGAGAACCAACATGTGTACCCTTATGATCAGATTCATGGTTAGTTTGGTTTTTCACCTAACTATGCATCTTTCCAATAACATGAATATTCAAATGATGGAGGCTTTTCCACAAATGAAGATGTTGAGTTGCATCTTAAGGTGCAAAAACTAGAAGTAGGTATCATGCAATCTAGAGTCACATCTCAAATGAAGGCATTCACAAGTGTCTTCAGGGTACCTTTTCCTAGGGTTAGCTCTATGCTTTAGAGTCTTACAACCTGCAGGAAAATATTTCTTTAATGACTGAAATGTTGCCTCAACTTAAAGCTTGGATCGAAGAGATAGAGGCCAATGATTTTAATGCAAAGCATCCTTGTCAATGGGTAATTCCTATGCCACCACCTCAAAGTCCTCTTTCCATTTCCCAACCAATATCATTTCAATCTAAACCTCAAATTCCAAGCTTTTCATTTATTTCCCATGTTGAGAATTCCATTTATTCATCTCCTATCTTTCCATCCCACCATGAATCATTTGTTCCTCATTCTTCTAAAATTACATCTTTTCTACAAAGGAAACCAATACAAGAATTTACACCTCTTCCACCACTTCAAACAATGGAAGAAACAATTCATCTCCAACCTACCTCTCCTCTTACATTCCCAAATCCATTTTGGGAAGACCAAAAATATGATTATAATGAAGAAGAGGAGGATAAATCATCACAAGTGGAAAATTCCATTGTAGAAGAGAAAGAGTTATCCCCAAATCGGCCAGGAGAAGAGCATGTGTAAGTTGAAGAAGGAAGACTATCAAGTGTACAAGGTGATTCTAATGAGTGTAGTGATCCTAACTGTCATGCATGTCGAGAACTTGTTGAGATTTTAGAGAGGTGCCTTATTCCACAAAGGTCATCACTAGATGTTACAATTAGTCATCAAGAGCTTCATGTTGTGGAAGAGGCTGAGGTAGATTCAAAGGTATTGGATGCAAGATAAGGCCGTGCAGGAGGTTTTAAGTCCTTCCTTTTCTTCATTTTTTCAAAACTTTGATTTCTTAGATGAATTTGATCTTGCAAATTTTATGTTTGAATATGAATAAGGTTACGGTGGATCAACTGCTAATTTAGAGATTATCATAGGGGAGGTTGAATCCTTCACACAATTAGAGAATGAAGAAGTAATTTTTTTATCATATTTGGAGTTCAACTCCTTTGTTATTCCAACATCTCTCCTCCAACACAAAGTGCCTATTATTGTGGAAGGAAGCACTCAATAACATCCCATCACTCCAAGCAATCCTTTAGAATTTGTATTTGGGGAATTGAATCTTCCACATCTCTCATTGAACAAAGAAGCATACGGGAGAAAATGAGCTTGATTTAGAAGCCAAAAGTGAAGATGATATCATTAGGAGTTTTTTGCTCTCAATTGTGGAATCTATTTTGGTTAATGAACCAGTTTTAGAGAAGAATGTTTTTGAAGATCTTGTTGTCCCTAATAATCCTCAAAAGCAATAGGTGGATGAATTTGAATTTGCAGGTTTCATGTGGGATGAGAAGGTTAAAAATGCAGAACAAATTTTTCTTCAAATGGAAGTGGAACTCCTATATGAGCAGTACACTTCAAACAATTGCAATGTTTTTCCAGTGACTTCATTGGAGGCTGCAAATAGTCTAAAGGAGATGCATGTTGTGGAAGATTTTGTTGTTGTTAAGGAGGGAAAAGCAAATGAATAAGTTACCACTTCAGTATCATCCATCCATGTGGAATATGAATTATTTGTAAATGGGAAACATGACAGATATCAGCTCATGGAAAACCATCACTTTCAAGGATGTCTTCATGTGGACTTTCTAGTTACAGTTGAAGCTTAGATTAGAAGGAAAATTCAATAGTTTATACCATGTCCCATTAAGTATTTAGCTTCATTGGAGTCAAAAGAGGGTCACAAATAATCACATTCACTTCAGAATATGAGGATGAGATTCATAGCCCAAGGATCAGTTGTAATTCCTCTACAAAACAAATGCAGAGAAACTAAAAGTGGCATACTTTATCTTTTTAGTTGATGCCTTGGTAAACCAAATGGAAAATTGGGCTTGTTTTGGTTTTTCATTATCGGTCTCAAATATTTCTATCATCACATCATCCGGATGGTTGCACATACCGAGGAAAGGGAGATATTTTACACAACTAGTTGTAAGTTTCATTTAGCTCACATGTGTTTCCAGTTAGCATAGAGTAGAGATAGGTTTTCTTTTGATAGAATAAGTGCCTTGCACACTCTGCATGGATCATTTGAAGCATGTATGATTTTCATTGTTTCATGTGTGTTGTGTTTTGTCTTTGTTTCTCTTGCATAGTGTGTCGAAGGTGAAGTTTAAGAAGAAGGGAAATACTGATTTAATAGGATTCCATGATGTCCCAAACGTGTCAAATGTTTACTTCAATTTATGCATTTTGCATTCCGGAAGTTACGGGTTCTAATGTGCTTATCGACAACATCAAATTAGAGGACAAGGTCAAATGGTCTACTTCGAGCTTAGCATCAATTTTGGGATTAATAATGACTCCTTACCCAATGGATTTTATAGGCTATTAGACCATTGATTAGGATGAAATCATCCCCAGAGGTCGCTAAAACTATTATCCAAGTTTGTCCCTTATGGAAAAATTAGGCAAATAGGGCTTATTGTGATTTAGGACTAAGAAGGGGGTTTCATGAAGCGTTTTAGGATGTTTAGGGAAGTTTCAAGATTGCCTTAAACTATTCTTCCATTTTCTGAGTTTTGGAAGCTCATCATCCGATTAGGGTGAGAAGATCACCCTAATGGACTCACATTCGCCAACTCGGGAAAAAATGATCAAAAATGATAAATCATGTTTAATTGGGTCTTGTTGTATCTTTTCTACTCTCTCGTTTAAGAGGAAGCCGAAAGAATTCAAAATCAGGGAAAGATTAATTTTAAAGGGATCAAATGGCATTTGAGCTATGAAATAGATTTCCAAGCTGCCCATCGAGCATCTTGGCGAATTCATAATGCATTGAAAATTTTACCCCAAATAACCCATTCAAGATAAATGGAATTGATGAATGGAGCTCATGGAGAGTAAGTGAGTTGAATTAATGAGAATGGATTGAGCTCAAGGGCCAACCAAGCCATTTCCAGCACTCAACAAAGGAAAATCAATGAACTCAAGCCATGTTAGTTGGAGACTAAGTGAGTTTCTCGAGGTCACGCTTGAGCGAGGAGATCAATGTGTTGAGATGGAAGAACATTTAAATGGAGAGCTCATGAAAATCAGACTTATTGAGTTTGGAATATAAAAATGAGTGAGTTAATGTGGAATTCTATGATAGGAGATCAAACGTACCCAAGCCGGTGTTGAATGGAAGCTTCGAGGAGTCATGTTGGCGAGTCTATAGGTGAGAAGTTCAATGTCAACGAATTTGTGGCAAATAAGTTGGATCCTGCCGCAGGTGGTTTACGTTCTAGATATGACTCATCATATGAATTCAAGAACTCAACAAATTGGCTTAGCGTGTATGAGATCACATCAAGCTCGGGGCACGACAAATAAGTTGAGCTCTCACAAATGTTACGGGTAATATCTCGGTTGTCAAGTAAAAGGTAACTCGAGGATTTCACTCTTTGAATGAGTCGTCGATAGTCGAGAGATCATACAAATAATTAACTCAATGAGGGGTATCATAGAAGCTCAAAAAGTATATGACTCGGTGTGCCCATTGTGAGTCATGGAGACATACACAAAAACCATGCACAGTGTGTCGACTAGGTGAGTGTATACCCGTAGAGATAGCTTAGCACCGTGACTCGTCAAACTCAACGTGGACACTAAGACATGACAAAAAAAAAAAGAATGTGAAACAATGAGGTAGTCTCGAGGTGTTGATGTGGTTAATCGGTGAAGGATCGAGCCGAGAGATCACAATGTGGGATCTCGAGGCTCATTCAGAAATGTCTTAATCAATCCAAAGAAGGATGAGTTTAGATTTAGGAGTGTGTGTGGCCAAGTCTTAGGAGGGATCACACAGTGGAAGAATCAAAACTTGGCTCGAAGAATATTGTGATGACTTTGTTATGGGATCGGGGTGAGTGGTTTAGGATCGATCTCAAAATATGGCCACATAGCGAGAATGGATCACCGCTCGGCCTGCAAGTCGGTGATGGAATAGTTGAGGTAATTGGAAAGTGAAACATAGGAGACTAGCTCGATTTGTTGAGTAATGGAATGACCAAGTCCATTGAAGGAAGATTTTGGGTCGAGATCCATTATAGCTTGAGCTTAGGCAAAGCCAAGTGCATATGAATTCGGTGTACCTGGATGAGAGTTCACAAATGGGTGGATGAGTAATTCACATGGCTCCGATGTGAAGTAGTTTGCAAGAAAAAGCTTATCACAATAAAATGATCCAACTTGATCTTAAAGTTGAGGTGTCAAGTTTTCTTCAAACTTGTCCAAACGTGTGATAGCTCGAAGGAAGTTTCGAGTTTAATTCATGAGATGGGGTACTTAGAGGGATATCGGCCATAAAATTTGCATAATAGGCTTGTAGGCATATAGAAGAACTAGATCGACTTGTGAAGGGCTTGTATCGGGAAATAGGATGAAATTGGATTTTCAAGAGGATGCTTTTTAGAGTTCGGGAATTTTGGCACCGAGTTTGCAAAATTGAAGACAATCCCAAAACACTGAAACTCTGAAACTCCAAAACTTCGAGTTTCAGATTATCGAGATTCAAAGGTTTTAAGATAGTCAAATCTTGGGGTGTACGGGAGTCTCTGTTTTTGAAGTTTGAAAATTTTAGCTTGATCGAACTTCAAACTCTAAAGTGAGTCACGATGTTCGGAGATATTGGGTTCGTGTTTTCGTGAGACATATCTTCAGAGTTAAGGTGTTTTTAGACATCGTGAATGCATTGTGAGATAGGAATGGTCTTCTGATTCCAATTGAATTGGTCGACATATAGTGGAATCATTTTAGGGTTAGAACTGAGTCAACTAGTTAGTTGTTAAAGTATTAAAGGTCCTCCAATGCATGTAAAATGGGTGTCTTCAATGGAATGGCTCACAACATTAGGAGAACCTGAAATTCAACAAGAAATATGGCCTATGTGTTAGTGTGCACATCAAGCGTGATATACGTGGAGATTTCCAAAGAAACGTGGCAAAGACAACAAAATAACCCATCATGTGAAGTGGGGAAGAATGGATCGGAGAAGTCACTGCAAAGGTAAGTGAAGAGCATAAGAACACGTGGATGAGCTCATTCAAGTTAAAAAAATAACAAGGAGCCTGCCAAAGACCTTATGGGACAATATAAGAATAAAAAGTGAATGGCTTAGAGTTCAAAGCGAAGAGCTCACTTAGTGATGAAAGTGGATAGTTCACCACCACTCGGTGAGCTAGGTTTGGGCGAGCCATTTATCAAAGCACTACAATAGACCCCCAAATGCAAGTCTAACCCATGTGTCCTACAAAAAAAAAGAAAAAAATCATAAAATATTAAGATATTATTTTGATTAAATGGTGGAGGAAATTAAAATTTTGATTTTATGAGAGCATCATGGGGAATTATCGCAGAACTAATGGAGCATAGTGCACAGGGTGCCTAAAATGCAACCTACACTAAAATTAGCATAACTTCCTCCCGGGTTGTTCGTTTTTTACAAAATTATAGTCGTTGGAATCGGGAGAGTGAGAGATACACGATGGAATCATAAAAATATGGATTTAGGAAGTTTTGAATTCTAAAATTTCAGGTTTACTTATTCTATGGATAGTGCCTCGAAAGGTGGAGTTGTAATTAATGAGGCAATCATTGTTGACCTGTTCTACTACATTCTAGCCTAAACTTTAGGATTTCTCATTCTTTCTCTCACAAAACTCAAGAAATACTTTAAAATGTATAAAGGGGTGACTGCTCAAAAGTTAGACATTTTTCCAAGCTTCCCCTCTCTTCACAAGTTGAGTTGTTGTGAATTTGCAGGCTTTCAAACCTTTCTTCTCAAAATTTGTAATGGTAGTTTCTACCTTTCCCTACTATAATGATGAAATGTGAAATTTCTTGGAATAATGAAATTATGTTTTGTGGATAATTATTTTTCCTTGCATCAATTTTGTTGTTTTCTTTTTCCTTTCTCATGTTTTTAGGTGCACTGTGCAACCTTGATGCCTTTTGCAAGTTTTGGAGGTTATTGTGTTTATTAAGGAATGAAGCACCTTATATAAATTGAGTATGTGATGTATCTTCGTCCTTCTCATGATAATATTTCTTCATTGGAAAGATGGTATTTTGTCTAGCAACCCCTTTCTTGGTGCATCACCACTTCTAATTTAGGTTTTATTTCTTGCAAATCTCTCTCCCTAATCCCCTTGAAATATTAGTATAGGTCTAGGTAGTTTTTTTATTGCATTAGGAGTAGTGTAGTGCTTAGTTTAGGAAGAGGAATTCAGCCTTCTCCGAAGGTTCACCTCAAGCCCACAAGTCCCACAACTTGAGAGGTGATCTCATGTTACCCAATCACACCAAATGTCCCATTTGCACTCAAGCCATTTGTGGGGTGCAATGATTTGCGATAAAAGTTCCCAATTAATTTAAATTTAGAAGCAAAGAAAATGATAAATTTGGAGAATATTAAATACATTTCATTCATTTTGTGGATCCACTCTAAATATAGACATGCATTAAAATTAATATATATAAATTGCAGCTATAAATAGGAACAAAATAAATATATATTAATTATAAAGAATGGCATAAATTATCCTCGACAAAAATAGAAGCGTCACTTTTCTTTTAAATTATTTGGATAACACAAAATTTAATTTATAATATATTAAAATGATGTAGATGTACAAAGTGGTTTTACACTAAAATGCACTGGAGTTGTTTTCATATATTTTATTTCCAAAATAATTGAATATTTTGGTATGAAATGAGAGTTTTACATAAATACGTAGGTTTTTTTAAATTATTAATTTATTTATTTTTTAACTAGAAATAAATTGTGCATCCCCGTAAAAACATGGGACAAATCCAAAAATTTAACATAAACACAATATTCTATTAGTTTTTTTCCCAACTTTTAGTGAATGTTGTATCTAATTTAAGAATTTTTGCTTACTTTTGAGCTCTAATAATCTTGCTCATTTTATTGAATTCATAGTGGATCATCTAGAAAATGGTCTCTTTCTTTAGAATTTTAATTTGACCATATTATATATTAAAATTACGTAGATGTGGAAAGTGGTTTTACAAGAAAAATCCACTTGAGCGGTTTTCATATATTTTACTTAAATTAAATATTTTGGTTCAAAAATAGAGTTTTACCTAAATATGTATCTTTTTATGTAATTTATTAATTAATTTATTTTTAACTAGAAATAAATTGTGTAACCCGGCAAAAGATGGAGCAAATCCAAAAATTCAACATAAACACAATATTGTATTAGTTTTTTTTTCCAACTTTTAGTAAGTTAATAATTTTGTTCCGCTATTATTATTGAGCTCTAATAATCTTACTCGCTTTTATCCGAATTCATAGTGGATCATCTAGAAAATGGTCTCTTGCTTTAGAATTTTAATTTGACCATAACACCATGAAAGTTTATAAAAATAGAGAGAGTTAGTAGGGACTTTTTAAATTTCTTTATTATGATCAAGATCTTAGGATTATGAACAATATTAGAAACAACATACCATGTACATTGTAGTTGAACAAGTAGTCCACTCTAATGCAAGTGTCCCAAGCCTTATCAATTTCAATTCCAACACCAATACTCTAATTAATGCAACAAGTAAATGGTAAATGCTCTTCTCTAAATGCTTTAATTTTCTTTTCATGAGTGGATGCTCTTGAAACCAATGAATTTCTTTCTTTTCATGTTACTCTATATATCTTACTCGCTTTCATACATGTGTTAATGCACTCATGTATTTATAGACTTATTAAATTCAAATAAGCTCCTTATCAACATTCAAAGAAGGACCTTATTAACATGCATGCCGACATGCGCGAGAAGGAAGACCAAAAAAATAAGGAACGCGTACTCAATAAAAGACTAATATAGGCCATTACAAGATAAATGTAAGCAAATGCAAGCTAGAACCATGTAGCAAATAACTAGTCTCGCATTTAAAATGAGTTGTCTACATAATTCCCCACTTCTATGCACATGTTTAAACATGTACATATCAAGTAGAACAATTATGTTGATAGAGAGAAGATACTTTGATTAATTGGAAACAAAATGAGATTTTTCAAAGTCAATATCAAAATGATTATGAGATGAATGTCTACATGAAAGAGATATCCCCTAAATTCTATAATGGAGCATTGAGATGATTCACGCACTAAAATCTAAACTAATGTTTCCAAAGACCTTGACCATTGCACAAACTATGAACTTTTCTACGGAGGTGGAATAAAATGATGAAAATGAAAATGAAACTAATTTTGCATCAAACAATGGAAACAACAGTTTGAGCAGATCAATTGAAGAAGAAGACAAGAATGGAGGAAGTTTGAAAGAGGAAGAATGCGTTGATAGAGGTTTGATTAAAAGAATGATTCTAGGTAACATCAAAATCGTGCTAAATATTGAATAACCGGAGTTGAATTATGAGAAGGATAAATTTAGGGAAAAATCTCCACATGACCCCAATAGACTCGAGGTATTGGATTTCTGGGAAGGTTTGCATTACAATAATTATATTTTTAAAAAGCTTTTAGTTTGAGGAATCATAAAGAGAACTTATCGATCATGAACTAGAGGAAGAGGGATAGAACAAAGTTCTTTCAAGAAAATTGAAAAGATATTCTCTCTCTCATATTTGATTGCCTTCCTAATGACAGGGATCCTATTTTTTTGTGTAGCTTTCTCACTACTTATCTATATTGTTATTTCTCAAACTTTCGGGCAATTGAGTTTCGTGTTTTTCTCCTACTTTTAACATTTTATCCGGGTTTTGAACCTTATTTTGTATCTCCCGGTAGGTTCCCAGTCAAAAAACCTTTATCCTTAATAAAAAAATGTTTCCAAAGACATGAAATATTTGATCCTATAAACATAGGGTAGATATGTGCTCGATAAAAGAAGTTTCCATCGATATTTGTATCAATTAATTGATGAAATATATAAAAGGAGAATAGGAATCAATACACGTGATGTTGATGAAGTTTCTAAAGATGCCCCTAAAAAATTCAAACATTAGAATATGTTTGATCTTTCTATACAAGCATGCAATTATATCCCTCTATGTATATTTGCATTCTTGTGTGTACATAGTTGTGTGGGTGTAAAGGTGTGAGTCATGATTATAACAAGAGAGGTGTGCTTTATACATCTTGAACCAAGAACCACATGATTTTTTTTTATGTGGAAAAGTAAATGAGTATCATATAGGTTTATAGTATTATGATAACATAAGTGGAATATACATGTTCCTCATTTTAGGTGTCGATAAACTAATTCATTACATATAAGATGCAAGAACAAGAAAAAATATTGTGTAATGTAGCAATATATCATTATGAAATTTATACATGTATATACTAGGTATGGTTCCCATGTGGGGATAACTATAAGTAATTAAAACATAATAATAAGATGTTTCATATTGGAATGTTAAATGTGGGGATAACTATAAGTAATTAAAACATAATAATAAGATGTTTCATATTGGAATGTTAATAAATTTATATAATCACAACGTATTTGATTTAACCTAAATGGATAATTCTTTAGGGGGGTTAGTAACCGATTGAATATTATCCTAATAAACTAGTTTCTAGAGATAATTACAATAATATCATGATAATACATGAGATATGATAGATAACACTAGATAAATTAAATAAAGTTATATCAATGAGAAAGATAAGAGTTCTTAGCTGATATAATGGTTCTTGTGTCTATCTCAGGCTTTGACTCGATGATCGGAAAAGCCTAGAAATGATCTAACTAAGTTTTATCTCTGAAACTATACCTCGCAAAACTTCCTAGACCAAAGTGTATGGTACGGCCTAAATCATACCCATGATATGGCCCTTTTTGTATGCCCTTGTCTCTTTATACTTTGAACTTCTAAAACATTTTGTTCTTATTCACTCTTGTCTAGAATTTGGACCCTTGATATTGTGTGATGCTTAGAGTGCAACTAGTCTAATTTTTGAAACCCTAGATGGTGAGAGAATCTTACAAAACAAACATTAGACTACTCCAAAGAGGTATCAAACCATACGTCATTCTCACCTAACATGTGTGATATCTAGAATGTATGTAACCATATTGATAATCATGACCTTACAACAATTTGATTGTACTTAATACTTTCCCTATTATAATTTTAATTTGATAATTTGGATTATATATTTGTATCCTCGAGTGGATGACATCCCTAAAATGAGTATGTAGAGTATATGAAGCTCAAGGGAGACTTGGAATAGCTTTTCTTGTGATTGCTCTTAGTATTTGCTTATTAGAATGCTAGGTGCAAAGTATAATGAATTTCCCCCACAATTGGAGATAAATAATTTTTTATATGTGTTTTGGATATCGAAAACTTAGAAAAGGCCAACTAGAAGTGTATCAAAGACATTGGAATCAAGAAAATTACCGAAGAGATGTAGAAAGTGGTTTTACATTAGAATGCAATAGACAATTTTTTTTCCAAAATATCTAAATTTGAATATTTCAGTTTAAAAGAGATTTTTACATTTTTGTGTATGTATTTTGGTTTTTAATTAATTTATTTTTTAGCTAGAAATAAATTGTGGAACTCGACTTTAGAGATGGAACAAATCCAAGAAATTCAACATAAACATAATATTGTATTAGGATTTTGTTTTGTAATTTTTAGTGAATGTTAAATCCAAGATAATGATTTTTTCATTTTTATTAAGCTCTAATAATCTAATTCACTTTCTCTAAATTCATATTAGATCATTGTAAATTTCCCTATTTCATGACAAGTTTTCTTTATTAGGGTTTATGCTTCATTGCATGTCATTTCACTGGACACCTTGGGCTTTGTGGGATAGTACTTGTCTTATCTAGCTCTAGGTTTTTTTCCCTCCGGGCTCATCTATATAATTTTGCACTTTGCTTCAAGTTCGGCTATTGATGTTAAGGCTGGAGCTAGTGGAGCTACAAATAATGGCACCGCCATAAAAATGTCCTCAAAAGTTTGTCCCCAAAGTATTTCACGAGGTAATATATCTTCCCCGATGTTGGTTAACTTGTTAATGAATTCAATGTTGCATTTCATTGGCTTGAATAGTTTTTCCTTATTTCCTACATTGTGGATCAAATCCGCTCTAAAAGCATGCTTAAATCTTTGGTTATTTCAGCCTAGGGTGCACATGGCATCATGCATGAGAGCTTTCAAAACATGACCAAAGCGTTCTTTCTTTTTCAATTTTTTGACTGCTCGCATGCCCCAACAATTTTTAACCATTCCTCAACTTGGTATGTTCAAAACTCCTGTTGGTTATCTTCCTTTGGACATAGGAATTTTTTATTTATTTCAAAGACCTTAAATTTCCCTAGGTTAAATTCCCGGCATGTTGCTCCCTTTCATGCACTTCCTTCATCAAATCACCTCCTTTATTGAGTGAGTTGTATGCATGAATCCATAATGATTTTACATTACGCCACCCCGTAAACAAGCTTGTGTTGAGGTTGACCTCTCACATGAGTTAAAAGAGTTTATGGACATTCAAATGGGTGATACACACTACTTATAGTTATTTTTTTACATCAATTTTCCTAATACATGATGTTTTATGTCAAGCCTCTAACCATAAGATCAAATATTTTTATATTTATGTGTCACACAATCACCCATTCTCCAAATCGGTTTCGATACCTCTAAACCCCAATAGGAAGAAGGGTGAAAAACTATAGGGGTGGGAAAATGAGAATAAAGTGGCTCATGCCAAGGTGATACCTAACAATGGATCTAAAGAGCCATTTGTTAAGGAACATACTTTGGGCCCTTAGCCCACCCTAGAGCCAACTTCTCAAGATTCTCTCGTAGATTTTCCTAAATTTCCTAGCACGCCAAAAGTGACCAATGTTCTCATGGACCCATTAAACTCCTTATGTCCTCCCTTGACACTTCTCCCGGTCGCTCATGACACCCACTCACAAGGCCCTCCGAAAAGGGCCCAAGCCCTTCACGACATACCATGTCAAGCCACGAACATAGTCCCGCATGAAGTGTGGATTCAATAGAGGAGGAATATAATATTGAGTATGTTTGATAAAGGAAAGTGGAATTTAAGGATTTTCTAAATCATAAAAATGCTCAATTCTTGTAAAAACCAGTTTGATGCCTTAGATGGCCTAGATTTTGATGGTATGACCCTTGACTCACTTTTAACAAGAATTTCATTTCCTAGAATGTGAGGGGCCTTAATGACTCTAACCACAAGTATATTACTAGAGACGCTCATCAAAAATTTGTGAACTTAGATGGTTTGTGTTTGCAAAGGTTAAAGTAACATGTTTTCAAATCGATGGTCGATGGTCTATAAAACCACTTGGCTTAATAGCATGGCAATTACTAATAATTATGATGCGGGCGTGGGGTTTAATTTCTTTAATTTCGCTAAAATAGTATCCCTTCTGCGTAGATCATGGCACATAACCCACTAACATGGCCATCTAGGCCATCTCGCGTTCTCTTTATCTCTCTCCCTCTCTCACTCCCACCCTCTTTTTATCTCTCACTCTCACTCTTGCATTAGCATTGACATCATATGATTATAATTAATAGCATTGAATGAGTATACAAATGGCTAAATTGTATGTTATTTGTATATATTCTAACATCAATGTGCATAACTTAAAAAATTAAAAGTAGGCATACATGTTAGAATAGAATACATATGAAATCATATTAATCCACTCGGATACATATAAAGAGTGCTTCATCCACTATACAAGTTTGAAAACAAATATTTTTTCTTGCACAATATATTGATTTCTAACATCTATAATTACATAAAATTTTTGAACAAAATGAATGTCTAAACAGATCCATATAGGCATACAATGATATACATCAAAAAATACAAATCTATTCATACATGTCACGAAGGCATATAAAAAAATATGTATACATCAAAACTATGGGGTATCATCGAACAATTTTGTTCTTTTGACCCACCGTAAAGATGAACCAATTTCATAAGTAGAACGTCCCTTATGTTGATCAGACCTCCTACTCCTAAGGGATGATTGTATCTCCACCTATTAATACAAATTAACAACATAGACATTAGTATACAAATAATGACATATAAAATGACATTACTTACAAATAAATACTTATTTCAATCTCATAATCCCTTTGAATCATCATATGCCTCTCGGGATCAACCTCAATAATAGATGCATGAACTGGATTTATCACCTCCTCTTGTAGATACCATGATGAATAAAATTAGAATACATATGAATTTCATTTAATTATACTAAATAATTTTATTTAATATAATCAATTCATTTTGAAAATTACATCACTAGCTCATACCTATGTAAGAGGCTCAACTGTCGTTATGCCCACAACAACTCCAATATATAATGATCATCAAATATCGAAAAGATAATTTAATGATGTCATAAAATAAAGACAAAAATATTACACATATACACATTACATGACTATTGTCATGCAAATGTGTTGCATTAAATTCGCAAATTCTCAAACATGACAACTTAGCCAAAATTGAAAAAAATCTCTTAAGTCGTCCTAAAACCATCCCCAAGTTAGTTTGTCTATTTTTTCATGTCCATATTTAATTTTAAGGTACTTACAAGAATATTAACAATCAATTATTTGTAATGATGTGACAAGGTCAACAATTTCATTCAATAAGATGCTTCCAACAACTAGTTTCTCAATAGGCCTAAAAAGGCTAATTTTGACCTCTTAAGACCGTGTGCATCCTCTGGGATGGAACAAAAGAATTAAAATCACCTAGAGGTTGTATTTAATTTCTAGGAACAATTTGGAAATTATTTAGGAATTTTTTATTAATTTTTTTGAGGTTTAGGAACAAACAGTGCAACATCAAGTTTTTCATGGTCAAAGAACATGTAATCTAAAATGGTTCCTTTAATCTTTTGTAGATGATTTTGAGAGCTACATAAGGATTTAGGATTCAAAATATTATTCATTGGAAATCTATAATAATTCTCTACGTTATTAAATTTTAAAATCTTTCACAAGACTCAAGTGTCTCTCGTGTCCAAACTCAAATCGTGTAGACACATCCTATTGTCCCGAGGAAAAAGGAGGATTTTCAAGGAGTTAAAGTCATAATTGGATGATGAGACCCATCTCACTTATCTTGTAAGGATATTATGAGTCAAAATCATATACGTTTTCATAAAAAAATACCTCCTAGAGCTTCGACAACATCGTCGCAAGTTCCTCTCTCTTGCAGTATGCTCTCAGCTTAGTCTATTTTGCAAATGGACACTTGTCACCTCCAATATGAGGAATTTTTGTATTGCTATTATACCCTATCATAATGGGATATAGTGGAAACAAAATTTCACCCCATATCATCCTCTCCTCCTCGGTTTCTCATATGATCAAGTTAAGCTCTCTCAAGGGCTTATGTGGCCCATTTCTAGCTCTCGTATTGTGCAATCATACAATGACAAGTGTCAAGTAAACATTATGGAAAATTTTATTTTCCATGTTTTCCCCTTGGGATAAGGGAAAAGGAAGAAACAAATTTTCACTCCGTGCCATAAAATTAAAATCCTAATTTTCAAAACATAAGAGTTGCTTACACTTTTGTGAGGAGAAAACGTTGTCGAAAGGATAAGTAACTCACATAAGCTTATTTTCACTTGATTTCTTCACAGATTTTGAGTTTGAAGAAATGGTTAATGATTTAATAACTCTAATCATCTAAAAACACAACCATTATCTTGGTAAAATTCTCTAGAGACATCCTTGGTTGCAAGAATCAAGCTTTCCTCATTGTTCTTCATCCAGAAATCAAAGCATGAGATCACTACATGAGGCGGAAGACAACTTGAACTCATTATTTTTACTTATATCATTATTATTGATGTTAAATATTTGAGCCACCATTAATGGCTGACATGATTTATTATTGAAGGGATGGTGAGATACCTCTTCATTTCCCGAGGATATGACAAAGTAATCATATGAAAATTGGCAAAAATAATCCTTGAAAAGTCTAATTTCGCCTGAACTAGTTTTTGTGACATGAACACCCTAGTTATACGGATATGGAATTTTTTTCATCAGCATTCTTCCCTCCTTGAATAATTTTTCAAATTCCTAAATATCCAACAAGAGAAATCAGCTAAAAATTGGAGGGAAGGGTATTCAAAAATATAGTTTCATTGAAACTAGTTGCTAAACAATGAAGTTGTCAATTTTAGAGATACAACAGACTAATTTTTATCATAATTTTATCCCCTCTAATGAAAAATTCATTTTCCCACTTGTTCAAATGAATTAATCATCCAAAATTTGGAGTGGGGAATCCTAGAATAAAACCCATAATTTCAAGACCTTTTTCGTCACAGTCGACACCTATAGTGAACTTACTAAAAATAGCATGTGTCCATGGTGGGGCATGTATAAAAATATAATGTGATAAAATAAATATAATTATTTTCATTCATGATCCTCCATATAGGATAGAAGCATTCGAGAATGTAAACAAAGCAAAATTTCAAAAATAGTAGGTCCTAGTCTACTTGCTAAAAATAGAAAGCCTCCATTTTGGATGTAGAAAGTTACAATTAGCTTAGTTTTCCCTCATCTCATTGATTTTTGAAATCCTCATGGGTTTTTAAGGTGGTTTCATAGCTTAAACAAGGGAATTCACTCTTCACAAGAACCCTAAAGTATCATCTTGAGCCCAATTGTGTCCGTAAGTAAGGGAAAGCATTGCAGCGTAGTAGGTAAAATCCAAGAATATTGAGCAATCGAAGAGATTTGAAAAGTGTAAAAAGATCCATTATAATTCAAGTTAACTAAATCATCATTACTCATTGATCCATCATCAGTTATATTGTTTGAAGTAAGCTCGGTGAACTCAAGTTAAGGTGAATTGGGTGAGCTAGGTGAGTTAGGTGAGCTCGGTGAGTTGGTTGAATTGATCTCGGTGATTTGATTGAGTTAAGCTAATTGAAATGAGGGAGCTGGTTAAGATTATTTAGTTGAGTCAAATGAGTTGGGTGAATCAGGTGAGCCATTCAAGAGCTCTCATCCTTCTTCCTTCGGAGCTCACATCTCATAGGTCGAGTATAAGCATAGTTTACAATGTTGTAGTGCAATGTGTAGGACAGGGAATGCAAACATCAAGATTTTTGTGCATCATCAAGGGATAGTTATGAAAACCAAAGGAGTGAAAGAATGATCCTCACTTTCACTTTGAATCAAATATGGATCATCATGAGAAATTCCTACAGTCATCTTGAGCTCACATCAAGACATCTCTCAATAGTGTTTCTAAATACTCATTCAACAGCCCGAGGTGTCTATGCATCATGGAGAAGGAGGATATTGTGATCATCATCAAAAGGATATTATTCATCATATCATTTAATCCCCTTCCCTTCTCCTCTTCTTTCCCTTTCTTCTAATTCTTCATTATACACAATCATGGTATTTTGTCTTATTTTCTTAAGTGACAATATTTGTAAATTGTAAAAGTACTCTCTCAAAATTATAAGAGAGGTACTTAATTTGTCTCTTCTAGGGGAAATTTAAATGTCATGATTGGAATAGGAACATGAAGATTCATGTGACTTAGATGAGGAGGAAATTCACAAGGCTATAAATTGGAATGGCTTCTCCATTCCAAGGGATCCTAGATTTTGAGAATTTCTACTTTGTAGTAATTGTGAATTGTGGTTTGGATGTTGAAATTTGTATCACCAACACAAGAAATAAAAGATACATTCTTCCATTTCCTTTTCTCATGTTTTCTCTATTCTCTCTTTTTTACAACTTTGAAAGCATAGTGATCTTGAACAACCAAGAAGGAACTTGGTGTCCTTGATTGATGAACCTAGAGAGTTGTGTGTTTGTGGTTTTTTGGTCTTGCTAGTGGCCTACATTGTTTCTTTCCTCTAATTGAATTTTGAAATTCTGGTTATTTTATGTGAACTCTACTATTTCCTACTCACAACAATAGCCCTCTCTCCTAATTTCTCTCCTTTATCCCTCATCTCTAAAATTTCCTCCCTTACCCCACACAAGCACTTTGTTACCGATTCAGAAGTGTTCTTTTGTGATCCTTGACATATTTAGCCACACCACAACATTCAAATATAATTAGGATATTTACATTCAATAATGGGAGCCTCCCTATACACAATAAGGAGGGGTGTAGCCCCATGAACAGTGGTGGAAACACATAATTTGCCATACGATAAATTATTTCACCAACAATGACATTATCTACATACATTAAATATAGTTCTTCTCTTCATAAATGATAATTAAAAATAATAAAACTCACATTTTTAAATTCATTAACATGTGCTAGAAATCCCTAAATGTTAGAGGTCCATAGGCTCCTTGTCCAACATCAAATTGTCATTTTAAGATAAAATATCTATATGAGTTTTTTTAACACACACTATATTTACTAATTTAATACAAATTTATACATGAGGGGCTATCATTCCCGCTAACAAATGTGAAGTAGTTTGAACCTTAAACTTTATAAAAAAATGCATGTGACTCATTAATTTTCATTCATAATGAATTAATATTGTTAATTATAAAATTTCGTATGAAAAATATATACTAAATTGCATTTAACTTCATGTAAAATTACCTGTTGGTCAATACCAAAGGTCAAATCTAGTAGATCATCTATGATGATGATAGTTTCCAACATAGAATCATGGCACGTCTCCTCAAATTGAACACATTTCTCAGTTTATGGAGTATCTTGAATAGGATATATAACATCTTGACTAGGTTATGGAGCAACATGACTAGGTTACGGAGCAACATCACCAAGATTTGAAGTAGCCTCACTAGGATATGGAGCACCTTATTAGTAACATAGGTGTTTAGACTCCCACAAGCATGAAAAATTATGTTATATGATGTTTGATTCCTTGAAGGACTAGCCTCATTTAATTGGGAGAGATGGGTGCCACACTGAAGAAATGAAGTTGTTAAGGAACTAATAGACTAGAGTTAGGATTTTTAGAATTCATTTCATGATACTATAATGGAATTCCTAACATTGACCCTTTAGTGGCCATGCACAACATCATTATCCATGAGGGTGTTAAACATGTACAAAAAAAGATTCAAAAGATCCATCCTTGTGTAGCCTTATTGGTCAAAGAATAAATACAACGACTCTTAGATGCCGATTTATCCAAGATGTCAACTATCCATAATGGGTTTCCAATATGGTTTTGGTAATGAAAATTAATGAAAAATTATATTACTACACCAACTTCCATGACCTTAACAAAGCATTCCCTAAATTTAGTCTTTCATTTCCACTTATTAACACAATTGTTGACTCTACTATTGGTCATGACATGCTTTCATTCATGGATGGTTTTGCGGGATATAATCAAGATTAAAATTAACCCTATCAATCAAGAAAAGACATCTTTTACTACCCCATGGGGAATTTTTCTATAATGTTATGCATTTTGGCCACAAGAATTCCAGAGAAACCTATCAACATGCCATGTATCATATATTTCATTATTAAATTCTTAAAATCATTGAGGAATATGTTGATGACATACTTGTAAATTCAAAGCATTATGTTTTCCATGCTTAATATATTCACACACTCTTCACATGATTGAGGGAATATAATTTTAGAATCAACCCTAAAAAATGTATTTGGTGTCACTATAGGAAGATACTAGGATATATCATATCACAACGAGGTATCGAAATTGACCCATAGAAATTCTTTGCTATTCTAGATATGCTTCGCACCTAACCTTCACCAGGTTGTGTTCATTACTAATAAAAATCCAAGCTATTTTTTGATTCATCACGCTAATTACTAATAAAATTTAACCATTTACCTAATTGATGAAGAAAGATACTAAATTTGTATGGGGTGAGAGATGTCAAAGCACACTTTTGATGTCATTAAATGTTATCTTCTTAAGCCATTAGTTTTGGAAAATCTAGTCCTAGGGTGATCTGTTTGAAGAGATTTCCTACTCTATTCCAAGTTAATGAAAAGGATACAATAAATCAAGAAACTCAAAACTATGAGAGGGTTTAAGACTACCTCACGATATGTGATGAAGCTAGTGATGAAGAAGGTATTGGCATAAAAAACATTTCCACAAATGCACTCGATAACTCGCACAACAAAGAGAAGCTAAAAACGGAAACAATTAGTAGATACGATGGTGGGTTTCTGGAAAGGTTAGTCCCGAGAAGTGATAACTACCTAGGATGGATGTCAAACCAATTTGATAAAATATTGGATAAAATAATAATGGATGGATCATATGATGCAAATAATAGTTTAAAACATATATCTAAAATATGCTTAGAGATGTTGAAATAAAAATCTAATAATGTAAATGTTGGTAAATAAAATCAAACTCCGGTCGGTCAACGGCGACCCGAGACTAACTGGTACAATCGACGATAAGTGTTGTAAAGCTGATAAAAGGATAAGCAGAAAACAAGTCTAGAACCTTTTCAAAGAGGCTTGATCTAATGTTGGGGATAGTGGGGGAATGAAGAGAATGTAAGAGAATGAAGATATGGAGAAGATTTTAATCAGGTCGATGGTGAATGAACTGGATCAATAGTGACCATGGTAGGATTTAGGATTTTGGTGAGTTGAATGGATAAGAAAAAGCATGTGAAAAGGATTAGAGAAAGGCTGATGGAATAGTTGAGCTCCAAGACAACATGTGATCTATAAGAAGGAGATGACGAGGTAAAAGAAGGAATCCAAGTAAACTTCAAATATTCAAACCTTCGTGGATAGCATGAAAATATTATAAGAAGAGTCCAAGTAGATGGTCAGTAACTCCCGGGAAGAGAAATAACATAACAAGTTCGTAAGATAATGGAAACATCCAAGGTTTTTCAACCTTTTGAGATGAGGGGTAGAGGTATAGTAATAGGTTCAATAGTGACCCTGGATGGTTTGTAAGAGATTGTGGAAGAAATTCCACTTGGGATGTGGAGGTGGTATTTTACTCAATGAAAAGGGGGTTAAAAGTGTTAAGATTTGGGGGTTAGCTATTTTAACGGATAGTAGTGCATGGGGGAGAATAAATGGTAAGGGGATATTAAATGGGTGTAAGTAGAACCATAGGGAGCATAAATGGGGTATTTATGGGTGGAACCCTAGGAAAATTAATAGATTGATGGGTAATTAAATGGCATTAGGGATAAATTAAGGGGGATAAATAATGATAGGATTAAAATGGGATTAGGATAGGGAAAATGGGAATTAGAGAAAATAAATGGGATTTTAGGAGAGAAGTATAAATTTGAATAAGAAGGGAGGTATGAATGTGTAAGGTGATAATGAAGGGGAGAAAATGCAAGATGGGGGAAAAGGGAACAAAAAATTGGTGTCTATATTTTCCCTTTTTGTCAAATGGTTTGTGATAAGCAAGCCGCAATACAAAAACTAGAAGTGATGAAGAATGACGATGGTTGAGGTTCTCCCCCTCAAACTAGGGATCGATGGTACAAAGGGGAATTGATTACAAGTTTTAAAGAGATAGATGGGGGAAGAAAGAAAGAGGATGAAAGAAATAGAAAGATTCCCAAGTGAAGGGAAATGAACATTGATAGGATAAAAATAAAAGTAAAAAACAATATGATAGTGACCTTGGAAACACATCAGTAGAGACATAACACAACCTATGATAGAGGCGACATTAATGTCCTACGGACCCTGTGAGTTGACAAAGATCACTGCAAGATAGAGGGAATCCAATGGGAATCCACTTGGATGGATGTTCAATTCGTGGGACTAACGGGTCAAATAGAGACATCAAAATATGCAAACATAAATGTGAGGATTATCAACACGATGGTTTGAAAAATGGTCGGGAAATAGAGCGGGATAAGAGATTATGCATTTCCCTTCAAATGTGAGGAAGTGAGAGAATATGTGTCTTCGGGGATAGAGATGAAAAATATGGCCATAAAAGTGGGATTTTTAGATGAGTGATGGCACCCTCAAAAGGGAAAAAATATGGTCACAGTGTGGGCCATGCGATGTGATGAAAGACATATAAGGCCAAAAGAATGGAAAAATGAGCTACATAGGATAAGAAAAGGAGGGTTATTGGTGACACACAAGCTTGAAGAAGAAGAAAGGATAATTAATTGAGGATATTTGGACATGACAGAAAAAATAAGCAAAATAGGGTTTGTTTGATGATTAGGTGAGTCGATGATGACTTGGCCGGGTCAACGATTTACTTGTTAAAGTCAATGATGACTGGATCGGCATGCCTATATAAGTGATGGAGTCAATTAATAAGGATCCTTTAGATGGTGTGATTTTGACTATCAAGATATCTCGAGAGAGAAAAAGTGTGAGATTTGACCAAGATGGAATCCAAGTGGGGAGGAGAAAAGAGCCACAGAGGACTTAGAGAGCGGTAAGAGTTAAAACCCTAGATTAGTTTTTTAATTTTATTTAATTTTTGTTATTATATTTTGAATTTTAAATTGGGACCAAGGGGCTAGAAGCAAGCATCTAGACATGCTCAATGTCACCCAAGGAAGAGCAATGTCAACCTCGTACATACAGGTGGACATCAACTAGGGTAAAGGAGACATCGACCCTCTCTAGGTTGGCATCATTGACTAGATAGGTAATATTTTTGATTGATTAGAATATATGGAAAATGAGTATTTTTGATGATTGGATGTTGATAGGTGTTTTTTGATTCATTTTACAGGCTAGAGAAACTTTGTATCCGAGAGAAACAGTCCCAACCCTATTTAAGAGGATTAGGGGATGTCCTAGATGTAGAGTGGGATCATGTAGAGGATGTGTGATTGGGTAGATTCCTCCACTATCATAGGGTTCCTAGAGATACAGAGCTCATGATATCATTGATTGAAATATGGGATTCAAGGATGAATGTGTTTTGGTTACTGACTAGAGAGATGATGGTCACATGAGAGGATGTGTATTATATCTTGAGATTACCGATTCGGGGGCACCGATAGTTCCGATCACAATAGAAGGCATGATGGGTGTATTGACATGGTTATTTAGAGTAGAGGCCTCATATATTGCTTTTGTTTTAGGGGCTTTTCATATTGAGGCATGATATCAACTAGCGGCCAAGGAACTGGATAATATGTTTGATCATGATGGTGATTTCATGTTACACTTTGCTAGACTCATGAAGATCCCGGTTCTATGGGCGTTAACATGGGTATTGACTAACATTGTAAAGTATAGGAAAGTGTTTTCTTTTGGGATAGATATGTTATCCCAAGCATATCATAAGCTATGGATGTATGTTACATAGAGGTGGTCTAGATTGGATGTATGCTTTTTACTTTTTTAATATTCATATGGGCATATAGCTATGGTGAGGCCCCAAGGATTCCATGTGTGACAAGTGATTATATAGAGCTGACTGTGGGATTTCTATGGTGGAGAGCCGATGAATCTTAGAATGATAGAGAGGAGCGAGAGAGGATTGGTATAAGAAGAGGCTAGGGAGGTCGGATGTGGATGAGGTTAGATGGAGGTTGTATAGCCATATAGAGGTTTCCTGCATGGCTTGATACAAATATATAGCTAGTGGGGATAAGGAGGATGAGATGGGTTCGGGGTTGGAGGCTAGAGATGGTGGAGTAAATTTATTTTACATGAGTGATGCAAAGTAATTTGGGTTAGTTCAGACAATTCCTAGAGCACCAATTAGGTATAAACAAGAGGAGATAGAGAGGACCTACACTGTCTATATGATGGTGGACCCATTTATGGGTGAGGGGGATCCATGGGATACTCGATGATGATGATGTGGGAGTTAGGCAAGGGTTAATAGAGTGGATGGTGTAAGCATGGGAAGCCCAAGCAACCGAGATAGCTTGATTGTAGGAAGAGTTGGATGAGTCTTAGTAGGAGCTAGATAGGATGCACCAATAGAGGGACTTGACCATACGGGAATGGGAGAGATACCACAAGTAGAGAGAGATTGTATACACCAAATATGAAGGCTTGGCTAATGTGTTTGAGGTGATGGGGGTGAGGCTCGGGGATCCTCACAAGGAGTGGGGCGAGATGAATCCATCTAGTACTTGACATTGGAGAAGTATCAAGCTCTATGAAAGGAGGTGCACTATTATGAGCACATCATGAGCGTGTGGCTACCATAAGTACCGTCTATGTAGCATATATGGCTAGGAGGAGATCAGATCGATGATGACATATGGGAGAACGATGAGTGTAGCGTAGCCAAGGCATGATGGAGGTGTAAATAGCGGGCAAATTCTTGTGTTAGATGGCTGATTATTTCTAATTTCATGTTCACTAATTAGTGAGTGAACATCATATGTATATTTTGATGATTTTGATGTATAAATTTTGAGATAGCACTCTGTTGGGTTTTTAAAATTATTCTTTTAACAAACCACAGTCAGGGAACAACAAGTCCCTCCTCTTTAATGGGAGAGGTTCCCTTATTGAAAGCAAGCAATAAACTTATATACAAATGTACAACTTTCAAAGCGTGGATTCCTGATACTTTGAAATGTTTTATGCCCAAAGATCATCAATACGAAAGGATGGAAGAATTAAGGAGATGAGGAAGGAAGAACATAACAATACCTTCAGAAATATAGATGGCAGAGTATCACCTTATATGTATTGAACCAGGGAGATGCAGAATAGAATCATTTGCTTTCATAACCAATATAATTCCAAAGACACAAAGTTCCAGAAATCATATAAACAAGAACATAAATTTTCTTATCATAAAAGATGGATGATTCCCAAGTTTCAGACATGGAAAGAAGAAAAGCAGAGGAAGAAAGGGGAAAAACTTTTGTATTAATTACTTTGAATCTATTACTTTTACAGAGTACCAGGATCCAACCCGAACAACAGTGTGGAGAATCCATTAAATAGTTTCCAAGAATGGTTACAAAAATGATGAAAACTGATTCAAGAAACCGATGTTTGAGTCTCTCCAATGCCTTGACCATTTCCATGTTTGGCAGTAAAACCAGACGCATTGAATTGCAGCCATTCAATTTTCCCTTGAAAACTTTGAATTTGAGCCGTCCACGTGGAAGAGATTTAAAATGAAGCGGGCCTAAAGATGCCTTTTACATTTTTGCCCTTTGGAGAAATGGCACTTTGGAACATTTTGGCCTGCCCACCCACTTTTGATATGATCTTGACACGTGGCCTTACTTGAGTGGGGACAGAGTCACGAGTCACTTTTATAATTTTACTTCTTTTCAACATAGGCTCAAAAACACAAATTGCTCCGTCACCCGCTTTTCCACTTTGACTTATGTTGACCTCTAGACACATGGAGAGTTGCCACTCATTTGAGTTTCCACTTTGGATATTCCTCCTGAAATTGCGCCCAGTTGACGCATGGCTCCTTCATTGATCCTAGACTTTTCAATGGTCAACTTTGTCTCTCCTTTGACTTTAACCACGTGATAAGCTGGCGCTCATTTAGAGATTGTCCCTTTGGTTTCACTTCTGAAATTGTGTCGTTGAGGCATATGGAGGCTTCCACTAACCCACTCATACTTAGTCAATTTTAAACGATCGACTTTGTCTCTTTTTTGGACCTAGGACACATGGAGGAATGGCGCAAGTTTGAGAACTACCCCTGGCTTCGACCCTTGAAGTTGCGCCAATGAGGCACATGACATCATCCACTGAACCTTCCATACTTAGCTGATTTGGGCTTGTTCTGTCTTCATTTTGGACCTGGGACACATGGAAATCCTGTGCTTATTTAAGGACTATCCCTTGGGCCCTGCCCTTGGAGTTGTGTCGTTTGGATGCATGGAGGCTACCGCTTGCTACCAAACATGGCCATGCCACATCCAATTAGAGATATCCATGTACTACCCATGGATGTATTTTCCGAATGCGGGAAGAAATAAAAAGAAGAGGAAAAAATCCACTTGTACGCCTGAATTTCTATTTTTATCCATGGAATAGTAAATGGAAAACAATACTAGGCTTGATGCAATCCATTACTCTAAGGTACCAACTCAAAATTTTCAAACTTGACTTCAAAAAGAGGGGAATTTTGAGGGCGACAATAAAATCGGGCTCTTTCTCGACAGAGGAACAAGGTAAGACCAAGAACCATAGAAAAACTCAGGGAAAGCATACCAATGCCTTATCCATTGGGAAAATAGAGTCAAAGGAAAAACAACACAGAAGACAAAACACATGAAAAGAAAAACAAACCAAAAAGGAAGAACAGAAACAAAACACAAAGGAACAACCAAAACCAAAACATTGTACAGAATATACAAAAGGACCACCTAGTCACCTAGGACTTGAACAACTTCAGATACTACCCACTATAAGGAAGTGGGAGAGGAGAACCATCCATGTAATCCAAATGCAATGAATTTTCTCTAGCAAAGTTCTTGATTTTAAATGGACCAAGCCAAAGTGAATCAAAATTACCATGGATTCCTCGAGGTTCATGCCTTTGTCCCACAATGAGAATAATGTCTCCTACTTGAAAATCTCTAGGTATGGCTCTCTTTTCAAACAAAGCTTTCACCCTTAGTTTATGAGGTGATATTCTATCAAAACCTCGTAATCTTTCCTCATCCAGCTTCTGGAGATACATGATCCTCTTATCCAAGGAACTGGAAAAACTTGAATCTTCAATAGCCTTCATTAAGTACAAGGTTGGTAATTCCACTATCACTGGTAACTAAGCTTCAACACCATACACCACTTGAAAAGGAGACATCCCAATTTCTCTTTTGGGTGTAATTCTATCTACCTAGAGAGCATCATAGAGTTTCTTGTGCCAATTCCTCTGAGAATCATTGACAAGCTTCCGAACGATGGTTACCAGATTCTTATTTGTTGATTCTATTTGTCCATTCCCTTGGGGGTAGTAGTATGAAGAGTGAGCAAGGGAGATTCCATAACCATAGAAAAAATCCATCATTTCAGAAGAAGAAAAATTCGAGGCATTATCAGTCACAATCTTGTTTGGTACCCCAAACCTTATCAATATGTTCTCCTTAATGAAATTACACACTACCTCAGAAGTAGTGCTTTTGACTGGAATGGCCTCTACCCACTTTGTGAAGTAGTCTATAGCAGTTAGCACATGAGTATGTCCAGCACTGGAAGGTGGGTTAAGAGTTCCAATGAAATCCAATCCCCACTTTGTTGAAAGGGCTCATCAATCACTACTAGTTTTAGTGGCAAAGCAGCCAACTTAGGTCTCCCAACAAAATTCTAACATGCTTCACACTTACCTACCCATTTGGATGCATCTCTGAACAATGTAGGCCAATAGTACCCAACACGAAGGATTTTGTGAGTAGTGACAGTAGAAGAGAAGTGGCCTCCACAAGCCTGATCATGAAAAGTTGAGAACAACTTCTTTTGTTGCTCTTTGTCTACACACTTCAAGAATCTTCCATCTATGCCTCGCTTGAACAAAGCATTCTCCCATAGCACATATTGTGTAGACCTTAGCTTAATAGCCCTCTTCTCCTTGGCACTCAAGTGAGATGGACACTCTCCATAGGTAAGAAAATGTGTAATATCTACATACCATTCATCTATTGAACTGAGGAAGAGGACAACAGGAACATCAACTGCTTCTTTGGACAATGTTGCATCAACTCCTTTAGCAATAAGTTCACACAAGCCTTTACCCCAGACTAGCTTAGTTGGCTTGATATCTAGGTCATATTCCTGGACCTTTGCTACCCAATTGCCTCTCTTAGTTCCAAACTCCTTGTTGTGTGAGAATAGACTTGATGGTTATATCAGGAACAAGCACAATAGAGTGAGAATCAAGAATATTAAAATGAAACTACCTGGATGATTTCACCACCGTAAAATAATGTTTCTCCATCATAGTATATTTCAACTCATGAGCTTTGGAACATATATCATGAAGGCAATTGGAATCTCGTGATCCTTAGAATTCTTCCGAGTCAAAGACAAAGAACTAAGGTACTCTTTGTAGCATAGCAATAGATAATAAAATCCTTGCTGAAATTAGGACATGCTAAGATGGGGGTCTTAGCAATGGCTTGCTTAATATCTTCAAATGCCTCCTTACCCTCAGAAGCCCAACCAAATTTTTTCTTTCCTTTCATCATGTGAGCAATGTTCATAGTCAGTTCTACAAAATCAGGAATAAATCTCCTCAGGAAATTAATCTTACTAAAGAAAGAGTGAACACCCTTTTTACTTATGGTAAGAGGAATCTTTGGATTACTTGAACTCTTTCTAGATCTATCTTGATTCCCTCTTTGGAGAAAATATGCCCCAACAACTTGCCTTCAGTGACATAAAAGATAGACTTCTTTGGATTAAGAGAGAATCCATGTTCTCTGCACTTCTGGAGGACTACTTCAAGATGTTGAAAGTGATCTGCCCTTGTTTTAGAGAAAATAGTCAAATCATCAAGGTACACAACCATACACTTTCCCTTCAAACTTCCAAAAGCCAATTCAATGGCCCTCTGAAAGGTGGCACCAGCATTGATAAGAATAAAAGGCATCCTCTTGTAAGCAAAGGTGCCCCAATGAGTAGTGAAAGTAGTTTTGTGTAGATCTGGGGTACTGACCTCCACTTGATTGTATCCAGAGAATCCATCCAGCATAGACAACATCTCAGAGCCTGTGACAACTTACAAAACCTGATCCATCATGGGAAGAGGGTAGTTGTCCTTCAAAGAGGCTTGATTCAAATTCCTGAAATCCACACAGATGTGAATCTCACCATTCTTCTTCCTGATAGGCACAATGTTGGCAATCCACATTGAATGGTGTATAGGAAAGATGATCTTTTCCTTTAGCAACTTTTGAATCTCCGGAAAATAGTTCCATAACCTTGGGATTGTATTGCCTTTGTTTTTGCTTGAATAGTTTGATCCCAGGTTTCAAAGGGATAAAATGTTGCATCTCCTTTGGCTGAAAATCCTTGAGATCATCATATGAATAGGAAAGGACATCAGCATACCTTTTTAGTAGATTTACTACCTTCTTCTTCTCCTCTTGAGTGTAGCATTTCCCAATTTTCACCATCTTAGGTTCATCAAGACTCCCAATATTCACTTTTTCACATACAACAGATTGTCGAGCTCCTTTGAAGGCTTTAGACTTAATGTACCTATTGTGATTATCAAATAGGTCTTCCAAACTCACCAGCCCTTTAGGGATCTTGTTACCTTTCAATTTGATGCAGCCATCTTGATCCGTCTCTTCCTTGATATCCCCTTCATTGGAAGATACACACTCTCTAGGAAAGGTCTCACTTCCTTCAAAATATAGCTGGTCAAAATTATCCCTAAGCTCCAAGAAAGAGAGAAAATGTTGATCATCATTGAAAACCTACCAGTTATTTGCATTATCTAGTACACTAGGCCTATGAATCATTTCAATGGTAAAATTCTCCTGAGAGAAATCTGGATGAGGAATCAACAAAGATCCGAAGACAACTAGAGAATCAGCTCTAGTGTTCCTTTCTCTTGGCATAGCTTCAATGGAGAAAGTGTCAAGGAACTCGATGGAATCCCAGAAAAGATTCCTATAATGCTTTAATCTCCTATCCTTGACTTGAAAAATATCTCTGACATGTTTTAGAACAAGCTCTGCATCACCACAAGCACAAAGATTCTTCACTCCCATTTCTTTTGCCATGTTCAATCCTAGTATGAGTGCCTCATATTCAGTTGTATTATTTGTATTTTCAAAATAGAGCTTGAAGGAGAAAGGATGAATGTTCCCTTATGGAGACGTCAACACCACTCCAGCTCTAGAACCAGCTGAAGAGCAGCTTCCATCAAAATACAGAGTCCAAATGCCATTGGGGTCATGAATAAATCCCTTAGGAATCCTTGCCTCATCTTGTGACATGATCATGTAGTTACCATGCCTTGCATCCTCATAGAGTATCTGTGCTTTTGGGTCATCAATATTTTGCACAATGTACTCATCTGGTTTCTCAGGAAGTAACTTCTTCATTTTTCCATTGACCGGGATCAAAGCATGTGACTAGTCCATTTGAATTTCACCTCCTACCTCCTTACAAAAATTTCTACTCAGCAACATCCCATATGAGGGAGGAATATCAGCTACCAAAATGGTGGCTAAGACCCTTTTCTCTGAAAAGCAAAGAAAAGCTACTTGTGCATATTTAATTCTGCCAACCAAAGGCACTTTCCTACTTTCCATGGAATAACAAGAACCAAAGGCACGTGTTAGGGTTAGACCCAAAGCATGGGCTACCTTTGCAGGCATTACATTATCTGATGCTCCTGAATCTATAACATAATTACTGAGTTTATGGCCAGCTATGAGAAGGGTCACATAAAATGGTTCAATTTTCTCATTAGGGGAAGTGACTGCAGCCACAAGGCTTGATTGAGGTGAGGAAGAGGGGGTGGGAAAAGGCCTTTAGAAGTACTAGATGAGACTTTGGATTTGGAATTTACAAATTTTACCATTTTAGCAAAATCTTTTGGATGAGTCTGAGAAACTCGCTTCTAAATTTAGATTTTGGTCTTTTTAGGTGATCAATGATATCAAAAGACCTAGAGGTGGATGGGGAATCACCGCTAGGAACTTGAGAGGCTTTGATCTATCGGTTTGGGATTTGAAGGAGAATGATTTTTGGAAACAGAAGTAGAAGAAGAAGTATTAACATTACTCACCTTTTGTGTGGAGGCAGTGGGAATAGGAGCTCCTCTTCTTGCAACAACTAGGATAGTTATAGGAAGCTCCTTGGACTTCTTGGCAGGCTACACCACTTTTTCTTTTCTATTTGTTTTCTCCCAAGTCATAACTAGCATATGACTCACTATTCATATCAGCCACTCTCTCATCATATTCATCTTCATCATCCATACCTTCAGTGGTGAGGAAATGAACTTGTGACCCACCAAGCTCTTCCAGTTCTTCAACTTCTTCTTCTGGTTCTTCATATAGTTCATTACACTCCTCATCATCAGGTTCTTTAACTTCACAAGTTGCATTGACTGGAACCTTGATGGGTGGGCCTTCAATAGCCAATTTGGTCTGAGAGGAAGGCAAGATGGTTCCTAGGCTGAAAATTCTTCCTTAGAACATCCTGGTAAGGGGTATGTTGAGCCAATTATTTCTTGAGAGCAATGAGATCATTTGTAAGCTTCTGTACTAATTGATCAGAACTAGCTCTAGGGGAAGAGGAAGAGGAAGAAGCTTTAGATTTGGAGGATTCTCTTTTCAGTTTACCAAACATGATCAAATCATCCTCAACACTAATAGCCAAATGTTGATCAACATCCAAAGTTGTAAGGTTAGCTCTCCTTAGTGCATAACTCACTTCAGGCAACTGGCATTGAGGAAGAAGCACTTTTGGATTTGATCCACTGGACGATTGTTCTATGAAATTTTATTAATTAGTTTGATGAATTTAGCTTCTGTACTAATTGATCAGAACTAGCTCTAGGGGAAGAGGAAGAGGAAGAAGCTTTAGATTTGGAGAATTCTCTTTTCAGTTTACCAAACATGATCAAATCATCCTCAACACTAATAGCTAAATGTTGATCAGCATCCAAAGTTGTAAGGTTAGCTCTCCTTAGTGCATAACTCACTTCAGCAACCGGGCATTGAGGAAGAAGCACTTTTGGATTTGATCCACTGGACGATTGTTCTATGAAATTTTATTAATTAGTTTGATGAATTTAGCCACAAAATATCTCATGGGTTCAAATGGATCCTTCTTGATATGATAAATTTGTGCTAACAGAGCATGCACATCTTTAGCAGGTTTGAAACGCTGCTCAAACTGAGTTGTCATGGTATTCCAATTAGTGATAGACCCAACAAGAAGATGATAGAACCAATCACAAGCATTGTCCTACCATGTCTCCACAAAAACCCTTGACAAAGAAATCTTCATGTTCAACCCCAAGAATCCCACATGCAACAATGAAGGCTACAATGTGTTCATCTAGATGAACCTTCCCATCACCCCGGAACTTGGGAAAAAATTTCCTATTACCCCTAGGTAACTCATGTAATGGTTGAGGAAGAGCAAGAGGCCTAACCTGTTGTCCCCAAGGCAAAGGAACTGCCATCTTTGGAAAAATTGACTAAAGGGGAACTGAAACACCAGCAAGTATCAAAGCACGGAGATTAGGACTGAGATGTTCCTGAGGAATGCTATCCTTGGAATTTCTATCTTTAGCAGGAGGTGTGCTTGTAGAATGAGTCCTTCTTGCTGGAAGAGAGAAGTTTTGTTGCTCTAAAATTTGAAAATGGGAATCCTCAACCCCAAGAGCTTTCTTCCCACGTGTATACTATAGAGTCACCAGACCAAAAATGATCTTGAAGTTGTTCTTTTAGAAAGGGATCCGTTTGAAACAAAATCCCTAGTAGAGTTGCCAAAAACTGTTGGGTTTTTAAAATGATCCTTTTAACAAACCATAGTCAAGGGACAACAAGTCCCTCCTCTTTAATGGGAGAGGTTCCCTTATTGAAAGCAAGCAACAAACTTATATACAAATGTACAACTTTCAAAGCGTGGAGTCTTGATACTTTGAAACGTTTTATGCCCAAAGATCATCAATATGAAAGGATGGAAGAATTAAGGAGATGAGGAAGGAAGAACATAACAATACCTTTAGGAAATATAGATGGAAGAGTATCACCTTATACATATTGAACCAGGGAGATGCATAATAGAATCATTTGCTTTCATAACCAATATAATTCCAAAGACACAAAGTTCCAGAAATCATATAAACAAGAACACAAAGTTTCTTATCATAAAAGATGGATGATTCCCAAGTTTCAGACACGGAAAGAAGAAAATCGAGAGGAAGAAAGGGAAAAACTTCGTATTGATTACTTTGAATCTATTACTTTTACAGAGTACCAAGATCCAACCCAAACAACAACATGGAGAAGCCATTAAATAGTTTCCAAGAACGGTTACATTCGGTTACAAAAATGATGAAAAATGATTCGAGAAACCGATGTCTGAGTCTCTCCAATGCCTCAACCATTTCCATGTCTAGCAGCAAAAAACCAGATGCATTGAATCATGTAGCCATTCAATCTACCCTTGCAAACTTTGAATTTGAGCCGTCCACGTGGGAGAGATTTAAAATGAAGCGGGCCTGAGGATGCCTTTTGCATTTTGTGCCCTTTGGAGAAATGGCACTTTGGAACATTTTGGCCCGCCCACCCGCTTTTGATATGATCTTGACACGTGGCCTTACTTAAGTGGGGACAAAGTCGTGGGTCACTTTTATAATTTTACTTCTTTTCAACACGGGCTCAAAAACACAAATTGCTCCGCTGGCCTAATTTTCTACTTTGACTTATGTTAACCTCTAGACACGTGGAGAGCTAGTGCTCATTTGAGTTTCCACTTTGGATACACCTCTTGAAATTGTGCCAAGCTGACGCGTGGCTCCTTTTCACGTCCTGGACTTTTTAATGACCAACTCTATCTCTCCTTTGAATTTGACCATGTGGTGAGCTAGTGCTCATTTGGAGATTGGCCCTTTGGTTTCACTTCTAAAATTGTGTCGTTGAGGCACGTGGAGGCTTCCGTCGACCCGCTCATACTTAGTCAATTTTAAACGACCGGCTCTGTCTCTTTTTTGGACCTGGGACACATGGAGGATTGGCGCAAGTTTGATAACTACCCCGGATTCAACCCTTGAAGTTGCACTGATGAGGCACGTGGTGCCATCTGTTGAACCTTTGATACTTATCCAATTTGGGCTTTTTTGTCTTCATTTTGGACCTAGGACACATGGAAAGCCTACGCTTATTTGAGGACTGTCCCTTGGGCCCTACCCTTAGAGTTGTGTCGTTTGGATGTGTGGAGGCTTCCGCTCTTCCGCTTGAAACATGGCCATGCTTTGCATCCAATCGAGATATCCACGTATTACACCGTGGATGCTTTGGGAAAACATTGAATAGGAGGATACACCCATCATTCCCGACTGCAGGAAGAAATAAAAAGAAGAGGAAAAAATCCACCTGTATGCCCGAATTTCTAATTGTTCTCCATGGAATAGAAAATAGAAAACAATACCAAGCTCGACACGATCCATTACTCCAAGGTACCAACTCAAAAATTTTGAAACTTGACTTTAAAAAGAGGGGAATTTTGAGGGTGACAACACACCCAAGAGGCCTATCACGATTTACAAAACACTTCGATGATATGCATATGATGATTTTTCATGATTTACATGTGTGTTTTAATAAGTATATTAGAGATATGTAACATTTAATGATGACATGATGTCTTGAATAGAGTTTAGATGTGAAGTACTTAGATATTGATATGGATATGTGATGTGATAAATTGATTTGATGTGATGATACGATATATGTTGATGTTATATGTTAGGAAAAATGATATGATAGATGTGTATTATATGTGATAGATATGAGATGGTATGTCTTGGATTAGAATAGATGTGATGGATTTAGATGTTAGATATGATGATAAGTATGAGATGGATTTAGGCATGATTAGATATGGATGATGATGTAGATACCGATGATTTGGATATTGGTTTAATGGATATTGATGTGAAGATATTAGATGTTTGGCATGATGGTGGTTTATGAATTTGGAGAATTAGAAATATATGATATAAATTCATTTGACATGTAGCAAAAATTACAAATATCATCGTTTGTTCTTAGAGAACTTCCTAAATTGGAAAGGGTCATTTTATTAAGAAATGTAAGATTGAACTAAGGAAACAAAAAAGTATAGTAAATTTCAAAAGCAATATTACTTTATCTCAATTACTCACTATGAATTTGATGTCAATGTTTTTTTAGAAAAAAATATAATATGCCCCTTACAACTCCAAAAATACTAGGTGCAAATCATAGAAGAAGAATCTTAAATATAATAAATTGTCTTCTATTTATCCTCTTGCATATTATGAGTGTCAAATAATTACTTCTAAAAACATTGATTGAGGCTAACTACTAAAATTTGAACGTATGAAGACCAAAATGTGAGGCTAAGAGAGATGGTATACTTATGGGTTTTACTTGTATGATTCCTATTCACTTTTCATGCATCTTTCATTGTAAGGTTCTCTTAGAAATGAGTATGTTGTGGGATGAGGAGAGAGAAAAATATAATTTTGGGTTTCATGAAAGAGATTGGAATTGTAAGTTGTGAGAAGGATGGGATATGATTATTATAGTGTGATGTCTTCTTTTGAAAATTCATCCTTGCATCGATTAAAGTACTAAAAAGTTAATAATGGGATGATATTTGTAGCTAAATGCTATTTTTTCATAAATATTTTGTTTATCATCAATCACATGCACATTTACATTGTTTTCTTGTCCATGGTTGTTTAGAAGAGGCTCTACAAAAATATTAAAATATCTATTTGGAGGAGTCATTGATTGATTGACATTGTTTGTGTCAGTGTGTGCTCCTTTTATTTGGATTTGTTTGCTCTCAATGAGATCTTGATGAATGTTGAAGGATTTAATTATCTCACTTGAATAAAGTAAACATGTCATTATCAATCAATGTCTCCAAAAATTGTTGCAGATTCTCTTTGATCATATTGGATTGTCTCATTTCTCTTTATTAAAAAAATAACATTCTAAAATGGTTGTTCTATAGAAATTACTATGTTCATAGTGTCATTCTTAGTTGGAAAAAGATTATAATATTCTTAAATTATATAGAAATTTGGAAGAATAAAAAATATTGGGTCCATACTTAAGAACATTTGTGCAAGCTTAGTTTTGAATTCTCTAATAACATTGCAAACCTCATGTGGAGACATAGGAATGTAAAACATTTTTTTAATAATTGAAAGAAAATATCAACAAAAGACTTTGGATCTCACTATTTGATGGCTCACAAGTTATTTTTAATAATTGAAAGAAAATATCAACAAAAGACTTTGGATCTCACTATTTGATGGCTCACAAGTTATTTTTAATAATTGAAAGAAAATATCAACAAAATAACATTCTAAAATGGTTGTTCTATTTGATGGCTCACAAGTTATTTTTAATAACCATTGTTTTGAATCTAAACATATAAGACCACTAATATGTTCTTTTGTACTTTGCATAGTTTCAACTAATTTAGAAAATGTGACCTTCATGCCAATGTTAATTTGAAAATGAGCTAAGAAATCATCAACTCAAATTTTGTTAAACAATTAATAAATTCATGTGGAAGATTATAAAACCAATCGATAACATAATCCTTACTTGGCTTCCAGGGAGATTATTAAACAATAGGTTATCATCATGATTTTATAAAAGAAGTGTGAAAAGATCCAATATGATGTGAAGGATCTTCTTTTTCATTAAACAATTAAAATTTTAGAGAAACAAAGATGGGTAGAAAAGGGTATTTCATTTGAAGTGACCCTCTTATTACTTGATGTTTGAAATCTATGAGAAAGTTTTATAATTTGATTTTTCCTGTTATGAAGAGTTTCATGCTAACCATTTTAAGATTTTGGATAAGCGTGGAATGTATAGAGGTATTTGTGCTAGAACATGGAATTTGATGGAGTGATTGGGAATACAAGATATATCAATATTGAATTTGGAATTAAGATTAATTTTTTACTCAATAATTACGTACAATTCAAACACTTATGTTAATACCTATATATTTAAAAATTGACCGAAAATAATATTTAGACATAAATATTTGTGTAGAATATGTTTTACAAGGAAAAAAATATTACACTTGATTAATGAAATTTCTCTAATGGAAACTATATAATTGTATAGTACACTATGTATACCTTATACGATTCCTTTGTGTCCACAATTCTTTCTATTATGGAGTGCATAATTATTTCTCAAAAATATGACCCATCCTCCATACTAAAGTACATATTATTCTCTACGAAAATAATGATGGTTCCATCTTTGAACCTTAACTTCACCTCCTTGACCCACAATCTAGTGAGTAGAATAATCTTATACAAATAAATTACCACTATCACACTCCTAATTTATTTTTCTAATTAATAACTATGAAAATTAATATGGTAGGACACTCTATAGTCAACCAACCATGCTTCATTACATGTATTTGGTATAATGTTCCCAACTTATTCCATTGTCCTTTTGTTAAATTTATGGGTGAACATTTGAATTTGCATAAAGGTATCTTGAGATGTTTTAAAATCCAATTAAGGGAAAATTGATTTGTGTGTTGTATACCTCAACTAATAGAAACATATGTACAATCATGTGTAATAGGAGTGTAAGTGTAGTAATAAGAATCATCACATACATACATAATCATAACCCCATCTAGTATAAGCTTAAATTCATAGCAAGAAATTTTAATCCATAACATATATAGGACCGGAGGTTATAAATTTTAATTCATAGCAAGAAATTTGTCAAATATATATGCCAAAGTGACAAATAAAATAGAGAAAATATTCCATTCAAAAGACATCAATATATAATATTATAGGTCCTTCTATATAATACCAAGTGGCTCAGCTCATTGTTCAATGACCAAAAAAATTCAGAATTTTCTACATCTAGTCTCCATTTTTGCGTGGAAAACTTTTAGTCTTCACCTAATGCAATTGTAACTTGGTAGCAATTATGTGATGGGTGTAATGATACACCTTTTGTCTAGTTTATAATCAACTAAGTGAATCCCAATTTGGAGAGATTTCACTTGTTTTAAATATGTTCCATGCACTACAACCGAGCTAGTATAAAATCTTGTCTCATCACTTGTTATTTCACATGTTAGCTTTATTCTCTCTTCTGTGCAACGCAACAAGTAGTACTCCACTTTCTCAATATTGTCTTCTTCTACAATGACTACAAATACATCACCTACAACAAAATGCAAATAAATATTCAATGATTTGTATACTATAAATTATACATATAAATTCAATGATCAAATTATACAATCCTTTTAAACAAAAATATCTTGTTTAACCAATCCAAATATGTGGTCATAATCAGGTGAAATCAAGGGCACATCTTCAAAACTATCATCATGATTTGATCCATATGTGTCATCCAAAACTAAAGAAACTTGCTTCCACTCACCTACATACCCATGTTTTTGACTATTGCACTCTGAATATGATTTGTTTATGCATTCATAACAAAAACAAGAATAATCTCTTGCACAGATTGTCTAGTTATTACTATCCACAGTCATCACAAAGTGCAAAGACCTAGAATTATGAATGATTTCAAAACCATGCTATGTCTTTTGATCAATACCTGATTAATCATGTATAAAATCAATAAAATTTTAAAACAAACATCAAAATTAAGAAAAAAAAATTGTAACTTGTAACTTGTAATCAATTTCACATCAAGATACATATGTTTTAAATGCACATACTGTTATCTCCCAAAACACTCTGTTTGGGGTTGAATCCTGTGAGGTTGAAGCCTGAACTACAAAATTTTTCTTACACCATTCAACAACGGTGTGGGCATCAATCAATCAATCTCCCTCATAATCAAAGATTTTTTTATTTAAAGCATGTTTTATGCATGCACCCACACCATCATGTTCTCCCTTCCCATGACCCACTCTAAAAAACTACATAAATGAGGTATTTTGTGATGACGATGATAACGACCGATTGAGTGAAAATAAATTAGAGAGTATTTGAATTGTGATGCGCAACCATCCGACCAAACAAAATGTTGATCTATTTGTACTCCTTGTTGATGAAGATATTGAAAAATAAACCAAAACAATGTTGCACAAAGTGGGTGTCATGTTCCTTGTCATCACTTATAATTGATACTCCTTCTTGATCACTCACTTCACATGTGTACTTTCAGCCCCATCCAAATCCAATTGTGCATGCCTATAAAATACTTGAACCATGATGGTAACCTGGTTAGTATGATAATATTGTGTTTGAATCTCTTTTTGATGAGAAAATGAGTAATTCTCAACAAATCAACCACAGACAATATGGAACCAATAGGGAATGTGTCTCTATTGGTCTTGAATTGTGTATAGCCTACCACTTTGCATAGTGAGAATATTTGATGTACGGACTAATCAAACTTTGGAAACTTTGCATGAATGCAACAATGGGGATTTCCTCTTCTACCAAATCCAACCTGGTTGCATTCTTTCCAAGTCGTGTTGAATATTTTATGTATTTGAACCTACAAAATCAATACATAATGGAAAACTTGTTATATTCATTTGCAATAAACATAAAAATCAAAATAAAATATGTACATCCAAATTTAAAAATAATTATATATTTTCTTTATTTATTAATCACCTCTTACAAGCCACCATTTGAATTGTGTCCAAGTCTTCATTTATTTCTGGAAATAATTTCAAGTCCCCACACTTGTCACAAACACCTTTGATGCAAGTCATACGATCGTCGACATGATCATCGATATTGTGTAAATAATAAAAGCTATGAATTCACTTACAAGTGTAGGGGGAAATTTTTTGGACCATTCGACACTTCTCGTAACTTTCTATACACATGAAAAACATAGATTTTAAAATACATAAATTAAATCATATCTCATAAAACAAAATTTAATCAAATTTCTAATAAGCCTATAAATGAAAGCACACCTCAATATATGTAATATTTTTTGTGTACTTGATAGTGATAATCAAACTCAACATGATAGTAGCAACAACATGTTTCAAGGACTTTATTAGCTCGCATATACCAAGGCTTCAAATTCTCAAACATTCGTTGTCCAATCTTAACATCTGGATGTTCTTCTATAAACTTGATGTACATCTCATGTTGAGTTATTTTGAGCCAATTTTTTATATGTTCATCATAGTTATTGTGAGTTATCTTGTGTTTTAAAACATCCCTCACATTTGGAGAAGGATGAGTCCTCTCAGTTTAAAAATCAAAAACTATATTCACAATATTATCCTCAATTTTATTAGAACATGGATTTCTACACATTAGTGCCCAATTTTATTCCACAGTAGAATTATCTAATATCTTCCTCCTCTTTGCATACCTATTGTTCATCTTTCTAGATACACCCAATACCTTGGCAATATTGGTAACATGATGATTATTTTTGTATCTTCACTTACAACTGAAGTTAATATTGCTCTACGAGAAATACTCTTATCAAAGATACCTAGTTTTTATACCTAAGGAACTTATTCCTTTAGACACATTCGCAACAAATTCTTCTTCCATACGTTGTGAATTTTCTTGTCCAAAATCCACACCCAACAATTCTAATGTTTCCTTCATATCAACATGATTCAAGAATGTAACCAACAAATGTTCTCTAGAAACTATAGTCAAATTAACAAATTCACTATGTATTCTCTCTACACTTTTTGTTGTTTTCTTTCTTAAAAGTGGTTCTTGTTGGGAAAATTCTTTTAATTTTTTGAAATCCATCTTCACCAAGTTTTTGACATTTTTCTTGGTAAGTAATTCTATAAAATTTGTTATCAAATCAACATATTGTTGTGCATCATGATCTGTGTCCATAAACAAAATTTGCAAAAAAATTAACATACATGTGATTACACCATTCATGAATGATTTAAAATATATATAAGAGCTTGTTTAGGAACATGAATATAAAAGATTTTAAGTTGATAAATAGTAATATCTAGAAGTTACTCTTCTAATTCCTCAATTCCTCCCAATATGAGTACAAAAATGATTTTTATACTCTTTGTTTACCTAACCTTGATAGGAAACTAAACAAAAAGAAGTTCTAGATTAATTACATGCCTTTAAACATAATTTTAGAGGGATATACATACACTTTGAGGAATATGAATAAATTTCCATTTACTACATACACATCTCCTAACAAGCCTACCACACCTTTAGGCCATATAATAATTGGTAATAATCAACCTCCTTTTAAGATAAATTCACCACAACAAGCTACTTCCATTTAACCAACTCATATTTTGATTCACCAATTTGACATATATAAATGCAACCAAACCAAATTATCACTAAAAATAATTTAAAAAGAAGAAAAATAACAAATCAAACATGATAGCCATTGAATGAAAGGTTATTGAAACCATGGTCCAGGGAGTATTTACTATTTTATCATATAAAGGAAATATTGGGTGGACAAAAAAAGTATACAACATGAAATAAAGGAGTATTTACTATTCTACATAAATTGTAGTTTATCTGTGCTTTAATTTATGTTGTCTATGACCATTTCCTTCAACTAGTGGTAATATTTACTTTAGCAACTCATTTAAATGAATATATTATAACGAAATGGATTTATCTTTTGAAGGAAAAATCGAAGCTTTTTCAAGTCTTGTATAATGGTTTAAAATAAAGCATAATCCCATATTGACCTACACGAAGGAATTATAATGATGGTGAATTGATATAAATGGTGTTTATTTATCTCATTAAAATTAAATTGGATTAAGGGTCATCTTATATGTCATCACACTCCCCTATAACTTGGAAATAGATTGATGTAAATTCCACGTATTTGTGACATGTTGGAGAACACATAGAATATAGTGAAGAGCATCCTAAAATATCATAAAGAAGTAGTGAGATTATAAATAAAACATGTGTTTATAGAATCAAGTTGTGACTATTTTAGCCAATTAAAAGTATCTATTATTGAAGGAGTGATGCCTATCTATTTACATTCCTTATGAGTTAGAAAGCTAAGCTAGGATAACTCTTAGGATTAAAATTATACTATAAGATATTTACATAGAGCTCATATCATAAGACTTCACCAACTGAGAGGACATAAGACTTTGAACAATCTTGTTTAGAGGGTGAGAGGGTAGGGATTATTTTTGAGAGGACATGTCTTTGCTTCCACAACTGAAGTAGGAGGAGGATTATTCTTGAGAGTTCTAAACAAGATTGTTAATAGAGCTCAAGTTTCCCTTATCGATCTAGTTTTCTTGGACCCAGACTTAGTATTGATGTTTATAGGGAATGGGTCAATTGAAAATGTAAATCTAAAGGCCATGTATAAATTGCAGATGGAAAAGGGGTAATTTATACTATCCTTTTCTAAAAGGGAGGATTATGTGAGCACTCTATTGGGAGGTCCCTTGTTTATGGAAAAAATAAGGCTTATATCTTAAAGAAATAGAAATATGGTTTTAACCCCAATCACACAATCATAAAGGAAATACATAGTTGGGTTAGGCTTCTAGGTCGACCCTTTTGAGGTTGGAGAGTTTGGTAACATGGAAAACCAAGATTAGAATCAACACTAGGGAGGTGAATCTATAGAGGAGGAGGAAGACCCTATTATAAATATTGAGTTGTAGAGAAAGTATTATTATGTATAAGTTGATCTTTATTTTAGCCTGTATTTAACATGAACCTATTTTAGTCCCAAGAATTGTAGCTACTATATTCCTTAGATATAAAAGATCATCTTTGAGTTAATTTATCTATAGAAACATATCTTAAATGTTTGATTTAAATTCCTTTTGTAAAATTATACATAATTAAGAATCATCAACAATAACTACCATGAACTTTCTTTGATCGATAGTATGAATTTGGTGATAGGTATTATAGCCATAACAAGATCAAGGAAGATTGACATTGTAATTGACATGAATAAAGGATAAATGAGTGATCTATAAGATGAGGCGTAGGAGGGTATTTTGAATGATTATACATTAAAAATGTATCCAAACATGATACAAGCATTAATAAAAGTGAAATTTCTACTAAATTATGTACACCAATAAACACAAATAATAGAACATAACATAATATTAATATTTGATATTGATTTGAAAAGGTTAGTGGTTTGGTTTGTGGAATCCTTGTTCCACCTATGTATTACCTCTTTGAAGAGGCATCAAACTCACATAGTTCATTACCTATTTGAGGTGCAATAGTTGGGATGTAACTACATAAATGTAAGGAGAAGTTTGATACTTGAAACTTGATACTTGATTATGCTTTCTCTAATTTATCATGATATGCTCTTCACTTGTATTGGAAAATTTTTCTCTTGATTAAGTGTGCTTCATACTTTATAGGTGATTTTATTAATTCTATATCTTATTATATTTTAGAAAAAAATTACTTGTTATTTAGAGATGAAGACAATTTAGTTTCTTATATTTCTATCACATTTCCAATTAGTTGACAAGTTACCTATGAAGTGAATGAATGAATTAGTTTTTAAGTTATAGATCAGAAACATGGAAGATCAAGATCAAGATAAGAAGTACGAAGGAGAGGAAAACAATTATCCCATGGAGTGACATTCTATAGCTCGACACAAAATGAAACTCAAACCCTGACTATAGAGATAAATGGGAGGAATACAAAGGTTCTTGTTTTTTGGGAGCGACCCAATTATGAGGATTAAGTTAGAAAGGTGTTGGTGGGTACTGAAATAGAGCCTCTTTAAGAGGTGAGAGAGGATGTTGAAGGATGGAATTTGATGTTAAATAGAAACCCTATTTAACTAAGAGACCAATTCAACCATGTGCTAGAGTAACAAACAATACAAAAAAAAAGTAGATGGCTAGATCTAGATCCAAATACTATTGAGTGGTTGCATTATTTTTTACCATGTTTTATATTTAGGGAGATTAGTTGATGTTTTTTTGATATTTCAACAATTAGTGTTTTGTTGAATGATGTTTCTGTGTGGAGCCTTTTTTGGTATGGTTGGTTATTAGGTTGTTTTTGTTTGATCCTTTTATGTTCACATATTTTTTCTATTGTTTTAGGTTATGGGATCCTATCAAAACCCTTACCTTTATCCAATCCAAAAACATATTATCATATTTACCCTAGACAGAAAAAAATAAAATTATGATCTATCAAGGGTTTCAAGTATGTATGTACCAGTTTTGTAGCCTTCTCTCTCTCTCTCTCTCTCTCTCTCTCTCTCTCTCTCTCTCTCTCTCTCTCTCTGCCTTCTGCATTCTTCTCTATTTTCTTCTAGCATATAAATTCGCTTTCTCATTCTTCTCGCTTTCCATGATTCTCCACTTCAATAATTTCACCGCACACACAAATTGAGCTAGATCTGAATCTAACGATAAATTCAATAGAAAACTATACACATGCAACTCTTATTATATAAAAATCTCAATAGAAATTAGGTTATTTTTAATTTCACTTTTTTATAACTTTAAAACAACTTTTCTAATTTTAAAACAATTTAAATCTAATATACAATTATTTAATTTTGTAATATATTTTTAAATAAAATAACTATATGTTTTAAAGTTAATTTTATTATATATAAATAATAAATGTTATTTTTTTGTTTTTAATTTTTAAAATATTATATACCTTTTGATTTAAAAAAAAAACTGAACTATAATTGCTTTAAAACTATAGTTTTAAAAATAGAATTTCTAAAACTAAATTAAAAACAAAAGAATGAGCTACGTTGCTTTAAACCTATAGGTTTAAAAATAGAACTTCTAAAACTAAATTAATAACAACGAATTTAGAAACTAAATTGTACATGCAAAACGCCATTAGGGTGGTAGGTTGGGGATTAGAGGGGTTCTCGTGAAGGGGGTTTGCGCAAACCCCTTCGAGTGAAGCCCCGCACGCAAACCTCATTCACGTGTGTGGCACTATATGGCACATTTGGCTCCAAATCCATCTGGAGGATAATTGTTTGCCAAAATGTGCCACTTAGGTGCCACGTAATTAGGGTTAACTAATTAGTAAAATTACAAAATTTTAATTCAAAATACAATTTTTTGTTAGTTTTCTTTCTAAAATATTACTTTCATTTTTAAAAATTTGTTTTACTATTTTTTTTTTGTCAAGATATGGTATTTTACGAGAATCAATAGTACACAGTCAACACAATTTGAAAAATAACAAAATATATCAATTTTTTTGAAAAAATAAATTTACTATTTGTTGAAGTCTTCTTCGTAGCTATGAAAAAAATCAATTTCAATATAAATCTTAAAATTTATTGGCATAGACATATGTACACCATTTATTTGAAAATATCTTCACTAAATAATTAATAAAAAAAAAAAAATATGAAAATTTGATAGGACCTTGATATTTGAATCTAGAACATATATCTAAAATTTCATGGTGAAAAAATAAGTTTTCATTTAAAAACACCACCGCTGATGACAGTTGTTCCTCTTTATAAAATAAGAAACAATGTATGAATAAAATTAAGAAAAAGACCAATTTTTTTTAAAATTTTTTTAAAAAATGTACATCTATTCTACACTCTAAACACAACATTTCATTAGTTCATGGAATTTCATGAATATGTATGGTTTTGTGGCTATTACCTTTGGAAAATCAATGAAACTGAAAATTCATGTTTATAAAGGTACAAAAATACAAAAAAGTGGGACATGTTATTGTGCTTTGAAAATTCTTCTAAAACTCCAAAAACACAAAAAAAAAATTCTAATCGGTACCCATATTGGCATCATACTCAACATTCCCCCATTTGAAGCAAAGAGCAGAAAAATATTTCATCTTCTTAATTACTCCATGAACTTATTGTAACAATCCCTTAGTGAAAATATCAACAAGACAATCTTCACTCATCACATTCCCAATGAAAAATTAATTAACATTGACCAAGTCTATGATAAAATAATGCTTGAATTCAATATGTTTGGTTCTAGCATGAAAAATTGAATTCTTGAAAATTTGTATTATCATGTTGATATCACCAAAAATAGTGTAGGCTCAATTTGAGCCTATTTGAAATCAAATAAGAGTATTCTCAACCACATACCTTTTGTGCAAGAATATGTAAGAGTTGCATATTTAGCTTCAATAGAGTTGTAGCTTACTTTTTTTATGACCATGAAACCAAACCACTTCCTAATGTGAAGTAATAAGTTGAAGTAGACTTTATATCATCAAGAGAACCTCCCAATCAATATGTGTATCGATTTGGCATTATGAACTTTCTCTTCGAAATCAATACCATGATTAAAATTACCTCTTACATATCTATAAACTATTTTAACCGCTTGCAAATGCTTCATTGATAAAGTGCATGTAAATCCGAAACTATTGAAATCCAATAACTTTGAACTTCGGTCTTGCGGACCCACTTGGTTCCAATAACATATTTATCGCTTTAGGCTCAATAAGAGTCCATATGTCATTTCTTTCAATTGACTCCACACCATTTTTTTATAGCATTAACCTACTCTTTCCTTTGAATATATTTTTCAAAACTTATAAGTTCAATATCCATAGATGACAATCTGAAACATAATATTTTCATCATATGCATCATTAAACAAATTACCTTCACGAGCTTACAAAATTTTGATCCTCCCCTCATAATTTTTATCCAACATTGATTTGATGGATGTGGATTTAAAAAAAATGTGTGCTTACGCAGTGTTGATGTAGATGGATGATTAGTCACTTGGAAAGAGCTAGTATTATTTCATGTTGAACTAGAAACTTGTGCAATAATTTGAAAGCCTTATAAATATTATTGAAGAGACTTCCCCCTTCACTTATGATTTTTTTTTTAAAATTGTCATGATCAACATACATATCATTTTAAAAAAATTACAATCCCTAGAAATAATTATGGATTTACTAGTAGGATTATAAAACTTGTGTGCTTTGCTTCCACCATAATATCATGTAAAGATGTGTGCCACACTCTTAGGATATAATTTGGTAAAAACTATTACCATACCTCGATATGTGGTAAGTTTCATGTTTCCTTTTCCTTCCACTTGGATGGACTTTCTATCTCCCAATTGCACTTGGCTTTTGAAAGAATCATCTAGTTTGTTGAAACCATCTTTCTAACTTGTCATTTGATTTTAAAGAACACGAATCAAGAAACCAAAAATTATCTCCATCCTCTAATCCCACATGACATGAGAGACAATAATATAAATCATTTGAGTGTTCTTTCTCCTCACTTTTCTCATCTTGGAAAGCCTTTTTTCACCCTCTTGATTAGCTTGATTGTTAGTCGTCGGTATTATCTAATTTTTATAAAGTATCCTAGTTTTTTACAATAATGACAAGTAATATTTCTCCTACCTTGTGAAATTATTTTTATATTTCCCCTTTGAAGTATTTTCCTTGGTTTAAAGTTCCTACTCATAAGTTTGTATTGAATCTCCCGCATATAATCTCTTTGTATCCGCATAGGACAAGAGAGGACTAACTAATTAATCAAAACTTATATTGTTCATGTCCTTGCATTCCTCAATATTGATCACAATATGTAGCCATATTTGTATCAAAGATATCAATTTTCCTAAAAATAAACTTATCTTTTATGGTTTTACCATAATTTTTCATTCTATGAACAATATCATTTATCTTTATGCAATATTATCCAACTCCCTCATTGTCTGACATTATCAAATTCTCAAAATTCATTTTAAGGGTTTGGATTTTTTCATCTCTTACCTTAGGAGAGCCTTGATATGAGGTCTCTAAGGTTTTTCTCCTTATGGGCATTCTTACTTCCTACAATTCTTGGATAGATGTTAGGATCTATTACACTCTGAAGATAGAAAAAAACTTGTGCATCTACCTTTTCTTCTTCCTTTTTTAAAGTATTCCAATTTTTAGGCGAGTATATATATATGAGTGAAATTCTACCAAACTCTCTTCCAAATGAGATTTCTCTTCAACTGATCTTTCAAATATTTAGTTTTGAATCCTTTGAAGATGGAGATATTCATAGAAGAAAAATTTGTTGAAGCCATAATTCTCCTAATAATGACAAAAACCCTTCGAACCTCTATTTGAACCAAGATATGATAGGTCAAATGAATGTTTTTGATATAGGAGTAAAAATCATATCCGAAATATCCTTTAAATGAAGGTATTGATCAGCTAATCTTACCCAGAAGAACAAGCTATTAAATTAGTATACTTTTATGTATCATTAATGACATCAATATACATTGAACAACTTCTAAATCATATTCTTATGTTTGTTGGTCTTCCTTTGTGAATACATGCAATAAAATAAGAGGATAACAAAATGCAAAAAGTGTTTCCACTTGGAAAAATTAATCCCACTATTGTTTTATTCAATTAATCAAGAAAAATGCTTGATATAGTCATTACAACAAGACTTGTCTATAATTGCATGACAATTTAAAGACTAATCATAACAAATAAAACTATTAAGTGAACTAAATTCAACTAAATATGACTAAAAATAGATTCAAAATGACAAATATCATCCAGTATTAATATATGGTGAACATGCAAGAATCCATTATTAGTTTAAGTGACACATGAATAGTCTATTTTGCACACTACCTAAACTAGGTGTCTCAACCTATCCTAAAAACATAAATAGACTAAAATAAGGCTAAATTTAGTCATCTATACATAGAAATGGTGCCCCGCCTCTTGGGGATTAATGTATAATGATTAGACTTCAATTAGGTACACATCAAATGAATCGCACTCTATCCGACACTTACAGTCTAAAAATAGAAGATGACTATAAATATAATTGTAAAAACGAGTTTTAAAACTAGATTTCTAAAAATAAAATTTAAAAAATTGATTTCTTAAAAGTAGATTTTGAAAAATAGAATTCTTAAAATAAAATCATACACTTAACCAAAAATCACCTAAAACTCCAAAAACACAAAAAAATCTAATTAGTGCCCATATTGGAAACTTGACATCTATATTGCCTTAATTTTTTTACGAAGCATCTTATTTACTTAAATATCATAATATAGCAAGAACACAAAAAAATAAACTTGAAACAATGTAATCGCATCCCTAGACTTGGTGGAAGCAAAATAGACATGGATCCAAAGGAAATTATGGCTCATATGAAAGATGTTAAAAATGGAAACATAATATGGTTTGATATTTTCCTACTTATAGGGTCTATGCATGGAAATGGGGGACCAAAAGGGGTAAAAAGTAATTTGGCATGTTTATGTTTAAAATTGACAATTTGATAAGAATAAGAAATTGTTGGCTAGATTTTATGCACTGCTAAAAACCTAGGCAGTCATGAGATAAATCTCCCTCATTTAACGGTGAGGCTCCCGTGTAAGATGTTTATCAATGTAGTGGGTATGAATCCTAATAACTATTTATGGGGTTTTACTTTAATTACAAAGCTCATGAACCATAGCTTAGCAATTCTGCAACAAGTAAGCAGTTGTTATGAAGTATTTGCAGAAGGGGGAAATATGGAATTTGGGAAAGAAGGAAGGAAGATGTGTGATTCAACCAATAGTTCTCAGATTTGGTCTCATACACATAGATTAAATAAACAAATAGATCTCACAATATTCAAAAGTAAAGGAAAAGAATAGCTTCTAACCTAAATCTCAGATAACACAAAGTTTATCTAAAAATTCAAATAGAAGCAAGAAGCAAATCACCGTAGACACAAAGTTCTCCGTAAATATGTCTTTTATTCAATTCCCCAACTTTCACAGAAATAACATCAAGGGTTACAACACAAAGTCTGAAAACTCGAGAATGCTCTAGCAAAATTGTGATCAACAAGTTCTAATCCTTAAACACGTAGGCTCTTCCTCTATTTATAGTGCATAGAGGGCAATTACAAATAGGAAGATTTTAATTGAACTCACACATGCGGAAGGTATAAAGGAAACAATTGAAAACCTTTCCCCTAGAGTTCCTCTTTGCATGACATGCATCTGAAGACTAAATCAATGCCCTGCATGTCTGCCACATATTCCCAAGTAATTGACTTTTTCTAATAACTTGAAGTAACGGCTTTTAAACCAATTACCTAAGTTTTACAATTTAATTGATCACTCAATCAATTTGTCGGAGAAAATAAGAGAAAGAAGAAGAAAGAGGAGAAGAAATTATTCTAGCTACAACACTTCATTCTTGCCCTTGATTTGTCCATTAATCCAATGATAGACATGTGCCCCATGTTTGTATCATTAACTTTAGCATGCCTAGACACTATGCATGGTTCTGTTGGATTACCCTTGTCATCACCCTTCATTTTGTCTAAATCTGCTTCTGTCTGAGACTTCCCTTTTCCACCTTTGCGTGAAGCTTTTGCAGTTGTGAAATTTGGATCTCTCTATGCAGAAGTTGTAATTGCTTCCTCTAATTTTGAAGATATATTCAATGTATCAGACATTGAATTTGCCTTCTTTTCACCAATATGAGCACCAGTGAAGTATTCCTGCAAATAATTTAGACCAACATAGAATCCATGGCATGAATGCCCAATTTCTTCACCAAAATCTGATTATAAAGCTTGTTGCCCTATATTTTTAGACTTTGTTTGCATGCCAAACAAGCTAAAAATATTATTTTATTCACCTATGCACTCACATCAACATGCAAATAGCCAAAATAATAAAAAGAAAGCCTTTCCAACCCTAGGCGCCAAAACTAGATGTTTCCCGACAATTAAAAATATTTTTTAATGCTAACAACTTCTCCCTTTGGCGCCAACCTTTCCCAAAAATAATAAAAATAAATATCTTTTAAGGCATGCACAACTTTGCCAAAGTGGGCCCCTATTTTTAGGCTAGGAATAGTGTGAAAAATATGTGGAGGGGGAAGTGGGAATTTTTCACCTTCCAGGCAGCCCCAAAATTCCCACCTTCCAGGCAACTCCAAAATTCCACTTTCCACTTAAGTGATTAGGGTGAATTTCTAACCTTCCCGAAAACTTCAAAAAAATGTGACTTGCATGGGTGAATAAAACCTCTTTGATGAGAATTATTACCCTTCCAGGCAGCCCCAAAATTCTCATTTGTACTTTAAGTGATTTGTCTTTCATAATGGGAAAAAACAACCTTCCAGGAAGCCTCCAAATTCCCACCTTCTTGACATCTCCAAAATTTCCATTGGTAGTTAAGTGATTTAACTTTAACGATGGGAAAAAATAACCTTTATGAATGCTCCAAATTCCTATCTTCCTGGCAAAGGTGCTAATTTTTGGATTTTGGTGAAGAAAACACAAGGATAGAATAAAATTTTCCATTTTTAGAAAGGGTTCGTGAAGATGTAGCAGCAAAAACTTTCAAGTGCCATAACTTTCACTTCGTGGCTCCATTTTATGTGTCATTTTTATAAAAGTTCATATTTTCTCAAGCTCTACACATTGGTGGCGTATTTTTCTTATTTTCATAAAATCCATTATTACACCTTTTTGGACCAAGCAACCTCTTGCAATCTCTTGAAGGAATCCTGAGATCTGGTCACCTGTCGATTAGTTGGCCAGTAAAAACTCTTCCCTATCGAACACTCCATTGAGAGACTAAGGCAATACTTGGCCTCGAAAATCCTCGGTAGGGTTCAACATTTCCAAGTGAAATTTTTGGGGACACTGGAACTATAGTACACATAATCTAGTTTCTAAACTACTAAGATTTTTTGAAAATGGTGGAGATTAAGAGGGTCAAATGTGGTGTGCACACAAAGTGTGTTTGTTTTTGTGTCAAAAATATAACATAGTGTCATGTGTGTACCCCCTTTTTTGAGTTCTCTAAACTATTTTACAAATTCATTTGGTAGAAAGTTTTCCAATATCATGTATTAGGTCCTATTAATTTTTTTTTTTTAATGATTATATTAATTTTACTAATTTTCAAAGTGAGCACATCCCAAAAATAAAAAAATTTATGTACACCCCCATGATTTTGAGAAAATAATTGAAAAACATTTTTTTATTTTTTGTGGTGTGTGCGTAATGGAGCTTAGATTGTGTTGATATAACTTACTTGAAATTTAGATGAGTGGATAAAAAGTTATGTAGGAAAAACGAGACATGTGTTTTGGTGAAAAATGAAAACACTACTAAAAGTAATTAAGGATCAAAACCTTAAACTATTCGGATTTTAGAAACAAATACATCGACACAAAGCTAATTAGGAGCTTAACGTCACGCTTGTGGCTTTTTGGGGTTTTATCTTAAAACATGTGAGAAAATATGGTGTACACTCAAGATTTCTATTTTTCTACAAAACACATGATTTATTCATAGAATTAACAGTCCAACCCTTAGGCTTAGATATCCAAGCCAAAGGGTGGGTGGTTTCCAATCCAAAGAAAACAAAATACATTTGCATTATTTTACCAATGAAAAACATTTTTACATAGTAAAAATGTGTTGCATTATAATGCAAGCTTTGTTATACCACACTCATTTCATTGCACGATCACATTATAACACTTTTAAGCCATAACATGCTTGCATTACATGTAAAATGACCAAAAAGTGGATTTTTCGTTGCTTTGTGGTCCCCTCGCCCGCATCTACATGCCCTATGTAAAGAAGGCACTCTATTACCAATACCAACTTAGCTTGGGCAACAATTAAAAACATTACATATTTAGCTTTTTTGTGCTAATTAATGTTGACTCATGGATATTAAAGATGAATATGTTGTTTTAATCCACAACACACATGCACTTTAGTTTAGACAATGTTGTAATTTGACATTCAACATTTCACATCAGAAAAAACCTAGGTGATAATCTAAAAAGTATTATGTCCTTCACTTGTTCAAAAAGTAAGGTGCACTTCAAAATAATATTTTATATCCATAAAATTTGGCAATAAATAGACACATGCACAAAGATGTGTAGGTTATTACATGTAGGTTCTTTACCGTAAGTTATTGGAAGCAACTTGTAAGCTCATATAAATTAGGATGCTTGAAGTTGATGTATATAAGCAAATAACAAAGAAAAATTAATTTGTGATCTTTTTCTCTCTTCTAACCTCTTTTTATTTTAACTCAAATAATTTCTAGCTAATTTCATAAAAGCCTACAAAATAATGGAAAGATAATATGGTGTGAAATTTCATTACTTATAAAACAAAGACATTATATTGCTAGTACTACATTAGCTCGATAAATGATTGAAAACCTTACATACATTATTTGTTTTTGTACTAATTTCATAAAAGCCTACAAAATAATGGAAAGATAATATGATCTGAAATTTCTTTATTTATAAAACAAAGACACTATATTACTAGTACTACGTTAGCTCGATAAATGATTGAAAACCTTACATATATTATTTATTTTTGTGCTAATTTATGTCAACCCAAAGACAATGAACATGAATATGTTGTTTTATTCCATAATGCACAAGCACTTTAGTATCAATCAATATTGTTGTTTGATATCTAATATTGCATATCACAATAAAGTGGGTGACACTTTAGATAGTTATATGTCCATCAATTACAATTCAAAATTTAATGTGTACTTCAAATTTAATGTTTTATATCCTTGAAATGTGACAACATAGAGATATATGCATAAAGATATGTAGGTTGACCATTATAAATTGTCGGAAGCAACTTTTAAACCCATATAAATTAGGATGCTCAAAATTAATTTATTTCACCAAATAATTATGAAAAATTAATTTCCAATTTTTTTCTATTAAATAATTTTTGAGTTAATTTCATAAAATCCTAAAAAAAAAAAAAACCACAAAATTAAAGCTTTGATTTAACTATTCCTTATATTAGAAAGATGGTGAATTTAGATGAAAGTGTGAACCCATTTACTATGAAAAGTGGAAGCCCCCATAGTGAGTGTAAATAAGTTTTGAAGATAAAAGGTGTCCAAGTTGGTTAGGGCTTTTAAATAAGTCGAGGCTTCTCTTATTTTACGGCCTCGGGACTTTGGCTTTGGTTGCACTTCGATCAAACTCAAAGATGTTTCCTTTGGTTAAAGAAGAAAATTCAAATAATATACCTATACACATTCGTAATGGATAGACATATTTCTTTGAAATAGATTATATTATAAGTACATTGGAAAATATTTTTATTGAATGTCCATTGATTAATTATGAGGGGGTCATATGGTAATAAATGTTCAAATCATGGGATTTCAAATATTACAAATTTTTTTGAAGTGTATCACTATATCATCTCATTCGTTGGGGGTATTTTTTACACTACTACCCTTATTTCTATTGGTATATTGATGTAAAAGTTGTAAATAAAAATTACTTATAAATTATGAGCCTAGGTTTCATACCACCTTCATACAGTTAGTGTACACTTCATACCGCCTTCGTACAACTGGGGCACACTCAGGGACGTTGGTCGGACTACTCAGCAGAAGACCATCGCATAACCTGCCGCACACTCGGGGACATTGGTCAGACAACTCCTTCAAGACTCAAGGACATCGGTCAAGGTATTCCTCACGCAACGGACATGCCAATGGGGGTTGAACCTTGAACCTCCTCTTGATAAATGCCTGGACTTTACCAATCAGTCGAGACCCCATAGGCTATAGTATGCATCATATTACCAAGGTGACTCGGATATGATTAACATGCATTCACATACAAAAACGTTAAATATGCACCGTGGAATTAAAGAGGAATATAGTGCCTTCACTTTAAAATAGTGAATGACTTTATAAGTTTAAACAAATCCTACGTGAAAAGGGGGCTATTTTGTCTTTTCTATTTAAGGTTCTAAACTAATATCAATACATCTATACCTCGGAAACTGGAATCCTTGTAGAATGGTAAAATAATTATTTTTGAGAATTACTCATTCCTCTTTCTAAAACAAACTCAAATATAAGTTGAGATGTATAGCGTGTAAGGTTGTATTGTACACATTATTAATATAAAATAAATATATATTGAAAGTTTGAAACTTGTTTTATCAACTAGCAATTGCATTGATAAGCGCTATGGTCATGTTGATAGGGATGCATAAATCTTTTAGTGCTCGGACAAAAAAATGCATTCCCAAAGATCTCAATTGCAACAAAAATAACATATGTCACTTCAAGTCCTTGAGGGTTTTGTCCGAGTTATTTGTTATCGATACATTTTCTAGTGAAGTGCTCTTTTCAAAAAGAGAATCAGGTTGAGAATGCAAGTGTGGAAAATCCTTCTAGTTACTGTTGCTGACTATTTCTGATATTTTACATTATATACAACTTCAACATAATAACATATTAACTATTAAAATACCTTTAATGTTGGAGGGTTGCGATATGTAATCGATCTTGATCGTCAATGCCCATAGGACCACGAGCACGAGTAAAGGAATTGTGAAGAAAATTTGATGTGTACTTGATATATGAAATTGTAAATTTGTAATCACTATATATAAAGGCAAATTTTACAAATTTCAATTTCACACTAATGGCAATTTGAATTTAAAAAGTAGGTTATTAGTGCAAACATTGGGCGAACTAACCCCTAAAATTAACTTGTACCTAGAAAAATTATGTGACCCTGTCCTAATTCTTGCCCTAAAAATTTGCCAATTAAAAATTTTTAAAACCAAAATATTCATGAATTAACGAATATTCGCCACTAAAATTTACCTTGGTACGGGAATGAGGTGGTTGAACCAAAGTAAACACACATTGAAGCATAGCGAAAACAATAGTCATGCAAAGCAAAATACAAAACACATAGGGATGCATAACCATACTCTGGATCTAGCACATGAAGGGGGCAACACCTTCGCGTAGAAATCATTTTCCCTTCTAACAAGATTTGCTTTTGTTGAAATTGTAGTAGTAGTCATCTAGAGCGTCCTTTTTTAAGGTGGTGAGGGGTTCATCAAAGATTTCTAGTAGGACAATCTTGTACGTAGACTCGTCTAAGGATGACGTGGTCTCTCTTGCCTTCTCCGCCAAGTCATGGCTTCCTTCCTACAACCCACCGAATAAACTCTTTACAGGTAACTCGTAAGTAAACTTCCCGTGATTACACATTAATGGTGAATGGCATGTTTGGCAATCATATGAATTGGAGCGAGATCATGGCCGATTAGAATAGATCAGTAACACTTGTGGCGGGTTACGGTGAAAATCGACTTAAACCTTTGCTTTCCATAAACCCAAGGTTTACCCCTCGAGTTTTCTATGCCTTTTCACTCCTTGCATTAATAATGTCTTATATGACACGAAAGTGGCTTAGGAAAAGTAAAGTACTTCCCTACACAGTGTTCATGTCAAACCTATATTGTTACTTATATTGATCAATATTTATTTATCATCACAATAAAATTAAAGGAAAAGAAGTCCAATTAAAAAAAGAAATTTAAATAAAAAATCATATATATATATATATATATATATATATATATATATATATATATATATATATATATATATATAATTCTAATATAGTGAATTTTTATTTACATTTCAGCACACACTCGAATTAGCCTGCGCCTCCAATTTTAGCCGCATGGTTTTTGTGCGTTTTTTTGGCGGAGGTGTTTTTGTGCGTTTCTTTTATTAAACTGCAGATACAAATTTAACAACTTTGGCCTTTCCTTATATACGAAGACGTTAATACAGTTTGTTCATTGATCTTTTTGACTTGTTTAATTCCACTACACAGTCCATCACCCCGCTGTCCAGAGTTCGAATCTCTTTTACAAAAACAAAAGGCAGAGATGTTGAAGACATGGCTCGAACAATGGAGACAGAGAGACAGCGACCCAGATGGACATCACCCAGAAACAAAATCAGAAACCGAAAAAGATGCCCACATGGATTCTGTGAAGGAGGAGGAGGAAGCCGAGGAATTTAAGGAATTGGAGACTGGAGAAATCACGATCAGAGTTTCAGACGTTGAAGGTTTGGTTTAGTTGGGTTTTTTTTGTTTGTTGCCATGAGTTTATCTCTCAGTTCAGATGGGTCGTCTTTGAGATAAATTCATGAGGGGTTTTGAATCTTGATTGGGCTATGCAGAAAGTTTATGCCATGTGGGTGTTTGCTGGGTTTCATAATTATGTTATCATTTGAGAATGTTGGTTATGAAGAATTTTTGTTATGGAGGGTTTTGATTGTGTGGTAATTTTTAGAGAATGTGGTCGAGAGAGTGAAGTTTAAGGGTGCAGGGACATTTATGAGGGAGCTTATTAATTATAAGGTGTTTAGTTTACTTGGTATTAATGGATGGAATGGTTTAATTCATTATAGTAGTGTACAATTTATACAGCAGCCATAAGGTGTGGCAAAAGTATACCTCTAAATGTCAACTGGTCTTCACTGACACTAAATGAGGTCTGGTTGGAGTCTCTACGTGAATTTGGTGGAATGGTTTATTGGCGGAAGCATGGATACTCTTCAGTCCTTGACACTAAGTTACAAAATATCTTGATAATGGACTATTAACAGAGTGCTTATTCTGTAATAGACGAAAGTGTACCGGAAAATAATTCAATGAAAATGTCAGTTAACCACGTCAAAAGGCAAACATTTCAATTTTCAAAACCATTGAAGTTTCAGATGCCGATCCCATAAAAATCAGCAGCTTCCTATAGCTGAATAAACGACCAACCAAGCCCGGGTATGGCAAACCCTCTTGCAAGGTACACAGAGGTGATGGAAATTGGGGTTTACTATGCATTAGGCCAGAGCAGATTAGAGTAGTGAACCCCTGCTTTTTTCCCTGCATTAGCGAAATCCCCGGTCTTACGGGATCACATGCAGGCTGGATATGACTACAGTGGTAGCTCACATGTGGGGTGAACTACAGCGTGAGCCTAGGGAGCCCCGAGGTGGGCGTAAGCATTGTGCCCTGAACGTCACCAACTGAAAAAATAGTTATTTAAATAAATTGCTATTTGTTTGTGTAACATATGGGGTCTCTAGTAAACACAACCTGAAAATTTCCTGTCTACTTCAAGATTATGTGAAGGTCTCAGATCTATGGGGTTTTCAGGTGGAATGAATAACTTTTACTCTCAATGGGGTTTTAATTTTCTAATGATTTAAGCTTCAATGAGGTTTTCAGGTTTATGGGTTAAAACCTTCATTGGGGTTTGGATAACTTTTGGTAGCAAACACTCTGTTAATCTTGCAGTGCACCCGAGTTTTTGGTTTTGGTTGAAGTTTTATACTCTTTGCAAAGGGGCCAATGCAGCATCAGTAACATGGAATAAGAGGCATCAGGAATAAAGATCCTAGGGTTTACCATAAGACCACTACATAAATCTCAGGGCTCAAGAAACGTGTATACTTAATGCTAATTCTAAATTGGGGCTCATCAGCCATCAGAAACAAGCTAAAATTCTTTGTAATTTTGGATCTTGAGATGATAAAATAGATTGACAGAGCCATAGTTGAAAAACCAAACTCGGTGCTAGCTACTGAGGTGAGATTTGTGATTTGTCATCATTTTTTGTGCATCTATATCGAGATGAACCATATTTAGTTTTAGCTGGGACGATAACCATTTGAGCATTCTTTCCAAGCTCATTTATCTTCTTTTCTACATATAGAAGCCAAGGGGATATCCTTTATGGTCAAACTCAGGTGCTTCTTCCTAAGAGTTTCTTAGGTTCATCTCTGAAAGTTGCTACCAGCATAGGTATGATATGCTACTCTCTCTCCAGGTAAGCAGAGGCAACACTAATGGAAATTTACTGTTTTTTTCTCTCTTTTGTAAGGATAGAGGACCCCCTATTCAGAAGGGGTTATCCTTTCTGCTGACACTAGGTGCTTCTTCTTAGGAGTTTCTTAGTTTCATCTCTGAAAGTGTCTGCCAGCCTAGGTATGGCATACTCTCTTTCTAGGGAAGCAGAGATAACACTATTTGGATTTTACTGTTTGTGGGACTGGGGTGATTCTTACCTGCAATTTGGTTCTACTTCTAGGTCGCATGGGTCCCTGAGCCAAACCAGCTAAAAATTAAAATCAAATTATAAACATAGGTATTCTTGTATTTCTTCTAGTTCAGTCAGTATACAATTCCACATTCTGCTAATGTCATTGTCATCCCACCGATTGCCAGCTTCCCCAGTTGGTATAGTTAGTATACTCGAGTATAACTGGCTGGTACTTGTATTCTGAGAATGAGTATGGCAGTTGGATGTGTACTTGGCCCAGTACTTGCTATGCCGACCCAACCTGAATGGGATACTTGTCATATTTGGGAGTGTTATTGCCATAAAAAAAAAAAAATTCAATAACAATCTTACACATAATCCTCTCCAATTTATTATTGTCCTTATGGCTTGGATTCGAAACACGAATCTGGACTATAATAACATGGTACAGGTTAAGGTTGCCTTGAAGTTGACCAATAAATCAGCACCTTGGTTATTATTCCTTTTGAAAAGCGACTCAAATCTCCAATCCTACTTCACTCCTGTACATTTCCCAGATAAAAGGCCAATAATGATCTTCCAATCACATTTGACCAGCAACCTGCTATTCATCTTATCTTGGTCTTTTATATATAATTCCAACGTCCCGTCATTTCTTAAAAGGCCTCCACAACCAGCATTCATGGAGGCCGCCAGTATCAGCAGTTCAATGCATCCAACTTATATGCATATGATTATACAAGTATTAGCCCATGGGAAGTCTTGTGGTACAGTTTTCAACTGTTCAACATTCCGAGGTGAGCTCAAAAGTAGTACTTGTGGAAAATAAATTCCAAGCATTGATTCCAGAGGAAAGTTAAATTGGTCAGGCAGTAGATGCCAAGTTTTGTATCATAGTCGCCTGGAGACACGGGGCATGGATATGGGGACATGGATGCCATTTCAAATCAAGGCACGGGAGTTAATGAAGAAGGGCACTGATAATTATATATAAATATGGTCACCACTAGGTGTGGGCACGAGGACGGGATGTTTCCTGGTTACAATCACTTCTATTTATCACGAATTGACACTGCCTTGAATGCCAAACCTCAGTGGGTTCTGTCAGGCACACTGTTGATCTTCTCAACAGAATGTGGATGATCCAACTATAGCTCCATATGAAACCAAATACAATTCCAAATATTACTTATGAGGAGAAAAGGAAGAAAAAAAGACCTCTAAAGCTGGTGATCCAACGTTGGAATTTGAATTCCTTGCAGGTGAAAATGGAGAGGGAGTATGGGAGAGTTATATAGTGTCCAAAATGTGTGAAAGGTCGTGCAATTAAATCCCTTTTTCCAATTCATAGCTGAGACTTATCAAATCACCAAATCTTCTAAGTTAATTATAAAACATTTCTTCATTATTTATGTCAATACATTGCTTTTAAGAATTGTTTTGGAGGAGGAGGATATGGAAAATTCCTCTGAGAGAAGGCCCATGTTAATGGAAGGTGTGTACCTTGACCCTAGATTTTCCTTATGGTGTGGAGTATTTGCAAGGACAAAGACTCCAATTCTTGGGCCTGGCTACATGCTTGATACAGTATCGGGAAAATCAGTTTTTAACTTTTCTTTCATGGGTTTAGACAAGTGAATTTAGGAAGTCTGTAATCTACAAAATCCTCGCGGAAAACAGTCACTGCTGGAAGATTAGGGCTAAAGAATGACTGAGCATTCTGCTACTGTCCAAGTAGATGATAGTTAGAGTTTGTGAGTGGAGAGGAGCTTATATGTAAATAAAATTATTGCCAGATTAAATGGTTTCACAGATTGGATTTTTAGGATGCAATTAAAATCATTGCACATGCATCTCTAGCAATCATTGTTCACTCGTTGGACCAGAAAAATTTGTAGTGAGAATATAAATAAAATTCTGGTTGGTTTAAATGGTTGTACATCTGGGATTTTAAGGATGTTGTATGGAAATTGGACTCGTTGCATTGGCTTCTCTAGGAATCATTGTTCAGTCAGTAAGGCAGGGAAATGGTCCATGTAGGAAGTTTTGTTTCTTAAGTTCTGAACCAATTCAATTATATAAAACAATCAGGCCTTGGTTTTATACTTTATTATGGTCTGCTGCTGATGTGTGAATTATATACTAGGTATGATTTAACCCTTGGTTTAACTTAAATTAGTCTATTCACATATTTGATGCCTTTTGTAGGATATGATATGGAAAGAGGAAAGAACTCTGTTTCTGCAGATTCACATTCACCTCAGCACAAGATCCTGACAACTAATGGCTGTGATTATGACCTTGGTGCTCCTGACCATGATGGAGGGTCTATGGGAGACATAGGTTGTGGTAGGTTTGAAGGTCAGCATCCTCAGTTTCCCCACGGAAGGATGGAAGGAGGCAAACCACCAAATGGAAGAGGATTTTCTCAACCAGGTAATGCTCTGGGTAGGAAGTTGTGGTTTTAAATTCTGAACCAATTCAATTGTATAAAATAGCCAGGGATTGGTTTATTATTTATACTTGACCATGGTCTGCTGCTAATGTGTGAATATATATCAGGTATGATTTTCCCTTGGCTTTAACTTAATTCAGTTTGTTCACTTATTTTATACCTTTTGCAGGATATGATATGGAAGGAGGGAAGAACTCTGTTTGTGCAGGTTCACATTCACCTTCACATCACGTCCCAGAGCCTTCTGATTATGAATATGACCTTGATCCTCCTCACCATGGTGGAGAATTTTTGGGAGGAAAAGATGGTGGTAGGTTTGAAGGCCAGCATCCTCAGTTTCTCCTTGGAAGCATGGGAAGATGTACAACATCATATGGTAGAGGGTTTTTTGGGCAAAATTATGGGTGCACAGAGCGATTTCATCCTGAAGGACAAATCCTGAAAAGGAATCGAAAGCCCCAAGAGGAGGAGATTGGGTGTGCTTAGAAGCCACGTAAGTACATAATTTATGAATAATTAGGAGATTTCCACGCAAGAACAACTCTTTCTCAAAGCACATGATCTCTGAATAGCTTCGTCATTTTCTCTTAATCAAACTTTTGGTCTGATCACACCTTATTTCTTGCTTCTCCTGTTGTAGAATGAATGTAAATTTTATTTAAAACATTTTGTTTTTCAGATGTAGATATATGAATTTAGCAAGGAGAAAGCAATGCAGCAACTGCAATAAGCCTCAGAAAAGAATGGCTCCGAATGTCACACTACAAGAAGGAGCTTGGATATGTTCAGAATCCACGTAAGCACATACTTTATGAACAGTTTGGATATTTCTTGCTGCCTCCCATCTTTGCTCCAAGCACAAATCTCTTTCAAGTCTTCTTGTCAAATTGCGTGATCTATGAATAGCTTCATCTTTTTCCCTTTATCCCTATTTTTCTCTCATCACATTTTATGTCTTGCTTCTCATGATGAAGAATGAATGCAAATTTGATTAGAACATTTTGTTTTTCAGATGTGCTTATTTCAATTTTCCAATGAGAAAGAAATGTAACAAATGTAGTAAGCCTCGCAAAGGAATGGCTTCTTTTGGCAACAAAGTTGGTGGAACTGTAGGAGGGTTTCAAAGCCCACAAACACCTCCACCTTTCATGGGAGGTCCTTCCATGGGACGTGGTGCAGGACGAGGTCGAAGTGACATTGGAATTCCCCATGGTGGTCAGGGCAGAGGTGGCCCTAGAGCGTCTAATCAGATGTCACTTCCAAGACAAAGGGAACGGAGTCCTCCTGTCAAGAGTGTACATCTTTGTCATAGAGACTATCATAGAAATTCATATGTGGATAGATTAAGAGATGATAGAAGATTAAAGAGAAGGAACACAAATCATGATGGATGCAAGACTCTTATTTCTTCTTCTTCTTCTTCTTCTTCTTCTTCATGGCATGTTGCATAAGTTGGCACATTCGGTGAATGCTATGTAAAATATTTCAAATTCGCCAAATATCAAATATGTTTGTTGATATTCGTTGAAAATTGTTTAAAATATGTAAAAATTATATGAAATTCATTCTTTCGTTTTTGAAAATGTTAATTTAAAACACAAGCATAACATTTTCTTTTAGCCAAATTTAATGATGAATTTTAGGACTATTGTTTTGGTAATGATTTTTACGAATTTTATCCTCCATGGATTCGAACATAATTTTGAACGCAACAACTTAGTTGCATATTAGACCTTTGGTTCCTGACCTTGACAGGACTATCATAGAGATTCACATTTGGACGAGTTCTAAGAAATGATAGTCAGAGATGGGAAAAGTGGCATGATGGATGTAGTTTCTTATTTGTATTTTTCTGGTGTATTAAATACAGCACTCTACTGTAAGTCATTTTCTAAAACAATGTTGTGAATCTTCTGTAATTCAGACCATCAAATAAAATATTGGCTGCTTTAGGCAATCTAGCCCATACGGTTTACTGGGAATTTTACTTTTAAATTAGAGGATTAAATATTTTCATGATTGCAGGTAGCATGGTGAATACTAGACTCTGATTTGTTCTTCTTCATGGCTTGATAAATACTAGACTCTTATGGGTTCTTAATCTTGAAAGATTGTCATAAAAGGAGAATTGATATTTGCATGCCTTCCTTTAAAATTGGTCCTTATTTGGATTTTGTCTTATCAACAGTTGCTCTAGCGATTTATATGAGAAGTTTATATACACCTTAATGTTAGACAAGAATATGGCCCATGTTTACAGTTGACAACAAGGTAGTTAAGTTGATAGTATTTGTAATGCTGTAATATCTGTGCAACATTAGTACTGCCGAATCCTTACCATATGGAAATTTTTATTGCCAATCTGTTCCATAAATCATTGTACAACTTACAAAGACATTTGTAGCCATTATATGATAAAAAAACTTGTCATCCATACATTGTATGACCCTTGGACGTTTTGGATTGAAGGATAGACATCCTGATCTAGAACCTTACAGCCCGTAGTTATTAATTCAAATATATAAGATCTCAGAAGAAAATTTGGAGTGAAGAAATTTGTATCAGTTAAATCATTCTCTGTTTTTTACCACAGGTCTATCCTCTATGGTGTTTTCTCTCTTACTCTGAAGCTTATTCCACGTTGAAAAGTGCAAAAGATTGTGTGTGGGGAAGTAATAATTGGGTGGTGCAGGTCAGATAACCACCAAAATCTCTTAAGAATAGATGAGCTTGACTCTGGTCATATTGGTTTCCATAACAAGATATTATAACTAGCAATTTCTCCCAGGATTGCAATTCTCAAAAATACAGTAAAATGTAGAATCCTCCAGCTACACTTTTGGAATGTTAACCTGACACTATTGCCTTTATACTTGTCTTTCCACACACTAGTAACATTGCTGAATCTGATCCTCTCTCAACATAAAGACAAAAACATTTGCATAACTGTCAAGAATGAGCTGTTTATGCAATGAAATAGGGAAAAACTATTTTGAGGATTTTCAACCCCTATACCTCTGCAGGCAAGTCCCATCTTCCTCTTGTACCTCCTAAAAATTACAAGCATATGCAAACAATCAAGGAATTTGGCACTTGCTTGATCTGTATGCATCAAACTTGTCCATCCACCCCTAGCAGAACCAGCATTCCCCATTGAGCTTCCTACCCTTAGAGTATTTCTTCTCCATACCAGTTTTGTTGGGTATTTCAGCAACCAGTATGAAATAAATTAAATAGAGAGAGAGAGAGAGAGAGAATTCAAGTAGATATCACCTTAAATAAATGGTGCATGCCAAAAGGACGTAATATTTATCCTTGGAAATCCTTTTGGGGTAAAAACCATCTAGAACATTGTTTATTGTATTAACTTAAAGCAGCTTACAAATACAATATAAAGCTTTCAAGACAAGTGTAACACGACATATATATTCAACCGTGTTCCAACATGCGTCTTCTAGCACTAACCTGCACGGATCTTCAACCTTGTCAACATTTTCCTAACCGAACAATAACAACCACCTTTTCCATGGGAGAACATGCACTTTTATAACCAAGCACATCCTTAAAATAGCACTTGCTTGTACCGCAAGTAAAAGCCTAAAAATAAGACTTCAAATCAGACTCGTTGCTTTTTCCACAAGACTCTTATCAACCAACGACAAGTGTCAATTCCACCACCCATATTGAAAATAGGTCGACGCATGGAAAATATGAGACATTTCAACAATCTCTCACTTGTTGCATATTTTCCTCAAGGGGACCATGAACCCATTCTTTAGCAACCCCGGATTACCAAGCCCATTTCTTCCTTGCACCAAGTAAACTTCTTAGCACACATTACCTTTGTCAATGAATCTGCTACATTAGCATTTGTTTCCACCCTCTCTAGTAGTACCCTCTTCTCCTCCACCATGTCCCTTTCAAAATGATGTTGCACATCAATGTGCTTTGTTCAAGAGTGATAGTTCAAGTTCTTTGCCAAACAAATTACACCTTGGGAGTCCCAACATATCCTTACAACAGTTTGAACGAACCCAACCTTTGAATCCATACCGCTTCCTTGCATGCATGAGTAGCTGCTGTGTGAATTCAGCCTTTGTGGGGGGTATAACAACATTTGCTTGATGCTTGCTCATCCAACTTATAATTCCACCAAACAAGTTGATAATGTACCCACTAGTGGACCTTCGCATATGAAGATCTCCTTCCTAGTTAGAATCCACAAAGCCATGTAGTCTCATTTCCTTGCTCATATCAAGATGTCAAGATAGAGAATAACATGGTCGGAAGTTTTGCACGAATATTTGAAGATTCACTTGACCATGCTCCAATGCTCTTTACATGGATTAGACACATATCTCGTTAAAAACTCCCACTACATGTGCAATATCAAGTCTTTTCTAGACCATTGCATACAACAGCTTCCTATCACACTCGCATGCAAAACTGAGCCTTGTCCTCCAACTCTTATGTCTTTGAACATTGTTCGGATGAGAGTGTGTGACCAACTAGGAAAGGTGTGCTCACTAGCTTGTTATCTTGCATTCCAAACCTTTCCAACACCGTCTTCACATACTTACTTTGATTGAGCCAAAACTTTGTGTTCTTACGATCCCTTTTGATCTTCGTGCCCAAAATAAGTTTTGCGACACCAAGATCCTTCATGTCAAAGTGCATAGATAATTGTACATTCACATGATCAATCATCTCCTTGTTCTCAATCAACATGTCATCCACATAGAGCACTATGATGACCAACTTATTCCTTTTTCCTTGAAAAGTATATAGGAGGATCAACCTTACCTTTTCCAAGTCCAAGTTTGCATACATACACACAAAACATCCTTGGTGATTATTTGAGGCTATAGGACTTCTTAGGATGACAAACCAAGTCCTCCTGTCCCTTGAATCAAAACCATCAAGTTGCATCATATAGATTTCTTCTTTAATCTCTCCTGTAAAAACATTTTTAACGTCCATATGATCTATCTCCGGATCATATGCAATAGTAATGGCTAAAAGAAATCTAATAGTCAATTTTGTAATATGAGAAAAACATCAACAAAGTCAATCCCTTCGACTTGAGAGAATCCTTTTGCAACTAAGTGAGCCTTATACTTCTCTAATTTTCCTTGTGCATTGAACTTCTTGAAAACCCACTTACAACCTATCGCTTTTCTTCCAGAGGGAGTTTCACCAAGTCTCAAGTATTGATCTTGATTGGCGACTCCATTTCCTCCATCGCTTTTATCCAAGACTTGCACTCATATGAACCAAGAGCTTCCTTTACCATCTTTGGATCTTCCTTATCTTGCACAATAATAGAAACATTGACCAAAAAATAAGAGGGATCTACTTTTCAAGTACTTTCCACACTCATCTAAATCTTCTAAGACCAAAAGTGTCGCTTTCCTAAAAAATCAGCATCTAGATCTTGTTGTGGTGACATATCAAGAACTTCAATGTCTCCAATATGTTGTTATGGTGAGATCTCGGGCCAATTCTCCTCCAAATGTCTCCTAGGTGACATCTCATGTTGTTTTACATCAAGATCTCATTGCGGCGAGACCTCCTCTCCATATGATGATCCAAGATGTCTCTTATGTGACATATCATTGACTACTTGTGGCGGATGTTCCAAGATATATTTACGTAATATACAATGACCTTATTGCCCTAATTCCTCTAAGATATATTTGGGTCAATATCTTATTGGTCTTTTACCCTAAAGGTTTTCCAAGATATCTCTGTAGAGATATCTTATTACTCTTTGTCGGTCATCTCCTTTGAGATATCTCTAGGCGATATCTCATTGGTCAACTACCCAAAGATTATCCAAGATATTTTTGCATAGTGATTAAGCAAATATAAAATGTATAAATGTCTAAATCTGATTGCAATGTGGCAATAAATGAATAAATAATGTACAAAATTTGACCCAAGCAAATAAGCAATTGAGATTTAAAACCCTAAGTGCAAAAAGGAGATAAAACGACTTAGTTGTTTCACAATTAATCTTGGGTTGTGCCAAGTGACGAATCGAGAGATCTCGAAATGCGACTATCGCAATGAAAACTAGGAAAATGTATAGATGGAGGAATATACTAGATTGGGGCACTGGAGTTGGTCGGGGCACCTACGCGCTACTGCAGCGCAGATCAGACCGATTAAGGCACTGTGATCGCAAAAAGCTGAAAAAACCATCTTTGACTGGTCGCAAGGTGTTTGTTGTCCTTCTCTTATTGTCGCATGATGATCGTTGTTGTCACTGATAACTTGCAATAAATAATTCACATGCAAAACCCTTAAAAGCGCATCAAATCCCAAAAATAAAATAATGCAAATAAGGGGTCAGATTTTCCTCGACTGTCAAACAAGTGATCTTACGATTGAGCGTTGCATTGCATTTCAGACCCAATGTAATTTTGTGTGTGTGGAGAGAGATTGTGCCCTAGGTGGCTCTTGTGTGTGTCACGCTTGATAACGAGCAATAGCTAGATGTAAAAGATGGAAGTAGATGTGTGCAGGGAATAGAATGAACTTCCCATCCTATGAAATGTATATAGAAGAATGTAGTCCCTTGTCCCTTGTATGGAGCTAGAATGGATGCTTGAATGCTCTAGAATAGCCTTTGGATGCAACCTTAGGTGGTGATAGTTAATGCTTAGTGCTTGGTCCTTTATTATGGTCACATAACTTTATATTTATATGATTCCCTTGCTTGATTTTGTAATTAACCCCAAAAAGGCCGACTACCAAAAAGATAAGATGCCCAAATGGCTAGAAAGGACCCAAAAGATGTGAACAAAGTATAAAGAGGTCGGGCGCCCAGAGGGGACGGGGCACCACTGGCCAACGGCGTCTTGGTTGGGCATTGGTGTTCGAGACTCAAAGAAATCCAAGGGTCGAAGGTAAAACTTGGCAAGAAAGGTGTGTAAGACCAAAAGTGGAAACAAAAAGCAAGCAAAGATGGCCAAAGACATGGGTTAATTAGTAATTTTCTTACTTAGGAATCATATGAATAGTAGTATGTGATCATGACTAAATAGATACCCAAAGTGCGTGATTTTGTGTCTACATTTTCCCCACTTTATGTTGTTGAGAGAATGCTTGATAACATAAATTAGATAAGATATGTGTACCTGATAACCATGTAGATCAATGGTGAAAAGCGTGCTGAGAGAGACAAGAAAAAAATCATGGAGTGATAAAAATGTGAAGCGTGGATGCTAAAGAAGAGGAAGTGTAAAAAGTGATGATGATGATGACCCTAGGGTGAGGGCGTATGTATAGATTTCGTTTGGTACCTGTTGTTGTCGATTGTTGTTGTTGTGTTGATGTGTGATTGTTGTTGTTGTGTTGCTGATGATGTGATTATCGCTTCCCATAAGGACAAACCTCACAAAGAGAAGGACGAACAAGTAGTCAAATACGCATGTATATGATCAAAATGTGGAAAAATCATGTAAGAAAGTATGTGAAATGTGAAAAAGGAATATGTGCACCTGATTCGTGATGAGAAAAGAGTGTAGAAAGGATCCTGAAGATGATGTAGAAGAACAATTTTTTCGGGCAATCTCCCCCAGTTACGCCGACTACGATTTTTTTTCAGAAATCTCACACCAACGATGGAAGAAGTGTAAGGAGAAAAGTATGGTGTCATCCTCCAACCTTTAACTACTTCCTCCATAATGTAGATCACCACTACAGATGGTGTGTAAAAATCTGATCCGGTTCAAATAGTTCCATCCAATGCGAAAGTACAAAATGTTGTGTAGTGCATACATGCCTTGAGTGCTAAGGACTGTGTGCCCTGTAAAAGCCATTGTGTGAAGTGTTGTATATTATGCTGAAATGAAATATGTTGTATAACTTCCCCTGGTCACAAGCGTCCAAAGATGGTTAGGGGCACCCAGGCGCTACTGTCTGGTTTGGGCGCTAGTGTCTGTGTTGTGCTGAGGACCCAAGTCATATTTTGAACCATGTCTGAGATTGATGAATGTGTTATACCGATACTAAACTATGACTATAGATTGTTGTATGGGGTGACTAATTCACCCAAATGATTCACCCTCATTTGGGGTGCATGCGACGTCACTAGAGGATTATGCGGCCCAAAGGAGGACCGACCGACCGTGTCTTTGAAACGGATGCCTTACGGGGAGGGGATTCGCTTGGTAGAAATCAAGGCACACACAAAAAAATGGCTAGGAAACAAGTGTTAGTGCAAGCAAAGACAAATTTGCATGTAAGATAATAAACAAGCATACAATGTGTAAGCTAAGACACAAGAAGACAATATGCAAGAGATAATGTAGATCACAAAAAGTGGGTTGCAAACATGGGACACCACTCACGATGTCGTAAGACAATCGAGGACGAAATGGCCAAAAGCGACAAAAAAGTACACACAAGGCAAAGGGAAAATCCCACTAAACAATGACATATAAATAACAAGAAATGAATAATAAAACAATGGAAAACCATGGAAGCAAATAAAATTGCAAAGTAAATGTTGCACATGAAGCACCCATTAGCATGTTAGAAAGATAAAAAGTATGTCAAAACGTGTATAATCTGATAAAGTAATGTGCTATGAAAAAATGAAACAATAAGCACTTGTAGTGTATGAAAGTGGATGCCCCAAGAGCCGTGTGGGACTAGTAATAGGTATTGCGCCAACCATCCACATTGCATGGATCGATCTGTGTAAATCTATGTGATCACAACTAGAAGACAAGTGAACGTGCATGTGTATATGATAAAGATAATGACATACAAGATATTTGACTAGCATGTGTAATAAAGTGTACATGTAAGCATAAGTAAGCAAGAATAAATGCGACCAAGATATGCAATATATTGTGGATGAGATGGAATGGAATACAGAGTGAATGTGATAGGAGTAGTGTGCCCCCCGAGTGAGTGTGAATGAGTATGCATGTGATGAGGTTCATTTATACATGCCCCCTCAGTAGTCAAGAATGAACCGTAGAACAAGAGTGTGTCATCGGAAATGGTTTGAATTGTGTGCACTAGAAAGATATGATCGATAAAGTGTAAATTGTAGAGTGCGAGTTAGTGAGTGAGTGAGTGTGTGGTGGGGTTAATTTTAGATTGAAACCCTCAACAATGAGTATGAACCATGAAACTAGAGTGCGTCATAGGGTAATGAGCACATTGTGTAAGAGTAGATGTAAGAAAGATGTAGTGTGAATGTGTATAGTGAGTAATGCACCTAGTGTGTGATAGAAGCTTACGAGAAGAAGATGTTGTGCATGTATAACATGTGTTGTGTGAGGTGTGTAATGTGTAGTGTGACTAAGCAATGCTAGAGATATGTGTTGTAAATGTACCAAGTGTAAAATGTGTAATGTGGCCAAGTGATGAGAAGGATGTGTTGTGAATGTGTCAAGTGTGTGAGAATGTGTAGTGTATAGTGTATAGTGTGCGTAGTGTGTGAGGTTCATGTATATAGTATGCCCTCAACAATCAAGTGTGAACCAAAGCATGAGAGTGTGTCATCGGGAAATGACGATACAAATGTATCAAGATGTGTATGATGAATGTGGAAGACTAGATGTGATGTGTGTAAGACATAAGATAGTTGAAGATGCTAGAAGGTGGGGGAATAAGTACGATACCCCCAAGTGTGTGTTGATGAGTGTGTTATCTAATGAATAATGTTTGAAATAGATAGATAGGTGATGTATGAAAATGATGAAGGATAATAGATAGTGTATAGTTGATTGAGTAATGTGATATATATATATAAGTGATGAAAAATTGGTATTACATGTGAATAATGATAGATGGTAATAGATGTATGTATGTATAAGTGATTATGTAATAGATAGATATGTCAATGTAATGCAATACGAAAGGAAACATGGTTATTATCGTAATTGATCCCTTAACAATCATGTAAGAACCGTAAGAACACGAGTGTGTCATCGGGAGTGACGATAGGAATGTATCACGGTGTGTAAGATGCATGTGGGAGAGTAAATGTAGAATGAATAAGTAGAAAAACAAGACAAATGATAGTAATATCATCTAAGAGGTCGTCATTATCATGATCAAAATCGAATGGAGATGCGTCGGAGACCTTGGTAAGTAATTGTGTCGGGTTGATCAAGCAGAGAGCCATTGAGGCATAAATTGTACATTCCCATGGCATATTCCTCGTCAGTGAAAGGTGGTAGTGGACATCTATGTGCATACCAACGAGTAAGGTTTTGTGAATAGCCAAGAAATGAATCATTGCAAATGAAAACATGACCAAAGGGCATAGGGAATGAAATGTCAATATGATTGGGATCTAATGTGCCCCCAATGTAATCAAGCCAAGATTATCCAAGCGTAAGTGGAGAATTGCGAGGTGTGCGTGCAAAAAATATGGTGAGATAAAAAATGCATAGACCATAAGCAGCAGTAATGTGGATGAATCCATGGTAGAGATGAGGATCATGAGGCGGAGGGAAAATGTCATCCACTATAAACCCTAGCCGATTCGATCCATCATGTGTGCATATAGTATCGAAACAAGTAGGATAGAAATGGAATGTGTTCCCAATAAGATTCATTCATGAAAAGTGTGCATGTGAAAGGAGGACGTGCTAATGGTGGTTTCTCATGCAAAGATTAAGAAAGTGGAACAACGTCCAATGTTTTGTGCCCCCGATAAAGTACCATAGCATTTGTATAAGTAGGAGGGGGAAATGATGTGGATGGGATAGTGTCTAACATGCAAATAACACCTTCAAGTGGTGGAAAGTGAGCCGAGAATCCATGGGTTATGGATCAATAGTAAGTAATCGCTATTATCGAGTAGGCAAGCAGCGGTGCAGGTGGTTGAATCACGGTTGCAATATTTGAATGGTTCATGATCACCAGTGACTATATATTCTACACCCTCATGTAATAATTTAATGCATCGATGCACTATAGAAGGTATTGCTTGCATGACATGAAGCCATGGCCTACCAAGTAAACAATTATATTGAATTGGAAATTCAATGATAAAGAAAACAAGAGGGAAGTTTTTTTTAGCCCAACAAAGGTGATAGGTAAAGTGATATGGCCTATGCATGGATGAATGGAACCATCATATGCACGAAGAGAGATGGATGAAGGACTAACATTAGCAGCAGAAAGGCCGATAGCTTCAATGAATGATAAAGGGCACAAATTAAGCTCAGATCCATTATCGATAATAGTTTGTTTGACACCCACATTGTGGATGTGAATCATGATGTATAAGGGTGGATCATTGTCAAAAACAATAATATCAAGATGGAGGATTAGATGGAAAAGTGATGTGTTGAGAAAATGCATCTACGAATGTGTTATAGACTACATTTGGATGAATATCATAAGGAACATGAGTAGTAGCCAAGAGAGTAATGATTTTAGCTCTTAATTTAGGGTGGATGAGCAAGAAATCATGAATAGAAATATCCATGATGAGAGGATCCTAGAAGAATGAGAAAAATATAAGTATGAGGACCCTAGGAATGTTCGAGCAATGACGGGTTCACCAAAATGATTAAGCAAATATAAAATGTATAAATGCCTAAATCTGATTACAATGTAGTAATAAATGAATAAATAATGAAGTACAAAATTTTACCAAAGTAAATAAGAAATTAAGATTTAAAACCCTAAGTGCAAAGAGGAGATAAAATGACTTAGTTGTTTCACAATTAATCCTAGGTTGTGCCGAAGTGACGAACTGAGAGATCTGAAATGTAGACTATCGCAATGAAACCTAGGAAAAAGTGGAGATGGAGGAATATGTTGGATCGGGCACCTAGAGTTGGTCAAGAGTGCCTACGGCGCCGGGGACCAATTTTGGGTGCTGTGACTGCTAAAAAGCTCAGAAAACCATCTTTGACTAGTCGCAAGGTGTTCAATGTCCTTCACTTTTTGTCGCTAGTATGTCGCATGATGATCATTGATGTTGGTGATAACCTACAATAAAGAATTCACATGCAAAACCCTCAAAAGCGCATAAAATCCAGAAAATAAAATAATGCAAATGAGGGGTCATATTTTCCTCAATTGTCAAACAAGTGATCTTACGATTGAGCGTGCATTGCATTTCATACCCAATGTAATTTTATGTGTGTGTGGAGAGAGATTATGCCCTAAGTGGCTCTTGTGTGTGTCACACTTGATAGCGAGCAATAGTTAGATGTAAAATATGTAAGTAGATATGTGCATGGAATAGAATGAACTTCCCCTCCTATGAAGTGTATGCGAAGAATGCGATCCATTGTCCCTTGTATGGAGCCATAATGGATGCTTGAATGCTCTAGAATGGCATTTGGATGCAACCTTAGGTGGTGATAGCTAATGCTTAGTTCTTGGTCCTTTATTATGGTCACATAACTTTATATTTATATGATTCCCTTGCTTTAAATTCATAATCAACTCGCGAAAATGCCTACTACCAAAAACATAAGATGCCCAAGCTGCTAGAAAGGACCCCAAAGATGTGAACAAAGTATAAAGAGGTCAAGGGTTCCCGGAGGGACGGGGTGCTGGCGTTAGCGTCTGGTTGGGAATTGGTGTCCAGACTCAAAAAAATGAAGGGTCGAAGGTCCGATTTGGGTAAGAAGGTGTGTAAAACCAAAAGCGGAAACAGAAAGCAAGCAAAGATGTCCAAATACATGGGTTAATTAGTATTTTTCTTACTTAGAAATCATCTAAATAGTAGTATGTGAGCATGAATAAATAGATACCCAAAGTGCATGATTTTGTGTCTACATATAGATATCTTATTACTCTTCACCCACCAACTCCTCTAAGATATATATGGGGCAATATCTCATTTGTTTCAAGCCCCTCATCTCCTTTGAGATATCTCTATAGATATATCTCATTTGTCTCCTTCCCCTCAGCTCCTCTAAGATATATCTAGGGAAACATCTTATGTCTCTCTTGCCCCAAGGTGCTTCAAGATATCTCTATAGAGATATCTTATTCCCTTGTTGATTTTCAACTTTCAAAGAACATCTTTTTGAGGCAATATCTCTTTCCTATTTTCACCCTCACCCTTACGAAGTTTTCATTATGGTGAGATCTCTTCTTAATCTTCTTCCTTAGGTTTCTTTACCTCCTCAACAACCTTTTTTTGAATCTCGTTATAATCGGATATTTTTACTCTTCAATTCCTAAGACAACATTTTGACTATAAATAGACTTTTTGTTTGTGGATTCCACATCTTGTATCCTTTGACATTGTTTCCATACCTAATAAAGATTCACTTCTTAGACCTATAGTCTAGTTATTTTTTCCTTTAGGACATGCATGTCTCCGCTTCTACAACCGAATACTCACATGTATCTTAGGAATATTTTCTTACCACCTAAACTTTTTGTGGGGTCTTATCCACCAACTCGATGTGGGTGATTTGTTCACCAAGTAACAAGTTGTGGTCGTTTCTTCCGACCAATATTTTTGCTCCAAGATGGCACTACTTATCATATTTAGGGCCTTACCCACCAATTTTTGTTCACGCACTTTTTCACTCCATTCTACTATGGAGTATAAGGAGTTGTCTTTTTCCTAACTATTCTGCATTTTGCAGCTTTCATCAAATTCCTTTGAACAATATTCACCTCCATTTTTCGTGCATATAACCTTTATATTTTTCTCAATATGATTCTCAATAAGGGCCTTAAAATTCTAGAAAGTTTTGAATACCTCTCGAATTCTTGAGAAAATATATGTAGGTCTTCCTAGAGTGATCATCTCTTTAAAACACACAAAGAACCAATTTTCCATTTGAGGGTATTTACCACCCAAACACGTCATTTTTATAACTTACAAAATACCACTTACATGAGTAAAGCGATAATTATTGGCGTAGCAGAATCGATTAACACAATGAGATCCCTCTCCACCATCGCTCGAACTTGTGGTGTGATGGTAAGTCATTTGGTATCGAGAGCCGGGCGGTTAAGCACGCCAACCTCGAGTAGTTTGGGATGGGTGATACCAAATGACTTGCCGTCACACCAAAAGCTCAAACTTATGGTGGAGAGGGATCTCATCATGTTAATCAGCTGCTACGCCAACAGGAATGGGAAATTTTGCTTTGCTTTTCATACCCACATTGTTCACACAAAAATCAAATTCCAAGGGACAATCTGAAATCTCTTGCACCATGCCTTTTAAGAGATAGATAGAGAGAGAGAAAAGAGAGTAGGGATTTTAAAAGAAAATAAATCAAAGGAAAAACCACAACTCATTTCAAGCAAGAAGTTTTCCATATGAATTATCTAAACTTGCAACCTATTAGAAACCAAAATCCTCACTTACACATTAGAATCACAACCACAACCGACAACCTAACATCCTTTGTAGACCTTGTAATCACAAAAATATAGAATAAATACTATATCTTGGGACTTTACCTTTCCAAAATAATAGAGGCCAATAAATCCTAGATCTCATGACTTAAGCTAAGAAATAACCTTGCCAAAATTAGAGATGACATATTTGAACACTACATGCCCTTGTGCATGTCTATTTATGACAATGAAATCTCATAGTTAAGGACTCATCCATTCAATGGCTTTAATAGACTAGTTTTTCCTCCATTATTCTCGGTCATTAGATGCCAAAAATTAGACATGTAACCCTTTTCCAGGGAACATTAAACAAGATAAAAACATATCCCATCTAAATAAACATCTATGTCAATGGGACAAAATGGGAAACCACTCCATAAGACAATATTAGGGTGTAACTCACATGGATTTTACCTCTAGGTGAGGTAAACCCTAACCTATTGTTGGATATCCTTTCTCATTTTATTAAAGTGGCATAATCCTTTTTCATAAGAAAACATTTATAAACCATATAGAAAATGTTATGTACCTTGGGATATGATATTATAATGTATATAGGTTGATGGAGATGTTGACATGTGGCACACATCCCCCTTAGTTAGTTATATGTTTATAATATATGGGTTCACATAGGAATTAGTTATATTGGGTAATGAGTCGGCCTACATTGGGATTAGGTGTTACCCATCCATTAAGAGTAATGTATGCCTATATAAAAGATATGAGTATCATTATGAGAGATTCTATATGATATATGAGTTGAGTCTTCTACTTGGTAGAGGTATGTTGGAGGTTTCTCTCTAGAATTGATTCCCATCTTGGGAGATTGTGGAGTCACTTCTTAAGGATAATTGTATGTTGTTGCCCTACCTTAAGGGTATTCTTATATTTCGTAATATATCAAATATTTGGGCATCTTGGCCCAAGAATATCTCTTGCATTGTGTTGATATCAAGATTATATGTTTCATATTTTTGAATTATTATATGCAAAGATCTTATCGAAAAGCTTAATTCCAACACTATTATTTCCACAACCTATTTTTAAGTGAAAAGAATCCAACATACCTATTCATGGCAAGGATCATCTTTATCATATAACTTATAACCAATAATGTTCTAAAGGATCATAAAGAATGCTTATGCACACTCATTTAAGAGTGGACAACCCTCAACAAGGTAAAACTACTTACTTTTTCTACATGACATAATGAAGAAGAAGATATTATATATATCTCCATCCTCATGTCCCCATTTTGTAATTTACATACCAACTTCCAACCACTTTGTTTCCCTTTTCCACAATTAATATAAAGAAAACTCAATAATTCTTTGTAGATTCAACAAAGAAACAACTCTTTAAAAATGGAAGGTAGCTAAGTTTCACCCACATATACAAGCGGTCCAATAACCACCCAAACCATAAAGAAATTTTCAAAAAAATCCTTTTACAATGATTTTATAAGAAAACCATTGAATGCCTTAATCAAATTCACATGAGCCCTTGTGGACCAAGTAAAATGTTTTATTTTAATTATTGATGATGTTTTTAGGTGGGGATAGCTTCATTGGGGATCTAACTTCTAGCTTTAATCCATTATGAACTAACATGTAGCCTTGATGTCTACCATTGTGTCACAACCCTCAAGCCTTAAAAAAAAAAATTAATCATTCACTTTTTTTTTATCGTCCACCTTTCCAAAATCAATATAGATATAATGACCTATCATATAACTATGTTCCATGATATTTTACTAGTTTTAAATCTTTTAACACTTTAATCCAAAACTTATTAAAGCATAGAATAAGGGTTTAGTAATAATCTTTCAAACCCTTTAAATCACATTGAGCCTTTCGTGTTGAATAATACCAAACATAGGTCATGGATGTGCTCATTAGTTCTTCCATTTATCAATGCTAAATAAACCAAACAACAAAAGTAGACAATGCACAATCACCAAAAATAACTCTTAAAGAAACAACATAGGTGCTAATTGGCTCTACCACTCAAAATAAACAAGAAAAACTAAAATTGAATCAAGTAAAAATGGCAAGGCAAAAAGGGAAAATGACCTAGATTCTCTCTCTCCTTTATTTTCTTTCCCAAGTTTAACCTTATCTACTAGAAGAGCCAATGTAGAGTCAAATATAGTTCAATCATGTACCATCCCTCTTTAAATATACCTGAAAGAACCCAAAATATCATCAATACTAATAATAAAGAGATAAACCAAGATAATCTATGAACATTGAATAGTTATAATTTTTTATACAATAATCAAGTCCGATAAACATGCCAACAAAAACATCATAATAGCATCATAAGAATAATCTCAACATCTGAATGAATGATTAAGAGTTATAACCCCAAATATAGTCAACCAAGAGCAACAAAAATATTAAACATTTGAAATCATAATACATCCTTTGAAGCCAAAATAAAATGTATCATCATGTAATATGAAGCATATATACCCATGTCATAGGAATTAACACCAATTTAACCATTGTATAAATCCAATAGCTATAATACCTAAGCCTTTCATAAATTATAACAAGAGTTGTGGAAACACAACTTGTTTGAACATGAAATAGGAGGTCTAAAAATGGGGATGTTAGAATATGGTGAGAAGGATATCCATTGCCACCGCAAAATTCAAACTTTTGAGCTTTATACCTCATCAAAGAAGGGTAAGTAAAAACTTCATAAGCTAAAGGTTTAAGTAAAATATTATTAGAAGTGACCACATGACATGGATTTTGAGACCCTTGTAATGAATAATATTTTTTTAGGCATGCATAACATTCATCATCGTATTCATTTCATGAGTTGGAAGGGAATCCGTAGTTAAAAATTGAAATAAAACACTTTGTGCAAATAATCAAATTGAAAATCATTGTATGTAATATGTAAAATAGGTCTTATCCTTAATATACCTATTAGTGAGATGAATAATTTGGAGCTAATAAAGGAAAAACCGAAAATTTCTTAATTTTTATACAATATTAAATATTGATAATTACACTAACTAGATTTTGAAAGGGTACAATTAGCATTAGAGGGGATTCAAAATACTAAGTCAAAAGGTGTGATAAGATGCACAAATTATGTGCAAAGTTGAATCAAAGTGTCTTTTAATTTTCTTAGAATGTATTAAGACATAGAAAAATTCTCTATATGGGTTTGTAGGTAGCTAGAAAATATCATGTCCAACCATGTCCTAAGGGATATGAACCTTCTCGGAGGCTTTTATACTTACTTTCTCTTCCTATGCAGGTTCTCTCATGTCTACAGCTTCAAACTTTCGATATGAAATATCGCAGTGATCAGTAACTAACTTAGATATTGTTTTTTTACTTCAAACCATAGATTCATGATTTTACCTAAAAATTTTCAACATGATTAGGTTGGATTGACTAACCACACCCCGCTAATTGAATGAGTGGTATGTTATGGACCACCGCCCTAAAGAAGGATAAAAAAATAATTAGTTCTCCAAAACCTATGAAGATATACAATAAAATATGCAACAATCAATAGAGCCCTTGATTTGTCCCTAACACTTCTAAACATGCACTTGTACTTCATATTTATCTCAACACTTGATCTAAGGCAACATTATAGATGACTTCAAACTTGTAGCTTATTGTTGTAATGATGTGCTCTAAGGAATAGATGTTGTAATGATTATTATTAATCTTCTTAGATTATGTCTATGAGATCCCTAGATGTTGCCACATACCCCTTATTTGTTAGGGAGTGTTTCTATTTATAGGATACCTTTCATTAATTTTCCCACTCAACCAAGCCACAATTATCACCTAGGTTGACTAAGCAATGTAACCTTTTTGAAAATGTGATTGTTAAAGCGCAAGGGGACAAGTTCATGGGAGGTGGACAAATTCAAAATCTAGGCATGTCTAGTACCTATGAACTTATCCAAGGTGTGACATAAATTAGGTCTAAGGTAGGTGGAGGTCTATATAAATGTTCAATAGTAGGTGCAACAATTTTTTAAGAGTTAAACTAGATAATCATTTCCATCTAGTACATGACATGGTGCGGGATAGAGCAAGAGGCGACTTCACATGGTAAAATAATGTGTAGATAGAGTGTCTATTAGAATAAGTGTAAAATTCCATATTACCAAGTGCCTGAGACAATTTAGGGTACTAAAGATTGCCCCTTTTAATCTAGTATCAATAAATTCTACATTAAAAGAAGAGACATAAGTAAACAAAAACCTCAAATCTCAATCATAAGATGGTAATATAAACTCTTGAATAATTATGCCAATCCACATGAAAATTTCAATCACATGGAAAATATACATAGATCAATGCTCTAAAATGATGTATACAAACTTGTTTATTGAATTTGGAAATTATGTATTGAAAATTTATAGTAAAAAGCAATATGTGATAAGAATGACTAAACATTATTGGTCATGCTAAATTATGCTCCCATTCTATTGAATTTTGAAGAGTTTCATGGATATTTCCCTTGTTCTAAGTGAGTGTTGAAATGTTGTTAACTTAATATCCTTTCCAATCGTGCATAAAACACATTCGACTTAATAGTCTTTTTGATAGCATAAACATCTTATTATCTTAATAACCTTTATGGTAGAATGACATATCATAGAAGATCAATTTTTTGGTCTATTAAGGCTAGCATGCCAATTCTAAACTCAATCTAGTAAGTATTCTTAGATGAATAACACTAGAACATCTAGAACAAATGTTAAATTTTTGGGTTTTGAGGCCAAGTTCAATTTTTGGGCTATCAAGGTCAAGTTTCAATAATGTATATGTGATAAAACTACTACAAATATATCAAAAGTGAATAGGATTTAATCTGAAACTATGTGAAACTTCACTTTGCCGGTTGAACGTGTGTACTCCTTGTTGCAACCTATATGAACTTATAAACAAGACTGTAATATGCCCTTATTTTGAGGTGTGAGATGCCCCTTACATATCACTTATCTCAAAATAAATATGGTTAAACACATTATGTGTAAAAATATTATCCAAATAAAGCAAAATACCAAGCATGGTTGGATAAGTATGTATAAATTATGATATAATAAGCATAGAAAATGTTATATGAGGAATAAGAATATGTTTAAAATATAAAATTCCACACAAATTGTCAGTCTAAGTACAATAATAAAGTTTATATATGTATGCTAGAAATACAACTCAACATGAAGGATCCTTCAACACACATGACATGACATTATAACACATGATATGATGGATATTGTCGCAAGAAATTTAACCAATATGATATTTTGAACAACATACAAACCTAATGACATGATGAATCAACCAAAAATGATATCAATAACAATCATGCAAAAGTATAGAGCATGTAGAAATCATAAAGAAAACATAATAATCATATATTCGTATGCGTAGAAAAAACATACATTCATTCAGACAAATATATAGAAATCAAGAATCACATAGTCATGTAAAGAAGAATAGAGCAAGAAAGTTTCATAGAGCATACAAAGTTGCTTAAATTAATTAATAAAACATAAAGCATAAAGCAAATAACAATCAATGAATCATATATAAAAATATATTTGAAGTATAGATCCAAAAATGGAATACAAAAATAGTGGAGCATAAAGCATAGAGAAAAGATCGATCAATAAATCATATGCATCAAACAATGAAGTATAGAGCATACAAGTGGCATGCAACAAATGATAGAGCATAAAGAAAACATATCAGTCATGAAGTCATACATGAAAAATCATTATAGAAGTGTGCAAGAATTTATAAGGTGTTTTTTTAAAGCGTTAGAAAACCCTTGATAGGATATACAAATGAGTTTTGGATTTGGATTTGAAATACTAGGGTAGTTGATGCAAAACTATTATATTTGCCTAAGCATGGGTTGTGAAAAGATTGTTTACTAGCTAAGAAAGTAAAAATGGAACTAGCTACGGAAGTGGATACAAAATACATTGTGTATTGATTATGAAATTATTTTATGAGGACTTACTAAATTTTAAATTTTTCTTCAATGTTTTTAGTTTCAGAAAACAAGTTAAGTGTTTTTACAATTTCAAGAAACCAAATGTATTTTTTTCTTGAGGTGGAAGACACGGTTTGGGCAATAATAAATTTTATTTGAACTTCCTTTATAAGTTTTTAGAAGCTTTAGAATTTTCATGTAATGTAGATCTAATGTAGAAATATTTTGAGAATAATTTCTAAAAATTGACCTATGGTTGCAATGTGAAACAAATTTTGGGTTGTCAATACTAGATATACGCATTCATCTTCCCAAGGCTACAAAAGTTATTAAATCTTATCGACACACATGTTTTATGGTGTTACATCAAACAATCCCTCTTCCATAATATATCCAAATATGGATTGGGGATCTTAACTACAAATTTAATTCTATAATATGTTTTTACTTACATGTAAAAGGTATATTTTTGGCAACATAAATTAACGTTGTTTTAGGAAGCTATGGGTCTTATAATGAAAGTATGTTTTGTGCAGATTTATAAAAGCAAATAGAGGAAAGGTATTTTTGGATGTCTCTATGGAGCCTTTTTAATAAAGGCATGAGAATATCTATTTATGTAATCCAACTTTTTTATTGTAATATAAAATGGTAAGGGACCATCAACCTATTTTTACCGACAAAAAAGAATATATATGATAAATTGATACAACACAAAAGACATCATAATTAGTAACTTAATAACTAGTAACTATGAAGAAAGCAACATCAATACATATATGCAAACAATCTCATCATCGAGTAAAGTGCAATACAATATTTGTAGTAAGACACATGTCATAAAGTATAAGCTAGTGCAAGACATTCTATAAGTAGCTATATATCACTAACAAACCAAAAACATGAAAGATATACCATGTAAAAAAATTATGATAAGCCCATATTGTAGGCATTACCCAAGTGTGGAATAGGTTGGCCTCGAGTAATGTAATGAAGATTCATGAAGCATGTGTATATTTTTCGTAATGTCTATCGTATGTCTTCTAGATAACTTATGTATATCCTAAAAATAAAGTGTGTAGAGTATTAGATATGTAAAGTGTTAAAACATGACAAGAACAATGTCTAGGTCTATGTCGTAAATCCACAAGTCACGGGAAGGTCCTATTTTTGGATTTTTACAATATGTGAATGTTTTTTTATTTTGAATAAGTGTAACACAAGATGCATAGACTACAAACATAAGAATGGAGGGTTTAAGGTAACTCCTCAAAAATCATATTAAACCCATGTATGAGATAAATTGTTGGATAATATGAATATTTATATTCAAAATTAGGCACTAGAAGAATGACCCATGTGAAAATAAATAAAAATATTGATGTCTAAACAGAAGAGTGTAAACAAGCAAACATGTAAAAATAAACTATAAAAATACTTTTCATGTAGTGTCCCAAGTAAAAGAGGGAATATTAGTGTTATCATATGATCCCTTCAATGGGATGCTCATATGAAGGTCATGGATCAATAAATGCAAAATTGACATGACATAGATAAGGATTAATAGAAGTAGTTGATTTACTATCAAAATTTGAGAAATGATCATATGTTGTGAAATAGTTAGAGTCATCAATAGCATGCACATACATAAGTTGCATGTCATGAGTAATCCTATTAACACGTGACCTTCATGTGTATTAGGATGATGTAGCAGTGTCCTACATGTGTCACGCTCACAAGGTTTCTATAAGACTAATGTGCATCACGCATAGCTAGCTAACACAAGATTTGATTGAGTAAATGATGTTTTCAAAGGTAGGTTTTGAATAGTTATTATTAACGAATTATGTGACATTTTTATATGAAGATAACCAATTATATGTGAAGGTTGAGGTTGAAAGCTACAAAGTTTTGACATGTGGGATTAGTAATATGGGATTGATGTGGATCCAAATTTCTGCAAGAGGTCAAATACCTCCAAAACATAGACAAAAAGTTTGTAAATAAACCGAAGCTTTAAAATATCTTTCTTCTCATTTTGGAATCCACACTAATATTTTACATCATTACAATCTTCCTTTTATCTCACATTTTCTCTAAAAACCCTAAAAACTAAAAACCCAAAAATGCGAAAAATTATCTACTAGTAAACACCTCGGTTGGGCCCCAAATTTTGTGTGCCATATATACCTTCATAAATTAAGGTTCATGAAAATTTTTGACTTATTATATAAAGCACATAAAAAGTTACTAAAATTCTAAGACCCAATCAAAAGCAAAAAAAATGTTTGGAGCCAATTTTAGACCACTAGATGAAGGAATATGGCCCCGAAAATATTTCGAAATGGCCACAAACATTCGTAAATTTGGTCACATCTTAATACTAATGAATATCTACCACTCTAGAAAATTTCAAGACGATCCAATGGTTGAATCAAAACTTATGGCCTTCACGAGTTATGCTCCCTCATCATTGGTGTGAACCTGTAATAGAACTATGATTGGTTGTGTTATGCCCTTAACCCTAGGTCATATATTGAGATATGGATAGCAAAAATATGGCTAGCATAATCTCTTATCATGTCATATAATATTTAGTTATACTTTCATATGCTTAGTGTGTCGGCCTTAGGGATTTGCATAGTATACTAATGTATACATATCAGCTTAAAGAGTAGGATATTATCATCATATTAAGCACTTGAGTCTTATTGTATGGTTTAGAGGTTGCCCTCTCAAAGTGGGTAAGTCATTATACTTGCATATTATGATCATTTATCTATATTTTGGTGTTCCTTGGTGTTATATTTCTTCTGATATTCATATCTATCTAAGTAAATTCATTACAAGTTGTATTAAAGATTGATCTCGGCGAATTGGATCAAAACCCTAATTGTGAAGATTCAGCTATATCTCCAAAACATTAATGAATTTTTTTATAATTTTTCACCCGGTGTTTTGAACTAATTCAAGTAAGATCCTATCCAAATTTCAAGATTTTTAACTAATTTTACAAGTTATATCGCTTTAGCATTTTTCATAAATTCACTAACTAAGCTCCAATTTTGGGAATTTTTATAAGTTTCTTATATTTTCGAAAACTTGCCAAAAATTAGCTAGGGTTTTTCTTTTTATTTCTCTCTATTTGAATAGTAAATTTATGACAGCCCAAACCTTAAATTTCTACCCTAATCCTTGTATCCCAAGACCCAAACCCTACATCATGATTGAAATATTGACTAGAGGCCAAGGGAAGGGTAAACCACTCCAGAATGACTCTAAATAAGGAAGATATGGATTTGGAATCTTTAGCTTCTATAGTATCAGAGATATTTAATCATTTTCAGGAAAGGGTTAATAATATGGTGAGTAAGGAGGTCTTCCAACATGATCTTCAAACACTAAAAGATAATATGGAAGATAACCTTCAAGCATTAGGAGGTAACATTCAAGAAATGAAGAGTGAAATGCATATGGGGTTGGAATCAATGAGAAAGGATATGATGAGTACTCTTTCAAGCATGAAGATGGGCATGAATTCTCATTCAAGTCACATGGGTTCCTCAAGTAATGTACACCCAGATCCAAATAATGCACCTTAAATCTAAATAAAAAAACTAATGGGGCTCCTCTACACAAAGTAGTGGACCTTCAGCTAATAACGGAACATGATTCCAAAATTAGAAATGTGCAAGTTTAATGGGCATGATCCAATCACATAAATCAACCAAATGGATTTTTTTATTTGCATCAAGTCCCAAGTGGATAAAGGTGGTAATGGCATCCTTGTATCTAGAATGAAAATAATTCATTTGGTGTAGATGGATGTGTGATTAGAAGAAAAGAAGGGTCTCCCTATTACTTGGTCTATATTCACTGATGATCTCCAAACTCACTATAGTAATAGTGTTACAAAGAACTATTTTAGCTAGATAACCAAACTACGACATATAGGGAAAGTCAAGGATTATATCCAATAGTTCCAAAATTAATCATTCTGAGTGAATTAAATCTTAGATGACCACCTAAATGATATCTTCTTAGGTGGACTCAATGATAGCATATAACTTGATGTTTTCCTTCTTAATCTTAGTTTGATATCAAAATCCATGATATTTGGTCATAGAGTGGAGGAATGAGATTTGGTCAAACAAAGGGGTCTCAATAATCACATGGAATGCATGATGGCAACATCACCACTTTCCCAACCAACATGATTGACTCCTCAAAAAATTGAAGATAAGAGAGAAAAAGGTATTTGTTACAATTGTGATAGCAAGTGGAGAAAAGGACACAAGTGTCCTGAGAATAAGTTATTTTACATCGAGGGTCATAATGAGAAAGAAGATGAGGATGAATCCATTGATGAAGAGGAAGAGGTTCCTATGATCAAGGATGAAGAATCTCAAGGAACTATCTATTGCCATGAAATTTTGGGGATTAGCATCCCAAAACCCTCAAGGTTTTTGGGTTCATAAATAAACAAAAGGGTGACAATACTAATTGACTTTGGTAGTAATCATAAATTCATCAATCATAAGTTGTCTTAACACTTAAATTGCTTCATTTATATACCCCCGGATTTTAAGGTAATGGTTGCAGATGGAGGTAAAGTTATTTTTTTAGGAAAGCTACATAAGATCAAGCTATCCATGAGAGATTACCTACTAGAGGGCCCCATGTATGTCATTTCAATGGGGGTATTGGATATTGTTTTAGAGGTCCAATGGATCACTACCTGGGCACTTTTGAAATGAACTTCTATGATTTATTCATGAGGTTCTATTATGAAGGGAAAACTTTTGAGCTCTACGAGATGAAGAAAAAAGCTCCACAATTGGAAAGTTCTCATCAAATTCAAAAAATGCATAAGAAGGGTGCAAGATGAGTTTGTGGCACAACTATTTTCACTAGAATCTCAACCATCAAAATGGCATATACCAATATCTACAAAAATCCATCAATAAGCACTTATTTATTTTGGGGGATATGTCGAGAGGTAACCTCCCAAAAGAGATCATGATCATGCTATTTATCTAGTATCAAGAAGCCAACCACCCAAAATTGACCTTACAAGTACCCTTATCTACGTAAGATTGAGATTGAAAATATAATATAGGAGATGATGGAAGCAAGTATTATTTGTCATATTCAAATTGCTTGTTGTTTCCACCGTGATGGTAAGAAAGAAGGATGGAGGTTGATGCATTTGTCTAGATTAGAGGGAAGTCATTATTTAGTCTCGGCCTCATAATACTATCCATATGGTTCTTAAGTGAAAAGAGTAATAATTAACCATCTCTTTGGTAATTTTGCATTGTTTTATGTTGTTACTTTCAATATTACGCCTGTACTTACCCAATATGTATTCTCATACTACATTTTTCCTATTTCTGACTAGGGCACCCAGCCAAGACTAGGCGCCCGGTCCCCTCTGGGCACCCTGATCCTCTTTACACTTTCCTCTCACTTTTTGGGAACTTTCTAGTCATTTGAGATTCTTATATTTTTGGTGGTCAACCTTTTTGGGGTTATTATGAAATTAAAGTAAGAGAACCATATAAATATAAAGTTATGTGACCATAATGAGGGACCAAGCACTAAGCACTTACTATCACCACCTAAGGTTACATCCATCAAAGCCATCTATAGCTACATTTGCATCCATCTAGCTCCATCACAAGGCACACAAGGCCGGTTCATCTGCATCACACTTCATAAGAGAGTATTCTATTATATCCATGCACACATTTACTACATTATACATCTAGTTACTTGTTTGTACTTCACAAAGTGTGACTGGCACAAGAACACCTAGGGCACAATTCCACACACACACCCCTAGAACTACATTGGGTGTGAGATGTAGTGCAACACTCAGTGATAATTCCATCAATTTGGCAGATGAGGATAGTCCGACCCCTTCATATGCATCTTTATTTTTTAGGTTTTGATTTTTTGTTTGGGGTTTTGCATGTGATTCTTAATTGTAGGTTTATCAGTGCTTTGGTGATCATACAACAACATTCATGCGATAGGAAGTGAACATAGGATAACACTCAACAACACCTCAAAGGATGTTTTTGGTCATTTCCATAGACCAGGGTGTTCATGGGTGCCCTTATCCCTCTCTAAGTGCCCCCAGTTATCCATGAAGTCCAAATCTGCACCTTATCGGCTCATATACTACGCTTTCCTCCTCCTATTCACCTGGTCTACACTGTGACACACCCCGCAACATCTACAAATCATCTAAGACCTTCTTAACCCTCTTTTCACATTAGGGTTTCATATTTCATTGCTTATATTTCTTGGGTACTATTTCAATATTTTATTACTTCATTTATTCAGTTATTTTATTGCTCCTATAGCATTAGATTACACTAGAATAATCTATTTTAGTTAATCATTTTGGTGAACCCAAACTCGATCTTCACACTTAGGATCCTCATTTTTCCTCTATCATGGCTCCTAAAATTCCTCAAATTTCTTTGTCGATTTTCTTAAGATGCATCCTAATTGTCCAAGCTATTTTTCAAAAATCCCTAGACACCATGTATCTTCCTAAAGATACCCCACCACACAAAATAAGTCTTATTTTTATCATTTATCTAATGACCCCCTAGTCCTCGTGATCCTCCATCTCATCAATCTATGTTGGAATCAATTCAAGCTTTACATTCTTTGTTTCAAGACAAATTTAAGGCTATGGAATCCACATTACATCTCTCAAATCTGAAATCCAACATCTTAAGGATGCTTCTCAGAATCATGTTTTTCTCCTTCTACATCTTATATTTAGTCTATGTCTACTACATGTACTCATATCAGTGAGCCTCAAGTCATACCATTACCATAGCGCCTCTCACCTTTGATTGCAATATTAAGCAACATGACATTCTTACTGAGCTCCTAGGTTATCAATTGATCACTTTACCACCTACTCATTACTATCCTCCTTATCGGCTAGCAAAATATCAAGTTCATCCATATTGCAATTACCATCAATCAATGGACATAATGACAATGATTGTTATGCTTTACAACAAAGAATTAAACATCTTAAGTGTCAAGGATTTATCTCATTCACAACACAACATTTTTTTGCATTCCCATCTATAAATGCTACATCTCAATGGGTTCCTAAATCTGATTCATCTATATCTAATGAGCATCATGCTATCACTTCTATGGTGCTTTCTTTGGCCACTCAAGTGTCACCTATTCATTCCACTCCACCTCCTCTTGTGGATAGTCCTACTCCTCCACTCTAAGTTATCTACGACATTACCAAGTCAATCTAAGCAACCTCCTCTAAAGATCAGTTCAACTTGGCCTCCACTCAAGTCATCTACGGTCAACAAACAACCACTCGTTACACAAGGCAAGCACACTCTAACCAACATTTTTTACCTCGTAATTTAAGGACCCTATCCAGTCCTCATTGCTCGCATCCAATCACTTTTTTCAAAGAAAATACTCCTTACATTGATCCACTTAGCATCTTTTGACTAAATCTCCATCACTTACATACTTGGGGGCATGACGCTTATCATCCCCTCCCTCTTCTAAACAAAAAACATGTGTATTACATATTCATCACATAACAATCAAACATTTTCTCATTACACTCATACTTTGAAATACACTCACATCATCATTACCCGATGACACACTCTTATGCTTTGGTTCACACTTGACTATTGAGGGCATTCTATACACACAAACCCCACACATGTATTATAGACATTGTGTGTCTTCATACATTCTACACTTTGCATCCTACATATTGTCCTACATACATCATACACATTCTACTCATGCCTCACATACTACACCATAGCCACTACATATTGTGCATTTTCACACATCATACATGTCATCTTACATTTTACATCCTACACCTTACATATTACATCTTGTGTCTTACATCTACTATGCATCTACATCTTAGGTCATCTACACATCTTGCATTACATACCATACACTCTACTATGCACATTACACATTTTACATATTCTCTTCTACGTGTTGTACTCACTACCCGATGATGCACTCTAGTCTCATGTCCATACTAGATTATTGAGGGTATACATAACAAATGGACCTCATCACCCTTATGTGTTCATCATTCAATATTTTCTCATGTGACATACCTAAATTAAGTGATATATACTTTAGGCTATAGGGTCACTTCTTCTAGCATCATCTTGTGATAGGCTACATCATCACTTTTACTTGCATCATTTAGTGGTATACGATTTAGGATAAATCACCACTCCTTTATATTCATCTTGTCATGATATATGCTTAGGCTACAACATCACGTACAATTCATCTTTAGGTCACATATCATCACTACACACTCATCACAACATGTACACATAACACATAGTTCGACCATTTCCTGATGACGCACTCTCGTTTATGGTTCATTCTTACTACTGAGGGGGCATAATAAATGAACTTCATTGCATAAAATTTCATTCATGTGGGGGTAACACGTCTCCCATAATTCACTATGCATTCCATTCCATCCATCCACATCATATTGCATTTTATGGTTACATTTACTCTTGTTTGCACTTGTTTTTACATGTTCACTTTATTACACATGCTAGATAGATATCTTGTATGTCATTATTTTACCATACACACATGCGTGTTCACTTTATTTTCTAGTTATGATCACAGACTATATAGGGATTCTACACGCAACATGGATGCTTGACTACTAGTCCCATAGTGGCTCCTGGGGCATCCACATTCATACACTATAAGTGTTATTATTTCATTTTTGTTCATAGCACACTATTTATTGGTTTATACACACACTTTGACATATGTTTTATCTTTCTAACATGCTAATGGGTGCTTCATGTGCAACATTTGTTATGCAGGATACTTATTTCCATAATTTTTTGTTACACTTTCTATTATTGCTTTTTCTTGTTTGTGGGCTTTTCCCTTTGTCTTATTTCCATAATTTTTTCCTTTACACTTTCTTTGTGCACACTTGTTTGTTTTGCGGCCATTATGGCCTTGAGTGTCTTGTGACACCATGAGTGGTGTCCCATGTTTGCAACCCACTTTGTGTGGCCTATATTGTCTTCTTGGGTGTTTACATTATTTGCTTATGTTTTAGCTTACACATTCTCTATTTGGCTTACACTTGTTTTCTACATGCATGTTCGTACTAACACTTGTTTCCTAGCCACTTTTTTGCATGTGCCTTGGTTTCTACCAAGCACATCCCCTCCCCCTATATGGAATAGTTTCAATATCTCGTCGGTCCTCTTTTGGGCCACATTCTCCTATCCACGATGTGCATGTGCCCCCAAAGGGGGGCATCATTTGGGTTTACACACAATACCAATACAGTTCAATTTTTCATTTTTTTTTTTCCATGACACAGTGGGTTACACAACGAGTGGGTTCATACTAGTCTACAAACTCCATACACAATGGATTTTATAGGATAATTGTCCTTAACATTCGGGGAGTAGTTAAAGGATAGAGGATAAACTAGACCTTCCTCTCTACACTTTTGCCATGGTGTCGAATCACCCAAAAACTAGACAATACAAATATCTCTTCACTCTCGGGAAGCAGTTACAGGTTGGAGGATAAATCAGACTTTCCTCCCTACACTTCTTCAATCAGGTGGCATGAGATCGCCCAAAAATCTTGCACAACATCAACATGATCCTTTCTACACCCTTTTTCTCATCACGGATCAGGTGCACATGTTCCTTTTTCATTTTCGTACTTTTCTTTACATGCTTTTACATATATACATGCATTTTTACACATTACACATATACATGCATATTTGACTACTTGATCATCTTCTCTTTTTAGGTATGTCCATATGGGAAGCAAGTAGTCAACAACAACACACACATGGCGAGTACATCACACACATGATACTAACCATGCAAGTACACTACACACATGGTATATACACACATTTTCTGCCCTAGGTTCACTCTCATCACTTTTTACACTTTTGCATCTTTAGTCTCCACACTCCATGTTTTTATCACTCCACGCTTTGTCTAGTCCTTTGGCACACATTTCTACATCACTCTACATGGATTATTAGGTATGCATCTCTATCTACTTTATGTTACCAGATTTCTCCTCACTAACATAAAGTGGGGAAAATTTAGACACAAAATCATGCACTTTGAATCATTATTTAGTCTCGTTCTCATACTACTATTCATATGGTTCTTAAGTGAAAAGAGTAATAATTAACCCATGTCTTTGGCCATTTTGCATTGTTTTCTATTGCTACTTTCGATCTTGCACCCATACTTTCCTAGTTTGTATTCTCATCCCGCATTTATCCTATTTTCTATCGGGGTGCCCAGTCAAGACTGGGCACCCTAGTCACCCCTGTTCCCCCTGGGAACTCTGATCCTCTTTACACTTTCCTCTCACTTTTTGGGAACTTTCTAGCCATTTGAGCTTCTTATATTTTTGGTGGTCAGCCTTTTTAGGGTTAATTATGAAATTAAAGCAAGATAACCATATAAATATAAAGTTATGTGACCATAATGAGGGACCAAGCACTAAGAACTTACTATCACCACCTAAGGTTGCATCCATCAAAGGCATCTATAGTTACATTTGCATCCATCTAGCTCCATCACAAGGCACACAAGGTTGGTTCATCTACATCACACTTCATAGGAGGGGATTTTATTGTTTCCATGCACACATTTATTACATTCTACATCTAGTTACTTGCTCGTTACTTCACAAAGTGTGATTGGCACAAGAGAAACTAGGGAACAATTTTGCACACACACACACCTAGAACTACATTGGGTCTAAGATGTAGTGTAACACTTAATGATAAGTCCATCAATTTGGCCATTGAGGACAATCTGACCCCTTCATATGAATATTTCTTTTTAGGGTTTTGATGCTTTGTCTGAGGTTTTACATGTGATTCTTCATTGCAAGTTTACCAGTGCTTTGGCGATCATACAATGACATTCACGTGATAGAAAGTGAACACAGACGAACACTCATTGAAACCTCAAAGGAGGTTTTATGTTCATTTCCACAGACCATGGCATCGAGATCTCAGACCAAAGCATAAACAAGTGCCCCTATCCCTCTCCAGGTGCCCCAATCTAGCTAGAAAGTCCAAATTTGCACCTTCTCGGCTCTTATAGGACTATTTTCTCCTCTTGTTCTCCCGATCAACACTGCGACATAGTCCCGCAACATCTACAAATCAGCTAAGCCCTTCTTAACCCTCTTTACACATTAGGGTTTTACATTTCATTGCTTAGATTGCTTGGGTACTATTTCAGTATTTTATTACTTCATTTATTCAGTTATTTTACTGCTCTTATAGAATTTAGATTACACTAGAATAATCTATTTTAGTTAATCAAATATGAAAATTTGATTCCTATCATTGAAGATTTGTTAGATGAATTACATGGTGTTGTTTATTTTACAAAATTATATCTTTAGTCGGGGTAACATCAAATCCAAATTCATGATGAATATATTCAACATTTAAGACACATGAGGGCCATTATGAATTTATAGTAATGTCTTTTGGCCTTACAAATGCACCATCTACTTTCCATATTTTGATGAATTCAATATTTCATCCATTTTTGTGGAAATTTGTCTTGGTATTCTTTGATGGTACATTAATCTACAATAAGACTTGGGAGGAATATTTACACCATGTCAATAAGGTATTAGAAACTCCTAAACAACAACTTTATGTCAATCCCTCTAAGTGTACCTTAGGGGTAAGGGAGGTAGAGCACTTGGGTCATATCGTGTCTCACGAAAGGGTAAAATTAGATCCTTATAAGATCCAAGCCATGATGGATTGTAATATTCCTAAAACCTTAGGGATTTTTAGGGCTTACAATTTATTATCATAGGTTTGTGAATTATTATGGTACAATTTTTTCAACACTCACAATGTTATTGAAGAAATACTCTTTTCATTAGAATGAGGAAGTAACATAGGAATTTTAACCACTCCGAAGAAGGCCACGTGTACTACTCTAGTTCTGTGATACTCCGATTCCTCCAAAACCTTTATTGTTGAATGTAATGCTTTAGGGTGTGGTATAGGTGCAGTACTTATGCAAGAGGGTTGTCCCATTGCATTTTAGAGTCATAAACTCAAATGTAAGAACCTAACAAAACCAACTTATGAGAAGGAAATGATGGTTATTCTTCATGTAGTTAAATAGTGGAGACCATATCTCATGGGTCATCACTTCAAGGTAAAGACAAATCATGACAGCTTGAAATACTTCTTAGAGAAAATACTATCATCGAAGAACAAAAAAAGGTTCACTAAGATGTTGGGATATGAATTTGAGATCATTTATAAAAAAGGAAAATAAAATGTGGTAGTTGATGCACTATTTAGGAGAGATGTGTCTAAAGAGGCATTAACTAGATTGAGTAGATCAGCAAAGATCAAAATGATACAAATATCCACACTTTCATTCAGAATCTCAAAAAAATCCAATAATTTCATACAAAAATTATGGAAGGGGGATGCATTGTGGTACAAGGACCGATTCTACTTATAAAAATTTCCCTTAAAATCCGGGTTCTCTTACAATTCCATGCTTCTCCAATGGGTGGTCATTCAAGATTCCTAAAAATCTTATCATAGAATTAATAAATATTTCTTCTCAAAGGGGTTGAAAGGAGATGTCCAAAAATTTGTGGCGATTGCTTGGTGTGTTCGTGTAATAATGGTGAAATTTTTAAGTCTCTAAGACTTTTGTAGCCTTTATGTATTCCTAGTGAGCGGTGGCCAGAGGTTTTAATGGATTTCATCACAAGATTACCAAAATATAAATGGAAAAGTGTAATCATGGTGGTTGTAGATAAACTCACCAAGTATGCTCATTTTTGTGCCTTGTCATATCCATTTACAACAAGTACAATTTCTATATTTGTTATGCATATAATTCAAAAGCTACATGGAACACCCAAGATTATAGTCAATGATTGTGATCTTATATTTACTTGTAATTTTTGGACTAATTTATTCTCATTTTAGGTACTCAATTGGCTCGTAGTTCATCGTATCATCCCTAATCTGATGGACATATGGAGGTAGTAAAGGAATTTTTGGAGGCATATCTACAATGTTTTACTCATGATAAGTAAGAGAGATGGGTTAATTGGATACCACTTGTAGAATTGTGGTATAACACTTTGTTTCATACTTCACCCAAGATGTCCCCATTCTTGGCATTATATGGTTACCATCCACCATCCCTCACTTCTAACATAAGGGTCCATCCTAAAGTAAGATCAATTGAAGAACACATTTGACACCAACAGGAGATTCTCTCTACCCTTAAAGAGAACTTGATAATGATGCAAAACTGCATGAATCAACAATCTTATCAACACCGCAGTGAGAGAAGATTTGAAGTTGGAGACTTTGTTTTTGTAAGATTGCAACCATACAAGTAACTCTCTTTGAAACAACAAAAAAAAATAACAAGCTTTTACCCAAATATTATGGCCCTTATCAAGTGTTACAAAAATTGGTAGTGTGGCATATAAATTAGAGCTTCCTTAGTCAACTAAAATACATCCAATTTTCCATGTTTCTTTCTTGAAGAAGGTCATTAGGAAAAAGGTGTCTTCTCATTTAGTGTTACCAGATCTTGATGAGGAGGGACACATCATCTTGGATCTTGAAGGAATCCTATAGACATGTACTAAGAAGTTGAGGATAAAGATCATCACCAAGTATTTGATCAAATGGAAGAATTTAGACATTAAAGATGCAACATGGGAAGATAAAACATTCACAACAACATCCAAAGATTACCAACATTGGGGAAAATGTTGTTTTGAAGGGGAGGGGCATGTTACGCCCTTAATCCTAGGTCATATATTGAGATATGGATAGTTGACCTGTGACTAACATAATCTCTTATCATGTTATATCATATTTATTTACAATTTCAAATGTTTAGTGGGTTTTCCTTAAGGCTTTACATAATATAGTAGGGTGTATATAGGATTTTTAGAGTAGGATATTATCATCATATTAATGAAATTATTCTTATTGTATGGTTTGGATGTTGCCCCCTCGAAGTGGTTAAATCATTCTACTTGCATATTGTGATCATTTCTTTATATTTTGGTGTTCCTTAGTGTTATATTGTTGTTGATATTCATATCTATCTAAGTAAATTCATTATAGGTTGAATATGATACTAATAGGGAATAGTCAAGACCGTAATCACTTTGTCGTCGTGTATATAATTCAAGCATCTATGTAAAGTTGAAGGAAAGACTATCTTCTCATGGATCTATGGGTGTTTAAGTTACATGTTGATTATATCATTACTAGGTGATACTAATAATCATGTGATTATATTATTAGGTCTAACTTATAAAAATAATACAATTCCCCAAGCGAGTTTCGACATTTTTCATAAAATCTATAATTGTATTTGTTGTACTAACTAAATCATGAACAATGTATCCTAGGATTTTAAGAAGTGTCATAATGCATATGTTTTTACTAGAACCATTATCACCATGTATTATGTATCAAATGTGTATCAATATTAATATTGTTTACACCCTAGTTAGATTATGTGGGTTATTATGGATATAATGACTAAAAAGGGTATAATGATTAGCAATAACTAGATTATTATGATGTAATTAAATTCTTTCATCAATTATACATGTCCAAAATAATGCATTACATCTTGAAATGAACTAAGCGATTGATGAATGATAATAAAATCATTCAAAATACAAGAGGAGAGAAAACTTACTTGATCAAGAAGATTATGGAATAATATGGATGTGCTAGGTAGTTGAACAAGAGAATTTGGAACTATGGATGTTGATGAAAAGTTTTAAGAAATGAAAAACATGCAGGTGCAAAACCATACAAAAATTTTTCAATCTAGGCAGGATTTGTTAGGATTTAGTATTTACATTGGGTAAATTACTTGTTACTATTCACTGTATGCTTATTATGGTAAATTAGTTTTAAATAGATATATTGTTATTATAATAATATATCTCGTATTGTTAGTAGCTAGTATATTGTTATGAGTTGTTAGATCAACTCATTATATTAGGTGAGTTGTTTGAGAAACCTCCTTGTATGTAGGAGTTGTCTTTCCTATAAATATGTATGAGCTTTGTAAGCATATTAGTTCAATTAATAAGAATATTATCTATGTAAAACTATATGTTTCTCTATCAGGATTTGTATGGTCTTGGACTAGGATATAATTGGACTATGAAACTTTTTATGTGCATAGCTCACTTGGAAATGGTGTTCGTATGTATCATTCTTCTTTGCACAACCTAGAGATGACCGGGAAACAAAGTAGAAACCATAACAAGTTGTAAAACCCTTCATTAGATCATTAGCAAACCAAAGGAGAAAGATATTTGTGTCTTTGAGGGTGGACCATCATAGGTAGTTAGACTCCCAGTTGTTGAACTAATTATAGTGATGTGGAATCAAAACTCATATAGTTCTCCTAGGTGCTTGTGTAAGTGTGTAAAGATAACTAACCCACTAAGGCTTCCCTCATGTCTCTTGACACTAATATATTGGGGTAGTTGCATAGTATAGAATTTACCCAATACGGTACTAGTGAGATGTGGTATGACTTAATTATGTGACCTAACCCTTGTGTTGATTGAAACCCTTGTGTAATTCTTTGGATGACTTTTTTCTTGCTTAGGACATGGTTCTATAATATTTGTAAGCTTTTAGATGGGTGAATCTAGACTCCTTGACCTATTTTAGTGTTTTAAACTTGTAGTAGGGACTTCCCTAAATGATGTAAAACTAGTTTGAGAAAAATTGGGAACCCTTTAAGTGCTTTTGGAATTGTTTATCCCTTAGTTAAATTTTATGTTAATTTAATTAGGTTTTAGATTAGATTGAGTTGATTTTAAATCTTACAAATATGTTACAATAGAAATAATAACTTAGATTTACAACTCATATTAGATGGAAAGAATATAGTATACATCAATCAACCTTACATGTAATGAAAAGCTCAAAATGGATGGAAAGAGGCACTTAGCTGATTACAGATGACTTTTAGAGAGATCTAGGATTGTATAATAGTGAAATTGGTTGATCTGAACTTGAATAACCTTCAAAACTAAAGAAGTATCACTATAAATATTCATCGAGAAGAACCATATCAAACTGTCATGATCGTATTTATGTGTTCTTGACCATACTATACGGTCTTGGACCTATTTTGAATCTACTTCTACAACTTTCTAGGTTGGTCGTCTTCTGGATTTGTCTTCTGGCACAAAAACCATATTTGTCGCACATGCAACGAGGCTCTCTGAATGGAATGATTATCATCTCAAACCCTATCCATGGATTAAGAGCCTTACAAAGTAAACATTATAAGGGTTATGGGCACCTCATGCACCGTCACATTGACATTACTCCAAAGAGGCCTCAAACTATATGTCATTCTCCACCTAGCATGTGATATCTAGATAGATCAATTAGATTTGGAATTTGCTTTGACCATACTTGTTTTGACTTTTCTCTTTCTAAAATACTTGGAGAGAGGATGTTTGAGTGCTTGTAGATGAGAGATATGGATTCCTTGACTTAGTTTATAGCTTCAGACCCAATGTGGGTGTTTTTGTAATGACTTCAGATGTGATATTATGATATTTAGGAGCTCTAGATGCCTTTTACAAGTGTATGAAGTGAGTGCTCTAGTGCATTACCTTAGGATTTCTAGGTTAGCAAATGAGGTAGTGTTTACTTTCTTATATAGGGTTCCGTAGATGATTTATCTAAGAAAGGTTGGCCCAAATGAAGTATAAGACCTAAAAAAATATATCAATTTGAAAGTTCAGTTGAAAGACATGTTGGTCCAAGACTATAAAAACAGGTCAAGACAAAGCTATAAATTCCCGACCAAACTATATAGTCCTAATTAGGAGTAATAAATATGCCAAATGACATTTGAGCTGATAAAATGATGTTTTTCTATTGATTTTGTGCATTATACTCTCAGAATGTGTTGATATCTCAAGTGTGCAAGGATAAAAATCTAAACAATGGACCTTAGAAAGTGTTAAGTGGGAATGGAGAATTTATATTTATCATAACAAGAGTGCATAGTCAAATCAAGGTTTTTAAAGTGTAAATTATTAAATTTGAGTGTCTACATTTGCCCCTTTTAAGTATGAATTGAAAATTGCATGCTTAAAGGAAAATATACCTGAGTGTGTAAACACACTTTTACACTTTTTCTTTGCTTTAATGTTTGTGTTACGTTGCATTGTTATGCTTTGTGTTGGTGTGCTCCATGATGAAACCTACAACATATAGTGTAGTCAATGTTTGTGATAGATAATTGATCGTAACTCAAATAAAACATGTAACATAAAATATTTGCATTTACATATATGTGAAGTGAAAATATGTAAACAAGGTACATGAAGAGACTCAAAAGTTTCTCTATTTTTCATCTAAGGTTTTGTATGATTGTGTATGTGCAATTTTGCTTGATGAAGAAGAGAAATTCAGAGAAGAAGAATCCTTACACAATTTATCATTGAGCATTAATAAGACAGGTTCAAGACAAATATAACCTAAAGGATAAAGGTGGGAAATATCCTTATAGAGCTACAAAATTTAGTTTTGTGTCTTGAAGTTGTGACTTGGGAAAAATATGTATTTTTCTTGCTCTCGAGTATGTGGAAGACTGTTTAAGGTTTAGATAAGTGAAAACATTTATAAATTCATTTTTGCCTTATAGAAAAGCTTGAAATTTGGTGGAAATATGTAAATAAGTGTAGTCACAAAATCACACACTTTAGACATTATTTAGTCTCGATCTCATACTACTATTCATATGGTTTTTGAGTGAAGAAAGTACTAATTAACCCCCATCTTTTGGCCATTTTACTTTGATTTATGTCATCATTGTTGACCTCCCATACACACTTGCCCAGTCTGTTTTCATCATTTTAGCCTTGATTGGGGTGCCCATGCTTATATTGGGGTGCCCACAAGCACCCTAGTCCCATTCGGGGTGCCCTGATCCTCTTTCCACTTTCCTGCCACTTTTTGGGCACTTTCTAGCTATTTGGGCATTTCATATTTCTTGTGGTCGGCCTTTTTGGGGTTAATTATGAAATTAGAACAAGAGAACCATATAAATATAAAGTTATGAAACCATAATGAGGGACCAAGCTAGTCACTACTATCATCACCTAAGGTTACATCCATCAAAGGCTTCATTTACATCCATCTAGCTCCATCACAAGGCATAAGGCTAGTTCATCTACATCACACAAGAATAGGAGGGAAGTTTATTCTATTCCATCCACCATTCTATTACATTTTCTACACATAGTTATTGCTCATTGCTTTCACGAAGTGTGACTGACACAAGAGTACCTAGGGCATGATTGCACACACTTGCACATATAACTACATTGGGCCCGAGATGTAGTGCAGTTCTCAGTAGTAAGTCCACTATTGTGGTAGTTGAGGTCCTTTCTTCATCACCGACTCACTGGTGACATCTAGTGTAGTTCGGATACATTAGTGCGCCAAAAAACGAAGGATTCCGATCATATATCAACCCTGCAAATCTAGTTTTGGACCTCTTGCACATACCAAGGTGCCTAGAATGCAAACTAGGATGCTCACAAGCACCTTGATACTCTCCTAGGTGCCCCAGTCCACTCAAATTTCCTAGATCTGCAAGTTTTGGACCTCGGAATAGTCGTTTCCTCCTCCTATTTCTCCAATAAACTCTACGACACAGTCCAACAAGTTCGTTGAATCAAATAAGCTCCTTCCAACCCTTCTTTACATATTAGGGTTTCTATTTTTATTAGCCTAGTTGCTTGGGTCACTTTCTATATTTATTTACTTGATTATATTTACTGTTATTTATTGTTGTTCCTAGTTAGATTAACTACCATATTATCCACATTTTAGTTAATCATTTTGGTGAACTCCGACCTTCGAATCCACTTTTTGTCTAGGGTTTTAGTCTCCTTTCGCCATGGCTCAATCTCATGAAGCCTTTACTTGAAGCTCATCTTAAGGCCATTAATGATCATATTGTTGAACATCCACAAGATCTAGATTTACTTTTACATGTTGCTCATGAGGAAGCTACTAATTTGGTAGAGCTCACTACTTCTGCAACCATACCCACCTCTGTTGCTACTCAATCACTCGCTTATACTCTTCCACCTATTTCTACTATTATTGTTTCAGTCACTACTCCTACCAATCACTTTACACCACCTTTAGTTTCTCATATATGACAAGTTTCATCCGTTGGTAATCAAGACTTAACTTCTCTTTATCGGACCTTCAAGCTCAAATTCGTAAGTTACAATAGGCCACTTCACATGTGTCGCCATCTTTAGATTCCACCTTGTTATTGAATACTTCATTCGTACCTTCCATCTCCACTTATCCGCTTCCTCCTAGTTTTGTCACCCCTAAGCTTCCCATTTTCAATGGGCATGGTGACCCGCAAGAACATCTTAGAGAATTTCATGTTGCTTGTCTTGATTTTGTTGATGATCATGTTATTTTGGCTAAAATATTTCCCCGTAGTCTCCATGATTATGTGATGCATTGGTTTTATGACCTACCTGTTCACTCGGTAACTTCCTTTACGCATCTAGTTGATGCTTTTCTTACTCATTTTTCTATCAATATCGGCTCCAAGATTTCCTATGCTCAATTAGCACAACTAAAACATGGACACAATGAACACCTAGCCAACTACGTCTTGAGATAAAAAAATAATCTAGCTAAGATGTCTAATGTGCTAGCAGACTCGAACTTCAGGATTTTTTATTTAGAGTCTCTTACCGCCACTCCAAGAAAGTGTTCTCTTTGATACCTCTCCATCTTTCGACCAAATTTGTCACATTCTCAAGCTTCGTGAAACTAAACTCTTGTCCATAGGAAAACTTAAGTATCATGAGAAAGCTTCCTCATCCACTCATTTTCAAAATAAGGCACCATTCAAACCATCTACAACTAAGCTTGTTGACGCCAAAGTTATTTTCAATGCAATTACTACTCCTAAAGAAGTTCAATCACAACCGCCTAGGTGAGCGTTTACTAACTTTCCTATGGCCCCACATCTCATACTACAACAAATTCTTGAGAGAAACCTTATCATGCTCCCTCCACCACTTGAATTAGATCCATCGTGACCAAAAGGTAGGAATTACAATGAATTTTTTTGATGTGATTATCATAGATGTGTGGGAAATTCTACAAATCAATGTTTCAAGCTCTGCACAATCATTCAAGATCTTATTGATAATAAAAATCTTGAATTTCTAGAACCCACAGATTCTACACCAGTCAATGACAAGGGTAAACTCAAATTATTTAATAATCAATCCCAATAGTGTGACAAGAAAGCATTTGAATCTTCTACTAATCATACATATCATGCAGTGCCTCCTCCTGCATTAGGGGCTCTTGATTTCTTAGTTGCACATACTGACACTTTGCCACCAATCATCTCCTTCTCTAACCATGATTATCATGTGAATTTCACATCTAATCACTTACATATTAAGGCATCTGTCGATTCGGTCCCTATCAATAATACTAAGGTTGACCCATCATGGCCCATTAGTGCATGTTCCATTCCACTTCTTAAGGCTATCAGTTACCCTCTATCGCAAATTGAATACCCTATGAAAAAACCCTTTGGTGTCGTCAAACTACATGTCACAGTTGGTCCTCTTACTATGCTTGTGCCTTTCCTTATTGGAAACACAGTTGATGGGTGCGACATGCTTCTCGGTCTCAATTGGATTCATTGGTCTCAATCTATTATCTCTATGAATCATTTGTGACTTAAATTCATCCATAACAATTAGGTTATTTCTATTGATGGTGTCCCTCCATCTACTCCATGGTCATCATCTCCTCGCACATCAGTTAGCACATTACCACCTACATCGTCTAGCACATCACACTCTATGTTACTCAAAGTGCAATCTACTCCTAGTTCACCTACTCGTGCATTGTCTACATGACCTCACCGCTCCGCTAGTCCTACACATAGGTATAGACCCATTCCTAGGACAGTTACTGCATCTCAAAGTAGATCACCACCTCAATTTATTCCACATGGGTTCACATCACCTTCATGTTTGGCATCACATAGATCTTCATCACCGACACATTTTTCTCCACCACGGTCTTCATCATATATTCACCCATCGCATGCACATATAATTCATTCCCTAAGCACAACGTCTGTCTCATATACCACCACTATTAGAGCAAGGTCATATACCTTTGACACCACATGTGTCGAACGAAGGACCTTCGTCCTTCACTATCGTCAAATATTTCATCCATTCACACATATTTGGGGGCATAGCATCTAACACCCCCTCCCACCCTAGTAGCATCGTCCATCACAACACATCATACTTTTAGCATACACATATTACATCCTCATTGTGTGCTCATCACACTTATACCACTATCGTCATTACTCAATGACACACTCTTGTGCTTCAGTTCACACTTGACTGTTGAGGGATTACTACACATGAACCCCACACACTACACAATAGTTACTACACACTGCGTCTATTCACACATCGTGCATCTTACATCACACATTCTATAGTTAGTTTACATCATTTTTACATTTACACATCTACACGTCATACATTGTACTAGTCCTCATCATACATGTGTCACACTTGCATCTAGCATTACATACTACTCATCATACACATCACATAGCGTGCATTTCACACTATTAGTCTATCTATACATTTTTGCATTACATCCTATACATTGCATATCACACATCCTACACATCATATGGTCGTCTATTATCATCACACATACTACATCATCTTCTATGCACTGCACTCATTACCCTATGACACACTTTAGTTCCTCGGTCCATACTCGACTGCCGAGGTTTTACCAATCAAATGGACCTTATCATACACACACGTTCACCAATTGACCTTCTATCATGTGATATTACTAGGTTAGTGACATACGCTATAGCCTAAATTGTTGCCAATCCCTTCATCTTGTAATGGTATACGCTCTAGGTTACATCACCACTACCTTTATTCCTCTTGTAGTGATATACACACTTTACACTACATCATCACTCTTTCGATCCTCTTGTCGTCGTATATGCTTTGGCTATAGGGTTGATGACGCACCATTTCTAGGTCGCATATCATCACACTGATGCCGCAAAAAAAAACGACGATGATCAAAGAACTTGCTTCCACGAACATATAACCCAAAACAATACGACTAAATTTTTTTATTTTTTTGCATGAGGATCAAGATTTAAGAGAACAAGTTTATAATTGCTATATATTTAAATCGGGTCACTTTGTTATTGTGTCAAGGACTGGATGCTGAAAATAGAGTCTAGTTAGGTCACATAGAGCCTCCCTAATGTTCTTCTTGGCACTAGCATTGTCGTCAAAGCTCGACGTCATGAGCCAGTTATTATCCAATGAGTCATTTAATCTTGCCTCTAAATAAACATTAAGAGCAGTGTCGGTGAATAATTATTCTCGTGTCATGATCGTAATTCTACAAATGAACATTAAGGGGGTGATTAGGTACTCATCATTATCTATTAATTTTTAAATTTAGTATAAAAGGATTGAATTTGAATTTCAAAATTAAAAATGAAATATATATTTTAGCAAAAATTACATTATGTAAATCTATATGTTTAAACATAAATTTGAAATTTTGGTTGGGGGTGGGTGGCTTTAATGGCCACTGCCATAACATTAAAATTCCCTCCCCTTGCATGCCGAACAACTCCAGCTGGGTCGCATCTTTATTTATTTATTGCAAAAAGGATTCGCAATCTTATGCCCCCCTTGTTTGGTCTGCCCACAGTTTTATTCGGCCTGGCCGCGTAGGTTAGAAAATGGTGGTTTGAGAAGAAGCTACAGGCTAGTGAGCAGGCGTTTTTCCTCATTCCACTCGGCCCTGGCTGCACAGGAAATGTTAGGGAGGTTGAAGATGAAGTTACGAGGCAAGTAGAGGCGATACACATTCATCACAACATGTTAGACACAATACACATTATTTGACCATTTCCCAATGATACACTCTCACTTATGGTTCATTCTTGATTACTTGAGGGGGAAAACCAAATGAACCTCATTGCATACATCTCCATTCACTCGGGGCACATGGCTCCTATCATCCATCTTGCATTCTATTCCATCCATCCACAACATATTACATATCTTGGTTGTTTACTCTTGCTTACATTTACTTGTATATGGTTTCTTTATTACACATGCTAGTTAGATCTCTTGTATGTCATTTATCTATACCATACACACATGTGCGTTCACGCCTTTGTTTAGTTGTGATCACAGATACAGGTCTTTTGCATGCAACACAGATGCTCGCCTTCTACCCATCCTACATTGGTCATTAGGGCATCCACATTCATCTCTCACAGGTGTTATTGTTTCATTTTGTACTTAGCACTCTATATTACATGGTTATACATACTTTTGACATATTGGTTATCTTTCTAACATGCTAATGGGTGCTTCATGTGCAACATTTATTCGCAAGATTACTTACTTCCATGGTTATCTGTTGTTTGTACTTGTTTGTCTATTATTTTCTACTGTATGCGGGCCTTGCCCTTTGTTTGGTGTGCACACTTGTTTGTTGTATGTGACCATGATGGTCGTGTGTGTCTTACGATATCGTGAGTGATGTCCCACGTTTGTATCCTACTTTGTGTGGCTTACTTTTTCTTCTTGTGTGTTTACATTACTATATTGCTTGGTAGCTTATACATTGTGCTTCTACACCGATTCAATTCAATTAGTTTCCTCCCTTGGTATTGTGGGTTATACAACGAGTGGGTTTAGACCAATCTACAAACCCCATACACAAAGTGGATTTTACAGGACATGGTTGTCCTTAGCATTCTAGGGAGCAGCGATTCTGAGTTAGAGGATATAGTCGGCTTCCTCTCTACACTACTTCAGCTAGTGGCATCGGATCACCCAAAAAACTAGGTAGTACAAGATATCTCTTCATACAACTTCAAGGAAGTAGTTATAGGTTGGAGAATAATGTAGCTTTCTCCTGTACTTCTTGACCTATGGCGTTGGATCTCTAAAAAACCCAAGACAAGATATCTTCTTTCTACACTTTTTCTCTCGACATGGATTAGGTGCACATGTTCCATTTTTCATTTACGTACTTTACATTTACATGCATTTTTACACATACATGTGTATTTGACTACTTGATCGTTTTCTCCTTACAAGTTTGTCCATATGAGAAACAAGCAATCAACAACAACTACAACAATGGGGGTAATAACAACAACATTTTGTGACAACACACACCATATTAACCATGCAGGTACATCACACACATCGAAAACTACACACACGGTCCCGCCCTATATTCACTCTCATCACTTTTTGTGCTTTTACATCTTTAGTTTCCACGCTCTATCATATTTTTGTCACTCCACGCTTTGTCTAGTCCTTCGGGTTTCTACATCACTCTACATGGATTATCAGGTACACATCTCTATCTACTTTATGTTACCAAGATTTCCACTCACCAACATAAAGTGGGGGAAAATGTAGTCACAAAATCACACACTTTAGAAATTATTTAGTCCTGGTCTCATACTACTATTCATATGGTTTTTGAGTGAAGAAAGTACTAATTAACCCCTATCTTTTGGCCATTTTACTTTGATTTCTATTGTCACTTCTGACCTCCCATACACACTTGCCCAATCTATTTTTCGTCGTTTTCCATCATTTTAGCCTTGACTGGGGCACCCATGCTTATATTGGGGCACCCAGTGCCCCGATCCTCTTTCCACTTTCCCGCCACTTTTGGGCACTTTCTAGCCATTTGGACATTTCATATTTCTTGTGGTCGGCCTTTTCGAGGTTAATTACGAAATTAGAACAAGAGAACCATATAAATATAAAGTTATGAAACCATAATGAGGGACCAAGCACTAGTCATTACTATCATCACCTAAGGTTGCATCCATCAAAGGCTCCATTTACATCCATCTAGCTCCATCACAAGGCACAAGGCTGGTTCATTTGCATCACACAAGCATAGGAGGGAAGTTTATTCTATTCCATCCACCATTCTATTACATTTTCTACACATAGTTATTGCTCGCTACTTTCACAAAGTGTGATTGGCACAAGAGCACCTAGGGCATGATTGCACACACTTGCACATAGAACTACATCGGGTCTAAGATGTAGTGCATCACTCAGTTAGTAAGTCCACCATTGTGGTAGTGAGGTCCTTTCTTCATCACCGATTGTCGGTAACATCCAGTGTAGTTCGGATACATTAGTATGAAAGACGGTGAAGGCTTCAGATCATATAATGACCTTGCAAATCTGGTTTTGGACCTCTTACATAGACCAGGGTGCCTAGAACGTAGACTAGGGTGCCCACAGCACCCCGATACTCTTCCAAGTGCCCCACCTACTCGATTGCCCAGATCTGCAAGTTTTGGACCTCGACATAGTCATTTCCTCCTCATATTTCTCCAATCAACTCTACGACATAATCCAAAAATTTCTCTGAATCAAATAAGCTCCTTCCAACCCTTCTTTGCATATTAGGGTTTCTATTTTTATTAGCCTAGTTGCTTGGGTCACTTTCTATATTTATTTACTTGCTTTTATTTACTGTTATTTACTATTGTTCCTAGTTAGATTAACTACCATATCATCCACATTTTAGTTAATGAATAAGCATGAAGAAGAGTCTCATAAAGTTTGATAGAAAATGGTTGAGTTTTGTTAGGTCAAATGTAAAGAATACAATATGACGGTGCAAGAGTGTAACCTAGTTTGAGGGTTTGTACGAGGAATTTGAATGAGTAACAAGAGTCAATACGTAAATCCCGACAAAACTTTCTTAGGATGACAAGGGGGATTAATGAAGGTGTACACATGGTTTTAAAGAAGAAGTGTAAAGTTTTAGAAGATAAATTTTAGTTTCACAGTCCTATACCTTGTTTCTTAACAAACATGGTGAAGCTTAAAGCATTTATTCAATAAGGAGTCTTATATCAACTATGGAAACTTGATCATAAGAAAACAAAGGTGTATAAGGATTAAAGGAATGTTAGGAAAATCCTACAAGAAAGGAAACATTGAGTTATAGACCAAGAATCTTGAAAACACAATCAAAGACTCGCTAGAACAATGGTGGTCAAGAAGACAAGAAAGAAAAAAATTAAGTTTAGGAGTGAATACGAGTTGGAGCCTTGTTAAGAAGTTGTGAGATAATGATCTAAGTGGTTTAAGGTGGTGGTTGGAGAATTAAACTAGAGGAAGACATCAAAATCACGAAAACTCGGTTAAGGAGACCTAAAGAATACCTAAGAGACCTAGTTCAAACAGTGAGAGTTTGGTAGGAAAATTTATCTTGAGATTCCAAACCTAAAACTTAGGGAGAAGTGAAAATTTGATAAAGGGTGTTCAAATAAAAATGTATTTTCTTAGGAGAGTTTGTGAGTTGATACCAATAATAAGCTTTTCATGAAGACAAGTCTATAAGAAAAGGCCTAATTGGAGACAATTTTAAGGGCATTAAAGGAGATATGTGAAAGAAATGGAGGAGCTTAACACAATAACAAGTCTCTTTATATTTATTCGTAATGAATTTGGCTAATTTATAGCCATTCAATAGGATAACCAATTCCTACAAAATAGGAAGTCTTCCAAACAACATACCCATTTAATGGAATATGGGTCTAACCAACTCTACGAACAATATTTTATTGAAACAATATAACAAATAGATATGAGAGCACTAATTTCCTAACATGCCCCCTTAGTGCAAACATGAGAGAAAAACAATCACACTTCTTTCACAATGTGTCGCTCGTACGTGCTCATGATCTAGATGGGTTTTCAGGATAGCCAACAACCTCAACAAGGATGGTTTTACAGGACACCAACAACCTCAACAAGGATGATTTTATAGGACAACCAACAACCTCAACAAGGATGGTTTTATAGGAAAACCAACAACCTCAACAAAGGATGGTTTTACAGACAACCAACAACCCAAATATCATGATGTTGTTTTTCCTTTGTGCTTTCATCTGTCCACTATGTTTTTCCTTCAGGAAATTATGTAGGAAACACTACTCACTAAATACAAATCTGAAAAAGGGAAAAAAATGAAAATGGAACATTGAGACCATGTTCCCCTCAATGTGAACTTTTCACTTATTTAACACAAAACAGAACTCTAAAATCATACTGCACACAATGAAACAAACCGCAACTCAAATAAAAAGCAAACTCACACACACTGTCACCATAGCTTCATGCATCCCCGTCATTTGTGATCGACGAGAGGTCATTGATTGACCTCCATCCTCCTATGCCTCCGTCCTCCAGTGAATGTGATGTTAACTCAACTGGATAAATCTGTGATGCTCAACTGTTTCCACATTGTTTATTATATAGTATCCCTCCTGCAATGTGAAACAACTTATTTTTCAGACGTCAAGTAACAACAAAAATGCATCCGTGAGGCAAAAAAACATTACAATTTTTAACTCTTGACTCGATTTTTATTTTGACACAAACAATATGATATTAACAACTATATCATGACATATCATAATGACGACTCATAAATAAAAAACAACTCTTTGACTTTGACTAGACCAATAAAGAAAAGTAACATTATAAATAAACTTTTGACTCTTTTGAAATTATATTGACACTTATGACATACCATTACTAAAGATGACCAAACTACTTTAACTAATAAGAAACATTTTAAATGACTCATTTAATAAATATAGCTTTTCACTATTTGACATCACTACAATATTGACACAAATAATAAACTTAGCAAAATTGACAAATTATTGAATATCCCAAACACTATTAACTAAAACCTAGACACATTAATGACTTAAACTTACTGAAAAACTAAGACAAACACTACATTGACTGACCAACTTGACATACCACTAATGTAGATAGAGGTTGGAGAAAATTAAGCGACAAACTGGTGGACAACACTAGACGAGTGTGAATATATAGCCTCTGGAAAATCCCATTTTCCAAGATACTTTTACAATCTTCCTCAACACATCCTTACAAATCTCCCCACAGAAGCTACTCCAAAACTACCATTAGCAGTGCATGTCAAGAAACTTCCTATCAAACTTGCACAAGAATGTCAAGCTCCAGCAGTTAACAATTTTTGGAGGATGTCACGTGACTCAATCAGGGCTCCCGTTCATTGTGAGAGATGTTTTCTTGTGATCTTATAAGTTCAAACCACAATTTGATATTGCTTTGTAGATAACTCAAAAGTTAAAACTCAAATTTGTGAGAATCCTCCCACGTTGAAAATCAGGTGCAGTATAGGTTTGCATGTTGTGAATTAGCTCATAAGAGCTCCACATATTAACTAGTGGTTGCGTTGAGGATCCCACAAATGCTAATGAATCTGAAGCTTGGCCAATCAATTTTAATGCAAATTACCAATCCAAAGACGTTATGAAGATTCTGATACAACGACTGAGTTTAGACAGATCGAAGTTGCTCCAAGAAATTTGAAACAAAAATGTTGCATGGATCAACACCAAGCCAAGTAGTCTTGGTGGAATCCAACTATGCCAACGCAACAGAGTAAATAGATTTTAATGTAAGAAAGTGCAAAATGGTAAATACATGAATGATTGTATGTATTAACTGTCAAAATGCTTTAAGCGCTTCACAGGCTCGAACAAATCAGAATTGAGGCACATCACCAACAAAGTAATAAGCTAGTAGATTAGATGCCTTTGTTGATTCTATTAGCAACACTCTACAGAGAATAATTAAAATTGATACAGGAAAAATGTTCAGTCATATCTGGAGTAGCAAGGGCCGTCAATAGAGAAGTTTTTCTTGTTGGACTTCTTGGTGAATAGCACATTGCATGTACAGGAGAAAATAAAATCTAGAAAACGTTGCAAAGATGGAGTTTCATTCCTCAGGGAAGTAACGCAATGGAAATGCCCATTTGACATATCAAAATATGATTTTCATTTTCTGCCTCTTCTTGACTTCGCTCTAATCCCAGATGAAAGAAATGGAGGAGTCTAACACATTAATAATTCTCTGTATATTTCTTCATAATGAATTTGGCTAATTTATAGCCATTACAATAGGATAACCAATTCCTACGAAATAGGAAGTCTTCCAAACAACATACCCGTTTAATGGAATACGGGTCTAACCAACTCTACAAACAATATATTGTTGAAACAATATAACAAATAGATATGAGAGAACTAATTTCCTAACAATAGGTTCAAAGACAAGATTTAAAACTTTGTGAAAAGCGTAAGGCCCATAAATGGTATCTAAAAGTCTATTCATAATATTTTGAGTGTTTGTATATTTCTCTAGACAACAAAGCTTGAATGAATTTAGGGCTAGTAGCTCTTGTATGAGCAAGAAAAAGGTGATATTGATGAAATTGTTTTTGATTCAATCATGGATGTATTTTTAGTAGGGATTAGAGTGTGAGGGAAGTTTGAAAAGTGGGAATAGCCCATGAATCCATATTGTCATGAGTTTTGGTCTTTTGGCCTAATAACTGCCTAGTGAAGAGTTAAAGAAATTGCATAGTTTGAAAGTGATGAATCTATCTGTTCGTATGTTTTTATGAGTTTTTTCAACCTCTACATCATTAATATACGAGAATTGTAGAGGTTGAACAAAAGAACTCTTAATAAGAGGATTAGAGTAAATATGATATATCGGAACCACAATTTATCAACATACAATGATGAAAAAGTGCAACCAATAAGAGGATAGGAGTGACTTAGTTGATATTTGGCTATCTGGACTGGATCTAGGTCAAGTAATGGTGGAACAAGCCCGGTCTGAACCGTGTATGCTTCATTTGGAAAACAATGATTTGTAAGTTGCCTTTGAATAATATCTCCGAGGTATGGATAATATATCCTAGTGTTGGTGTTTGAATTGATCGCTAGTGTCTTAGTAATAGATGTGGATTTGGTTCTTTTAGTGTTTGATAGTGGTGTCGTTACTTTCGCTCTTTATCACATCCACTTCATTATAGGGTTCTCCTATCACACATGTACCTGCAAAACAAACCTTAGCTACCTGTACAAGACTAAAACATACATTAGACTAAACAAAATATGCAAATGCTTGAGTTATGTTGACCTTATTAGTCACCACAATGTGATTTTCATTGAGTGATGCACTACATTTCAGATTCTATGTAGTTCTAGTGTGTGTGTGATAGAATATGTGTCCCTTGAAGCTAGGTTGCCCTTATGCAAGTTACACCAAGATAACATGCTACAAGTAATTTTCCCCCAAGATAATGTGTGTCATGGAATTCAGAATTTTCCCCTTCCTATGTAGTGAATAATGTAGTCCAAATGCAGTCCCTTGCCCTAAGTGTACTTTTCTTAGTTAGTAGATAGGTCCTTAGTAGTAGCTTCTTGAGTTACCTCTTACTTGTCCTTTATGTATAATTATGCCATGTGCATATATGTGATTGTTTTGCTTGAATTTCAACATTAACAACCTTGAAATCTGACCCAAAGTAATCAATACAAGTTTAGAAAAGATAACAAGTGGTATGTCATTTTAAAATATAATAATGTAAGTGAAGGGACGAAGCACCCATAAGGGGACTACAATCCTATTGTCTCTTATTGGGCGCTTATATCTAGAAAGTTCCAAAGATGAATAAAGAAATGCTCAAATTTAGTAATATATTGTGTGATGTCCAAAAGTAAAGGGATAATTCCAAAAAAATAGAGGACGAAAGCATGGAAAGATAAAAATAATTTCAATGTAAAGTAAAAATAAGTGTTATCAATGTGTATTTTTCTTGCTTAGGAATCATGCATCTAATAGCATACTTTGTGACATAATGTAATAGAACGACGTGCATATTTTTGTGTCTACATTTCCCCACTTTATGATAGTGAATGAATATTTGGTAGCATAAAGTAGAGATGAAGAGTGTACCTTGTGGAGAGCCGAAGGAGATTGTAGTTGATAACATGTCAAATGGAAATTGTATGGTGTGTATCATGGATTCTAAGTGTAAATAATAACCTTAGGGGTGACTAGTGCATGTAGTGAAAAATATACTTGCATTTGTAGCCAAATATTCCCTTTACATGAGCATTCTTTTCTTGAGATTGTTCCTTTTTTCAATTGTGTTGCCTTTTGTTAGGATAAAGATGAACCTCCAAAAGAAGAAAAGTGTAGTCAATGTTCACAATATATGAAATTGAACTTTAACTTAGAGAAATCAAAATTCTATGTGTGGGAATTTGTAAAAATAAACAAGTGAATCATGGTTAGATTACATCTAAATGTTGAGAGAGAAAGGATAGAATGTCCCTATGTATTGTTACCTTAGAGAACTTTATCTTGAAGATGGTTAGAGGGGTTGGGAGTGATCGGTTCCTAAACCAATGTGAATACTCTTAAGATTTAGGTGTCCTTCCACCATAGAAAGAGTGTTGGGAGAGTGGTCAAATTTGCCCTCGATTCATGAAGCTTCCCAAAACCCATGGGTAAGTACCACTACAAATAGTCATCGACCCAATAGTATATGGTCACATATGACCCTTCATTCCAAACATATCATTTTCCCGCATATTCCCTAGATGTCACTTCTCATTAGATATCATATGAAATTAAGAAAAATGTGATTTGAGAAAGAAAATTAGTTAGTTCCTTTACCCAAATTATGAAACATGTACTTGATTTTGTTCCTTTGTTTTGGATAGTAAACTCAAAAAAATGTATGTTGTTGGATTATGTGCAAATATGTCACTAAGAGACTATGGCAATCGTTAAACAACTTGTTTTTTCCTTGGAAAAAAATGTCCAGGTGGGACAATAGCACCCACATTACTATCTACTTTGGGTGAGTTTGTCCCTCCATTGATTCTGTCCATATCTGATTCTAAACCATTTTTTGAGTCTTTGTTCTACCCAATTCTTCTATGTACCATTTTGTCTCTAATTTTTGAACTACTTTGAGAGGGTGAAATAATCACTGATGGTCCCCCTCATTTGGGTGTGTGAGATGGATCAAAATTGAGCACGACCCAAATGAGAGAACTGAATCTAATGTGCACATATGAAGAAGGATTCTTATAGGGGGAATAAGGTATGTGCATGGTAACAACCATAACACATGCAAAATAATGGAAAGAAAACTAGCAAGAAGTGTTAGTGATAAAAAAATCATGACATAATGTAATAGAAATAAGCTAAACACACAATAACACATCAAGAGGACAACATAGTAACTAGTGTAAAACATGGGACACCACTCAAGATGTCATAAGACATTCAAGGCCTTTAAGGCCATACAAGAAATCATAGGGCATATCCCACAAACAAGGGAAAATAAGTCACAATCATAGAAGACAAGACACAAACAAATAATATAAGTAGATAACCATGGTTGGAAGTAAGCTTATAAGACAAATGTTACACATGAAGCACCCATTAGCATGTTAGAATAATGAATAGTATGTCACAATGTATATATCTGAATGAAATAGAAATGAAAGTAGTAGATATAGCACCTGAATGTGGAAAGGTAGGGAAGGTAGATGCCCCCAGGAGCCTCGGTGGGATTGGTAGAGAACAATATCAAACATCATGTATCATGTGATAACCTACATATATACTACATTCACCTCAAATTATCATATAAATGTGCATGTGTACATGTAAAAGGATAGAACATACTCGAATCAAACTAACATGATAGGAAAAATGCAACATGAAATAGTATAAATAAGCAAAGATACATCCAACCAAGATCTAAGCTAATGTTTTTATATTTTTACAAATATTTAAATGTTTTTGTATTATTATAATATGAGATCCTATGACTATGGAAGGGAAGCAAGGTTTCCCCTAGTGTGTATGTGTGCAAAGTGAGGTTCATGTATGTAAGTGTGCCCTCAATAGTCATGTTTGAACCTAGAACAAGAGTGTGTCATTGGGTAGAAAAGGGGAATTATATGCCCCCAAAATTATGGATGTCATAGTGATCTATCTAATGAGGATAGAGGGCGAGGGCCCACTATTTGCTAATGTGAAAGAGGAATGCATGTGAACATGATCCAAGGACCTAATGTCATGTGAAAGTGTATGTGTCATGACATGCAAAGTAGGAATGTGTCATGTATGTGGAGAATGAGACCATGAAGTGGGCCTAGATGTACCATGTGTAGCATGTATCTTATGTGGGGACCTAGTCCTATGAGGTGGGCTATGGGACCGATAAAGATGTCGGGGTCGAGAATTAAAACCAAATGTGGAGGTAATCTAGTACTAGGAGTGATAGGAGTTCTAAATTTCGTAGTAGTGTATGTCAAAGTCATGGGACCATCATCAATAGGTGTAGAAGTAGGTGCACTAGGGGTAGTAGAAACTAAAGATGTGGGGGTGATAAAGGCCATAAATAAAGGATTCTATGGTGGGATGCCTCAAATAGTGACAATGTGATGCTCATGTATGAACTTGAGACATAAATGAACTAGGGATGGAATGGATTTAGCAACCTTAAGCCAAGGAAGTCCTAAGACCATGTCACAATGTATAACCTTGGATCTAATAGAGAAAGTCATAGAGATAGTAAGAGGACCAAAAGTGATTAGGAGAACCACATGCCCACAAGTAGGTGATCTATGTGTCATTCAAGATAATGTAAAACCAATAGCTCGTAGGAAAGATAATGAACATGCATTACGTTTGAAAGTAGGATGCACCATAGCATGTTCAACAACATGAATACCAAAATAAACATCAATTTGAAGTCTATGTGATGAAAAAGAAGCATGAAAATATTGTAGACACTAAATCACGCACTTGGGTACATTTATAGGTCCTAATCACATACCACTATTCATATGATTCCTAAGCGAGAAAACTAGTAATTGACATCTATCTTTGGCCTCTTTTCTATCTTTTTGTTTCCTCTTTGTTCTTGCACACCCCACAACCCAATCTGATATTCGTTGCTTTATCTTTATTGATTATGGACACCGCGCCTAGCCAAGACACCACCGCTTAGGCTCCTTTGTCCCCTCTGGATGCCCCTGACCTCTTTGTATCCCTGCTCACCCCTTTTGCACCTATTTTATCTTTTGGACATCTTGTTTTCTTGGTGGTTGGCCTTTTAGATGTTAATTACAAAATTCAAACAAGGGAATCATATAAATACAAAGTTATGTGATCATAATAAAGGACCAAGCTCTAAGCATCTATTATCACCACCTAAGGTTACATCCAAAGGAATTATAAGAGCATTAAAGCATCCATCTAGCTATCATTCAAGGGATGAGGGACTGCATTTTTTTCATGCACGCATAGGAGGGGAGGTTCATTTTGACATCCACACATCTATCTATATTGCTACATCTAGTTATTGCTTGCTATCAAGTGCATCTTGCACAAGAGTCTCCTAGGGCACAATTTTACACATACACAAATAGAACTACATGGAGTCTGAGATGTAGTGCAATGCTCAGTTGTAAGTTCACTTTGTCAGGTGACAATCGGGGTCAATTTGACCCCCCATTTGCATATTTTTTAGAATTTGATGTGTTTTGGGGTTTTGTAGGAGATCATTTGTTTTTCATGTTACATGTGAATCATGTGGACATAGTGCAACACACATGTGATCAACAATGAAGGTTAGCGACATTGGTGTGACACAAGAAGAATCCATTTCTAACCATTTTTGCAGTCACAGACATGTAGCAGAAGTCTCCAATGCCTAGGTGCCCCTAACCTAGCCCAAGTGCCCTAGTCCAACTTATTCCAATAGTTCCACAATTTTTTGTGTGCGGCTGCGATAGTTTCCTCTTCCTATTCATTAATCTTCAAGTCCAACATACTTCGGGATCAATTATGAAATCAGCTAAGTCTTCTACCATTTCTCTTGCACCTATGGTTTTAGTTTTATCTAGCTTATTGCTTAGGTCAAATATATACTTTATTATTTATTTATCACATGTGACTCTTTAATTAGGGTTTTATAAATTTCAATATTTGTTAAATCAAATCGCATCGATGAAAGTAATAACAAATGGGGGAATATCAATAGTACCAACAAGAAACCTAAGAGGATGATCAAGATGATGGAGGTGGAACCTGCATGATAAGCATGATTAGAAGAAGACTCAAGAACTGCTTTTTCATGTTTGGGTAATGGATCATTGAAAATCTTAAGTTTGTCATTGTCATTTGTAGATTTAGAAATAGTAGGTTCAGGCAATTTGAGTTCATTAGTATCAATCAAGTCCTAAATCAAATGTCTAAGCTTAAAAATGTATCAGTAGAATGTCCATTACATCTATGAAATCATAGTGTGTTTTTAATCCAAAATTTTACCACGAGGATGATTAGGATCTAACTCAAGAGGGGATGGAAGAGAAATCAAATTGCTTTCAATGAGCTTAGGCAACAAAATGTGAGGTGGGTATGACAATCTAGTAAAAATGCATCATGTAGGTTATATTTGGAGCTTTTTTGGTTGAGATACAACATTAATAGTAGGCTTAGGCTCATTATATTTTCTCTTAAAGGTATATTTTCTTTGGAATTTTCTACTAGATTGATTGGAAGTATTATCACCATAATTTCCCATAGAAAGTAACTTGTTTTCATGTTCTTTAAGAGTATGACATAAATGATCAAAAGAATGAAAATAATAAAAGAGCACACATTCTTGTAGAGGAGGCAAGAGACTTTGGATAAATAGATCTTGCAATTCAGATTTAACCATACATTGTTCATTTTAGTAAGATTACTCTTATAACACAAAACATAGTCACTAAGATGCTCATTAGATCCTTGCTTCATTTTATCCATTTGTGCATATGATATTTTAGTTCTAATGTTCATAGAAAAATGTGCCAAGAATAGATTCGCTAGAGGAGTGAAAGATCTAACAGAGTGTAGAGGTAAATCATAGAACCATCGCAAAGCATACTCCTATAAGCTCCTAGGAAACAACTTTTTCAATAATGTATCATCAAAAGCATAGTCCAAGCATGCAACATGAAATGATCTAAGATGCTCTTGTGGATCTCCATGACCATCAAAAGAGGAAACTTGGGTGAAACAAAATTGGGGGAAGTGGGTAAGAAGAAACCTTAGGTGCAAGAGGACTATGTAGGAGAAGTGAAGAATCAAGAGAGGGAGAAGAAGAAGAATAGGTGTGTTTTAATTGACAAATTTGAGCTCAAATCATGGTACATAGACTCTAAGGCATGGGTGCTTGAAGAGGTACTAGGTTGGATATGAGAAATGATAGGGAAGAAAAAAAAGTGTTAGGTGTGGGAATAGGAATATGGATGGTAGATACACCGGTATTGGTGGGGGAAGAAAATATAATAGTAGGTATGGGAGCCTCAATGGCGATCACATAAGTAACCAAAGGGGCTGACTCGGATAATTGGTGTGCCTATTCATGAGCAACATATAACAAGAGATCCAAGTTTTTCAGGATGGTCAACAATGTATGTATTTAGGTCATTAAGATTTTCAACAATAAATTCATGAGAAGCCCTAGCCATGATATGAAACAAATAGATTTGATGCACACAATTTGATAATTAGGTTCACCAAATGATTTAACAAAATTAAATGTTAATAAGAGGACTAAAGTAAATCAGATATATCAAAAAAATGCAATATATTGACATACAATGATGAGAAAGTGTAACCAATAAGAGGATAGGAGTGATTTAGCTGATATCTGGTTGTCTGGACTGGATCTAGGATGGATTGATGGTGGAATATGCTCATTCTGAATTGTGTATGCTTCCACCGGAAAACAATGTCTCTGGAAGTTGTGTTGGGATAATATCACCTAGGTTTGGACATTATCTCCTAGAATTAGTGTCTAGATTGGGCACGAGATGTCCAAATCGGGAGCTAATGTCATAGTGATAGATGTGGATCTAGTTCTTTAAGTGCATGATAATGTCATATTTACTTCACTTTGTGTCTCATCCACTTCATTGTATGGTTCTTGTATCACACTTATACCTACAAAATAATCCCTAGCTACCTATACAAGACTCGATCGCACATTAGACTAAATAAAATATGCAAATGCTTGAGTCAGACTGACCTTGGTGGTCACCCCAATGTGATTTTCATTGAGCATTGCACTACATTTAAGACTTTATATATAGTTTTGGTGTGTGTGTGTGTGTGTGTGTGTGTGTGTGTGTGTGTGTGTGTGTGTGTGTGTGTGTGTGTGTGTGTGTGCCATAGAATATGTGTCACTTGAAGCTAGGTTTCCCTCGTGTAATTGGCACCAAGATAACATTCTACAACTACTTTTCCCCTAAGGTAATGTGTGTCATGGAATTCATAATTTGCCCCTTCCTATGCAGTGAATAATGTAGTCCAAATGTAGTCCCTTGCCCAAGAGTAGTTGCCTTAGTTGCTAGATAGGTCCTTAGTAGTAACTTGCTTATTTCCTCTGGTTTTCCCTTTATGTTTAAGTATGTCACACACACACACACACACACACACACACACACACACACACACACACACACACACACACACACACACACACACACACACACACACACAAACACACACACATGATTCCTTTGCTTGAATTTTGACATTAACAACCCTAAAAGCCAACCCAAAGTAATCAATACAAGTTTAGAAAAGATAACAAGTGGTGTGCCATTTTAAAATATAAGAACACAAGTGAAGGGACAAAAGCACCCACATGGGGATGCCAACTTCGGTTGTTATTGTCCCTTACTAGCGCTTATCTCCGAAAGCTTCAAATTTGAATTAGGAAATGCTTGGTTTACTAACACGTTGTGTGATGTCCAAAAGTAAATGGATAATTCTAGAAAAGTAGAGGATGAAAGCATGAAAATATAAAACAATGTCAATGTAAAGTAAAAACAAGTATTATTGATGTCTAGTTTTATTGTTTAGGAATCATGCATATAATAACATACTTTGGGACATAATGTAATAGAACTACGTGAATGTTTTTGTGTCTACAAAGGACAATACTAAATTATTGTAAAATTTTGAATATTGAATATTATGCTAACTAGATTTTGACAAAGTGCAATTAAGTTTGGAGAGAATAATAGAATCTAGAGCTAGAAGGCGTGACATGGAGCTCATGTGGTGTGTAGAGGTGGATGACACTATTGTCGAGTTGCTCACAATCTATCGTGGACCTATAAGTTTACTTTGGATAGGTTCCCATGTAGCTATACAAATACAACTACTAAACCTATCATATGGGATTTTATACTTGTTTGTTCTTCTTGTTCGTGTTTACTACTGTCTACACTTTTGATTTTTGATCTAAAATCTTGAAATGACTGAAAAATAATTTAGATATTATCTTTTGATTACTTAAAACCCTACCGTGGTACTTTTGACCTAAAAAGGTTTGTACATTTGGGTTGGATTGCCTCCCCACACCCTCATTGATGTGATGAGCACCATACTACACTCTACTATTCTATAAAGGAATCAAGATATATATATATATATATATATATATATATATATATATATATATATATATATATATATATATATATATATATATATATATATATATATAGATCTCCCAAAGTTATGATGAGATGTACCAAAAACATAATAATCAATAGAATAATAAAGCCCTTTATTTGGCCTAATACACATGCACTTCGTATTTAGCTCAAGACTTTATCTAGTGCAACAATATAAATGACTCATAACTTCTAGTTTTTGTTGAACGATATTATCTAAGGAATAAATGCTACATTATTTTTTCTTGACAAGTGATCTAACTCAATTTGTTGGACCATCAATCCATCCCACACCTATAGATCCCATAGAGTTAGATAGGGGGGCCATAGAATATATAGATAGGGCGCCCCCCTCTCTCCCATATAGAGAGTCTATATAGGGGGGGGGAGAGTTGGGGCTGGACAAGTGACCCATCCATCTCCCTCCCCAATAGAAATCTATGGCCTCCTATCTATATAGGGGTCGTCTGGGCACCCCATATATAGATAGGGTGACCCCCGACCCTAACCCCCAACCCCATCTTTATAGATCTAGGTGGGTGCCTCCCCCTCCCGAACTATCTTATCTCTCTGGGGCAGCCAGGGCACACACATAAATTACCCGAGCTTTATATTCTCAACCTAAGTAGGTAGAGTAGGCCACCCGTAGTTCTAAAGCGAAGTGCCGACTAACTCTATTCTACTCTACTATAGTGCGTCCCCTTGGCCTCGCTTATATATATATGGCATGAACATAGCATATAAATAGTCTCATTATGGCGAGATTTGTATATAGGCGCCCCCACCCCATAGTTCAGATTAGATAAGGGGCCCTCCTCGACATAGTTATAGTTTAGTTCCCCCTAGATAAGATATAAGATCTATATGGCCCCCATATCTATAGAGGGGGGGTGGGGGCGCCTATCAAGATAGAGGGGGCACCCCATATCTAGATAGGGGACCCGCCGAGGCGGGAGAGGGAAGACCTCAACCCCTCTCCGGATATGGGGTCGATTGCCCCGTATTTAGATAGGCCACCTTATATGAGAATCGGGTCACCAAAGAGATCTATAGGGCAATCGGGGATCAAGCGGCCCTCCTCCATAGAATAGAGGGGAGCCCCCCTCCCCCTCTTCTAGATCTTATCTTATCTCATCTTCTCTATGGGGCCCCCCCCTCTCTATATCTTCTCTATATCTGGTAGATCTGGGGGGTCCCCCATAGTTAGATAGGGGCCCTCGTGCTCTGCCATAGAAACTCGGAGTCCATATCATGGTGAGGAGGATTTCTTGCTATTGATTGCTCGAGGAACTGACGGGACGAAAAATACCGGCAGCATTCACGAGTCACTCGTTCAACTGTCCTTTGGGAATCCTGCCGATCAACATACTTTTTCTATTCATAATGAGCTATGTCAGTCACCCATTGTTTATTGATTGATTAGAATGAGCAAAGGGTGTTTTGTTTGCTTGGTTGGGGCTAAACCGGGAATAATCCTATCAAGGTAATTTTGACCGGATGCTTTACTCTAATTAGTAATTCAAAGCATAAATGCAACTAAATACAAGATAATCGGTCCCTCCTCCAAACCATATTAATAGTAGAGCATCCAATGTGGGCTTCCCACCCAGATCTAATCTTTATAGATGGGAATCGGCTTGGGTTGGGGGAAACTAAACCATACCGTATAGAGACAAGGTCCCCTATCTATATGTGGCGTTCGACCGCCTCTATTGAAAGGTGGGGTCAAGGGAGAGTATTATCTATGGGCTCAACGGGAGATGTTGATTTATGGATCAATCAATATCACATATGCAATAATGATATCATTATCATTTACCTCACCTTTTGTCATGGTAGGGAGTAAAAATAGCACACGCATCCAGAGCTTTGGATCAATGTCCTCAGAATTAGAAGTGTCATTAACATCTCATCAACTAAACTCTATTTTTGTTTCAACGAGAACACTAACCCCAACTTCCTATGCGTATCTAGTTCAAGGTAGGGGCAGGGGAAACTCCACATGAGATTACCTCAGTTAAGTGTTTCAATTGACACGAGGTCTCTACAAGATACAGATAGATAGGCATTATAGGTGAATTCATTAGAAAGTGATGGTGATGGCGATGGTGATGAGGTAAGGGCCAAACCTATAGAAAGGAATGCTCGGTCCAATTCATGCTCATGTCTAATTCTGAGATATCTTTCTTCTTTGAGATGAAGAAATATATCATATCATTACTGGAGAAATGGATTTCATCATGGTAAGGATGGCGCACAGACCGTACTCATTAATGTAAAAACTCATAAATGGGCTATATATATATATATATATATATATCCGCCAGTACATTGAACACCAACGTTGGACTCCATATAGGGAAACATGTAATACAGTTGTAACAACTAGTAACTAATTGATATGAATAGAATAGTTGAGATGGAGGAAGGTCATCTCTCCCCTATCATTGAGTGATTGTGAAGAGGGTGAGCAAACCACTCCACTTAATTCTCAACCGATAGAATCATTTAAGTTGGCAATCGAAAGAGATAGAGATAGAGATAGAGATAACATTTATTATATGTGATGCGCTTGACCACCTTTAGACTACAAGTGTTTGCACCCCGGCCCACTCCCTTTTATAGAGTTGGATATGGGCGAGGAGGCCCCTAATATCTATATGTTTTGCTTTGGTCTATAAATTCGGTTAGCCGAGGGCTACTATAGATAGGTAAGCCCATCCCCATCTATATAAGGGGAGGGGGCCCTCGCATATAGGACTGTCCATATGGGCTAGAGTTTCTCCGCTAATTCAATTAAATAGGTAGGGCTTGATCTATAGGCCTTCCCCTTCCCTTCTATACATTGAATAGGGCCCCTCTGAGATTCCATATAGTTTAGATCTAGGGCCAACTAGTTCAGTCTTGGGGGCTTTGGGACTTGATTGCCATCCAACAAGTGAGACCGACAAGTAAAGTGAGATATATAGATGGGGTCACCATAAATCCATCCATGTAGAGGGTGCCCCCACCCCAATATAGAGTCTAGATAAGGGCCCACCGTATATCAATATCAATTGAGTGCCAATGAAGCCCATCCCCATCTATATAGGACAAAGACTCCAGGGGGTCAGTATCTAGTATTTAAGTAGATCTCTCTTATATGAGAGAGGGGCCCAACCCATCTAATCTAGTCCTCTCAAAGAGTTCGGATATGGGGCCAATATCTAGAGGGTAGAGATAGATCTCGAGATGAGTTCCTCTCCTCGATTCGATCTTGAGTGCCCCACCACCCCATATATCATATGTGTAATACAATAGTCAGTTGGTTGAACTCAAGTGATAGTATATTTTATTTAGTTTGGATCTCAACTCAAGTATACCAATGGTCTATTCTCTTTAGTTTGAAATGAATCTCATGAAGTAGATCTCATCTACCTCAATGACATAGTCTCATTTAGGCCTATCTCTATCCAAGTTAGATATGGGGCACTCCCCCATACCCTATATAGATAGGGAATAGTTCCTCGGTATAGGAGGTATAGGGATAGGGAGGTCAAGGCAACTAGTTTGGCCCTGGGCCGGGGTCGATGCATATCTCTATAGGGGAGTGTATGGTGACCCTCCATTCTCTATGCACCAACAACTATATCGAGGGAAGCCGAGCCATATAGAGTCAATAATCATGTCATTTACTAGTCAAGCCTTATGTAAATAAGGTTTATCTACATTGGGCCTCGCTTCTCTCTAATCTAACCAATGGATCATAGCTATCATAACCACATCTAAAACTAGTCTCACGAGCCATCTAAACCATACGTGATACAACCAAGTACTCGTGATACAACCAAACTAGTCATTAGGTGTATCATGTATATAAGATAAGAGAAGCCCCCTATGAAATCTTAAGATCTCTATGGGGTGGGGTGAGTGGGTTAAACTAGAGACTAAGGGGAGTCTGGCCCGATTACCTTGTGGGAAATGAGCACATGAGACATCCAAGTGTACCCCTACTTTTTCCAGAACAAGTTATGACATGGGATCTCGACCCGAAACTGTAGTTTTCTCTATCACTGGTGTTGGTTCCTCGGAGTCAACAAGAGAAACATGGGAAATAATTATGTATCATCATAAAGCGAATGACATCCATATACTTATACATGTCGGCTAACGAGGGCACCAAATTACATGAGAGGAGCCTCACATCGAGATCATTTATCAATTTCCATATAGTCTCATTCAGCCCTAGAAATAAATCGAGATGGAAGCCCCTCTCTATAGAACTCTCCATATCTACAGAGAGGAGGGCTGCCCTCTAGTATCATCCAAATATCCTCGACGACCTATAGATTTTCTCTATTTTATGGGGCCTATACCTATAGATTTCTATGGGCCCTATATTGAACAAAGAGATTTCTATGGTATGGCGCCCTATACTGAACAAAGAGAATAGATTTCTATGGTATGGCCCCGATTCTATATGGGATTGGATATAGAGGTTATCCCATATAGAGATAGGAGGGCGTCAGTCCCCCATTGACTTCTATAGCTATAGTAGGGCGATCGCCGGTATTGTTCGATTCTTCCCAGTAAAGTAAAACGCGGAGTGTTTGAATCAGGGGGACCACCCTCTAAGCCCAAGTATTCCTCAATGACCGATAGCGTACAAGTACCGTGAGGGAAAGGTGAAAAGAACCCTAGGAAAGGGAGTGCAACAGACCTGGAATCCGATGCGCGTAAACAATCAGTCGGTCGCGGCGCGGGGCTATATCTGGCACGCATCACTAGAGTCTATAGTCTCCGGGGGTCAGTGTAGCGCTGAACGGCGTACCTTTAGCATAATGGGTCAGCGAGTAAATGGGAACAGCGGCTTAAGCCATTAGGTGTAGGCGCGACTACAATTTACAGTCTATATAGAGGCTATCGTATAGTCTAGATGGGAGGGGGAGGGGAGGTGTCACACACACACACACACACATACATACATACTTCTTAAATTTAAATCAAAACCTTATTAATGCGCTAACCAACACACAATAGGAAAACTAATAAAGTAGGCTCCAAAACACATAGGGACCCAAAGAAGGGTCATAAAAGTGCACATGACAAAAGCCTCTAAAACCATATAGCTACAATCATGGGGATCTAAAACTATATACACATGATTTTGGAGAAACTAAAACCTTAATTGTATGGTTCGTTGGGAAATACCATAACACATTGGAAAACAAGAGGATGATAGAGAAAAAAAGAGGATGATAGAGAAAAAAAGAGTAACACAAAGGTGAGTAACGACCAAAAAATAGGAAACACACCAATAAGAGCCTGCTCTAAACCAATTATCAACAATACACAAACATTGTAGAATAATACAATTTTATGATTAATAAATAACCCATTACTAAAATTAGTTTATAGTAACTTGTACACTTGACCCTACCTACAAAATAACCTTTTCCAACACATAAGACTATTTTATTTACTCGAGTGTTTAAACTACAAAACAAAGATACCCTACTTTTACAATTCAAACTTTCGTATCTCTCTTAACTACTCTATGCTTAAGCTACGAGCTACGAAATACACATACCCTACCCAGTGATTCAAACCTCCTTATACCATATGAATGAGAAGATATTTAGTGTTCGAGAACCCTAATTTCAGAGTTGAATCTAGAAGAGTATCACTTATTCGAGTTTGGAAAAACCAAACACAAAACATAAACCCTTGTTAGCTTTTAAAATGTGTTCACCTCCTCACCACCATTTGAAAAGTGGGTCGTCTCTTTGTACCTACAGTTCTCTAGAGTCATCCAACATAAGCATTTTCATACACATATAATTACCGATTAATTTGGGCATAAACTAAAAGAACACCTACAACATTTTCTATCATTTGGTGCGATTGCTAATCACAGCTACGTCCAAGGTTCGAATCCTACATCAGAGGCGCAATGCCTACAACAGTGGATGAACACAGGAGCAGAAGCCGCGAGAGAGAGCGAAGTGGGTATTGCTCAGAAAGAGAAAAGATGATGCCCACATGGATTCTTCAAGACGTTATGTATATGGCGGCGGCCTGAGTAGTTTAATTGTACGCGGAGAAGTGGCAGGGGAGGGGCTCAATGAATTCGAGCCGGGAGAAATTCAGCCATCTTCGACTTCTTATCGGAGAGACAGATTTTCGGATGCTACAGCAGCAGGTTTGGTATCGCTAGGGTTTACTGTTATTTTTAGTGTTTTTGGTACAGTTTCTTCTTCATTCAGATGGATCATTGTTCAGAAAAGAAAACAAGGTTTCAGGTGTTTTGATTGGGTTACACAGACGGTAATAATGGGTGTTGTCGAGGTTTTCTTGTGGATGGAATTTTGGCCATGGGGGTTTATTGGCTTTTATATTCTGATCTGGAAATGGCGGGTTTCTGAGAATACGAAATATTAGGCTTGTGGACATTACTGTGTTGGACCTTTGATTTTAGGTTTTGTAGTTTATTTGGAATAAATGGAAGAACAGGGCTTAGTTCATTGTTATTGACTTTGGTATTCTGATATGGAAGTTTGGGGCGTAATTTCGTTGTGATATTTTCTGTTTATGTTATTGAGAAAGTGGAGCATTAAGATTTTTTTGGCAGTAATTAGGGTTTTGAAATTTAAGGGTTTACTGTTCTTTGGTGAAGGGAATTGAAGGGTTTACGGATATACGATGGACGGTTTTGGATCTGTGGTCATGAGATTTGTGGCCTTTAGCTTTCACTGGAGTTTAGATAACTTTTGGTTCCATGCACTAGTTAATCCGTGCATACAACATTATTTTTGATTGTGATTATATTGGGAAAGTGCCAATGCCGACAGATGGCATTAGTAACACCTTCCAGAATAAAGGACTCCAGGAATAGTGATCTGGGGTTTTGTAGTTAAAGCATGGTTTGCATAAACCCCCGAGCTAGCTTGAGATGACTGTATGCGAATGTGGTTAGTAGTCAGGGTTCATGATCCCTGAGAATCAACCTAGACATCATCGTAATTCTAGTAACGCCTATATCTATTAACCTCCACAATGCAGCATGCTCTCAAGATACAATAAATTAACACAGAGTGATAGAGCCATTGCTATAAAACCAGACTCATGGGCAGCTGCTGAGGTCTCAGTATTGTTCTTCTATCATCTGTTGAGTCTGGGAGAGCAATGTTTTGAAGGTTCATTTCCATGTCCTTGAATCAATAGCAGAATTGTTTTGTGATGCGACACTAATCTTTCTGCTCGGGTTTAGCTTCCTCCATATCCTTGGAAGTTATATCCATGTTTTTCTGATGTTCAAATGTATCCTTAGCGGCAGCTCACCAAACCCTTCAAAAAATTTGTTTGATTTAGCTCTTAAGAGTTTCCTTCATTTTAGCCGTTGGAGTTTCTGCCATTACACTGTTTGTAGTCTTGGGGTGTTTTGGCCTCCAGTTAGGTATAACTTCTCAATCGCCAGGGTTGTTTTTGCTGGGCATTGGTTTATACCCTGCTGGAGAACTTCTTGGAAGCTTATTTTTGAACTTAGAGAGTTGGCGTTTGTTCCATGGGCCTCATACCTCAAACTTACAATCAAATCATAAACACATCTCTTTCTTTTGTACTACAAGGCTCTTGAGATGAATCTTGTAGTCCAGCCTCTATGGCGGTTGTCAATGCCTTATGGCTGATCCCCAAATTTCCCTGAGCATAGTTACCATGCTTCTATGGACTAACTAGCGAGTACTTGCAACTAGTAATAGTAGTTGAGAATAATTTAGTGTTTAGCCAATACTTTCCCTCTTGAGCCAACATGTATGTGATTCTTGCCATATTTTGATGTCCACTAATCAAGTGTTTTTGTTGCATTAAATTATGCATTTTTTTCTTTATGCACAAGTATGTGGATAACAATTAAGCCACAACATAGTAGGCTTATATGCCTGCTTTGACAAGTGCTAGTTAAATATGAGCAGTGCACATTGTGCCCCAACTTTTGAGGAAGACATTCCTCTTAGTCTACTCCACCTTAATTGAGTGATCAAGCTTATCGTTATTTAAATTGACCGAAGCCCGTGCAAATTAAATCTAACATTATGCTTAATACACAACTTTGCTAAACACCAATAAGTTAATTGAGCCGCTATGTGAAATCTGCAAAAAGTGTAATATGACCTTAAATCTATTAGGCTTCCCAGGATCATGTTCTTATGGCCTTTTATGTCCAAGTTAAAGCATTTGTCTTTGAGAGGTTGTCGTGTTACCTAATTGTATGGTTAGGGAAAAAAAATGCTTTTTGGTTTTCCACATGTTCCTACAGTAAGTGGCTACATAATTGAGGTGTTCTAGTGATATCAATAGTCAATATCATTAAGACCTGAAGGCTGACACCGGTGCCTCGTAAATCTTGATTTTTGAATGAATATACTTTAACAGAGCCGATAATATTTGAGATGTTTTTGGTTGAAAACACAAAATGGCCAAGCTATTAAACAAAGAAGCTGCGAACTGTGCTCAATTTTGTCAGGCCTTTAATTGATATGGTAAAATTGAGGAAAATGAAATATGCATGCTCTGTATATATTAGCATATTACAATCCTTCTTTTGACAAAAATTATTTGGTAAGAAATGTGATTGGCATCAAAACACTAACTGGAATGGCAGATTTAGACTATGATAAAGTAAAAGGTATGGCAGAAGAAAGGTAGGCTATGAAAAACAATCAGGGCACTCTGTTGACATGAATTTAAGGATTTCAAAGGTTGAGTAAAGTTGGTATAAAATGACAGTTGAGTATTGTCCAAAATGGCAGCTAGTCTTGGTCAGTAAGGTTGGTCATTTGAAATTTGATTGGGAACAATAGAAAATGGGAGAGTATCAAATGTCATCCAAAATTGACACTAAAAGGTAAAGGCATCTGAAGAGTGATTGTGTAGAGGGAAACAGTGTTTTGTATAGTTTTATGGTGGAAATGATATGCAAATCTAACATTGAGATAATTTAAGGTTTTCTTATTCATTCTGATATCAAACGAGAGATGTCAAGCACGCGAAGATCTAAACATCACATTTATACAGTTTTTGCTTAAAAACAATGTGCACTTGGTTTAAGATTTTGCAACAATCGAACAGGGAATTAACATAGGGTCAAGGAATGTCTGTGCTGGAACAATAATATGTGTTGTCATTCTGGTCCTATCTGCAAGATATGAGAACATTTGGAATTTTGAGAGCATCGGCTTTGTATGACATTTAATGGAACATCTATGAAGATTCTTGTTAGTGGCAAAGACTTGAGAGAGATAAATGTCAGAATCTGAATTGGCATCCTTGAGAAAGAGATGTTTTTCAGTGGAGGGATGTAATGCCACTGGAGTCTTGTTGTGAGTTGTACTTTTTAAATTATGGCTTTTAAATGAAATGACCTTTCATTGTGCCAAGAATGAGGTGTTGTCTGGTTTCTTGCTTAAACTGATATTGAACTTCAAGGGGTTACTGGAACTGAAATATATTCTGTGGCAAAAGAAACAGTTGAAGGCTAAACTGGCAAGGTACATCACTGGTTCCTCATTGGTATCAAGCGCTTTTGGAAGTAGTTGTGTTAATCTAGCATCTGTGGCTATTCTGATGGTATGGCATGACAATACTATTCCCAAGTGTAATTTTAAGGGCGAACTTTTAGTAATCTGTGACGGTAACATCTTCCACTTGAAAGTGATAAAGCACTAGCAGCATGTTCACGCTGCAATTGTAATATTCAAGTTTGAAGCACACTGCATATGTTTAGGTCAGAACCTTTGTAATGAGACACCTTTAAGTGGGAATGGCTAAAAGTTGAATAATGAACATACAAAGCTATAGGCCAGCTTTGCAGTGTACTTTGTAATTGGCAATGCGGTCATCTACTCTAATGAATTTCCAAGACACCTGCATAAATGTTGTTGATGGTTGTGAAAACTCTCAGATCTGAAATCACAATACCATTTTGGGAACGGAGAATGAGCGAGATTTTAGAGGTGAAAGACTGAGTCGAACCTGCTACCATTTGTGAGCAAAAGGATATACTTGGAAATTACGGTAAGCTTTTATATACATTGGGATATGCTATTGAAGGACAGGGAAAGAATTTTGGGTACTGAGCAGGCCACTTGATCCTTCTAATGTTGAAAACTTTTACTGGAAAGTGTAACTATTTAAAGAAAACATCTGGCTTGATGCAAATTGAGTTACCTGGAATCTCCTAAGTTGTATGATACAAGGTGAAAGTTCAGTTGATGCATTGGAGAGGCAAACTTTCAGTTTGTGAGATTCAAATTGAAAAATCAGAGAAAGAAACTGGGGAAAGCTATGTTTAAGTCCTGAAATGGCATGCAATATCACCACTTCCAATTATTTGTGGGACTCATCAAGACACTAAGATCATTTCCAATCAACATTTTCAATCAACATTTCCAATTATCACCATTTCCAATTGCTAAGGGACTTGATCACCATTTGCAATTATCTGTGGGGGTCCTCGAGACACTAAGATCAGTCCTGTTTTTAATTGATAAAAGAACTGATCAATGACCACACTGTTATTTATGTTCATCAATGGCTTTGGCTTTTAAGTTTTAAGGATTGTTTTGGAGGAGCTTTACATGGATTTGGCGTCTTGAGACAATTTCCAAGTTAATGGAAAATGAGTACCTTACTGAAAAGCAAAAACAACAGTTCGGTTTTCAAATGTAGATTCGTATTGACAAGTACAGAGACTTGTGTTCTTGGGCCTGTTTGTGTGCTTGATTTGTTTTTGAAAAATCTTTTTGACTATTCTCTCACAGGTTGAAGTCAGCAAATGTAAGAAGTCTATAATTGGGAGAGTCATCGTGGTAATCAAGTTGGCATGTATATTGTATAGTTATTGGAAGATGCAGGCCAAAAAAGTGCTCAACGTATTGGCACTGTCCATGAAGATGTTATTTAGAGTTCAAGCGCGATACACAAGTAAAATTCTGGCTAGTATTTAGAGATCACTAGCAGAGAGGAGCATATACTTTAGTAATTATCTTTTCATGGAAATATGAATTTCATGAGTGGAGAGGAGCTTATGCCGAAGTTAAATTCTTCATGGAAATATGAATATCATGAGTGGAGATAAGCATTTAGCTAAGTAAAATTCATTATGGGTATTTATCATTCGTGAGTTGATAGGAGCATATACCTAATTCACAGAAACATAGACAGGGTTTCAGTAATGTGACGTGGAGTCATTTCATTGCATCTTAATGAATCACCTATTCACTTAGAGGGGCAGGGAAAATGGTTTGTGGTATGCGAATAATTTTTGGCTGGATTAGATAATTGTACAGCTGGGATTTTACAATGTGCTATGGAATCATTTCAAAGGCATCTCTAGCCCTTACTATTCACTCAGTGGGGCAGGGAAAGTGGCCCAGGTAGGAGTTTTTGTCTTTTATAGCTATAAACTAATTCAATTGTATAAGAGAACCAGGATTGGTTTCAACATTGACTGTAGCTCTGCTGCTAATGGCTGAATATATATTTAGTATTTTTGCTGGTCTTCAATTTAATTTAATTGATCCACTTGTATTATTTCTGTTGCAGGTTATGATATGGATGGAGGGAAGGATTATGTTCGTGCACGTTCATATCCCCCGGCACAGTATACCAGATCCTTATGAACATGATTATGATCGAGTCACTCCGCACCTTGATGGAGGGTTTAGGGGAGGCAGAGGTCGTGGTAGGTTTGAAGATCGGCTTCCTACTCAGTATCCCTCTAGAGGTATGGGAAGAGGTACACCACTTTATGGAAGAGAGTTTTCTGAGCCAGGTTATGGGCGCACTGAGCTGTTAAATCCAGAAGGAGAAAGCTTGAGAAGAAATGACCCAAATGTAACACCAAGGGAAGGAGATTGGATATGCTCAGAACCTACGTAAGTACATAATTTACAAGTAGTTAGAGAGTCTCCTGGTGCCTGCCATTTTTTCATTTTTGCACTGAACACAACTCGTGGATTCTTCATTTGCTTCAATCCATGCTTTCCATTAAACTCACTTTATTTCTTGCTTCTCCTGGGCACAAATCTGCAACTTGACTGTATACGATTTGGTAGATTATGCTTAATGTAGGATATGACAGACATTTATAGAATTTTGAATGATTTTTAGTTTGATTCTATCTGTAAAATGACTTCAATTTTTTATTTCAATGGTTTTATTTTGCAGGTGTGGAAATATAAACTTTGCAAGGAGAAAGGAATGTAACAAGTGTGATAAACCACGCACATACACGGCTCCATTTGCCATGGGCGCAGGTGGCCCCGAGGAGGTATTCCAGGGCTACGACCACCTGTGTCTTTCATGGGTGGTCCTCCCGTGGGGCGTGGCACAGGGCGAGGGACAGGTGACTTTGGATCACCACATGGTGGTCGAGGCAGAGGTGGCCCTGTAGCATTTGATCGGTTGCCACCTCCAAGAACACGTGAATGGTTGCCACCAGACTTCCGTTCTGGGAGAGACATTAAAGAAAGACGAGACTATGATGATCGCTATGATTATAGGGGAAGAGAAAGACCTGAGAGGTTTCCACCGGTAGACAGAGACACTGTGATGGACCATAGAGACAGAATGAGGGAGGACCAATATCATGAGAGAAGAGGTGATCGTGATGTAGGGCTTATGAGGGATCATAAAGACAGAATAAGGGAGCACCGATTTCATGACAGAAGAGGCGATAATGATATAAGAAGTGATTTGCAGCCACCTTCACCACTCCCCCACAGTCGGTTGGGAAGAAATTCAAGGGAGCGAAGTCGTTCTCCCTGTTAGGGGTGCATCAAGGGTCTATCATAGAGATTCATTTATGGATAGGCTAAGAGATGATAGAAGAGTTAGTAGAAGGGATAGGCAGCATGATGGATACTAGACCCTTATTTATTCTTCATGGTATGTTACATACTGAACTCAGTTCTCGATCTTCACCAAACAGGTCAACATTCTATAGAAAAGAAGTCAAAAGCTGACAGAAGTTTTCTCCTTTGTTTGGATTGTCTAACAATAGTTGCACTAATTATTACCAAGTATGGTAAGTATCACGTGTTACATTGGATAAACTATCTTTTGTATTTTAGTTGTAGCATGGTACATACGAGCTGAACATAATGGTAAATGGATGCCCCTTTGTCTAATGCTGAGAATTGTAGGGTGCTTTGTGAAATACGGGCCAACAATTTTTAATTCTTTCCATAATAGCTGGGTTACTGGGAATCTTGTAGAGTTTTAAAACACTCCATAAATTATAGAGCTAGATCTCTTTTGGCATAATACACTATCTATGCCTGTCCTTTTCATGCCTGGCCTTTAATGGTCGGACAAGTGCTTAGGTTAAAGGTTTGTGGTCTCCAAGATTGTGGTCTTGCTGTCCGAATTTATTCATACCTGATGGTAATAGACAATGAATTAGATGTGGTGAGTGAATGTAAAAGTTTGCTTCGTCTGTATTAGTTGCATGTCTTATTCATATCCACTTCTGTGACCTAATTTTTGTCTGACATCTAGTTTTTATTATTGGGTCCGGTGAATTGCATAAAGATCATTTCAAATGTCACATTCAAAACTAGTGGAGCTTTTTACGATGCTGGCTTTTTGCTAATGAGGTCTTCTTGTCTGACTGTAATTTTGCCTATATCTCAATGTCAAGGTTGTGGGAAGCAGGAATATATCCTTATTTAGGTGGTTGGCTGGGATTGTTTTCATTCAATTTGATAAGTTTTGTATTAGAATTTGGAATGATCATTGGAGTCAAACTGGGCATCTTATGTAATAGAATAGTCAATGTTTTGGTTCCTGCCAAAGGCGTTTGCTACACTTTTCAAGTTGTTAAATTAATTTAGTTTTTTTAAACCAGTTTAGTTTTTATGCTGAAGGCGTTACTCTATGGGAAAGGGCTTTGTGGACATTCAAAACTGTGTCAAATTTGACGTCCTAAATGATGGTTTTGCTATTTTTAACAATTTTGCTTTTGCACTATACATCATGAGCCATGAATGTAATAATGTAATCAGGATTCTCTTTGATGATTTTAATCTATATATATTTTAACTTTAATGAAGCATACAATCAAATTCCTTTATATATAGCTTCTAGCACTTGAAATTCATTTACTTCTATGTTGTTATTGTTTCTCATTTCTTTTACTTAAAGAGAGTTTCTTGTGAATTTGTGATTAGAAATGGACTCTCACTAATTTAATCATCGCTGCTTAAAGAGTTGCAGAAGCAGGGATCAGATCTCAAAGTTTTATTTTTGTTGATACTATTGCTTTATAATTCAAACTATGAAATTTGAACTAACAATTGCATATGAATGTATGGTTAGTTGCTAATTGAATTGTATTTAAGAACAAAAATCATGTTTATTGCAAATTTATGGGTTGATGTGGGCCTCGTAAATGGGGCTACAAAAACAATCACCGACATTGTTTACGATGCATCAATGCCACCATCAACATTACCTTTATTTGTTGTCAAATTTGATAGATACGACCCATGTTGGGATCCCTCCAACCCGTTACATATTTTGATACCCCCTATTTTGAGAGGGAATCGAAGACAATTGCCAATTAAAATGCCCCGAGGATTATTTATCCGCAAGTCCTGTGGGCTTACTTTGCACATAGCAACTATCGACATTAAAACCACTAAAAGGTAGGTTATGACATTCACAACGTTCCGAGTTTCCTCGCTTGCAAATCTAAGCATTTCATCTCCTTTTTCATCGAAAGGTACTAAAAATGGTGCGCGTACTCAACACTTGGAGCAAAAAGAGGAGAATTCAAGACTACTATCCCTCATCTCTTCGTGAATATTACCCTCTAATAACATCTTCTCTACTACTTTACTCGACATGTCTTATATCTAAAGCGACATTTCCATTCAAGGGGTATCAAATGTATTTGTGTTTATTGAAAATAAAATTGTCCACAAAAGGCTACTATTCATGATATAAATTTTACAAATGTACAGAGGTCTTCATGTATGCATGTTTAGTTCAGATGTCGTGATATAAGAATTGCAACTGCATATGTATGAATCTGTAACAAATTTAAATATACACATACAACATTTCAATGTAATATTTCATCTATATTCCTACACTACCACTATCAATCACATGCCTTATCGAGTGTACAAAAAAAAAATCAACAAAATAACCAATGCAACACTAACACAATTACTCAAAAGTAAGTAACTATCCAAAACAGTATCAAATGTATTCATTTTTAGAGCAAAAAAATTGGTCACAAAATGCTACAACTCATGATATAAAATTTGCACATGCACAGAAGTCTTCATGTATTCATGTTAAGTTCAAATAAAATAGTCCGCAAAATGCTACCACTCATGATATGAGATTTGTAAATGTATATGTACAAATTTGTAACAAGTTTGAAATGAAGACATGATACCTTTAAATGAAGTGGTTCGTCTATATTTCTACACTTACAAAATTACACTTTTCAACATACATGTTCAATTTTTCTTTTTTAATGTTGTTCGCTTCTTTATGTAAACCAACAACAACGCATTTTTAATGTCTTCTTCATTATATCTGCACACAAATACCTATAGTTTTAAAATGCTGAGAAAGAACCATGCAATTTATAGTTGTTTCCATCCAAAGCTTTGTACATTATATCACTTTTTTGCATTTTGAATTGTTTTAAGGGTTAGACTTCATATTTACGCTTTTAAAATGAAGTGGTTCATCTATATTTCTACACTTACAAAATCAATCACCCATACTTTAAACAAAATCAACTACAAAAGTATTAACTATCTCTCTAAAACAAATAATATATACCGTTCGGCGTTCACATTACATTGTACATATGTGATTGCTAGTTTTAAACTAATTACAGTTATGAATTATTTTGGTAGTTGTCAATAACTAATTGACAATATAAAAATTTCAAAGTAGAGACAAAAACAATGATTTGACTATTTTAGGGCTTTGTTCCAAGACAAGTTGACATGTGTACTAATATTTATATAAACGAGACAATTTTTTTGATAATTTTTAATCCATGAATTTAAAAATAGATACAAAGTGACAAGTTTTGATAATTCTTTAATCCATGAATTTACAATTAGACATGTGTAGCGGCATTTATATAGAAGTCCATAAAAATATTGACTTGTAGGTTAAAAGAACAATTCTTAAATCTTATTAAAATATTAAATTCTTTTGAATAAGAAAGCGAAGGAATTTGCAATAGTAGTTTTCAGTTCATTTTTATTAAATATGTTATTCAATCTCACATCCATGCTATATGAGATTTAAGTAATGTATTAACAATTTAAGTTGAGCAAACCAACACTCTTCATTTAAATCAAACGTTAAATATCTTCATTTTTATTATGTAAAATTGTTTTGATTCAAATAAATTGGGCATCTTGTTTTACGTGTTCAATTATTCTCGCTATGAAATGGTTAGAAATTTTGATATTCCGTAACAACATTTACTAGTGGTTTGAAGGAGAACTCGGGCTATAGTGTAAATCCTTTGTTCAAGAATACCCTCTTTGGTTTTTTATGTATTAACGTCTTCAACAACGCCACACAAACAACTTATTGGCATTTACTATATATTTGCACAAGCACATTTCACTTACCTTGCTTAACTATTATCAATCTCTATTGATGCAACAAACACGTCAACTTTAGATAGGAATTAGTGGCGTTGAGGCTCTTGTTTCTATGAAGTTACGTGAAAAGTGTGAAATTGTAAGTATCTTCAAGTTTACCCCACTAAATAAAAACTCTTCGAGGAGTTGGTAATTCTACATATGTTTGAATGTGGTAATGTTTACAGCTTGACAATTAAGTTGCCAAATGGGGGAGAGTATAATCTTGTGAGATCATTAAAAACCAAAAAGAGCATAAGTGATTTCTCAAAATGAAGTATTGAAGAGAAAACAAATTAGATTTTGAAAACTTGAGTAAAAAGAAAGGAGAAAACCAATATAAGTGCATATCTATTGACATTTATCGATGTGTATTTAAGATATATAAGCTAGCTAGCTATGATGCTTTGATATCGTTGTGCAATGTTTCGAGTTGTCTTTTGTTGATTAACTACTTTTTAAAACATTACAAAATTAACAAAAACATTAGTAATTATCTTTGTTAGTAAATGTTATGATTTTATGTTTGGTCGAATATGTGATGGTAAGTGTGCAAAACATGGTTGGTTTGTATCTTGTAAATACTGTAGTTTATTGTTACACTCCATGCATTCGAGAAGATTGCCTAATTTTATTAGGTTCTATATGGTCTTCTCTAGTAGTGTGAATGGTGGCTTAACAAACACTTAGGTTGTAGTAACTAGAAACAATTCCAATTACCATTAAGCTCCTTTTGAACTACTACATTTATTGCATGATATTTTGCAATTCCATTTGCCAATAGAAGCTTTTACCTCACAAACCCCTCTTGCTTATGCACCTTGTAGATTTTGGGTGTCCTTTGTCATAGGTTTCCTTATCACGAGTGGGTTTGAACCTAGGTAGCATATATATGAATGTGCCACTTTAATTCATAAGTACATGGGGATGCATCCCCTTTATTTTTTCTCGTCATGGATACTTAATATGTTTTGAAGAATGGGAGGAAATGTCAACCTCTTGACTCATATCGCATATGAAGAATGGGGATGTTCTAGAAATGCTCCACCACCATCCACCCTCTAAGGGGGATGTCAAGATGTCCATAGAAATAACACATAATCAAGCTATAGACAAATCAAGAAATGTTGTTTAATTACTTTCTATACAAATTAACCACATAAATATCTAGCCCTGACAAATGCCATCGACAAGGCTTTATTTTTTTGCAATGCTTTTGTAGCTTGAAATATTAAAAAAATCCCCTTATTGCCTCAATTGTCTTACTAGAATTGTGTAGTTATGAGCATTTTTGAATTTCTCAAATTCATCTTGTTTTCTTACTTAGGCCAAAGGTAGGGAATTCCTCTAGAGGTAGAAGGATACTTTTGAAAAGATGTGAAGTATATATTGTTATTTGAAAAATAATAATTGTTGGGATGGAATCACACCTTGAAAGAAACCACACATAATTAAGAAAGGAGTTTCAAATAAGCCTTAAAACTATCATTCTAATTAGAGAAGGATATACTTAATATAAATTAAGTTGCTAAAGATAAGATTCCACCGAAAACTTTTTAATCGAAAAACTGTCAAGGGTTAATATTTAAAATCCCTTGGGACATCATAAGGGAATATTAATCAACAAGAGCAATAAGAATTGTATCTGGGGTAGAGAATCATTCGGGTTGTCAACCCAACGACCTTTGTCAAGAATATGTAATGTATTAGATCTTTTTGCCTACCCATCATCAGAGAGTGATTTTTTTGTGTTCCTATTAAGTTTGTTTGGTAAGAGAAATGACAAGGGAAATTAGAGAGAAATTTCCTCCGAGGTGATGTTACACACCCATTCAAATTAGAAACCATGTGTCCAAAACCATCACGCCATTATCGCAGCTTAGAGGTGACCTTTGACCGAGAAACTTCGTCACTGTGAGTGATGTTTTTCATGGCCTACATGACCACAATCATGCGAGCAAGTGATTGACCATGGGGAGAATCAAGTGGCCATCGAATCAAACCATATGGAGCACTTCCTCCGTAATGCAAAAGGGATCGCAAAATGTTGCACATCAAATATAGTCTCTTAACAAAAACTTGAATCTTAAGCATGATTAGAAATAACTAGCACTTTGTTAGAACCTAGAAAAATGGCATGAATAGGAACATGTTTACCAATTACACTATTTCTTTCTTTTCATTGGCGATAAACATGAAAAAGCCTCAATTTCTTATATTGAATGTGATGTTGAGTTCTTGGACAAACCTACAACCAAAGACAAGAGCTTAAAACATCGCAAGCATGTTGGGCCACTTAATGCTATCATATGTTGTCTCAAAATTGATTTTGAAAGGAATTTTTATTGAGATGTACTAGCCCGCTCAAGAAATTCCTAGACAATAATAAAATTATGTGTTTATTGTGATCAACCTCCTTTGCATGGGGAAAACAATGACGTGAAACAAATACCTCAATCAGAGAAATTTTTTTGCAATGGTCTTATAAAAACATTCAAGAGGGTGATCAAAGACCAATTAGTGATGGGCTTGAGATCCTCATACTCCAAAGTTAGTTTTAAGTTTTTCTTGATTAATAATGGTGTCTAAAGAGTTGGTTTTGATGGCTTGAAAATAAATCTTATGTAAAGAACCCCCTATAAAATCCCGGAGGTTTTGATAGAACTCAAGGTGTAAACCATCAATCAGTAGGGGCCTTATCAATTGCCATTTGTGAGACCACATTATGAAAATCATGTAGAGAGAGGAGGTGGTTACACACAACTTTTTGCACATAAGAAAGTATACACGACACCACTTGAACGCATTGCTTGAGGGATATCTTACTAGTCAAAGTAGAAGGTTGAGAGACGAAAACACTCCATAAAGGGTTACAAGATGTGATGAAAACTTAGTTAGCCATTGATTTGCTTCACATGTTGAGTGAAAAACTCTTTATTAACTTGATCTCCAACCTTTAACCTATGCATTTAGCACTAGAGTTGAGCACCACAAGCTTTGTATGCCTTTACAACTTTGAGCTTATGGTTCTATTTGGCCACTTCTAATTGAAAGGTTCCATTAAAATGGGATAACTCAAGATCTTGTGAATTTCTAATGAATTCACGATTTAAAGTCTTGTGAGCTTGTTTGAAGAAAATATCTTGTTTGCTATAAACTCTAAAGAAGACAATGGGTCGAAAGAGAACATCCAACCACCAACTAATCAATCAATCTCCCTAGAATGTAGGGGGACCAAGTTCGGATAATGTGGTTAAACATTCAGGCTTATGGAATATGTGTATTGTTGAGATAACATCAAGTTTTAACCCTTTTCACTTGAGGCGTTGACCATTCAATGTAGAAATGAATGGGTGATTACAAATAATTTCCCAAACCATACTAATTGATAAAACATGTTGGCAAAGAGGAGATTTTTCTCGGTGAACAATTCTTTTTCTAATCTTTTTGAACCCTATCTTTGACTTGTTTGTGGTTGGAGTAGGTAAACTAAGTTGAGTTGCCAACTCAAAATTGGCGATGGTTGGGATCACTTAATTCAAGTTTATGATGTTTGTAAAACTAGGCCTTATAGAAGTGATACTCTTCAATCTTAAAGGAGTACTAACTACTAATTGATATCAATGTCCTTACAAGTTTGTTAACTCCAAAATGATAATAATGACAAATGTCAAGCATGAGCCACATTCATATAATTGCTAACGCCAAAAAATAATTTGTCATTTTTAATGTTTATTAACACTTTAAAGGACTAGTATCGCCCAATCAATCATATTGTCATTTCTTCATGATTTTATCAAGGACCATACAATTGCTTAATGACTTGAATAATTACAAACCTTAGTGACACACAATTTATATTTATCTATATCATCTAATTTCCAAATATTATATTTATATATACTTCTTTAGTAGCCACCTCCTTATTACTCCATAATGTCCCAAATATTTGGATGTTTTTTGCCATTGTGAAACCTCACCCTTGTTTTTGAGACCTCGCCCTTGAGATGCAAGTAACACTACTTTGATCATCAAAATCTAACCTGGAGGATGATACTATAGCTCTTAATTAATGTGAAAACGATTAATAACTCTTCAAAATAAGCATTGATTTCTCATACATCTATTAATACTATAAAACAACAATGGTAAATAAAATGTTTGGCTAAGCAATATATTAACGACTTTAAGCACTTTCATCATGCTTCTTATTAGTATTTTTACCCCGTTATAGGTAAAGAAGTACACAAATTTAATCATTACACTATAATATAGATGAGGGCAATACATATATTAATTAGTGTTAAAAATATTAATAAATTGTAAAATTAAATACAACTATGCAAACCTAACAAATATTATATACATTATTTTCCCATACATCTTAATACTATATAAGAACTATGATGAATTGTGCCAATTTTGGTAAGCAGTCTCATCATGCCTCATTATTTTTTTAAATCCTTGTCCCTTACTTTAATTATTGCACTTTAACATGCTTTGGAAAAAATAGGTGAAAATTGTGTGATTGTCATAAGCAATTGCCGAGATTTTCATCTTTGTGTCACAACCGCCATAGTAGTTATCAAAGGTGTCACAATGATTTGGGAGACTACCATGGCCATCGCACAAAAATGTCATGGCAATTGAGGTGCGCTAAGATAAAATGCAAGGCTTGAGTAAGAGGGAAACAAAATATTCAACCTTTGGTAATGGGGAAAGGTCAAGAGAAGCTTGAGCAAGAATAAGTGAGAAGAGATAGTTAATGAGATGAAACAAGGTCCAGTATGATGCGAGTTAAACAAACACCTAGGCCATTTTGTGAGTTTAGTAGGATTATAACCACAAACATTCACTATCACTCTACACTTGAGGATCCTTAAGCAAGCCTATAGAGGCTAAAAACTTGTGATTCTCGTAAATTTCCAACTAAACCGATCTTATCATCCCCTACTGCTCACACCTTCATTTGATGCTACATTATTCCTCAAACTCATCAAACTCCATCAACCCTTCTCTGGACTTACCATTCACTAAGTCTTTACTAACTTCTTGTCTTCACCAACATTTGGCTCAAGAGTGCAAATTTGGTATTTTCCTTCTTCACCGATGCTTGGATGGCTTCCCCGCTTCACACACTTCCATCAAGCTTGATTAACCATGAAATGAATTCAAGGACTTCAAAACACCAACTTCCATCATACTAGCTCAAAACTACTAGCTAAGTGCCCTTAAGACAAGTGCTTTGGCTCATTCCTAGATGTAGGCTTCTTGTAGCTACCTAGACGGGGTTAAAAACTCCATTAGTATCCTTTTACCATCCCCATGGTGCATGCAAAAAATTAGAGCTCAACTCCTATTACAACTCCCCTCTTGTCCCACCTTTGTCCTTTTATTCTTAAGGAAGCCTAGGAAAATCTCTTTACCTTCATATATTTTCTTGGAGGAATTATCAAGACCAAATATCAATCTTTCTAGACACCCATTAGGAGTTCTAGGTTAATGTGAATCTTAGGTTTGGACCCCTAATAGAAAGACAAATTCCTTTGTAAATAAACTCTACAAACTAGGCCTCTAAACCGTATTAACTATCCTTATGCAATTGTCAAGCATATCTTTGAAAACCACCCTTAAAAATGCAAGATTCCTTTAAAATATCCTAAAATAGATCCTTATCATGATATCTTGAGACTTTGGGCACTTTGTATTCCTTGTTTCAAGATTCTTATAGTCAAAACCTAGCTAGGTGACTATGACAACCCTGGGAGCACAAAATAATTCACCAAATGTAACAAACTTGTTTGGAAACCCTCATTTATTTGTTGTAGGTTCCCATTAACCTCCTTCATGTGAATAGACTGATAGTGGGATCCAAGAGGTACTAATAACCAATATTTAACTAACTTAGCTAGGTGACTATGGCAACCCGAGAGCACAAAATAATTCACCAAATGTAACAAACTTGTTTGGAAACCCTCATTTCTCTCGCATTGCAGTTCCCATTAACCTCCTTCATGTGACTAAACTGACAGTGGGATCCAAGAGGTACTAATAAGCAAGATTTAACTAACTCACCTTATTTCTAAACTATGAAATCAGGGTTTAGAGTTCTTAAACCCTCACTGTGTGTAAAGTTTGATAGAGTCTAACTTTAATTTTGGTCTCCTTTCAATAGATCTGTGGCATATTTTCAAGGTAATGTTTTCTTTCAATCCTTCACCTTTTGTATCGTCACCATCTACCATTTCGTGTTTACATGTCTATCCAACTTAGATAAGTTAGGTTTGGTGGGCATACACACAAGATTCATACTGAAGAGAGCTCACAACTTGGGAAATGAAATCTTCTCCCCTTTTCTCTGATTTCAAGACCCATAATATTTTCCACCTCGAGCCTTTGTGATTCTTTATCAATCTAACCTACTCCTCATGTATGATTGTTAAAAATTTACCAATTAAGATTACTAATGCGACTTGCATTTTATTTACCATTTGACTCTCTCTTCCTTTTATCAACAAGAGCTCCTTCACTTAACTGATTACTTCATGATCACACACTATACCTGCAATGTTCTTCACCCACACACAATAAGTTGTACCTCTAACAAAAAGTCAAAACCATAAATACATAGTTTCATAGTCACATGTTATTCTATGCTTGAATCCATTTAACATGTAAATAGAAACAATGGAAACCTCAATCTTAAGACTCCTCAAGACCCCATACTAACATCTCATACACATAGTTCACACGTGAATCCAAAGTAATAACTTATTTAACAAGTGTTACTAAAGCCATTATAGTTATACATTTCTTCACATAGTCCTTAAACCTCTTCATATTGACTCGTAACAAGACAAACATGACTTCAATATTCTTAGACTTCCTAGAATGATCTTCACACTTTCCATAGCATTCTTAGGAGAGAAAATAACATTAGTATATCCAAACAATCAAACAAGCTTTATTACATTTTCAAAACTAGAGTTTCGAGGCATCTAAGTGTAGTTCATACAAAATTGATGGTTTTGACTCATTATTCCCCCTCCTTCCACAATGAATCTCCTCATTATCCTCCCTTACTCTCTCATGCTCGAATCCCTCATGCATGCAACTACTCCTTTCTGCCATATTTGTCACTTTTGTGACTTTTTAACTTCTCTTCCATACATGATGACTTATCCCTTTAAGTGTAATTGCATACCTGGCCTAAACATAGATGCATAACATCATTTCTCACTTTTTGTAACTTAAGACTCCTTCTAACATGTCTACACCACCTAGAAACTTAGACTCCCTTCTACAAATTTGAATTTTGAATTACATGTTTTGGAGGGAAAGCCTAATGTGAGGGAAATTCAAATTCCCTAGGCTTCTCATGAACCCTAATGAATCATATGCCTTCTTAAGACCTATTAAACACCTCAACAACTTAGAATTCAAGACAAAAAGGGAGATTTTATTACTTTGATGTTTCATTTAAGGATGCCCATACATCGAGCTTTTTTGTAATATTTGGAGGTCAAAACATCATCATTGGGTTTTCAAAATATAGCATTGTACAAAGTTTGGGTGTATACATAATTTCCCATTCACATAAACACCATACCCGAATTGGCTAGACTGTGTTTCCTAAGAAGTAAACATGAAAGGAATGAGAGAGGGTTAACAATAATTACCTTACTTTGATGTGGAATGAGGCTAACTGAGACACTTGTTCACTTATAAATGTGAAAATAAAAATGAAGTGCACACACACACACACACACACACACACACACACACACACACACACACACACACACACACACACACACACACACACACACACACACACACACACACACACACACACACACACACACACACACACACACACACACATGTGCGCACACACACACACACACACACACACACATAAAAGGTGAAACAAAATTTATGTAATCAAACAATAAATGAATGACAAATCTGTTTGCATGGGGTGGAGTGATACTACTCAACCCATCATAGTGAGAGGGAGTCAACATCATCATCAAACATAAAGTCAAAACTTATAAGAAATCATTGAAAACACAAAGCAATATATGATATACAATAGTTAAATGTTAGCAGAAATGAAGTTAATGTTAAGGAATATCATGTCACTTCTTATCCAACAAAAGTTAGCACCTTAATCCAAATATAGGTGGAATGTCACATATAAGTCATCACATGTTACAAAGGATAACATTTCAATTTTAATTTTACAATAATACATGCTATATTTATCAAATATAATCTAATTTGGAAACCATTTAAATACTTAGTTTGTTTTGACTTTGGAGTTTTGGCCCATCATTGACCATTTCATGCACAAAGATAGTCTAAGGGTAGCTTGTGATGAGAGAATGATAGGGTAACTTGAGTAGGAAGTGGCGCACTTGAACAAGTTCATTCTATACATTTTTGTGCTTTGGGAGGATAAATGGAAAATTGTTTAGATCTAGGGATAGAAGTGATGAAGATAGTGAAATTACTGTTAAAATGTTTGTTGGAACAAGTAGATTAGGTATGTGCATAAAATTTTGGGTTTCCATCGTCGTTTTGAGTGTTTTTAATCTTTTTGGTTTACTAAGTTCGGATGGACGAATGTCGATCGTGTAGCAGAACCATCGGTCTAGATAGGATGATGATTGCATAATCATGTCAAAAGTTTCATAATCATCTTGAAAAAAGTGTGATTGTTATGATAATCAAACAACGTCGATCCGTGGAGACCATCGGTTACCGCGATCATCATTGTGAAAGTGTGATTATTGTTGTAGTTGTGTAACCAGTTCTTATAATTTTGCATCAACTACACAATTTTGTGGCTTTAATCTTGTATCTGATTCATGTCATTTTTTATGGATGTAGGGTGGTTATGTGTGGTGGAGTATGCTAGGGGGTAGGACTGACTACCTAGGGCTATTTTGTTATTTTTTTATGGGTATGGCTATTTTGTTATTGACTTCCCAATAGATTCAACATTTAAATGTGGCATGGATCTTAGCATTGCATAAGTACTTATGGTGGCACCTACTAACAAGATTTTGTGCAATCTATTCAAATATTTGGATGAAAATTGAAACACTTTTCGGTTTTTACATATAAGATAAGAAAGTTTGTTTTATTATTGTTAAGTCATTGTATTGGAAAATTTGTGTTTTACAAGTTTTTTTAGTTGATATCTTAGTTTGTCTTAATGTTTATGTTTGAATAGTTTTTAAAATTGTCCTTAAAAATGTGTCTAGTGTCAACATTAAATAGCTAATCCAAATATTGTAAGAAGTGTTAGTGTCGGTTTATTTGTAAGAGATTAAATTTGTCATCTAAGAGTCATCCAAGTGTCTTGTTATGGTCATATAATATGTTTCGGTCTATTTTTGTCGTTGTCAAAAACCAATTGTAAAAGTTGTGTATAATTGTCAAGTCGAAATTTTTTTAGTCAATATATGTCAATCAATAACTTAAATGTCGTTGTTTCTTGGCAATAAAGAGTCGATAAATAAATTGTCTATGTCTATAGTTGTAAAAGTGTCAAATAAATTGTTTGTAAATGGATGCATTTTTGTGGAAACCGATATCCTAAGTCAAACATTTCACATTGTGGGGGTGATTTATAAAAATAAGCACAATGTGGAAACCTTCGAGCTTTTATTTCCAATTGGATGAGTAAGAAACAACATATTGGAGGATAAATGACACCAAAAGTGAGAGGGAAATAAGTGACTTCTCACTAACTTCTAACAACGGGCCACATAAATGAAGTAGTGGAAAATCAATTTGTGCCAAAACAACTAAATTCAATATCAATTCATAGGTGACAACACTAACTATCCCATTCTGTTTTTTATTAGAGTGGTAGTGATCTATAATGGTGGCCACAAATGTGATGAGGAAACAATCCTCAAATTTTTTATTTTTAGTTTATTATGTATGGTGTAATATTTGCAAACAAATGAATAAGAGAGAAACCGACTACATAAATCTTTTGACTTGCATACTTCTACATTGATTGATCGATGGGAATCTCAATGGAAATGAAAGCACAAACTTTTGAGTTCTCATAAATAGGTAAATCGGTATAAGTGTGATCAACCGATATAAATGCTCACCGGAGTGAAAGCAGGAACTGTTGAATTCTTGTATGTAGGTGATCATGTGCAAAGAAATATCCAAATTAGTAGAACTACAAACCTAAAAATTGTATTCTCAGTAAATACATGCGTTTCTATTTCTAGTACCAATAGTGCACTTACTCCCCATGCTTGCACTAAGAGGATGAATGTTAGGAATTTATTATGTTAATGATCATATAAATAGGTAAATATAGTTAATTATTTAGTATATAGGCTTAATTATATTAAACCTATTCTAATATTTGTTAATTGTTATTTAAAGTTACCAAGTGGTTGGGTGAATATTATTAGTTTGGTATGTGAGTTCTTTGGTTATCAACCAACTCACGAGAATAGGTGATAGTTGTGGGATTGTCTCGATTCCTTAATAAAGAGATCTAAAGCCTATAAATATGCAATGATCCGTATGATTTAATATTGATCAAATAATTATTGTTGGATATTGATTATTATGTGAATTCAAAGATGTTTATGTAAGTTTATTTTTTAAAACTATGAACCAAAATCACATTTGGTATTAGAGTAGGTATCCTCTCCAATGAAAGCATAACACTTTTTAAAGAGGCCCCAACTTTATGAGTCAATTTTTATGAAAAAAGTTTAGTGTAATTTGTATGAATTTGCTGCAATAGGAGTGTAATTATTTTTTGAGTGGTGTATAATTAGAAGCTTGTGCTAGTGCAACAATAAAGAAGAATGAGGTTACAAGAATCATGTTAGAAAATTCGAGTAAGTAGATATATTTTAGTAAAACAAACATATCTTATTTATAAGTTATTAGATTGAGGTGATTTTTTTTATGGAAAGATAAAAAAGAGAACACAACTTTTTTATTTACATAATCTTCAGATTCGGGCTGCAAATGTGACATAATCAGAGTGCAAAAGACGTGTTTTATTAACAAAATTTTTGCATATAACATAAGCAAGTTTGTTTTATTGTTGCTAAATCATTGCATTGGAAAGTCTGTGTTTTACAAGTATTTTATTTTAATTTGATATCTTAGTTTGTCTTAATGTTATGAATATATGTTTATATTTTAATAGTTTTTAAAATTGTCCTTAAAAAGTGTGTCTAGTGTCAACATTAAATAAGTAATCCAGTCCATATTGTAAGAAGTGTTAGTGTTAGTTTATTTGTAAGAGATAAAAAATTTCATGTAAGAGTCCTTTAAGCATTTTGTTGTGGTCATAAAATATGTTTCGGTCTATTTTTATGTGTCAAAACCAATTATAAAAATGTATAATTGTCAAGTTGGAAAATTTTTGTTAGTCGATATATTCCGTCAAAAGTCTAAAAGTCATTATTGGTTCTTGTCATATATATAGTTGTAAAAATATCAATTGTAAAAAGTCATTATTGGTTCTCAAATATATATAGTTGTAAAAATGTCAATATATAAATTGTTTGTAAATGGACGCATTTTCGCGAAACAAATATCCTACGTCAAAAATTTTACATTGTTGGGGAGATGTATAAAAATAAGCACAATGTGGAAATATTTGAGATTTTATTTCCCATCGCATGAATAAGCAACAACATACATCGAGGATGAAGGCACCGAGAGGTTGGAGGACAATAAGTGGCCTCTCACCAATCAAGCTAATGCGACATGGCCCCATATATGAAGTAGTGACAAACCAATATGTGCCAAAAATGACTAAATCCAAGATTGGTTTCCATTTGACAACGGTAACTTAGTCATGTGCTATTTGTGATCAAAGTGGTAGTGATCTATAATGGTGGTTACAAATGTGACAAGGATATGATCCTCAAATCTTTATTTTTCAGTTTATTATGTATGGTGTGATAAACACAAAAAAATGAATAGGAGATTAGTTCCTATAGATATCTTCCACTACCTACTTCTACATCGATCGGTTAGTGGAAAGTTCATTGGAAGTGAAAGCGAGGACTATTGAGATCTCAGTATGTAGGTCAATCAGTGGAAGTGTGATGAGCCGGTGAAAATGTTCACCAAATGAAAATGGGTGTTGTTGAGTTCTCGTACGTAGGTGTTCACGTGTAAAAATATCCAAATTATCATAATTGCAGACCTAAAGCTTGCATCTTGTAAGGAAACATGTTTATGTTTCAAAGACCAATTACGTGTTTACTCCCCATGTTCACACTAAAGGGGAAATATTAGGAATTTATTATGTTAGTTTTCACATAAATAATTATATGTGTGATTAAATAGGCAAATCTAGTTATTTATTTAGGAAATATGTTTAATTATATTAAACCTATTCTAATGTTTGTTAATGGTTAGTCAAAGTTAGCAAGTGATTTGGGTGAATATTATTAGTTTGGTATGTGAGTTGTTTGGTTATTGAACCAACTCACGAGAATAGGTGATAGTTGTGGGATTGGCTTGATTCCTTAATAAAGAGATATAAAGTCTATAAATGTGCAATGTTCCATATGATTGAATATTGAGAAAATTATTATTGTTGGAGATTGATTATTGTGTGAATTAAAAGCTTTTTAGTAAGTTTATTTGTTGAAACTCTTAACCAAAATCACATATGTATAGATGATCCAAGGGTTACCTATCTCAAGCCATATAATTAAACCGAGGGAGGTAATCAATAGAGAGTTGGAGGTGGGTGGTATACTTTTATGATGATCGGTGCTTGATACAGGTGCTAAACAGGGGGTCAGACTTGTCGGCTTGCAAATATTCTCTATCCTTAAATTCTTGAAGGTTATTAATACTAGCTTATCAAATAATTAGAAATAAGGGAGACAACAAACTTCAATATTGCTGGTATTTGGTTTTCAAAGAGATTGATGAGTATGGGTGATGCTACGGTTGGGCGCATGACATGCTATCCCTTACATATCGTGATATTTACAAGATAATGAGGTTGGGAGCTCAATTTCACAAAATCCTAAGTTTGGTTATGATCCAGGTGTATACATGCTTTCTCCCAATGCTAGGAAAGTTCATATGGGAGATGTAGGGACCATTAGGGATGGATGGTTATTAATCATGAAACCTTTCGGGGACATGCTATAGGAAATGGGGACTATCAAATGGTGGATTTGCTTGTGTAGCCATCCTGTGGGATGGCGGGACAACATGTAGAAAAGGTTCCTTCTTTGATGGTATGTTCATTGTGAGCAAGGTCAAGGAGAAACATAATTAGGTGGAGCAAAAATCTATAATATGGGTGCCATATCTATTTAGGCTTCTATATGTATTGAGATTTCCTACCTCTAGTGTTATACAAAGGAGACCAAGAGACATAAGATGTATGCTTTAGGATGATAGCTTGGACATCATTGGTTCCTACTATTCCCAATACACTTGATTACGGTGCATGAGGTCATTGTTGGAGGAGAGGGTTCAATGGAGTACAATAACCATAATAACCTATGATAGGGGTGGTGATGGGACAAGTGTCGGTAAGACCATACCCTCGGATAGGAAACGATTCGCATGGGGAATATGAGGAGCTTGATGAGGAGGAGGTGGTGGATTTGGGGACCTTCGATGAGGAGTCATAAACCCAATTGGTAGGAGGGGATACAAGTAAGCTTTGTGTTTACTTTTTATCACTTTGTTTTTGTAAATTCAATAACATGGTTTTCTAGTTAGCTTTGATTTTTATCTAGGACTAATTTTATTGTGTGTGTGTTGATAGTGGATTAGAGTGGAGACATATGATTAGGGACACCTTGTTGGACATTTTCGTCATATTTTTCAGGTTGAATCTATATAAGATCTCAATGGATCCTCATTTTCTGATAGTTTTGGGGAGATACTTTGATGTTTTTTCCCCAATCATTCACGAAACGTTGTTTTTATCCCATCAAAGTGTGAGATTCATTGAGATAGATACTTAAGTGAAGACCATGCAAGATATGTTACACTTTTATTCCTGGGTATAACTAGTTTGAGCCGTAGAAAAATACTCATGATATATCAAAGGATGGTCACATCCAATGAGGAAATGGATTCGGTTAAGGATTTGTAGTGCCCACTTCCCTTCGACACTATTTTTCTGATCGTTAGACTATGGATTATGTATTAGACACTATTTTGGCTTGGTTTAGTATGATGTTGGATTATGGACTTCATTATCGATCGGACTTATACATGATGCATGATGATTATTATAAACATTATATATATAGATGTTGATGTTTTATTTGATGTAGTTATATCATTGATGCTATCCGGATATGTGATGTTTAATCATTTGATTATATATAGAAAATGAAAATTTTAAATGATGATAGAATGGTTGATTTAATTTATAAAATGATATAGTCGCTATTTCAATGTTGTGTTATGCAGTTATACTTACGATGCTTAGATTTATATTATATTATTTTTGAGCGCTCTGATATGGCCACGAGGTCAAGGAGGTATTTGTATTTTGCAGGCTATTTTATATCACAATAGACATCGGGGGGATTGGAGACTAACCACAACAGAATTTTGGATGGATTCAACACGGTCACCATGGCAACTATTTGTTTGCGTGTTGTTTGTTGTTGGGGGGTTCCCATGGGGGGGATCGCCTTTATATGTGACCATGGGGGTTTGTGTGTGTTAGTATGTGGTCCTTCTTTTATTGTTATCTTGCATGTGTTTTATTTGTGAATGTGTCCATTCCTTTATTTAAATAGAATGTGAAAGATAAATTTAAATAAGACTTGCTTAAATATAGTTATTAATGTGTTGATCCTTGCATTTAATGTGTGTAAGAGAGTTGATCTTTGGAGTATAAAACACTTCACCATCTTGAAACTCGGATTTGTCCTTGGAAGGTGTTTTTGGAAGCTTGTGGGACAAGCTAAACTTGTCCCACACCTCTTAAAAGATTCCTACCAACTTTATCTTGATTGGAGTGTTTACTTTTGCCTCTTAAATGCATTTTTGCTTGTCAATCTTGCTTGTGTAAGTGTACTTTCTTACAAAAATTTAATTGGCTGTCCTTGAGGTGTAAGTGGAGGCTTGCAAGTAAAGTTGATTTGATTGGCATGAGGACATCACATTCTTTTTGGGTTTTTATTTTTTTGGAGAGGATTATTTGTTGACTTGCATTTTTGGAGAGAGCTGGAAAAAGTCACATTTTTTTCTCTTCTTCTTCTTTTTGCTGTTTTGGAGCTGCATGATTTGGAAGCCATTGGAGCTCTTCTCTTGCTGGAATGTTTGTTGTTAGATTGTCTCCTTGACATTAGAGAGTGCTGCTATTTTAGACTGTCATTTCACCTCCATTCAAGCTTGTTGTTGGACTGCCTTTTTGGCGTTTGAAGCTGCTGTTTTAGAATGTCATTTCATCTTCATTCAAGCTTGCTATTGGGGCTGCATTCTTGTATTTGAAGGCTGCTATTTTTGAACTGTGATTTGGGCATTCTTGTTGCTGATTTGAAGACTGTTTTGGTGGACATTCAAGTGACTATTGGGGCTGCATTCTTGTATTTGAAGGCTGCTATTTTTGAACTGTGATTTGGGCATTCTTGTTGCTGATTTGAAGACTATTTTGGTGGACATTCAAGTGATTGTTGGGGCTGCATTCTTGTATTTGAAGGTTGTTGTTTTTGAACTGTGATTTGGGCATTCTTGTTGCTGATTTGAAGACTGTTTTGGTGGACATTCAAGTGACTGTTGGGGCTGCATTCTTGTATTTGAAGACTGATGTTTCTAAACCGTGAGTTGGGCATTCTGTTGCTTTGTTTTGATGACTGCTTTTGTGAACATTCAAATTAATATTTGGGGTTGTTTTTTTGCTTGCAAAGGTACTTCGTCATCATCTTATGGCAAGGTAAGAGCTTGTTCATCTTTAAACTACTATTTTCTTGCATGTTATTATGGAATGTAAATGTGTGTCTCTTCTCCATTTGTCTAGTTGGGTAGACTGCCTAGGGATGGTGTAGGAGAAGGCTATGGGGAATCATTATGGGGGCATAAGGAGGTTATTGGGGGGGGGCATAAGGATGTGTGTGATGATCTTTCATGGAGGGATGTTCAGGTGGATGCCCATTGCTCATTGGGAGGCATAAGAAGCTTCCCCCATAGTCCTTTCTCCTTTGGCTTGATTAAATAGAGCCTATGTGTTGTTTGATTGTGAAATACAGTGGAAATTTGTATGTGTGTCTTGGCTATTTTGTTGTTAAAAATCTACCTGTGTGTGTTGTGGAAGCCTGTGGATGTTGCCATGCGTTGAACCCCATCTTTCATTGTGTTGTGGTTGGGGCTCGGGGCCAATGACAAGAGAGGCTTCATCTCTTCATTGGATATCTTGGTTGGGCGGAGAGCGTTGCCTTTCCCCCTCTCTTCTTGCTGTGATCGATCGAAGGAAACATCTAAAGCATGTTGCTATTTTGGAATCACTCATGGTGCAGAGTTAACATCCATCATTGTTAGTTTACTTCTTGCTGTAATTTCCTTTCCCCACTCTATGTGGATGGACTGTAACTTTCATTATATTGTAAAGATGTTGTATTGACCATGCAAGATGTATTTTGATTTGAGAAAGGGAAACAATCTTGTCTTCTTGCTATTGAGAGAACTGTAATGGTATTGTATTTGTGCATTCATGGAATAATGAAAAAGAGATATGTTGCTGCCTCCATTGGATTGCATTTGTCCAAGTTGATTGCTCAATTGTAATGTAACTTCAGGTTTGAAAGAATGTAAAGGGATCGAGTTGTGTTTTGTATATTACATTTGAAATGATAAAAGAATTACTTTGTTGCATCCATTGGTATGAGTTGGTGTAAGTAAGAATCATTCAAATGCATGTAATTCTCTATTTTGGAATGTTGGAAGCAAATCTTGCATAAGGGAATTATGTTATTCTTGTTACTTGTCTTGTTGGGAAACATTCAATCTATAAAGAATAAGAAGGACTTCGTTTAGATCTTGTTATCAATTGTTGAAGAAAGAAGTTTGTTTTAAGCTAGCATGAAATGACTTTAAATGATGTTCTTACATACTTAAGAGTTGTTGTTTCAGTCAGTTAGAACGTAGTAATATGATCTTCCCTTACTTCACTATGCATGTACGCTTAATCAACCAACGAATGAACCAAACAACCCCTCAAACCATTAAGTAATGAATGAAGTGAACCAACTAAGCCTTGCAAGACCAAAATAGACCCAAGGTAGACCTACACACTCAAGGAATTTACCTTAGAAGCTTTCAATCAAACAAATTTAACAAAAGGATTCACTCAGAAAATTG